>CM068370.1:358402358-359632983 GCA_034769895.1 Magicicada septendecula | reverse complement strand
ATTTAAAGCAGAAATGAACTGTTTTATTCTTTTATACGGTGTGAGATACATATAACGAAATCGAACAAGTCAAATAACTTTTTTTTTTATCACGGAAGTAAAATTACTTAAGGCAGCAGATGTTAATTTGGGAAACCTTCCCGTGACAAGCATTTGTGGGCAAGAAAATGTGTTAAGCGTGTTAACACAGAATGTTTTATATGGAAAGTACTGCTTTAAGAAAGTGACAATTGTAGAGACGAAAGTCAGGATAATGTCCATTAAAACGTGATAATTAAAATAAATTACTAAAAAATAATTCATAAATATAAATTTTCATTGGTTCTATAGAAAGCTATTATCAAATTCTCAGTTTTGGTTTGTAGAAGTATCTTATAGTTATGGATCGAGAGTCGTGAAGCATAGAAGTATGTGCATCGGAGAAAACTACAAGGAACTGCTCGACAGGAAGAGAACACATTAAATTGAATGAAAGGCTGTTAAAATTTGAAGTTTTCCCAAGAAATTTAATAAGCAACAAAAATTACATTTATAGGTCATATTATAGGTTATAATCTTAGTTACGAAAAGACGAGAACGTAGGAAAACCTTCCTTCCTATTGTAAAAGGGACCATTACCGTATACGAAATATAGTATAGTATATTACTATTGCTACAACCTTGAAATATTGTAAATAAGTTGATAAATTGAGTTCAGTTAGATGTTCATTGTCAAGATCAGTCGGTACTGCATGGGAATGACATTGAACTTAATGCCTATGGTATGTCTTAATGAAAGATCAGATCACATCCATCCTTAATGTAGTACGGCGTTTATTCAACAAAGTTGTTCTTTGTTCTACGTTGAGTCTTCCATTATTTGTTCTAAGTACGCGATCTGAATTCCATGTTAATCGTTTTCTGCGTCGTAATCGCTGTTTTATCTGTACAAAGCTTATTTGTTTTCTATACTCGAATAAATGTAACTATTCTTATAGACTACAATCATCTCGATTAATTATCAAGACGTCTGCAACGAATAAAATTATTCATATTTTTTTCTTCTCAGTTCAGTTACCTTTGAGATAGGGATAACGAATTATTATTATTTTATTTAATAATATCTTCGGTTCTGTTTACGTGTCGGAGAAATTATTAAACATCAAATTTCTTAAAGTGATGAAGCTTCATTCAGAAAAACACTGGCTTTTTTTCGCTTCACATATAATATTAATTGTAATGTAAACATAGAATCCCGTGACGTGTGCTAATTTACAAAAATTTTGTTTGTTTGCAGGTAGGCACTCCGGAAACACGTAATTTCCCTGCGGCCGACCTGCTGCAGTCAAGCAGTCTGTCCCTAACAATCCAATTGCTGCCTTCACACTTCCACAACGGACAACTGGTATTAAAGTGTACAGCACTAGTAGCGACTTTGTACCGCGAGTCGACGCAGGTTCAGCTGGGTGTGACCCCCAAGGAACCAGTTCCAGAACGAGGTAAATCAATAATAATAACAAATATTATATGTCTCTTAATATTATTATTAATTCTCTTATTAAATACTTATTATGTTGAAAAAATAAACAAATATATATATATATGTATGTATGTGCGTGCCTGAGTGCGTACGAGCGCGCGCGTGTATCTGTGATAATAAGTAAAATAAAATTTTATTTATTTGTTGTTTCCGTCCTGTGACTTCGTCTAGTACACGACGAGTTTCCGAGCATACGTATACCTCATCATCCTGTGTCATTGCTCAATAGTAGATTGTGTTCGTCACAATATTAATAGTGATTGGTACAAGACGTTGTCACCGGATAGACAAAATTGATAAATTAGATTTTAAAAATCTATACACCTGACACGGATTCTGGTTAACATGAATAAAACAATTATTAATTATAATCATATAAATCATATAATTCAATTAAATTTTATTGTTTTAATTATAAGAAAATGAGTACAATAATAATAATTTCTAATGTACTAATAACAATAACAGTATAATAATATGAAGATATAATACTATTGGTCGTTGTCTTCACCCTCATGAACCTGGTAGTGTAAGATGCAGCTGCTAAAATGACAGCAGTAAATGACAGAAAACAAGCACAGAACTCAAACCCCTTCATGGTGGGTATCCTTATGTCATTGAAAACATTTCACGAATAAAAATAGTTCTTCCTTTCTATAAACAGAGTATATTCCTTGTTACTACTCAGGGCTTCAGTATTGCTATAGATAGTTAAAAGAAGAAGAACAACAATAAACTGGAGGATTATTGCCTGCAATATATAATCCTAGCATGAATAAGTACACACTTAAGTGTGCCAGCAGAGTTTGTGATTGAATTGAGAAAAACTAGTAGTATTACTTTACAGATAATGAAACAGTATTAATATCAAGATAACTACTATCTGTACAATTGAAAAACCATAGGGGAGACGTAGAAGACTACGTTTTTACACCGACGACATACAAGGGAGGTAAAGATACAGACTTAGAGAGGTAAGATGGTGCTTAGAGTGTCCGTGATTATGAGCTCTTCCTTGGCGCATTAACGAGCACCAGTTTGTTTCGGTACTGGGTGGATATGTGTCTGTGTACCAACTACGTTATAACGTTGGTCCAAGCTGCACAAACTAAAGTGAAAGCAAGACGAGGCTGAACATTTTTGATTGTGCACGGTTATTGTTCCGTGGTTGCACGCTTCGAGTTCACATGTCTGAGGCAGCAGATTAATGGCTTCTCCTGGGTCTACAGGGGATCTGCAGAGACATAGAGTCGTACTGACTGCGGGGACAGACCACTGTTTCAATAGGCAGTTGACTACTTAGATGAGGTTCCGTGGCACACAAAGACTGGTTTCACAATGAGACCGTGGCACGACCTTGCGGAAGTCCAGGTCTGGATGATAGCACAGTCTAAGTGGTTCTGCACATTAGCAGATGCTATGCTTCAAGTACGTGTGGTTGTACCGGTGTTTGTTTCCAAATAAAAGTCGACGGCTCTGCGACTTCCACTAGAATTGATCCAGGGAAGTTGCGTACCTATGCCAGTGCCCCTCCCGGTAAGACGCCGCAAAACGTTTGGCTTTTCAAGGAGGCTCATAGGACAACCTAGCAGACTCTCAGATTGTCGATAGTTTGGCTGACACATTCTGGCAATTACAGGTACTGTACTTAACTGACTGTGGAGTAGAATGTCTATATGGATATCCTGCTTAATGGATATTCCAGGTAGCTATGTTATATTTGCTACAGTATGTACGTTATGTTAAGCTTCAGCAGTCATGTGTTAGGCCTACTGTAATGTACATACACCTAGCAATGTTACATCGAATAAACGTAATTCTAAAAGTAAATATTTACAATGAACAAAGGCTTCCATGGCCAGGCTCATCAAATATGAAGATTGATCGGATGTTAAAATTACCATTGCTATACGCTTCGGCTTGTCCACGACACACGTCACCATCTGTAGGGTTTCTACAGTGCTCACAGGAGGGGTCATGGTGTTGATACTGTGGGCACTGTACAAACCATATGACTTCATCCGTTATTGAACTGACGATGGTTGACATGGACTCAGTTGAAAAGTTTGGCTCTTGTAATGTAAGTAATCAGTTAAGAACTAATACCGCGGAAGGTTTTGTACTGGAAGTAAGTATTCTCCGTATGCCTGTGCCAAAGGTTTTATAAATGTTCAATAAATAACATGGACCATACTTATACTAAAACAGTGATGACAAGTTGTGGCACTCAAAGCACTGCTGATATTGGCACAGTGAGCGTAACACCACATTATTTATTCATATCGAGACTCGTTGCCAAATGTGGAGTACTGTGAGTTCCCTGCTTGTTGCTGCGTGTGAGACGCCGTCACTTCCTGTCGCTGGATGCCGCTAACATTAAGGACGCTTACAGACGGGCCACTCAGTCGCTTGTACCCACTTCTTTGTGACGGCACGCAGTGGCTTGTGTGAATGGAGCGCGACTGTCCATTTGCTAAAAGATGGAAAATTGTTTTATTCAGAAGATTGTTATAGTTTTATTCAAAAGATTGTTTTATTTATTGTTTTTACATCAGTTTAAACATTGACTCTTGCGAAGAATTTCTTCTCCTTCCTCTTCCCGTACGAAGACATCCGCGTCGTACATAACGTCGATTCTGGATGTGTCAGATGACGTGTGAACGGTTGATAGTGGGACAGTTTTATACATTAATGAGTGATATGAAAGCGGACAATGAAAAGTTTCTTAACTATTTTGGAATGTCACAAAACATTTTCAATCGTCTTCTTATTTTAATCGAATTTCATATCCAGAAGAAACACACAAACATTAGACGAACTATACCTGCTGCAGAGAGGGTCTCCAATTACTTTCACGTGAGTTATAATATTAATTCACAAACACACACACACACACACACACACACACACACACACACACACAGTCACACTCACTCACAGAGTCCAACTCCGACGTACGTAGCGCGAGTGATAAGAAAAAATTATTCTGGTACATTACTTGTTATATTACAATTGAAAAAATTATAATAATTTTAAGTTATTTAAGTTGGACATAATTTAAGTTATATAATGTTAACATAATTGAAAGAAATTTTAGTATTTCGAATGAATGAAAAACTATTGTTTGAACGTTAATATTTGGTAGCAATCATTTTGTACAAGAAAGTAAGCGATGATACCATTTTCAGCTAATTATTTTTCTGGCAACGCTATAGTTTTATAACTGTATGTCGATCAATATTATTACTCACCTCAAAGTGATTGCAAGCCTCTCTTCAGCAGGGATAATTTTTCTCATGTTTGTGTTTTGGCTCAGTATGTGAAATTGTAGCAAATTAAGAAGCTGAATAAATGTGTTTTGCGACATTCTAAAGTGAGTTAAACAAGCTCACCCGTTAGTGTATAAAACTGTCCCACTACCAACCGTTCACACGTTATCTAGTGCATCCAGAATCGACGTTGTCTACAACGGCGACGTCGTCGTACGAGACGAGCAAGAAGAAGAACTTCCTCGTCAGTGTCAAATGATGAAACTGATATAAAAACTAAATAAACCAATCTTTCAACACTGATCAAATGGATAGTGGCGCGTCTCTGAAGCGAACCCATTCACACGAGCTAGCTATTGAGTGGTGCTACCGAGTAGCTGATAGAAGCGACTGAGTAGCGCTACAGCGTGGGGCCACAGAGTCGCCCGTCTGTGAGCGGCCTTAAGGATGTATTTATGCAGTTCAGCTGAGATTTACAGAGACATGCATGAAGTGTATAAAGCGAGAAAAGTCACTGTACAGTGCTATACAGTATTCAGTTATTTCCATGCCTGTTTATGTTTCACTGCACTCTTGACTCTTAAAACAAGAAAAACGAATGTGAATTTGGCAAAGGTTGTACCATAACCCCTTTCTTAAAAGTCTTAAAAAACACCTTTACCAAAAGAAAAAAGGTTTTGGCGTTTGAGAGTACTGTCAAGTAAAACACAGTACTTAGGACAGACACTGGAGAAATATTAATGGTGAGAACAATTACAAATTTATTTATCATTAACTCTAAATCAGAAATTTGTCGTCATATGAACAGTAGTAGGTTCTACTTTGCAAAGTGAAGAGATAGGCCAGTGAGCAATGTTTTGTAAGTGTCAATTCCTGTTAACAAAAACTGAGATAATTCCATGGATGTAGATAACGATCCTGTGAGATCAAGAGTTATTGATATTTATGATCTTCATGAGTTGCATCAGTTCTGACCTTTGTATTTTCATATTCCCAATAACATTGGTACTGATATTAGTATATAAAACCAAAATTTCAGTTTGTACACGCCGTGTTCAGGGTCTTTTGAGAAACAAAGGCAAAAGGCATCCATTAATTTCTTTACATCATTGTCGGTACCCGTATATATGGGTTTTCCGTGAATCCAGGATCAGGACGTAACCAAGGATATTTGTATACGTAACGATAGTGTCTCCTGCAATCGTACCAAGTGGAGAGGGCATGTTTCGATTAATGCATCAAATTCAAAAGGAAATATAAAATGCCGCTGAAATTTGTACTTTGCACTTAAGAATTCAAATATACTCTGTATAACATCTCATTAAACAATCATAGAGAGATCTAGCCAATGAACTAATTCCATCCATGTCACATATTTAGTCATGAATTATGCTTATTGTGTTTTTAACCGTGGTAATAATTGTTATTTTCGACACCAACAATCGGGATATGTATCTTGATTTTAAAGGTACAACGTATGGTAATACACAATTTCACGACACAGAAACAAGATAACGTTTTTTCGAGTAGGTAAAATTAGTTTAATCGAACAGAAGAGAAATGACATTTTACGGTCTTGCTAGAGAACACAATAATAGGAGATATACCAAATGGGACCGATTGGTGTGCTGTAGTAAGCCTAGCGAAGAAAGGTTGTAGATAACGTGGCTGGAAATTTATAAAGATAGAATCGGCTAACGTTATATTTATTTGATGGTACTTTATACGCTAAATTATGGCTATGGTTACCGTTATCAAACAGGATTTTTTTTTTTTAACTATTCAACATTATCTAAAAAGTATATAAAACATTTTTGTTGTTTGGTTAAAATATTCTATGATCTGTTACAGTGACGTCACCGAATCTGACATCACGCACTTCCACGACTTCAGTACATCTGGTTCTGTTCTTAGTGGCCTGCTGTATCGCAAGGTAGTACATCAGAATCCACGACTTCGAATCTCAATAAATTCACATGAAGACATGAAAATGACGTTAGAGGGACTGCTCTACACAGAAAATTTGACACTTTTGTAATCTATTAAGACGTCAACTAATTTGTAACTACAGACACTATAAAATACAATTGGAAGTGTTACAAATTTAATTCACCTAGCTTTACGTATAATACTGATATTTTGTAATGTTATTACGTTATTTCGGTATGTTGAAACCGTAAGTTTTGTTAAAGGAAAGATTTATAGAAAATGTTTTCATCGTCAAACACGTTTCTTGGGAAATAAACATGACATTTCCTATTAGAACGTAAGTAAAATGAATAAAACGAGATTTGATATTATAATGAACGACAAGGAGATGAATCAGTTAATGAACCATTGTAGATCGAAAATGATTTAATATCTAGCTTATGTAGGATTTATACTGTTGTGTTTACTTTTGTTGTGAATTTATTAAAGAATTTGTAATTTTTATATTACTTATAAATAGGAAATAAATACAGGGATGGTAATGAAAGGAATAGGGGAAAAAAATATGTTATGATGGTAGAGAATTATTTTATTAAATAATACATTTCTTAAGAACGTATGTACGAATTTCACACATGTATCAGCATTTGTATTACGTTTTCAATAAACGGGGTGACCAGGGTTGTACACAACTTTACAGAGTAGTAGAAATGGTTTCAAATTATTAATAAGTACAACCTGTTTCTTTGAATTCTTGTTGAATTTCAATAAACACTATTTAGAAAAAAAAAATTGTTAACAAAATGACTAAATAGTCGTATTTTTTTTAAACTGATAAGTGATGAAGAAAAATGTAAATTCTTTTTAAATTTTGGAAAGTACGATATACTTATATTTACAAGCTTCTGAACTTGGTTTTTATCTCAGTTTCAAGTTATTTAATTCTGTTAGTTTACGCAGTATGTATACGTACTTTCTTAAAAAACAAAATTGTTGTTTTTTAATTGGTATGATCAGGCAAATTGAAATCGTTGGTAAATTTCGTACTGAAATTTGTAGTCTAAAATAGGAACCATTTTAATAGTGATATCCGGGCGGAATAAGTTTTGATAAACTTCACAATACGTGAGATTACCTTCGACTGTCATAACCATTGAGAATTCTGATGTAATCACAAAATGTCTCGGGAACCATTTGAAATTTCTTCCCCCAAAGACAACCATAAACAAATAGGGTCTACAGCCCTTTTAAAAAAACAGTTTGATAAAATTGTTGCCTTTTTGTAAGTTCAATCAGTGATAAATACCGATTAAAAATTGTAGTGTGTTAAAGTATGGTATATTAATATTTTATAGTTATGTTAAGATTTTAATAGTGTTTCAAAAATTATGCAACTAATAAATATTTAATGGCGAAACATATAGAGGGGGTGTAATTAATATAGTGACAATTTGCTACATGTTAATTTAATATCCTAAAATATTATATACTTTGTTCATTATGTTAATATATGGGGTGGTCGTTGGATTGACTTTTCTTACATATATGAAAACTTGATCATAAATTACACACATACACAATGATATCCACATCTGTGTGTACTTATACATGTATTAGTGTTCATACTGATAGCTACACCTAGTTCGGTCTTCTGGTCGACGTTACAACAGGCTTTCATATTATATCTTCCTCAGAAATTTTGTTTTCCCTTTTAGCGATACGATGGGCAGAATAATCTCACGTGTTTGGCAGGCTTTGTAACAGCACAATAACCAACCAATAGAAAGATTTTCACAAGACAGTGTCGATCATAAACAAATAGGAAGGTAATTTTAAACAAAATTTGAAATAGGGAAGACGGAGAAAAAAAATCATAAATATATATCACCCAAGACGATGTATAATGTGCCTAGCAGAAGGAAAAAACCCACATACTGAAAATAGGAAGAAAAGAATTCTAATACTCCTAATTACTGAAATCTACTAAAACTGTGAAAAATATTAATTTTTCTCAGCGTACAAATTGCCTCTATGTTCAGTTGTAATTGAAACAAACAGAAGTATTATGCATTTTAGATAATGTATTTACTTAGTCTGCATAAGTTACATGAATTTATCATTTTGACAATTAACTTAAACAGAATGATTGCCTTATTTCACTGGATGGAAATAAAATGTTTCTTTTTTAACTAACTACATATATGTGCGTGTGTGTATGTGTGCTAATTTGTGACATCACTTAGCTTACTAATTATTCACAATTTTGACACTCACTTATTCAGTGCTAAGATTTCGCTCACGACAATTAATCAGATTCGAGTTTCATATGGAAACGGAGAGACAAATTCGTAACAAATATTCACGCTACGCTGTGCACCAGTAATATTGTGTATGGACGTGTGGGGAATTGTTGACAGAGTTACACGAGATTTTATATATAAAGTGGAAAATGTTAATTGTTTCTTTGTTAAATATAAATAATTAAATGTTAGTAAAAAAACTGTAAAATAAAGTTTAGATGGAGATTACATGTACTATAAAAATAATGATAATTTGAGGAGAATAAATGCAATGTAAACAATAAACCTTTAAATAGATCCAGTCTACTTTGTTATTTTGTTCCTTTTCTTTAGATCTCCTGAATATATGACTGTTTTTGTAATAATTATAGACATGAAATAAAAATTAAGGTTGGTTTGTGTATTCTTATTGTTGTAACCTAAATCGATATTCTGTCACACACAGTATGTTATATGGATTACGAAAACAGTTTATATGCGACAACTCATGGTTGCCATCTGCAAGGTGCAAGACTTCTCCAATTAGTTTTTCCTGTAAGTCACACAATACTCAAAATTTATGAAATGGAATGAAGTACTTGGGGAGTAATCGACTTCCGTTGTTTCTTGGTTTCCAAAAACATGAAAAGTAGAAATCCTGGTCCTCCAAAAGTTACAGTACAAACGTATTTGTTCATTTAATTATTTTTTCTATAATAAAATATTTCTTCTCAGCTTGTCTAGGTTTTGGTGTTACTGAAACATTCACACTGAGATTTACTTTATATAAAGCGCACCATTCAACACAATTTATGACGTTCTCTTCTACTGCATGAACATAATTAGTCAGCCAGTAGAATATTTACTGTGAAAAAATGGAGAACGGCCCACAATCAGTGTTAGATTTTGGCCGTCTACACTAATAAATTAGTTCCGTCTATTTCTAATCTACAGGGCATATATAGCTTACGTTGATCTTTATTCACCAAACAACTTTCAACTCCGTTCTAATAAACACTGCATATGGTGTTCCTTGCGGAGGGTGAAATAACACTAAACGGAATGATGGAAGATGCTAGCAGAAGTGGTGGATAGTTTGGAATGAAAATGAATCTAAAGAAGACAAAAAGCATGGTAATAAATAAAATGTTCTGGACTAGATCTGGAATAGATTAAAGTTGTGAATTACAAATTGAACAAGTGACAGTTTATGTATATGTGGGAAGTTTAGTTGGAGAGAACGTGCGTTGTAGTCGAGAGATAAAATGCAGAATTGCCTTATGTAAGGAAACTATACATAAAGCTGAGAAAGAGGATAGCGAAATGTTCTGTTTGAAGTGTGCTCCCATACGGGGCAGAAACTTGTAGTTTGAGGAAAAAAAGAGGAGAAGAGGTTGCATGCCTTCGAGATGTGGACTTGGAGAAGAATGGGAAGGATTTGTTTGGAATGACAGAGTGACAGAGGAGGAAGTACTTGGAAAACTAGGAGAGAAATGAGAGTGTTGAATATCATCAAGGGCAGGAAGGGAAATTGGTTGGGACACTGTATGTGGTAAACACTGTAGATGGTAAATGTGATGGTAGAAACATTGGAGAAGCTGGTAAATAGGAAGCTGAATAGCGGGCGGAGGAGAGGCCAAATGATAGTCGATATACGGGTGCGATATCAGGAAATGAAGAGACTAACCCAGGATAGAAAAGCATGAAGGAACCAGCCCCTGTAACATCTGCCATTTGGCAAAAGAACTTCATGATGATTGTACTCTAGAGATTAGTGTTTTTTCCTCCTGTGTACTTTTCTAGTTTCTTCCGGTTTTGACACAGTTTTCTCCATTCCTACTTTCATTTTCCTTATGTTTTTCATAACTTACTTGTTACATCTTACCCTTGGTCTATCCCTGATCTACACGCCTTCTGGTTTCCACATTATAATTCCTTTCTACTCGTTTCCTATACATGTGTCTAATAACATCTGACTCTTTGCGCTTTAACAATCTTAACTATGTTCTCTTCCCATTATAGCTTATATGACAAATTTCTATATTAATTAAAATAATAATTGATCCAGTATATGACATACCAATTTAAAGCGAATTAAAAAACAATAAAATGTAAACCATTAAAAACAAGTAAATAATCAAGGAAGTACTTTAATTACAGCTTTGCAGTATGTAATAATAGTTTTATTATGCGGGAAACACGTTGATGTTTTTAGGTCAATATCTTGCACATAATATATAGCGATAGAAAGATATTTAGTCTCTATTCACGCAGAAAATAATTATCTAAAACGAACATTAAGGACTGAAATTTTACTCTGACCTCAGAAAATAATTGTTTATAGTTATTAAGTCACAAGTTTCTCCAAAGGGCTTAAAAATCAATTATGAGTACTTTTCGTGACTAACAGTTCTTTTGCCAAAAAGAGATATTTAACTTAATACAAAATTAAAAATATATACATAAATGTCTTTGCCATGTGCAGGCCTACATTTTATTCAAAAAAGGCGGTAAAAATGTTTTTATTGTATTAACAATGGTGTTATTGTTAGGTTGATTTAACCAAAAAAGTGTTTGTGATTGAAAGATTTGATAATGTGTAATGTAAATGCTAAAACGTAGTTCTTATGAAGAAAATATGCCACATTTTTGTTGTTGTTGTGAAATAAAAGTAGGAACTCGTTATTTCAGAAACGGACGATGATAAGTAAAGTCGAGTACAAACTACAGAAATTAACTACACGTATTTAAAACACACGGGAGGGAGAATGAGAAAACAGAGTTAGAAATAATAAATAATATGGTAGTGCTACCAACACTGGAGACAGTAGACAGAAGTCTAGGGTGCGTTATCTACGTAGTATGAAGGTAACAGGGAGACAAAAGAATATGGGTGGCTGAGATAAGAATAACGAAGAAAAGAAATGCCATATAAGACGTGGAAAACTCAATGGGTAAGATTTTACAGACGAAGGAGAACAATTTATGCGAGAACAAGGCAATGGTAATAAGGGGCGTCAGCAATAGTTTGTGTTCATAGGTACCTCGAATCACCAAGATATTAGCGGTAAAAAATAAAAAATTAATGGAATCATTTGTGTTTCAACGGATGAATGAATTGAAATTTTATTGATTGTTGTTATAAGTTTAAGAATTAATGTAGCATAGAATTTCTCTTGTAATGTAAATTAGCATGAGTACAAGTAAAGGTCCTAGACGTGTATAAATAGTTTTGTTAAAGAAAACATAACCATAAAAATATTATTCTGTTGACAGTTATAGGCCTACTGGCAGAAATCCTTGATTGCTTCCATTTCCTCAAACAAGATATCGAAATTATTACTGTATTATGAGACACGTGTAGCGGTGTAGCGATCGTAGATAAAGCACACGACAGCATTGCAGTAAGCAAAAGCGGGCGAACAACAGATAACATTTTACAATCTTTTTCCTCGCCCATTTAATATATGTGACATCATTAAAACTTCTAGCTTATTTACGCATCTGTTTATTTCCGAGTCCGTGATTTCACCGTTTCCTTTGTAAGTTCTTTGCTTTAAGTGTCTCCACTACATTGAAAATTCTTCCTCCGTTTCCCGGTAATGGTAGTAATAACAACAAAAGCATACTTCTTTTGGAATTTGAGGCTTTAAAAATTGACATTTTTACGTAGTCTGTCAACAGAAATTGGAAATTTGAACGCAGTAGTCTTTATATACAAGTGTAGTCTTCAACAACTAAATAATATGCGTTAGTTAAATAACGAAGTACTTTTATTATTATATAAATTTCAATATTAGATAATATTTCAGTTATGGGAAAACTTACAAAAACCTTAAACTCTACTACCTAGTTCTTTAGTCATGTAATAAGTAGAGCACATAATCATACACTAAACACGAAAATTGAAGTGAAATTTCTTTTGGCACGGTAGGAAAAATTTTCGTTACGCGTTATGCGTTATATGCATGAAACTTCTTTGGGCACTGTAGGAAAAATGTTCGTTACGCGTTATGCGTTATATGCATGCATGTGTGTGTATATGTGTTTAATAGTATACCAAAATGAGGAAATGTACAGTTATATATAATTTTAACCTTTTAACGTGTTGAACAGTCAGAATCAGTAGGCATTATACTACACAAAATCGATACTTTCCCAATATCCGTAACCAAACTACAATTTCGATGTTTTGAATGTACCATTGTATCGATATACCACGATGTGAAGAAGAAGTGTATTGATTGTAAATTATTCTATTTCCTATTTCTTAATGTAAAACAAAAGTACGTGTTGTTTTCATTTGTGAGGTTAGGTAATTATGGTTTTCAGTTTTCAGCTTATTGTTCACAGGAATAAAAGCCATGGTTATGAAAAATGTGACGTTTAATGCGTATACACAATTCTTGAAAGACAGTAACATTAAAAACAAAGAACATAATATTTTTTAAGTGAAACTTCTTTTGGCACGGTAGAAAAATTTTTATTACGCGTTATGCGTTTTATGCATACATGTGTGTGTATATGTGTTTAGTAGTATACCAAAATGAGGAAATGTACAGTTATATATAATTATTGTTACGAATATTTTAAGTTAACGATAATGTAAAAAATAATCTACCTAGTCCTACATAATTTAATGGCATATATGTTAAAAATTGTTTATGAATACGATGGACGACATTCTCAATCATTATTATTCGTTGCTTTATCACATGTGACGAGTATTGAAGGATTACATATTACGACACAGAA
Source organism: Magicicada septendecula (assembly GCA_034769895.1). Classification (NCBI taxonomy): domain Eukaryota; kingdom Metazoa; phylum Arthropoda; class Insecta; order Hemiptera; family Cicadidae; genus Magicicada; species Magicicada septendecula. The sequence goes on along the minus strand of CM068370.1, from coordinate 359,619,232 downwards.
CAACGAGAAGATATTCTACCATGGCCGAAGACGATCATTATCAACAATTAATTTGCAAGAGGAATTTAAACGACTTTCACTAAACAAACTAGATACTATAAATGAAAATTTAGTTAATTTCATCAATAACAGAAAAGATTTATCAACATTCACTTTTAATTCCCAAAATCTTACAGCTCATGCTCTTGATCTAAAAGATATAGTTGTGAAAAATTCAAATGTCTTAGTTTTATCAGAAACTTGGCTAGCCAATGAAGATGACGTATCTGTTCTTAATTTCAACTGCATTGTGAAATATAAACGACCACATATTAGAGCGGTAGGTGAGGGGATATTTCAAAATTCTGACGATATTATTAACATTATAACTCCATCCATGGACTTTTCCGTTACTCAATCTGATGTCTATGGTTCAATGGCATCTACAGTTGGCGATTTGTGTATGGTTGAATGTAAAATGGAAAATGGGCAAACAGTTGTGATTGTAGCAGTGTATATTTCTCCTAATAAAACATTAGATGATATTATTGATTTTCTCCATCGTTCATTATTATCGTATACAGCACAAGGTGCTGCCATACTTCGTAAAGATTATCATAAAATACCTATGATTTTAAGTGGAGATTTCAGTGTCAATTTTGCATTAGACAAATCTATAAAACTGGTTGAAATTTTAAAAGATAATTTAAACCTGTATAGAAAATGATAAAAAAATATCTACGACAAAATCGAATACGACAATTGATGCAGTATTCACAAGGTTTCTGGATAATATTGAATGTAAAACATACATTTCTTATTTTCGTTACCATAAGCCTTTGGTTACAAAAGTGTATGATGAAATATCACTAAATATTAACGAAATAGATTAATAATAATAATAATTTCTGTAAATGTATATAATAAAATATTTTTAATTTACTAAAAATGAAAATTTTTCTTATACTGATACCTCTCCCATCCTATTAAATTTTAAGTATACAGTTAAAAATAATAATAATAATAATGGATATACAAAAAATAATGGATATAACCCAAAGAAGTTTCACTTGTTCCGCGTGTACACACTTACTGATACACGCACCCAAACTTTTTTTTAAAACATTCGGATTTGGATTACAATTCAATAGTGTGACACCCTGTTGGATTTTCATAATTTTTTTCAAATTGTTGAGATCCTTTGTACCCTGTGGTCCCAAAGTTTAGAAATTTCTGAAACCTAACATTACATTCAAATGTTAGTTAAGATTCTCTTTAATTTGATTCCACAGGATTGTCTGATGTTTTCACAATTTTGACTCGCTCACATTCTTGTAAAACAACTCTGTAACCAACTGCCGCACTCTGCTTTAAATACATCTTTTTTCCGGTAATGTCTGAAACGTCATCGCAATTGTCTATTCGAGTATTTTCTAATATTCTGGAAGAAGACACTGAAATTTAGGGTTGCTTAACTTGTTTCTGCCCGCATCATCAACTAGTAGAGTGTGCACAATTTATTTATACAAATGGATTTATTACACAAATCACTATAAAACCTATCACTTAAAAGTAATATAATAAATAATCGATGTTGATTTGCTAAATTAATATAGCAAGCTGACAATACGAACGTAGATAAAAGATAAAAAATATACTTCTGAGTGTGTTAGTCCAATGGACATAGAACTTTCCTGGTAGCTAAAGGTTCTGTGATCGATTCCAGATTCAATCAAAGTGTGTATTCCAGCTCCTAGGTCGACTCAATCTGCGGAAATCATTAACAAATATCGTTCTACTTACACAGAACTACTTACTTTGTAATTGTACAAATAATAAGGAGGCCCCAATACTCTCACTTACCTTATCAGAAGATTCAGAAAAAACCAAAAACCCTTGGGTCACCACCACATTTTTCACAGGCGAAATGTGGAAACTGCAATAGTGTCCCCGTGAAAACAATTTAAAAAATAAAAAAAACTTCCCTTAACAGAAGTTCCAAATCCCTATAGACGAACTCATTGAGCACAGGTTAGGCGAGGTTGAGGTGATGTAGCAATAACTTAACAAGTATACATTGTTATTCTAATAAATTCATTTAGTGATAATATTTGAATTGTTATTTGCTGACCAGTCATTGTATTGTGAACACTTGCTTTAGTTGCACCTCATTTAATATTCCAATTTACTACCCGTTATTAACAATTTAATTGTGTGTAGCCAATTGTTTCATATGGAATTATATACAAATTTATTAAGGATTATCACATGAATGTATTTGAAAAAATTCTATTCCATTTTTCTTAAACTTATCACTAAGTGAACAATCAGTGCAAATCAGTACCTTTTACTTACTTTCTCTCTGACCCTCCTTTTCTCTTCTCTCGCTCTCTTATAGATGTCCTGAATAGAGTTTATTTCATCAATACTCGTTTCTTTTCATGGCCAAAATTTCCCCACAGTTGTAATTTTATTTTTGTTTACTTATCTGCTAACGATGTATTGTCCAGCGAGAATTCTTTTGTCCTTACGCGCAAAACACGTGGGTGGTATTTTGCACTTACGCGTACTGTAAAGCCTAGTCGCCGTACTTTTAACGTGCGCGTGCGTCCGACTGTTTCTAGTAGTATACTTTTAAAAATTTTGATTACATTGTATCTGAGGCGCAACTGACAATACTTCACACCGCTTGTATTTTTCACCGAGGCACGACCTTCTGGAGTCGCTGCCGCGGCAGTCTGTCCGTACTGTTAGGCGTCAAATTTGCGATTGTGTAGGCCTATATGTCTTGGCGTCTCTCTACCCCCGCTTCCGCACTAAAACTTTTTTTTTCTGGATCTCCTGTGATAAAATTGGCAGGTGTGAGCTCTTTTTCGCCCGGTGCAAGAATAATAATCGCGTGAAAATTACTTTTGAACATGTACGCCCGTTAAAACATTACGCGCTTCATCGGCCAAAATCATGTACAAAAATTCCACTCGGTCCGAAGTTCTGTTTCACAACCACGAAAATCTTTTTTTGCGTTAAGCTTAATAAAATTTACCATTACAACTTTGGCAGCCTACACCGCTTCTCCTAAATTAGGCCTACTTAGCTGTGTTAAACAGCGTCCACTACTTACTTTGTGGATTTAACAGAATCCAGTGGTAAATTCAAAGCCCAAGAAAATGATGAGTGATGAGTTGACGTAAATAGTATCTTGTAAAGTTTATCACAGTACAAAGTAAAAAAAAAAAATCTGGCTGATTAGCAAAAAGGAGAAGGTTGAAAACTCAAACTGGGATCCATATAGATGGTGATGAAAAAACCAAATTGGCGATGAATGACAAAAATTAACTAGAAAAATTGTACCCTTACAATACTTACAATATTATAGTAAATATTTGATACCATCCCTTACATTTGATGCAAAGGGTAGTCCCAGTACTGTTCTGGCACCAATAGTGTTACTGAACAGTAGAAAGTAAACTAATTTGGTAACAGTGTTTCAAGGTATTAATCTTCCAGTTTCAATCTGTTTTGAGAAAATGATCACTCTACTAAATTCGTGAATAATAATCATAATTTAATAAATATATAAATATTATCATTCTAATAACAACAAAGAAATATTACTTAAGGTCTATAACATAATGCGTGTCTCATCTTACTTATATAGATCAAAGTAGCCTACTGGACATACACAAGAAGCGAGATAAGATGAATTGAAATTGGTTGTTACGTGTTACATGGTTGGCGTTTGGTTAGTACATGTTATGTGATCAGAAAAGAAATACTGAATTCAACGAAGACCTAAGAGTTTAGAGTGTCTGAAACAAATTTTAGAAGTTTGTATAGCACAAAACGGCATGGACATACTTTAACGATATCGAAAGATTGAATGCGTAAATTAATATACTTCTATAAGCCAGATGCCAGGGGAAATATTTGCTGCCCTACAAAGAGATTGACAGATGAATTCTAGTCTATCTGAAATCGAAACAGACACGGCTGCCTGATCCGAAGCTGGGTTAATAGCAATAAGAATTTTACGTAATTTTAAGCGTCGATTGACTATTGTTACGAGCCGTTAACAAAATTGGTTGTAAATATGGGCCACAGTTCCTATCCTGCTCTCCATCCGAGGTATCTACTACAGACGTCAATCCGATACATTTGTTGTCGAATAAAAACGTATCTTTATAAAACAATCAGTTAATATTTCAAATATGGAAGTTGAGTACCTCTGACACGCGATACGCTAAGGAATCGGTCTGGGAGCGCCAATTTGACCAAACCATATCTAATGACAGCGTCAACCTGCTTTCGATATAAATTGATGACAGTGACCCAAACATTTCCTTTAATAGTACCGAATTAGCAATTTAAAATGTAATGTTATGAATGTAAAATATAAGTGATATTGTCTTCAAATAATAGTTCATAGAGCAGCATAAACGGAATGAGAAATTCGAGAAAGTAGAGAATGTTAATACTAAGCGCATAGTGATTCTATGTTGATATTATTGACGTTTTGATGATGATAATAATAATAATATCTCCTTTTTGTAGGCAAGGTAGTGAGGCAATATTACGCTTCAGCCACCAAATATTGCTCCAGGATGTTATCACAAGTAGTCTATGGCATAGGCTGAGTCGACGTGGGGGCACGTCAATTTATTGTGCACCCGGGAATGGAACCCGGGACCTCAAGAGCAGCAGCCGTACCTACTAGTGTTATAATAATCCCCCAGTTCACTCAGAATTCAAGTAATGGTGCTCAAGTAATTTAGTTTACAAGTAATATCTTTTTCTAATATCTAGCTATACCTTGAATCACAAAAAGGTATCGAAGGTTATAATTGTGCCATTCAATTATTCCGTATCACTAATTATGCGTTATATTATTTACCGGAGTGAAGTGTAAACAGATAACCAAGTTTGTTATACGTTTGTGCGTGTTTTGTGTAGGACATGGAAGGAAAACCAACCACTTAGGAAACTTTAATCGTTCCATTAGCACGGCACATAAAACTTTCAGCAGCAAAGCCCTTCTACTACTACTACTACAAACTGAACTATTATCCACGCACTCAGTTGTGTCTCTGTAGTGGCAAACCTCCGGATTACCTTCAGACCTTTAGCAAAGACTTTATATTAACAAGCTCCCCTTGTTTAAGATAAGGTGTACAAGAATTTCCTCTTTACTTTGTAACTTCATTGACTACATTGGATGTGTGTGTGTGTGTGTTTTAGAACTTTGCTTTTAAGTGAATTATGTCACTAACGTTAATTTTCTTTGAAAGGTATATTCTTCGTAAGTTACTATGCCACAATTTACCGATTGTTAAGAAACATGTTACGTCAAATATTATTTATTGAACTCAATTGCAAGTATGTTGATACTTGCCTCTACTTTTATAGTCATATATAATTTCTCTTATCTTTACAGGGATACAGGGAATATAACAACAGGTTCACTTACGCTTGATTCGTTTCAACGAACTTATTTAGTTTCCTATTTTTTTTTTTTTTTTGTTAATTAGGCTATACAATTTTATTTGTGGACAAGGATTTGTTAAATTTAATAACGGAGCGGCAATAAGTGTATGTTCCCCGAATCACACGAAAGACGGAATGTCCATGCAATACTACGATAAGACAGTCTTCCACAGTAAGGTAAGCGACAGGCCGACGTTGTACTTAAAAGATCGATAATTAATGACATCGACAGGAAGTGCAATGACCGAAACCAAACGGTGTGGTTACATCAAACAATATAATTCTTTTATTATTATTAAGCCGAAAATTCTACCAATTCTACCATTACATAAAGTAATGGTATTTTGGGCTTTATATTTTTATTACACGTCAGACAAAAGGCAACATAAATTGCTCTTTCTATAATGGAGTATTCTGTGGTGGATTTTGCTCGTCGACTTCAGCCTACACAAGGGTTAGGTCTACGTGTAAGGTGGGGAGAATCACTGTTAAATTCAGATAGAGAAAGGGTGAGAGGAAGAGAAACAAAGCGAGTGAGGGGGAGAGATAGAGAGAGACGATTGTACAAAGTGAAGAGAGAAAGGGACTTGATAAACATTACCCAGTTCTTGAATACTGTGAGAAAGTTCCTGACATTTTATGAGGTAGTAAACTTCTTGTGAACATCTGCCTTTATGTTTTGAAATAAGGAGAACGTGGCAGCTGATACTTTATATTTCGTTCCATTTTACGTAACTTGTAGGCCTATGTTATTTTATTTGCTTTCCGCGTTTCAACTATTTTTTAACGGTGTATCTAAGACAACTATAAAAATATAAAAAATCAAAGACGTGAAAAATAAAACAAGACAGACGTAGATTACTTTTCAAAACGACATTTCACTTTCTACAATGAAGCTTAAAATTAAAAGAGAAAGCAATAATAAATCATAATTAAAGAAACTTTATAGAATCATTACTACTTCGTTCCAGAAGTTTATGTTTTACAATAACGTTTCTCTTTAGGTAATATTATGTTCATTGTTAATGCGTTAAGTATAGTATATGAATCGAAAGGAATTAAGAGGAACATAAGGAAAGTCTGTAGTAGCTTATAAATGATCTACCTTCAAAAATACGATAATTTTAGCCATCACTGGTACCGGCAGTAACAGTAGATTTTGTGCAGACTACTACAAAATTATTATTATTGTAGGAATAAGGCAGGGGGATGGCGTTATTTAACATAGCAATTTAAGGTCCCGTTCTTAAAATAAGTTATGGCATAAATGTACATACAGTCATTATCACAAATGTGCTTGCTCTCGCTGATGACTTAGTGGAGATGACAGAGGTACTAAAAGACCAAAGAGATAAGATCAGCCGGTAAATATGATTAAAAGTCAATGAATAGAAGAGGAAAGTTATTCACTTTGAGCGAGAAGTAAACCGTAGCAGAATAGAAAGTTTGAATTGGCATTAAACGTTTGTAGTAGAACAACTCATATACTGTATAACGTACCTAGGAAGTTAACAACAGATGAGCATACAGAAACACCGATAATTTGCAGTACAATCAAAATCATGTACGCAAGTAGCACGACTTCTGAGTTCTAAATGTCACATGATAGAAAATTGACACAATTTTCACAGTCATTTAATCCCCTGATTTATATGTAGCTGCAATGTAGATCCAAAACAGAAACTGCAAAGAACATGATTGATTTTTTGAAAACGAAGTCCTAGAAACATTTTTGACCAGTCAATTTTAACTATTCAACTAGTAAATTAAATATTACAAGAAAAAAGTACTAAAAACGTGAATAGCAATGTTCAATTTCTTTGAAAAGTTGCAAGTTCTTATGTACATTTTCCATGTGCTATGGAAACGCTAAACTTCAGCAGAAGATACAGATAATTAGTTTCTGTAAATGTTGGCCATGTTACCTTTAAGCACTGTACCCTTTGTACAAAATTCAAGTTAGAAACTTTTTTAGAAATGATATTGTTACTTAGATGAAAATTTCTGCCCGTCTTTCTACCTGTCTCGTCTCTCCCTCTATCACACACACACACACACACACACACACACACACACACACACACACACACACACACACACACACACACACACACACACACACACACACACACACACACACACACACACATTATATATATATGCTCAGATTTTCTTATATACATATATTTTATATTATTATTATTATTAATAACAACTTTTTACACGAATATATTTTTATTATTTTGTGAATTACAATGTTTCAATAGTATTAACAACTATCTGAATACTATTTCAATCTGAAAATATCTGTTTCAACGATGTATCTGATGATGATAGTTGAATACTATTGAAACATTGTAATTCTTGTTCAAAATAAAACAAAATAATAAAAATATATTCTTGTAAAAAGGTTTGTTATTATAGTTTTATATATTCAAACACTTTTTGCTACAGTCCGTTTCTTGATGTATATAATAAATTATACCTCAAAATATCTTGAGGTAATTTCAGTATAAAGTTGTGTGTGTGTGTGTGTGTGTGTGTGTGTGTGTGTGTGTGTGTGTGTGTGTGTGTGTGTGTGTGTGTGTAATCACATAAGCAAAATTGAAGTTATAACGCAAAAGAGGTACTCTTGCGGAGTGCATCTAGTTGACTTAATTAATATAAGACTTTGCTAAAGGATTAAAGGCAATCGAGAGGTGTGGTACTACAGCGACACAATTAAGTGCGTGGATAATAGTTTACAACAGAGTCGGGCTTTGTTGTTGAAAGTTATATGGAGCGTGCTAATGTAACGATTCGAAGTTTCGTAAGTGGTTGGTTTTCGTTCTGCGTCCTACACAAAACACGCGGACCAACACAAACCGTTTTTTCTCTCCGCTTCCAGCTCTTTTCGTGGAGTAGGTAATAACATAAATTAATGGCACTGATATGAATCATCATTTGTTAGAAATCTACATGTTGGTGTTATTAAGTATGTAATAGACGTTATATAAACAATTCTTTATTAGGTGATCCTCTGCTAATCATAACATTATTAGGTGACCCTGCTAATCATAACATTATTAGGTGACCCTGCTAATCATAACATTATTAGGTGACCCTCTGCTAATCATTAACATTATTAGGTGACCCTCTGCTAATCATAAAATTATTAGGTGACCCTGCTAATCATAACATTGTTAGGTGACCCTCTGCTAATCATAACACTTTCACGGCCGGAGTCAACTTCCGAAAAATGATTTTCTGGCTGTTGGCCATAGTCCTCTTGTTATAAATCCACACCTCTCGACTGCAACTGTGGCAGTCATCTTTAGTGGGTCTATCGTTCTCCTCCTCTGGCGAGTGACCAACGTTCGAAACGTCTGACTGTATAACAAGAGGACCACGGTCCAACAGCCTGGAAAATCACTTGACTGAAGGCCCTGTTTGTGTCCGTGTAAATTGTAAACTTGGATCACCTAATAATTACAACACACATGACGAAAACATGGCTGGTTATTTGTTTTACTTTGAAGTAACCGCATTGAGATACATGTTCTATAAAAAGGATTATTTCATGATTGCCCATTTTATTTTTCCAAATTGTGTTGTTGGATGGGACCAGATGATTGACGTCAGCCATCTCTCAGTGGTAAAATTTCCTCCCGTCGCAACTTGATTAAGACATGGTGAACTTCAGTATACAACGTAACTCGTCGCCCTAGGGTTATTCTATAAGTTTTAGTCAGCTACAAAACCTTTTGTTATAGCTTTCTGAAGGAAATAGTTGTTTAGATTGTTTAGATGTTTTCAAAAATTTGTCCCTGTTACATTTATAATTTTCTCTCTCCCTCCCTCCTCACTCTCTCTCTTTCACACACACATACACATACACGCGGGCACACTCTTAATCACTTTCTTTCTCCTTTCTCTCATTTACTTACATTCCCTTTGCTCAGTTGTTTAGTAGAGGAGCAAGTCATGGGTGAAAGGGTCTAAAACTGCAGTAAGAGAGAATTGTTAATGTAACAAGAACAACAGTATGCAGCGTTTATGAGTACGTACATGATTTAACAGAAAGAGCATGAGGATGTATTAGGTGTAATTTGTGCGCTTGTAATTATGTAGTATTTCTTTTATAAATTTGCTAACTGCTATAATTTTTATTGTTCGACTAAGCTTTTCGTCATCACTGACATCATCAGGTCTTAAACAACCTGTTTGGTTGACGAAAAGCTTAGCCGAACAATAAAAATTATAGCAGTTAGCAAATTTATAAAAGAAATAGTAAGGATGGCTGCTAATTTAAACAATGCGAAGAATGTAATTATGTAGGCCTACTTGTGTATATACATTTACTTATGTCATGTAGCAATAACGTCAGGATAGCTTCCCCTTTAAACAAATATTTATTTACTATTGCTGAGCACATTTGTGTGAATGCTACAAATTTTATTGTCCCGTAAATTATTCCATTTTATGCTACCTTATCCGCTACTGTTTTAAATTCTTATTAATGTTGTTTATTTTTTTTAAGGTAGTTTACGTCGTACGTTTGTCGACGCTGACATTGTCGGACAACACGACGTTCTAATTCAAACGAAAAATTGTTCAACTCAGAAAAAAAATGTCCATCAAAGGGAGTGTTCCAGACAACATGGCTGACTGTAAATGCGCTGGGGTCCGTTATCGTTCAGTAACAGGAAATCAAAAGATGCGATCTGTCCCATAAATCGGCGCATTATAATTGTACTGGATGTGCAGTCAGCTGGTTCAAGGAGCGATGGATGTGTAAAATGAAATGGCAGAGAACATAATGACTATTTATGTCAATAATCCCTATTACATCTTACTATAAAATGTGAACAGTGTTTAGTTTACCATTGAAGAAGCCAAAATGTTTTCTGAATTATCCCACATTTTACTCACAATATAATTAATATGTTTAGAAAAGATATAAGTGTATAGTTTCTAAGTTCACGTTCTACAACTCTAGACTGGGAGCTTATATAAATAATTACGCTTATTTTATGTCTACCTATGTAATGGAATTTTATAGCGTCTCTCCTTGCTTAGTGTGTAGTTACTTATTTCTACAGTTGTCTGTGTGCAAGTTTCTTATTACTTATCCAATTTAATTTTACGGAAACCCTTCAGTCGTCATTTCCTCTCCTGTTCTTTCGGATTTCCTGCCACAGTACCATCGGGAAGAGGTTTAAACCCTAGAATACCTTAGAAAATCGGCGACAAAGTGTGAAGGGGGAGAAAAAATACCTTGTTAATACCACGGTTGAGCTACTCAGCTCTAATCATCCCGTAACGCTCTCAGTATTGCTGTAGTTTGGGGTTCTGTCATCAAAGATTAGGATCATTGAAAACTCGTAACACATAGCCTACTAACGGCCCTTCAGATTTGTTAGATAAAAAGATTTACCGCTGAACATAAGCAGTTAACGAAAAGTTTGATCTGGCGATTTTTGAAACTTGCCAGAACATAAAATTCTCCCGGCGACGTGAGACCGGTGGTTGGCCTGCCACCTTGGAGACCTAGACGTGCTCTGGGTTTCATTCGAAGACCCAACTCGTAAGCTCTTCCGCCCTTTCCGCATCTTCCGCTTTCAAGGCCATTGAATATTTATCACCTGTTATCCTACGCAGGAGCCCTTAACTGAGTACTACCATCAGAGACCAGATGGACCCAGGTTTTTTAACGAGGTTGTTACTCATAAGTAGTTGTTCTTCGTAATGGAAAGGACTATTTACCAAAGGCCACATATTTTTTTGTAGTACAGGTACTCATAATGTAGAAAGGCGTAAGTACGATGCACTTATTTTTAATTAACTTTCACAAATTTGCAAACAATAACTAAAGTTCACAATGTATAAAAAACTTCTGATGCTGGAACAGATGTCAGGTCTCCAGGACGACAGAAGAAGTTAGAAAATAAAATTTAATTAAACAATATAATTTAACCTTACCTTTTCTTCTTCTTCGTCTCCATTTTCGAACCTGTATCAGTGGGAGCTTCTTTATCCCTATCTTCGTAAATTAATTAATACACTGCCATTGCTGTTTTTCACTTGTCTTGCTGATTTAAACCATTTGCAAACTTGAGTAAAAGTTGGTAGTTTGCAGAAAAACTCATTGTATGAACGGATTCAGTCTATAAGACCCATAGAGGTTTTTAAGGCGTTTTCAGTTTAGGAATATTGCCTTCCGACCATTTCTCTTCCAACAAGGTAAATAACGATCAGTTTACAAAATAGGAACATTATTTACAATATTGATGACTGTACAACGACCACTCCAAATGTTACCTGATGATCATTAATTGTTTACAACGCTTATAACTTCTCCGAAATTAGAAGAGAGATATCCAAATCAAAACACACATTATAGAAAGGTTGACAATTTGTACAATTTTAATAAAAGGCATTTCGTTGTAACGAGCCTTATCTTTGGTGATGACGAAGTGATATCTCAAGCTGCTAGGTTAGTATAAAAAATCAATATATGAATTAAATGACATAGCACTGAAATTTAACATAAAGGTGAAACTGTGTACAGTGAATTTAACATAAAGATCAATGAACCTGCTTTCAATTGTGTGGTTATACACTTCAATTCATTTTAAGAATTACAGATATATAGGCCTAATTACAAAATTTTAATACTACATAAGGTGATAATTGCTATTCTAAATTGTTGTTTGAGAAAGTCTTGCCAGTCATACATAATTTGTTCTCCAAATCTGTGCGAAACACGAATTTTCAAAATTCAAAAATGTGTAGTTTATACACTGCCCCATTAACTTATGATAGTGACATTTCTTTTTAAATACAATTTTCGTAGTCCTTCAGTCTTCGACTGGTTTGTACCCTCCCCGCATATACCCGTGGTGCGTGTGGTACTGATTCTCTCACAAGTATATGGGACCTACAGTTTAACGCCGGATCCGAACGGCATAGCTGGGGAAGGTTTATACTAAGCAGGATACCTCTCGCTGGTTTGCCATTGCCTTGCGAGGGGGAACGGTCGTATCTAAATCAGATGGCCCCCGGCGGGAATAGAACCCGCGCCGACAGCGTAGCAGCGCCACACGCTAGCCACTACGCCACGACCGCTCCTTAAATACAATATAAGATTAAAAATTACAATCGATGACAAAAGTATTGCACAATATTCTAAATTCAACGCGAAGGTTGAACTGTACGACATTTCGATAATTTCGAATAAATAAATATATTAGAGAGATTCAATTATACAAATTGCCACAAGGAGAACTCTGTAAGATAACGATAGAAAAACCACGAAATTAACTTTTGTTTATTAACATAATGTCTATTTCACATTTAGCATATCGGAGTGAAAAGTGTAAAATGATTAATGGGTATAAAACCGCACTGCAAGTGAACGAATTGAAATTATTGAGCCTGTAGCAGATGGTTGGAAAATGGAAAAGAAGACAAAAACAGATAACCCGGGATGATTTGGATTAAATGCTTAAAGAGGAAATAAAAACAAACGGATATCCAAGTGTAGAGAGTGAAACTGTAAAGGGTGTTATACTATTTTGAATATTGTTACGACCGTCTATCTGATCGCCGTATGGTACAGTGGAAAACAAAACAAGACACCAATGAAATCACTGATAACCAGCTTTAATTATCACAATTAATAATTTGTAATCAAGAAGATAGTCTCTTACAACAATTCAAGTAAAAATTGTCCACACTTAATAATAATGTCAACTAGAAAGAATTCCGCACTAATTATAACACAACAAGACTTCGCTACAAACACTCGATCCGCGCTAATGAAATCGCTCAACACCACTGGACTGACAAGACAGCTGCTATGGCTTTTTATAGGTAGCGGACGCTTTCTAGAAACTTCAATCGTCAATGTGCACGCCACGTAATGCGTATTCAAGTGTTCTGTATAGTACTCTGGAACGCACTTGAACGCAGCCTTGACTGAGGCAACACCTGCCACACTAAGCGGGCGACGGGTCGAGGATGCTCTCGGCTAATCTAGGTGGTTCAATTCGTATTATAAAACCCTGGGGACCAGAAGGATCGACATAGGAGCAATCACTACCACATACAGATGCTACGGGAAGAAGTGTTTCAAACATATAGGACTATGATGATGGTGCTGAGTATTTCTGCTACAGATTAGTAGATTTCATTTTAATATTTTTCTATGGCAACTGTGATTGACTGTAAAAATCAATGCGGTATTTTTTTAAAACTGTTGAGTTCTGTGCTAATTTTCTTAGGTAGTTAAACACAGTTACAGGGGCGGTAAGGAAATATGTATTATCATATTACAGTAAGAAAAGAGAAATACATGCACAGTACCCGCTGCCAGACTTCTCATTTCTAAACTGAATACAGATGTTTACAAAATTTCTCTGCCTCAAAAAATGTTACTGATTTTCTCACAATGTACAGGAAGGGGAAATGTTTATTAAGTTTCTGTCTCTGTCTTTCTACTCCCCTACCCATCACTTTCTCTCTTTGTATCTCGCTCTGCCTTACTAACACCCTCGGCACGGCGACTAAGAAGGCACCGCAAATACCCTCTTTGAGAAACGAGTGACGTTAATCTTGCCTGCTTGTCTGACATTTAATAATAATAAAAAGGAAGAATATACTCACTTGGAAAGACCCACTGTTGGGCTTTGTAAACTTTTTATTATATTACTGTCACGTTACCACTTCAACTGTTTGTTGTGCTTGCGCATCGCACCACTTGGTGTCAGTAATAGATGACGGTGGGTTGCTTAACTCGGCGTCGACCCAAAACTGAAATTTGGAGAGAGAACTTGTCAGCACTTGAAGGGAGAGTGTTGTAGTAGTGCCCGCACTCCCATATTTGTGTAGCGTTACCGTTATATTAGTAACGGTAACACCTCTTACTCTTATCTCTTTTTCTCCTCAACCCAAAGGGTGGTGGCCTTGCAATTTATTCCTTTCCGAAGGTAGTCTCTAATCGTTGCGGGTTTTCTTCTGCTTTGATTTCATCGATATACCCTTGTCTGGGCATTCTACTCTGACTACGCACCTTAATAATTTCGTCGATCAGGATGGTGAACTACTTTCAATGAGTACTGTTTCCGTAGTGGTTTTAAACAGAGTCCGTGTTTCACTATCTATTTTCAATACACCATCATTAGTCACTGTTTATGTCCACAGCATTCTTAAGATTCTCCTCAAGCACCGTATTTGAAAAGCTTCAAGAAAGCTCTTTTTCAGTTTTCTTAGAATCCAAGATTCTGAGCCATCTATGAATTTATTACAAGTGAAACGTTTTATGAATAACTCCCTGGTTTTGAAGGAATCGTTACTGGACATAAAACGATGGACGTGTCACGATTACAGAAAATGACAAAATTGGAATATTTAAAAGGTAATGACACGATTAATAAACAAAGGCAAAAATTTATGGAAATGAAACAAGACGACGTGAAACTTTTTTCGATTCTGTTATCTACTTTACTTCGTTTTACTAGTCGCAAAAATATAGCCCTAATTACAAAATTATAATACTACATAAGGTGATAGTTGCTATTGTAAGTTGTTATCTTAGAAAGTCTTAACATTCATGCATAATTTGTTCTCCAAATCTGTGTGAAACAGGAATTTTCCGAATTTCAAATAACTCTATAGTTTATACAATGTTCCCTTGTATTTAGTAACTTATTATAAATGAGATCGATAATGAAACATTATTCTTCCTTAAACTTTGTGTCATATGATAACTATAAACAGAAAAACAAATAATAAGTTACTATAATAAAGAAAATATAAACTTTGTAAAAACTGTGAAGTTTATAATCAGTGTTGATGAAACTGTTTATCGTATAGTCATATTATTAAAATATTCAACAATTTCACATTTTTCAATTTTTATAAGTACTGTAATGATGTTGTGATATGGTGATGTACGGCATTCGTCAATCCAATCGGCATATACATTATGAAATATAATAAAAAATACAAAGGTTTATAAAAATAAATAAACAATTGGTACGTTTCACAGATTTTATTTAACTCTGACAGCTGTTTCGACTTCTCAAGCCATTGTCAAAGAGCTGAATGAACGCTAAACACAGGATGTAGGGTGGACATCTGTTTAGGGCGTGTATTGGAACATGCGTGAGCTGTGAAGATAGAGCGGGGGTTCAAAAAGCTAAGGGAAGTTCAAGTGGCTGTAAAGACTAAACATAATCTGAATGCAAAATATAAAATTAACTGAACTAAGTAAGAGCTTTTACGCTTTTTGTATGTTCTGGAGTAGTGTTATGTTTTTTGTATCTAAGAAGGGATTGTGTTGTAAGCAAAACATGGATTTGTTAGAAATTCTAGAAATTAAAAAAGCAATAAAAAATAACAAAAATTTAACAAATGAACAAACTGAATTCTGTGTATCCACTATATTTAAAACTGTTATTTAGTTTAGTTAATTTTATATTTTGCATTCAGATTATATTTAGTTTTTAAAGACACTTGCATATTCACAGCTCACGCATGTTCCAATACACGCCCTAAACAGATGTCCATCCTACATCCTGTGTTTAGTGTTCACTCAGCTCTTTGACAATGGCTTAAGAAGTCGAAACAGCTGTCAGAGGTAAATAAAATCTGTGAAACGTACCAAGTGTTTATATGTTTTTAAAAACCTTTGTATTAATATGTTTCACAAAGTCCCCAACGAGTCATCAATTAATAACAAAAAACACTTGCTTTGCTTCTACACTTCCCCACTTTTCTACCACTGAGGAAAATACGAAATCCTGAAACTATAGTACGAAATCTGAATAAATCGAATCAATTTTTTTTCTAAAAAGCCATATCTACGAATGTTAACTATCCGAAAGTAGAGAATCGTCTACACCTAGGCGAAATGAACCTATACATAAACATAACCCATTGCTTATACATATGAATAAAAGTGAACTGAAGAAAGGTCTAAACGTTTGTAATTTTTTTTTACATAACTGTATTATATAAACTACATTGCTTTAGTTTATTTAATAACGAAACTGATCGAAAAGTCCTAATAATACTGAAACTATTGCGGCTTCGTGTTAATGAATCAATGATTCAAATGGAATTAATTTTGGAAAACCTTTTTACTTGTTATACAGTAGAACCATAACATACAGTGGAAAATTCTGTAAAAGCACACGGTCACGGGCGCGACGATACAATCGCACACACTCACACACACATGCACAGAATCTAGTAACTCTAAAACAACGAAGTGGTAACGTAGAAAGGAAGCTCATGTAAGCTTTGTCTCAAGACTAGTCGAGTTGGCTAATATAAACTATTTCCTAAAGGGCTTAAGATAATCCAGAGGTCTGCCACTACAGACACACAGTTAAGTGTGTGTGGATTATAATTCTCAGTAGAATAGGATTTTGTTGTTGAAAGTTTTATGTACCGTGCTAATGGGAAGACTGAAGTTTGTAAACACTTGGTTTTCCTCCTACGTTATACATTACGTACAAACGCATTCTCAGATGGCGTTTTGGTGTGTGTTTCTCGTTAACTAAGTACAGAATGCTATAGGCTACATGATAAACATAATGACAAATACATACGTAATACATAAAATACATAGTGACACTATATACATACGTATGTGTACATGTGTGTATGTGTGTGTAATTGATATTTAATTAATTTTTAAAAGAAACCATAATTTAAAAATTAGTACATGTGCCTACACACATCTCTGTACATGCAAGTGTGTATCTGTGACTCACTATGTTAGTATTTGTGGGCAAATGTGATAATATCAATCCAAGTTCAATTATGGCGGAAGTATAACTTTTTACATAACCTCACATAAACCGTGTTTACCAGTTCTGCTGTTAATAAGAATGACATGATTTGTATTAAAATCATTTATATAACTACATGCAATTTGTGTGTATTAAGTGTTAAGAATTAATATAATTAATTTATACACAAATATACATTACAAAATATTTCTCTGTGTGTGTTTAGGAGTAACCTCAGCAACTAGGCGTACCCGTATGCGGACGACAGTGAATATTAATAAACAAATTAAAAAATATACATCCCTTCTAGTTTAAAAAATATAATTTCATTATCTTACCAACCAGTTGGCAAGTGTTTCAGCTATGAGACCGGTACGAGTGTTACACGAATAACTGAATAAAATCATTACTGTAGTTTTATTAAATACGTAAGACGGTCGCCCGGATCATCACTCGGTCGTGCAACACGTCGTACTCTACTCTGTAACAAAGAACCAGGGTTCACGAAACTATGGGGAACACGACTTTTCTGAGCTTGATACAGAGCGGATCTATGGAAAGATTACGTCCCGCATGGGACGCTTTTAGGCTTAAGAAAATGGCACAAGCAATGCTTCTTACAGACTCCTTATTCTATTTGTTGCCGTGGTAGTTAACCATTTATACCCAAAGCCTGAAAATATAACAGCACTTTTTCCCGTTGGAGCATCAATAACTTTTAGCTTTACTCTCAAATTCATAACATTTCGAGGTATATTCGCTTCGTTGGCACACTACCAGGGCTACTTGATCGTTTTAAGACTCACGGGTCGTCAGTAATGATTAAATAGAATGATTAAGTTAATTGGCTACTGTACATCAACTAACGAAGTAATTTAAATGTTTCTGTGCGTTAAAACGTAGCAAAAGGCTACACGTACGGCACCGTAGTAATCTCAGAAATTCACGCACAAAACACACAGGACAGACAGTACACGCGAAATATTTCATAGCCAAAACCGGAATAGCCGAGAATTCTACATAACATTGGTTAGATTTACGTAGGCAGAAGGCTAATATAGTGCGAATATGACAAGGCCGGGTGCGAGTTATTCTATTTTCCATTGTCTTTTATCTCTAACTATTCCGAGTATACTTAAATATACACAGTGTTACATATTGTAAGTATATTTCGCTAAAAATATTTTATTACTGTGGAATAGCCTACATTATTATTATTACAATTATAGTAACATTTCTTTAGTACGTTTTACATTTGTATTATTACGTGCTTCATCAGCCATAGAATGGTCACACGGATCGCCGTGTATGACAGTGGAAGAAACAGAATAATTGAGCACAGAAAATTCGATATTTAGAACCTTAATTTAAATATGTAAAATTTAAAATAAACAAACCTACACGTATACAACAGTGGGTTACGATTACGATTGTCCGTTGTCACATTAAATAATGCAAGTCGCCAATTACAACTGGAGATATAGCACCAATTCATAATTATTGTAAACTAAAAGCATTGTATCCCTAAGACATTTTAGACTGAATCCGCTGTATTCAAAAACTGACTCGTCGCTTCTGAAACACGCTTTTATATTTAGGTGCTGGTGCAGTATGTGACAAATTGTCCTGGTTGCTGGTAGAATAATCCACCGCAATATGGCAGATGCATCTGGAAAGATCGAGAAGTAGAGTGCATATGAATCTGTCGCTCACACATCGCGGACAAACCATTAGGTAGCCACACCTGATCTCTATGTCCTCAGCCTAGCGATATGTACAGCGGTAACAGGTACTAAAGTACATGGAATACCGAAATAATATTGAAGTAAATAGAAAATCAAATTTTAAATATTTATAACCGCACATATGGAATACTTAAGATACAATACTGTATACACCGATAGCGCAGTACTAGTGAAGCGGGTCAGTAAAGTTGGTTTTCGGCTGAAGAGAGCAACGGCTGTGTTGTGACCGTCAAGGCCATGTGTAGGCCTGCCAACCACTATCGCTGAGGAACAAATAATTCAAAGGTATTACTTGGCATGCTTAGCCTAGACAAGTAAAGAAGGCACACTTTCACTACAGAAGGACACTCACGCACACATTGATTACTAGGAAAATAATTATCTTGAATTTAAAAAGTATTTTCAGAAAGAGTATTTTGACAACGTATTTCACTTGTTCAAGAGATTGGAATTATTAAAATTTAACACTAAACGGTTAAGTAGATTTAAGTTATGTTTCCTTTAAAATGAGGTATAGCAGTTCCAATTCACTATAAACGTGACGAAAGTACTCTATCATATTATATCATATCGCACTATATCATATTATAATATTATTTGTTTTAAGAAGCTTAAAATTTTAATGAGTTTTTGTCAACTTAAACATTTCTTGTATCGGCGTTATATTTTTAAAGTGAAGCTTCAATAACGGAAGAAAATGATTAACGTTGGTTGTCACGCGTGCGACGCATTACAAGTTGACCGAGGCACAGAGAAGTTTAATAGACCATTACCCGTCGTCGTCGGAAAAATACTCGAGTTTTAATGAGCTAGAAAGCCTCTTATTAAACATGTGACCTTCTCTTCCATCTCTCTCTCTCTCTCTCTCTCTCTCTCTGTTTCTCTCCCTCTCACTCTCCTATTCTTTCTCTTTTTGGATCTTCTTCTCTCTTTTATTTACTTTACTTTTTATTGCTCACTTTGAAAGACATAAAAAAGTAGAAAATATAACGTAATAAAGCCACATTAACGGTTCAAATTGATAACGTAAAGAAAGGTTTCTTAGCATAAAACAAAAGGAAATTTTTAGCATCGAATAGAACAGCGTAACAAAACCTGCCTGAGGCAAAGTAGTTTTGAAAGCTGTTGTATTGGGGTTGTCAAATTGTGTGTGTAAATAATGATTTATGACGAATGAAGATACTAATCTGAGTAATAATAGCAGCGTAGCTTTTATATTGAATTATATGCAATATTGAAGATAAAATATATACGGATAGCGCAGTACTACTGGAGAGGGTCAGTAAAGTGGTGGTTGCGTTAATATTCAAGTAAGTTAATGTGAATTAATGTGGTCGGAATTTTATTTCATGGGCCGAATAAACTCGGTATACATAAGTTGTGCCTGTGTTTTGTTTTTCAGATTTTTACTGACATTCGTTTGAAATTTTAGCTTCTTTCGAGTAGCACTTACCTAGTAAAAATAAGCGACGTGTGATTTTTGACAATGTCATAATTCTATGTCTGTCTGTCTATTTCCCCCTCTCTTCTATCTCTCTTGGACTCAATATTTATCTACCTCTACTTTCATCTTATTCAAATGTTCGCTCTACTTGACTGACTGTAAGTTTGGTTCACACTGGAAGCTAACCTGTGCCTTGCTTCGCCGCGCCTTGTTTGTTCAGATTATTGGCCGGGCAATTTTTTCTTTCCCCATGTTAGTCTGTTTACGTTGGGTATGCACATAACCCATTCTGTTGTTTCCACTTAACCATGTTTGTTGCGTATTCGTTTAAGTTGATGCTATTTTCCAATAGGCTACTCTATTTATGGAATTCTCAGTTGAACTTTAAATATGATTTCCATGTTAAAAAAACTTAATATAAGCAGATAATAGGACTAAATTTGAAGGAACAACGCTTGAAAGGAATAAACGGACCAGAAAAAACGCTGAATTCGGAAAACGCTGCAAGCAAAAGAGAAACAAAATTTTAACGTAACTTAGCAACGAGTGCGAAATGAAAGCGATAATGACTAGTGCAACATAGTAGTTCACAGCTTAATTTAGCTTGCAGTATGAAATGGTCTTAAATCTACTCGTATCCGCACCTGTTTACCGCCGCACAAACACGTATATCCAGCGTTGTTTAAGTATGAATTTGCAATACAGTAGAGCATCGGTTATCCGAATC
This sequence comes from Magicicada septendecula, assembly GCA_034769895.1. Taxonomy (NCBI): domain Eukaryota; kingdom Metazoa; phylum Arthropoda; class Insecta; order Hemiptera; family Cicadidae; genus Magicicada; species Magicicada septendecula. The sequence goes on along the minus strand of CM068370.1, from coordinate 359,598,076 downwards.
TCTCGGGACGAGGGCCTGTTCGGATAATTGATATTTCAGATAATAGATCGTAACTTGAAAACATTATTTCTCTTTACAAAAACAAAGGTTTTTATTACACAATAATTTCTAACATACTGTTATATACTTACAGCAACCTGTATAATACATTAATCTAATGCATTAATTACTATACTGTAATGTATTACTAAGATTAATCATCATTAAATTAAAACTGAGTGTAAAATTAAAAACCAAACGTTAATTTAAAAAAAATTAGAGTTTAATGACAAACACTGTACAGTACTATAAAAATAATTAAAAATTAAAAGAGTATGCAGTACAGTACATAATTGTATTTTTTATTGAGTTGGATAAATAGATCGTTCGGTTAATGGATGTTCGGATAATCGATGCTCTACTGTATAATTTAGCTTCATGTAGACGACGTTATTAATATGTAAAACTGTGTATTACAACAAAGTTTAAAACATTACTGTCAGAATCGACAAGAATACATATGCAGGAAAGGAATTCATTTAATGGTTTGACGTCCCAATTCCTGCCACTTTTCACTTACTGTAAAAAGCAATAAGAGGTGTAACGGGAATCTCTATTTTATATTCAGTATTACCAAGTGGAAACTAAACATTACCCTTGGCCTAACATTAAATCGTCATTTCAATAAGAAACCATAATTAATACTTTCTTGAACGAAATTTTATATAACTATAATATTAAAAATTGGGGAATCGATGTTCAGCAATGCTGTGAAGAAATCGTGTAACTAGACTATCGAAAGTAATTTGGAATTGGAAACCATGCAGAAGGTTGAAAAAATTACGATCCACAAGAACGTGAAACAACATCAGAAGAGGAATAAGGGTTAGAGAATTGCTCGAAGAGACCAGCCTTAAACAGAGAGGAATGACGGAAACATGAGGTAATATGAGGTAAACACAAGTTCTCAATAAATAATAATTTACAACAATATGATTATAAGTATTATCCATTTTCACTTAATAGACAGGGTTACCATAAACTTGTGTTTGTAATATTATGTAAATTCTCTCATGTAAGTTCGAAAAGTTTTACAGTTATTGTGTAATTTAGAATTCTCTAAATTAATGACGGTGTCGTTAATAGCAGTAGTGAGTGAAACAGGATAAAAATAACTTTTAATAACTACATAATTGAACAGCTCTATATTCTGCATTTAGCTATAATATATGTTTACAGGTATTTGTATAAACGTTTTCTGTACCAATTCTAATATTTAATTGTTGATTACTGCTTTTATAATTAATTACAAATACCATTACATTATGAATAAATTAAATTATAATACTGTATAAATTAAGTTCTGTGATATTATAATTTTCTCGTTCTCTTTAAAGAAAACATTGATATAAAACAAACTATCTCAACTCCTTCACATATACAAGGCTACACACACACGTACACACACTCACATACTAACACACAAACACGTTCACTCAAATAATTGTTTTGTTGTGTTTGACATTTCTTTTGTATTCGTATACAGGTCCTGATGATGACAATAAACATTGTCGAAACGTCGAGACATATAAGTTAAATTTGTGTTATATTTTTTGACCGATCCCCACAAACCCTTCACCGGAAAAATTCATTGATTGACGGTCACTACGAATTTAAGGATTTTTTAACAATAATTTATATTAAAGTCTGCCTGTCAGTCTTGTCCTTCTCAGTTTGTGCATTATAATCTGACTCTATACATTCATGAAATCAGTTAGATTTTTAAGGTGACTGTGCTTTCAAACGTGAAAGCAGAAATAGTTTATTGGAGTCACATAAGTTTCAGTTTTAAATTTTACAATTAGTATATGATTCAAAATTGTTCATAATAAAATACAATTATTCAGATTACAAACAATTATTCAGATAATACAATTGTTTAAAGCAGTTACAAAGAAAGTCAAAATTGCAACAGTAAAAAATAAACTATTAAATCAAATAAATAGAAATTATACGTATTTTTGATTGACTTTTAAAATTCTGAACTAGGAAGTTAAAATTCTTCATGTAACAGAAAGTATAATTTATTGACCAATAAAACAAATAAGTTACCAATAAAATACTGAAAACAATTCACTATCAGCTCATTTCGTCTCAGTAAACATTTCATTAAACAAAATTTTACGACAAAATTTTACGGCAAAATTACTGGAGTAGTTTGCTTCTCAAAAAATCCCAGCTCTCTACCTGTTTTAGTTTCATCAACGATGATTTCTTACTTCAAAATATCGTGTATTTTTCTTCCCTACATTTTCTCACCCATATCTAGAAATCCTTTGTTATAACATCTGTTTCGGGTTTCGTTTTCTCCTTAACCATCTCTTTAGTGCCTACTTCGACACTATTTACTGAACTATCTTCCTTCAATCTTGCTATGTGTTCATGCCATTAAAGTGAGTAATCATTCGTCCTACAGCATTTTCTCTATTCATTAGCTGTTCAAATTTACAGTTTTCCGATGCTATGATCAATCTAAATGGGCCATCCATTTTTCTTATTAGGTTATATCAGAAAACTTAAGTAATTCCTAGCTTCTTCTGACTTTGTTTATCGCAATGTCAAAGTAGTATATCGTCGGTCTTATTAGGCCCCTGTATATCTGGAGTTTTGGTTGTCTGCTTTCAAGATTAACTTCTTGTCCCGGTTGTAACAACGACTCACGCTTAAATTACGGATCTTACTTTCACGTGTGGTCTTATTTGTTAATGTGATTCCAGGTTGTATTACCTCCTTATATAGCCTACTATTTGATCACTCTATGACCGTCTAGATTCATACTTTATAAAAGGTATTTTTAAATCCGAGTGAAGTGTCTGGTTGCTGACATACTGGTTCATGAGAACATATACTAAAGCTTTTAGAACTTTGTAACTGAAATACTTGAATGCTTCTTTAAACTTTTAAGTTTGTAATCTAGCTAATGTATTTGTATAATAATAATTTATAAATAAATAATATCGAATAGCTGCAAATACGACGGCAGTAGATTTCTCTTGAGGCCTAGTATCTTTGACTTGAGTACGTTTCTGACTCAGATTTACTGATGAAAGTGGCGTCTAAGCAGTGGCGGCTCGTCAGGTGACGCAGGTGAAGCGCTTCTTCATCTAAAATAACTGGTTCAATGTGTTTCTTTTTACACAAAATTATTTTCAATTTTTAGTTAATTTTATGTTTAAAAATATTTTTTATTAATTAAATTTCGTCTGTATAATAATTAAAATAATATTTACAAGCGATGGAAATAGGTTACAGAAGCTAGACTCCGCTGCGATCACATAGGCTACTACTCCACGTATAGTAAGCCTACTGGTGGCGGAAAGCGCTAAGATCGTAGAAGCAGCTTTCTGCACCTTGAAGGCTGCATCAGTTAATACGTCACTAACAACGCTCGGCTTATGATGGTTGCCATGACATCGTATGCCGTACTTAGCGTTCCCCACACACGTGAAGCAGTGTCGCTGTGCTGTTTCTCAGTGGTGTACGTGTACCTATCCAGCGCGTTTGTTTTGTTCGTTATACGTCGTGTTTAATCGCGTGTGAAGTTTTTACAGAATGTTTCCTTCATATGATCCGGTATGTGTTTTATTAGAAACACCATTTTCAAGATGGAATAATGATGATAAGAAAAACTTTGTAAGCTGTGAAAAACCTATGCCTATATTGAAAGTAAATAAAGTTCCAAAAATAAAGGACAAGGTGTACAATCGCAACTTTAAACAAATTGGTATTCAAAGTTCTAGTGGTTGTGTGGCAGTATTATTTAAATAAACTTTTTTGTATGCTCTGCTTAATTATTAGTGTTAAATCAAGTGCGTGGAACAAGAACTGCTTTGATGATTTCGGTAACGTTACTCGTGTGCTCTTTCCAAACAGAAGGTTCTCCTGAGCACATGCGTTATGCATTGAGTTTGTCAAAAGTAAAGAAAAATTTAAGTACTATCGAGGATTTTGAAGGAAAATTCTAGGTTGTATATTAAACACTTCAATGACAACGTTCGGCTTAACAGACGTTTCATGCATCTTCCTATTCGTGCATTTCTTTACTTGGGTAAACAAGAATTAGCATTTCGCGGTCACCACGAAGAGTTATTGTCTATTAATCGCGGAAATTTTAAAGAACTGCTAGAAACCTTCGTATCGATAAGCCCTGAAGATATTCAAGAACACTATAAAAAAATCTTACCCGTCTTTGTCGGCAATTCTAAGACTATTCAGAATGAAATAATTGACAGCATTTCACAATATGATGATGAGCACGTCGCAAAGGAAATAGAAGATACTACATTTTTTCAATTCAAGTGGATGATCCCACAGACATTGTCCACAAATCTCAATGTAGCATCATAATTAGATACGTTATTCCCGGAGGAAAGATGGTGGAAAGATTTTTGGGATTTTATGATGTTAGTTCCCGTCGGTTTGCCGACACACTGTTTCACGTTATGTCAAGGTCCCTCGAAAAATTTGACTATAAATCAAAACTTATTGAACAGTGTTTTGATGGTGCAAGCGTTATGTCAGGGGAATTAAGTGGTCTTCAGGCAAAAATCAAAGAAATAGTGCCACAAGCGGCTTTTGTTCACTGCATGGCGCATCGTTTGAATTTAGTGCTACAACAAAGCTGCAACAGCATTTCGAAATGTCGGATATTTTTTGCAACTGTTAACGGTTTACCCTCTTTTTCCTCAGTTCTGCTAAGCGAACTTATGCAGTAGACATAGTCGTTGAAAGACGAATCCCTACTTCCGTTATTACGGGATGGAAGTCTAATTCCAAAATTGTGAATACTATATATAACGAATGGGATTCATTAAAAGAAGTATTCACTAAAATTGTGAACGATTCAAATTATGATCAAACATCAATTAGGCAGAGTTATGGTTTCTTAAATAAATTTAATGATTTTGAATTTACGCTTTTGGTTGTCGTTTTTAATGATATTTTTGGAGCCACGGATGTTCTTATCGATGTGCTACAAAAGAAGTCATTTGACATTAATTTCTGTATCTCGCAAGTTAAAAATACGCAAACACTCATAAATAGCAAAAGTACTGATGATGCATTTATAAAAATTTTGGATTTAGCTGTTTCAAAAACAACAGTTCCAACTGAATACCATGAGTGGCAGAAAAGAATTACACTCACACGAGATCAACTTTTTGAAAAATACAAAATTCTGTATTATGAAATTTTAGATAACCTTTCAGAACAAATAGCCACACGTTTTAATGATATCGAAAAGGTTCAGTTTGTTACATTAATGGATACTTCAAAGTTCGTAACGTATTCTGAAAAATTTTCCCACCGATGCATTAAGTAACTTAAATGTGTGCTACCCTAATCTGTTTACCGATTTCCAAAGACTGAAAAACGAATTACAGCTTATTTATGAGGATAAGCAATACACACAAATGGAACCACTAAATTTTATGGAACTTTTAGCTGACAACAGAACATCTTTAAAGAACCTTACATACTGTTTTGTTTAATAGTAACTATTTCATCCACTAGCGTTTCCATAGAACGAAGTAGTTCTTGTTTAAAAAGAATAAAATCATACCTGCACAATACAATGACAGAGGAGAGAGTTACTAACTTATCAAAAATTTCCATACAAAAGAATTGTTAAACGAATTAATGTATAACCATTTTATGACTATATTATCGACAAGTTTGCATGTTTGAAAGAGAGGAGAATTGACCTTGTGTTCAAGAAATAAAATGGAAGCCTGTAAGTTCTTACTATTTTTAACTACTTTATTTGTAAATTTTATTAACATACTTTTCTTTTGTCTCCATATGTTATTCATGATTCCAAAACAGGAAGAAACATATTCAAATAATTGATGGGTGGGAGACCTGCCACCGATTCTTCTTCACCAGTCCTCGAAGCCACGAGGCGTCACTGCGTCTTAGATATAATAGAATAATAAGATATAATAGTCAGTTTAAAAGAACATATGGAACAAGATGTACTTATTCCGACTGTTACGGTACATTTATTGACTTACGAGATGACAGATATTTGTGTCGGCTAGTAAATGTAACTTGAGCATATTTGGGATCATTATATATTATAAGGCTGCATGTTTAAATATTTATGTTATAAATTATTCTAATTGTGTTCATCTCTGTCTTTGTACTGTCCCCTAATGATTTCATCTCACGTATAATATGCAGTAAACAGTACATATTGTAATATAACTTCCATTCGTTTATATTACAAATTTATTATTTTAAATTTTATTTAATACAAAGTTTTTTCTCAATTAAATTATTTTTATATTATTTTAATATTCAGTTTTATTGAATTGTTTCGTTATTTAATTATTTATATTTCTGGTTAATTATTATTAATTACTTAGTATTTATCATTATTTGTTCTTATTCAGCCTTCGTCGGTTTGGTACAAATTAATTCAAAATAATGTTTTGTGAAGACCCAGTTCGAAGTGGTTGTCGACTCGGCTCATATAGGCTATTACCTCTTTTGGTTCCTTCCGACGATATTCAGCAATTAACTCCACTTTCTCCACCTGAAATTCCTTAACTAAGTAATTTTTTATAAATAAAGCTCTGGTTTAATTCAATTAATTATTTTTTATTAATTTTTTATTCTTCAAAAAATCGTATTACGACTCATAGGTCCATTGATTTGGTTGCCCGCATTCGACGCTTTTTCTCAGTTCGTCAGGTCAGTTACAGATTTCGGTTTTATAATTTATGTTAATTTTTCAAGGGTCTTTTTATACTGCTATTGAAAAGACAGAAACGTTTAAGAAGTACAGTACCTCACAAATATTAAAATATCTTATAAATAATGTCAAACTGTTTGAATATAAACTGTAATTATTTTATTCGAAGGCCGAAGTCTTCACCAAAATGGCGTCGCTTTCAGATTGAGCTAGTGACGACAAAAATAATGGCCGCTTGTTCGCTACCTCAAATATATGAAATCAATCGTCCCAGCTTTCTTTTAAAATATTTAAGTTTATCTATAGTGTTCACTGAAATTATGCCGGATTCTGTGTTTTCCTTCACCGTGTTGTTGTGCTCAAGTTTTCGTGCAGTTTCCTTGGTGTTTGTGAATTCGTAAATTGTGTGTGTAGTGTTCGGTTAAAACTCACCAACTTCAAACAGAGATTTTTCGCTATACTTGCGTTTATTAGTGTATGGCGTCTCTCTTACGTGTATTTTCTGTTCTTGATATGATATTTTCCGTTAACTTGTATTTATTTCCTCTTGGTTTAAAATTTTTCTTGTTAAAAAATATTTGGTTTACTTTTATATCAACTCAGGATTGATTCCAAATGTACTTTTTCTCTCGGTTATATGGAGTAAATGTTTTCACATTCAGATGTAACAATTGAGTCATTCCTTCCTCTTCTCCCTTCAACGAATTATTGACCCATTTTTCTAATTTCTTATTGGTTGATTCTGCTGAACTTGGGGTTACGGGATTTTGTAATATTTAAAATAACTGATTTTTTACCTTCCAGTACAAGTTACACCCTAATTATTAACTAATTTCGCTTATTTTAATTTACATAGTTGTATTCTTCACTTAATTGCAAACATCTTGATATCCCTTTTGCTATATTTATGTTACCTAATAGGTAAGCTATTACATTTACAAAAACTCGGTTTATAGACCCTTTAGGTATCTGATTTTCAAAAATCATGTCAAACTTCTTTAAGTTTCTTATTACATTGTATCATTACTAAAAAAGAACATCCACTTAATAATCATGACTTGTTTTTGTTAATTAACATTGATTTGTCTTTTGTCAATTGACTTTACTACTATTTTTAATATTAAACTTTTCTGCCTAGGTCATGCTTTTTGTTCAGTTTGACATTTTCTGAAACATTATTTAGTACCTTCTGATGTTCCAAAAAATATGTTTACAGTCCTGAAAGTTAGCTTATTTGTTAAATTTGTTGTTTGACACTAATTTACATTATTTGGTTTTTCTATTATTAATTTTGACAATAGTTAGTTGAATTTAGCAGTGGTCTATGTCATGGTTTCACATTAATTACTATGTTACATTTTAGTTCATTAACCTCTTTTTTTGTTAGGACCCTTGTTACATACTACTAATGCTTAACTGTTTTATTACATTTGAATTATATCTTTTCTTATCCTCTTATTACCCTAAGACAAATTATAAACATTTTAACTTGGAATCATGTTTCCATGACTTATATACTACTTAATACCTAACATAAAATTCAACTTTTAAACTAACTTTGCATTAGTTAACCCAAAACATTGGTAACTCTATATATTTAATTAACATAATAACAAAACAAACTCCTTTCAACTCCTTCTACCTTTCTAATGTTTAGTTATTTCTAACTAGGTTCATTTATCATTCCTTTATGAATGTTTTTATTCACTTTTCTGATTACCATGAAATGACAATCGTTCTTCACTTTCATAGTAATATTCTAATGTGTTCAGGGGTATAGGGAAAAATTAATTATCAATGTTAAAGTTGTTCTCTATTATACTTTCATTAACACTTAATTTGTGATAGTAGGTTTTGAATACATTTGTGTTATCATGTGTTTTGTCCATGTTTATGCATGTTCACACTTACACTGGTATTGTTAACCTGATTATGATTGCTTATATTTTGGTTTGTTTACTCACCATTTCAGTATAATTAATCTCACTATTATTCCATTTTAATGTAATTGCTTACTATCAATTACATTCGTTTGAATACACTACACTTTTTAGTGCATCTTCACATTTCACTTTCACTGATTTTTACACTGTTTGTTGTCATGAGAAGAATTTAACTAGACCATTTAGTTGTTCTTGTCTGACTATTGACAATTACCCTTCCGTCATCACATCACTTTTACAACTTAACATTATTAACAATGTTTACTTAAAATTATTGTACAATGGTTTTTTAGTTTGGTTTCTGTATTGTACTGCAGGGGTTTTAGATTGTAATTTAGTTATAATTATTTTTGCTTTTATGTACTAAAGGTTCCTATTTTGTGGGTCCTCTTGGTTTGTTGTATTACAATATATATACATACTCACGTATATATGTAGTATATATTGTAGCGTGACAGAAAATCCACTACATTTTAAGTCATGTGAAATCATAAAGTTTAATTACACCAACAAATGTTATAATAATATTGAATGACATTTAAATAAATCAGAGGAATGAACCACAATAAAATAAAAATCCTCACTACATTATATATAAAAACCACTGTTTTAAAAACCAAAGAAAGTATCGAAGCAACTCATCAACTCATAGTGTAATATCAGTAAGTTACCCAGGAAGCTCAGAGCAGTAAACCAGTTATATAAGACCATATCAAGAAAAAAGAGATTCACTTAAAGAGTGGTGAATACCAAAATACCCCAAAAACAAGAAGAGGGAAGAATAAAGTTTGTGAACAGGAAGAAAACAATACCCTGAAACCTGTATATAAGAATAAAGTCAGTTCAGTGAATAAATTAAATACTCCAAACTAAAACTCAGTCGAGATAACACCAAGTACCTTGGTTTACCCAAGAATGATGAAGGAAGAACAGAAGAGTGAAGACTAGACGAGGGACAAGAATGAAGACTAGAAGAAGGACAAGAATGAAGACCAGAAGGAAGATACGAAGAAGGACAAGAAAGAAGACAGGAGGAGAGGAAGAAATAGTATGAAAGAAACACCGTAGTAAAACCTATTATTATATAAACTACTGTCAACCCCAAACCCACAAAAACTATGCAAAAGAAAGTATAACATACCCAAAATCCTATAAAATGTAATTATTGAGAAAACTAAACTGCTGTATAGTGTTATAAGAAGTGAACCGACTAAAGCTATTATGTAATAAAGAAAATAAACTAGTCTTAACAGTCCATGATTACTAAAGGTCTGGTCTGAGATAATAAGACTCAAAATATCAGAACCAACAGTGAAAGTGAATTTGTGTAAGTGTTTTTTAAAAAATGCAATAAACTTAAAGTTGGTGATGCTATAACTTATCAGTATGCTATATCACAACTTTGATATCTAATAATAAGCAGCATAATAAAGTAATAAAATGGAAGATTTCCAATATTTTATTATTTTAATGTAAATCTTTATTTACAAGACATTTGTTACTAAAATGATAATAAATAGAGTATGGGAGTTAATGTTTACTGATGTAGGGGATCACAATAATAATGGTTTAAACCAGAAAGGACTGGTATTAATATAGTATTAATAAGGGTAAAATGTTTAAATAGACTGTTTATTCACAGTCATAAAATCAATGTGTTGATAAATGTATTTGTAAGGTTTATTAGAAAATAAGATTTATGTTATGTGTTTTAAAAAGAATTATGTTTGATAAATAATAACCTACATACCAGTAATAATGTTCTAATAGGTATGCTATGTTAGCTCAAGAATAGTTAAAAGATATATGTTCAAACCATATCTGCAATATGTTAAATTGTGCAGATTGCTAAACAATGTTCATAATTAATTATTTTAATAACTGTAGTGTTAATTAACTACTACACCACACAATAAGTTATAAACCATGTTATTTTCATATAATTGTAATTATGTAAAGTCAGAGGAGGAATTAAGTTTAAATTTATTTGAGAAAGAAAGAAATATAAAATTCTAAAATCTAGGCCATTTGGTGAATTCACAGAACCAATATAAACTAATATAATTTACTTATAAATCCTGTAAATTACCAAGATTTAGATAAGGTAACACAGTTAAACACTACTGGGAATGATCTTATGAATTAAAATGATAATAAGGAAATATACCTTAAAACCTTGTAAACTTTCAAAATATATAAATTAATTAATTTTAAAGAGCAATGTCAAATTTACAGATTAACACAAAAAACCAGTTCAAAGGTGTAATTTATATGTATTTAAGGAAAGGAAGAGGAATGTGAATAATTAAAATTTATTATAATAATATTAAGAATATTTAAAATAGAGGAATTTTGTATAAAGACGGAAATCCAATTTTGAGCCTATATTTCCAAAGTGTGAACAAAATTTGTTAATTTCCACAAAATGTCTACAGATATAGACTATAATACATCAATTTAAAGGGAATGAGATGGTTAAACCGATAATAAGGTTCATAATTCATAAAAGAGATGAATAAAATAGATAAATTCTATATATAATGTAATATTTTATCATGTGTACAGGTAATCGAATATGTTAACAATACTTTTTCAAAGATTAACTGGGCCAGATTTATGACCAAGTTAATTAGTCTTTTGTTGAATATCAAGCTGGACAGTTGTGTAAAGAACGTTTCTTTAAATCGAGAAAAATGGTACTAGCGTTTAGCCATTAAAATATGAAACGAGAGTTAGTCGAATTAGACACTTTTTAAAGCTAAAGCTGTTAATTCATTCACGACAATAGTGAAAACAAACACTTGACTCCATAATACGAGTGATAGAAACAAGTAAAACACTATATTTCAACTGATTTATTCTGCAATTCCTAACCATAACTTGAAAACTTAACTGCAGAAGTTGAACACATAGAAAATAAACTAACTAACACCAGTTTACACAGAACACTTCGCTAGAATACACCAAACAGATTAACAGACATATTACACCAGTGCGGGGACATTTTAAACCTTGATGAAGGTAATTTTATAGTGATTTTCTGACACGACGCATTTGCTGTAACTTAGTCCAACTCGAGTAGCGGCCATCTTGAAAACGGAGTCTGCTTACCACATCGCAGTGACGTCAGTCTTCATTGGTTTGACAAAACATTTATATTCAAATATTATATACTGGAATTATTTAAATACTATTGAATAGTAATTATTGTATTTATTTTTAATTGTTAATGTTATACTTTCTCGTCACCCTTCTCTGACTGTTAATTCTAATCGCTCAAAGAACCTGTCTTTTAATATAATATATCATAAATTTTGTTCTGTATGACACAATCGATAATTCCCGAGACAGAGTCGATAATTGCTCTCCATCGATAAATTATCGATTATTATTTTAAATTGTCAATAAATCTTTATATTTCCATTATTTCGTATCTGTTACTTATTTCACAGGTAATTTAAGGGTATTTATAAGGCTGAAGGACTTAAGTAAGAAGAATATATTCTATTTGAACAAGATATTGGACCAGTCAGAAAAGTCACCAATCGATTATTAACTGGAGTTAATCTATTTAACTCCAGATTTGGTTCAAATCTTCAAGAAGTGCTCGACGGTCAATAAATACCTACCTGTTATTAAAATTTTACAAGAACCTTTTAAAAAACAGATTTATCTAGTATACATACCTCTATAAACATAAACAAAATTATTTTATTATTTGAAAATTCTATTTTTATTGAATTTTCCGTATACATTTTATTCTTTTGTAACGACCGGCATACAGGGTCCTCTTACAAAGTGGCGCCCAACGTGGGGCTTAAAAATCTTAGCTTGGCAGCGATTAATAAGTAGAGACAGAGAAAGATGCAAAGAGAGCTACATCGAAAAAGAGGGCGGCAGAGGCCGAAAAAGAGGTTGACATGGGGGATAAAGAGGCAACACCCGTTGAAGACCCAGAAGTGTTAGTGGCCCAGGTGGAACCGAAACAACCCGTACCACCAGAGGAACAGCCGGAAGTAACGACGCAAACAGGGGAAGTGAATATCCCAGAGAAGGAGAAACCATCGCAACCCGAGGACATGACAACACAAGGAATGCTCAGGCAGTTGATGGAGACAATGAAGGAACAGAATAAGAAAATGGATGACAACGACAAGTCCACGAAGGAAGGATTAAAGAATATGGAGTCTAAAATGGAAGGACTGAATAAAAACATAGAGTCCAAAATAGAGGATTTGAAGGAAGACAACCATTCATTAAATGAAAAATTAGAGGATCTGAAGGAAGATAACCGATCCACAAAGGAAGAATTGGGCCGTAAGATAGAGAATACCAATAAGAGGATTGAGGAAACCAGTAAGAAGATGGAGAAGAAAATGGAGGAAGCAAGTAGGAAAATGGAAAGCGACAATCAACAACTGATGGAGAAGTTGGAGGAAAATAATCAGAAAATGGAGGAGAAAATGGACGAGAATAATCAAAGGTTAAGAGAAGAATTAAGGGAAGTTAACCAGGAGAGCATGAATAAAGTAGACGAGAGAATTGAGTTAGCCAAGGAGGAGTTAAATAAAAAGATAACCGGTACAAAGAAATCAATCGTAAAGAAGTTAGAACAGGAAGTTGTGGTTGTCAACCAGCAGATTAGAGAAGTAGACGAAAGGTGTCGTCAAACAGAAAACGAAGTGCTGGAAGTCCGGGAAGAAATAACAAAGGAGATTACTCAGGTCCAAGAACAACAGAAAACAAGAATGGAGGAGACCAAGAAATTTACCTTGGAGGAAGTAAATAAAGTGAGGACCCAAGTAACAGAAAGATGCGACGGCGTGGAGGCCGCTATAGTGAACATAACCGGACAGGTGCGTCAGAGCCAGGAGGAGATAGAATTAATAAGAAACAGACCATCGGGATATCACAGTTTCCCCATGTCAGAGAACAGAGAATGGCTCAATTTCTGGCAATACAAACGGAAGCCTATGGAGTTCTTGGCACGAATAGAGGAGTACCTCGAGAAACACCGAGGGAACCGATGGGTCCAGAACAGAGAGATCCTTGACGAGTCGTTTCGGGAGGTGAATGACCATTGGTGGATGGCTAACCGGAGCGACATCGACAATTATGAACAATTCAAGAGCCTGTTCAAAGCCAAGTACTGGTCAGAGACCACGCAAAATCTCATAAGAGATAATATATGCCACGGCCGCTACAAACCACAAGTCGGCAGCTCAATGACAGCTTATTTCCTCGGCAAGGTGTGTTTGGCCAAGCACTTAGAACCAGCCATACCGGAGGAATGCCTAATAAACAAGCTGTCTTACCATTATGATGAGAAGGTGATTCGTGCTAGGAGGGGCAGCCAGATAAAAACCATCCAGGCAATGACAGAACTCCTAGAGAATTATGAAAATGAAGACTACTACCGACAGAGTCGTAGGAGAAGTGATGGGCCCGAACCAAGGACGTACCAGAACAATAACCAGGGTACGAACCACGTAAATACTGGGTACCAAGGAGGTCGGGCATACCCGCGAAATAACAATTCTAATAATGGAAATAATGTAAGTAATAATAATTACAATGATAATAATAATACGGGTCCCAACCAGAAAAACCCGAATCGACCCTCTAATGGTTATCAGGGTAACCGCAATCCCTACCCTAATAACGTAAATAGTCAGAGAAGCCCCAATTATGGTAATAGTCCTTACCCTAATAATGCTAATCGTCCGGGTCCCAATAATGGTAATTTTAATAATAATAGGTATCCTCGCCCTAGAGTGAACTTCATACGAGCCACAGATGGAAGACAGCGAGGATTCAACCACAATCGACGAAACAATTACCGAAGATACGAAGAAACGCGGAGGAGCCTAGAACGGGACCAACCGAGGTACTATCCGACGCGTAGGAGCAATAGTTTGGACAACAGTGAACAGAGGTCGCACCATGAACGACCGGAAGACCATAGGACAGATCGGCAGGTAACCACTCTGAGCATCCCGAATGAGGCATCGAATAATATGGCTCAAAGGAACAATGATGCCGAGCCTTTAAACGGGCACAGGCAGTAATAAATCGCCAGAACCCGTTACTGCTTCTGACTACTGGGTATAATAATATTAATGAGTGCAATTTTGAGAATAATCACAATCGTATTACAATCATCGGGTGCAACTACCTGAAGGACATCAGACAGGAGTTATTGGAAGAGGATAACAGGAGTCCCACCAATAACTTCAATAATGAAATTATACATGTTGACGCCAAGGTAGAAGGCATTCCAGCCAAGTTAATGATCGATACTGGGTCGAACGTGTCAATAATAAGTACAACGGAACTGGAGAGGATACAGCAAGAGTGCGGGAGAACTTTACCAACATTACCGTTGAATAATATTGTTTTGTTGGGTGCAACCGGCCGACAAAACAAAACTATACGTAGACAAGTCTCCGCCAGTGTGATGAGCTGTGGTATAGCGATTGACATGGAATTCTTGGTGGCGAGCGGTCTGCCATTTAATATACTGGTCGGGTGTGATGTGCTTAGGAGGAATTCCGCCATCATTGATCTGAGAACTGAAACCTTGTCGCTGTTTTCTAACGGACATACTTGGACGGCGAACTTGGTGGGTAGTGACCAAGTCGTTCCCGATAGTATCCATCAGCAAATCCGAAAAATTAATTACATCCATCCAACATCCATAATTGAACAGAAAATAGACGACACCTCCAATGAAGATTTATGGTCGCAAAAAATCCAGGAGATCAGGGATTTCCGGAGCGGTATAACTGGCGAAGGTTTAACAACAAACCAAGCGAACAAATTAATAGACATATACAACAAATATAAATCAGTCTTTTCTGATGAGCCCGGTAAAGTGAAGAATTTCCAGTGTACTCTACAATTCCGAGACACTGTAGACTTTAACCGGAAGTCTTACCCCATTGCGCAATCACGAAAGCAAGCAGTAAGAGCTGAAATAGAGCAAATGATTAACCGTGACATTATAGAGAGTAGCCATTCCCCTTATACAAGTCCTATCGTGGCTATTCCTAAGAAAAACGGACAAGTCCGTTTGTGTTTAGATGCGCGCGAAATAAATAAGATGACCATAAATGACAGGACTTCGCCCGGTGAGATTGAGGAGATCTTAAAACGGTTCCACGGTACCAAATACTTCACTACCTGGGATACGGTGTGCGGATACTGGCAGGTGGAATTACATCCACAGAGTCGCCAGTATCTGGCCTTTTTATTCGAAGGGCGGAACTACCAGTTTAAGAGGTTGCCCTTCGGACTGGTAAACTCAGTCGCAGTGTTTGTGCACTGCATGGATCAGATACTTGGCCAAGAAGCACTAAAATTCACCACCGTATACGTCGATGACTTGCTAGTGTCCTCAGAAACTTGGGAGGAACACTGCTACCGTGTGGAACACGTCTTACAGAAGCTAGCAGCAAACAATATTACGCTGAAGTTAGCAAAATCTCATTTTATTGCTAAAGAGATACAATTCTTAGGCTTCATATTAAATGATAAGGGAATCTCACCGTCGGCTGAAAAGGTCGAAGCGATTCAGAACTTTCCTACACCAAAGAATCGAAGGCAGTTACAGTCGTTCCTGGGACTCTGTAATTACTACCGCAAGTTCCAGGAAAAGTACTCCGAACTGACTGCCAGATTTCAGCCGCAACTGTCATCTAAAAATAAATGGATCTGGGGTAATGAACAACAAAACATATTGACTCTGATAAAACAAAAATTCCTTAAACACATTATACTCCGCCATCCAGATTTTAACAAGCCTTTCTTTCTTAATTGTGATGCCAGTGACATCAGCCTCGGCACTACTTTATATCAAGAGGATGAGGAGGGCGAGCATCTTGTAATCTGTTTTGCCAGCAGAGCTCTGAACCAGAGTGAGAAAAACTATCACGTGACAGAAAAGGAGTTATTGAGTGTCGTGTTCGCGTGCGGAAAGTTCCGTACATATATTCTTGGTTATCCCGTTACCGTCCGGACAGACCATAAATCTATCTCGTTCCTTAAGAGATGTAAGCTGAGCCATGGAAGGTTAACGCGGTGGATACTATTGCTGCAAGAATACAACCTTAAGTGGGAGTATATCCCCGGAAGGAAGAATGTCGTCGCGGACGTATTGTCTAGAGTAGACATTGAAAAACAGACGTTCGAGGGGAAGAAGGAGAGTATTCTGAAGGTGTACCATATTCTCAGCAGCAGCGCCGGTCTACAATCAGTTCTGGAACAACTAAGCACACACCAACAAGCTGACCCGAAATTAATTTCTGTTATCTCAAGATTGGAAGCAGGGGATGAGACAATCTCCCAATATTACACTATACATAAGGGAATCCTGTTTTCCAAACCATCATTAAATAAGGAGGAATGGAAGGTAATAATTCCGACCCATATCGAGAAAGAGATAGTGATCAGTTATCATGTTCGATATGGGCATATGGGCGCTTTAAATGTGGTAAAGGCCCTGGAAGAGAGCTGCTATATCAAAGACATCAATCGGAAGGTACGGAGGTATATTAGAAACTGTCGCATTTGCCAACTCGTAAAAACTAATAACGAGAAAAGAGAAGGGCAGATGATTCCAATAACATCGCAGTCTAAACTTGAGAAGGTATTCCTGGATATCTGCGGGCCATTCCCCGCAGTGGAGGCCGCCACCGATACAAATATATCGTCATCATTATGGACCATTATACCAAGTTCGTGACGCTATACCCAGCGAATCGGGCGACTAAGAATAAAGTTCTTAATATCCTGATCGACCAGTACTTCCCAACCGTCGGAAAACCGGTATCGATCATAACCGACCACGGAACGCAATTCAAGGGGAGGAAATGGCGGGATACACTGCTGTCCATGGGGGTTCATACATACAAGACATCCGTATACCACCCGAGCAGTAACCCGGCCGAAAGAGTCTTGCGAGAGGTGGGGCGCCTATTAAGAACGTATTGCCATGATCAGCAGAGAAGGTGGCAAGAATACTTGGAGGCCACTGAAGAATTCCTCAACCTGGCCTACCATCCAGCCATAGGAATAACCCCATACTCCGCAATGTACGAGAGGCAACCCCCTAGAGAGATTGAAGATATCTTGGAGTTCCCCAGAGAACATAAATATAGATTTGATAAAATTCAATTTTGTAATAAGGTGGCCGAAGATCAGGAGAAACGGCGGAATAAATACACTAAATGCATGGGTAAGGTTATTCATTATACCGTTGGAGAGAAGGTGTTGTTGAAGAATAGGGAATTACCCAGTTCCTTAGAGGGGATAACAAAAAAGTTATTGCTCCTGTATACTGGTCCCTATATCGTCTCAAAGGACAATAACAACAACACCTACGAAATCAAGGAAATGAATTCAAATAAAGTCAAGGGTGTCTTTAACCAGGCATCCATGAAGAAATTTTATGATTAAAATCCTCAAAATTCTAAAATACATGTAAGCCAATCTTACATAAAGATTATTTGAAAGAAATTATTTGAAAAGGAGAATAATATAAGAAGAGTTTGGACTAAATTTTCCAAATTCTAAAAAAATGTAAGCTCACCTTACATACCAGGAAAATGTGAAAAACTTTATGGCTATAATAACATAAGAAGAAGTTAGAATAAATTACTAAATTCTAAACACAATGTAAGGCAATTACATACAATTTATTTGAGAAGAAACATTTTGGAAGAAGATATATAAGATAGAATTTAAAACCCCTAAATTCTGAACATAATGTAAGACAATTACATACAATTTATTTGAAGAGAAACATATTTTAAAGAAGAATAACAAGAAGAATTTTGAATGTAAAAACCCCAAATATCTAAAGACAATGTAAGCCCACCTTACATAACAAATATTTGAAGAAAAACTTTATGGGTATAATATAATAATAAAGAAGGAGAGAATTTAGAAATAAAACCATCTAAGGTCAAAAACAAGTGAGGACAGCATACTAAATATTTATTTGAAGAGAAACATTTTGACAATAATACGAAGAGAATTTAGAAAAATAAAACCAGCCAAAACACATGTAAGCCCACCTTGCATACAAATTATTTGAGAAAACTTTATGGAATAATATAAGAAGAGTGAATTTTGAATTATGAATAAATCAAGTTTCCAAACCAAGTATAAGTACAATTTACCAACCAATTATTAATAAAACACTTTGGTGAGATAAACAGAAGAGATTTCATACCATATTTATGGTAAGCATAGAAAATAATTACCATGGTAACAAAGGATCATAATGGGATGAAGAAAGGAAACAGATTTAGAATTAAAACAAATAATTCTGGACAGTATGATCAAGTCTAAGTTCAATATGAAGAGGAAAAACCTTTCCATAAAATGATGCTAAAGGAAATAAAAAAGAAAAAAATTCTTTAATACGATTTGAGTGATTGAATAATAAAGTACAAAAACTTCTTTGGAATTATGAGAGAATGAAACTTTGAAGTGGTATGAGGAGAAATTATGACCTCATTATGAAATTAATAAAAAACCATCATTCGCAAGTATAATAACAATGACAGGAATAATGTGAAAATAATGTCAAAGATTTATGTAATTAAACGAATTAATATAAAATGATTTATGAATTAAATATCAATTATGATAATGACAGTTATAAAAATTCTAGAAAAAAAGAACAAGTGGAAATTTAAGAACAAAGAAACAGTCTAAAAATGTCATAAAGATATGCTATTATAAATAATGCAGATTATAATAGAAAAACCAGAAGGTAATAAAGAATTTATAACCAAAAGATTTATATGATAAGAAAAGTTGAAAAATGTAATAATAGAAGAGCTTCCTACCATAATATCAAATGAAAGAAACATCCAGATAATGAGTCAGATGAACAACTGAGATAGGAATATTAAAATCTCTGAGAAGTATAATAAGTAATAAGTGAAGTATCCCAAAGATATTTTTTAAATAGTAACAAATGTGTACTATTCTGAATAATTTTTTAATCTGTCTGAAGATAATTCCAGCAGGATTAATATGTTTTTTGAGCAGAGATGATTTGCCTCTGTACTCAAATATGTGTGAAGTATTGGACAGCAGAGGAAAGTAGCGTACAGTGCCTCTCTGAACTGAACCAGCTCACAAAGTAGGGAACGATAGGGAGGAAATATCCCAAGGAGAAAATACTAAGAAGAAATATGAAAATGAAATAATAAATATGAAACTCAGATGACTATTACTATCAAGGAAGATCAAGTGAGAATGATATAAACTCAAATATAAATAAGAAAATTTTAAAATGGAAGGAAGTCCAAAATAATAACAAACCTTGAATAATTATCATAAGCAATTGTTTCAGACAAAGCAAGTATAGTCTGAAAAAATTACTTCTGGAGAAGGGCATTCTGTAGCGTGACAGAAAATCCACTACATTTTAAGTCATGTGAAATCATAAAGCTTAATTACACCAACAAATGTTATAATAATATTGAATGACATTTAAATAAATCAGAGGAATGAACCACAATAAAATAAAAATCCTCACTACATTATATATAAAAACCACTGTTTTAAAAACCAAAGAAAGTATCGAAGCAACTCATCTACTCATAGTGTAATATCAGTAAGTTACCCAGGAAGCTCAGAGCAGTAAACCAGTTATATAAGACCATATCAAGAAAAAAGAGATTCACTTAAAGAGTGGTGAATACCAAAATACCCCAAAAACAAGAAGAGGGAAGAATAAAGTTTGTGAACAGGAAGAAAACAATACCCTGAAACCTGTATATAAGAATAAAGTCAGTTCAGTGAATAAATTAAATACTCCAAACTAAACCTCAGTCGAGATAACACCAAGTACCTTGGTTTACCCAAGAATGAGGAAGGAAGAACAGAAGAGTGAAGACTAGACGAGGGACAAGAATGAAGACTAGAAGAAGGACAAGAATGAAGACCAGAAGGAAGATACGAAGAAGGACAAGAAAGAAGACAGGAGGAGAGGAAGAAATAGTATGAAAGAAACACCGTAGTAAAACCTATTATTATATAAACTACTGTCAACCCCAAACCCACAAAAACTATGCAAAAGAAAGTATAACATACCCAAAATCCTATAAAATGTAATTATTGAGAAAACTAAAGTGCTGTATAGCGTTATAAGAAGTGAACCTGAGCCGCTCATCACCAAAGACATCACAACGAAATTTTTAACGTTCCAAATCTGACACATTTTCTAAGTTTGACATACACCAAAAAAAAAAATTTTTTAAAAATACAACTTACCTTGATGACCGGCTCACTTGTTCACTTGAACTAGGAGAAGACTCCTAGTGGAAGAATGTCCACATGCTGGGTAACCATTGGGGAATCGGACGAATGAGGCGACCTCAAATTTTTTGTTTTGTTTAAATTCAACAATTACCAATTTATTGATACTCTTCGAAATAATAAATCATATACAATATTTCATGTGACAGTATTCCATTAGGAATATATAAAATATATAACATATTTAAAATATATGACATCGTATTCAGAATTTAAATTTCAAAATATTCAAAATTCCATATTTAAAAAATATTCCATTAAAATTATATAAAATCTGTAAAACATTTAAACTCTCTTACATGGCATGCAAATCACCATTGACATGCACCTTTTTACCTTCACCCATAGAATTTCCTTATTTGGAACTAAATACATTAACATTGATAAGTACAAAGAGTAAATCCAGAGGTTTTAGAAATATAACATTTAATAACACTAAGTCTTTTTTTTTTCTTTTAGTCCCCCTCTGGTTGTACTATACACTTTCAATAATATCAACAATTTTATAAACCATTTAACAAGCATTAACAAGCAATTCTCTCCTACAACAATTTAAACAAACATGTTACATAACGACATGCGCCCTCTGAAATCTAATTCAAACTTTAAAAAAGAGAATCATATAATTAGGAAAATATAATGCAAACCTAAGATAGGTGATTATACACTCTGTGTGGAATTCACAAGTGCATGTGCTCAGTTTTCCCTAAACCTGCATAAACTTGAGTAGCACAAAGGCTTGCAGATTTCAGAGTGCACCATTATTAAGAAACTAACAAATAGTCAGGTACATATATCTCTCAGCCATGTAATATGTTGTGCACAGGGATTATGAGCCTATACATATACAAAAGAATGTTCACAGTGACTGTAAATGGATAGCGAATGAAATTAAATATGAGTATATACATCTACCAAAGATTTTAAAAGGTCACTGTACATTGATAGAGAATTAACAATACTATGAGCATATAAATCTACAATTCTTATAAATATATAAATAGTGAAAATTTCATCTTGTACAGCAGTTCAGTCATTTTTATTAATAGGCTGAATGCTCCTGAATTACAGTTCTAGTACAGGGCAATTGTTACAATTGTAGGTGATCTGCAACTCTTTCATAATCAGATTTACAAGTTCCAATAAAAGGCTGCCACAAGATAAGTTCCACACAGATTATAGTAAAAGGTATACTAGAAATTACATGCTTCCACAATTAACACACAAGACATTTATATGAACACACTGAATATGAGCATTAAAGGAACTCGGCTGAACTTTGCTTCACTCGGCCCATGAGCACACTGGCCGCCTAACACCTTTTTTTCTTAAGTTTTTTATTTTTGTTTTCATTTTTTTTTTTTAGGTAAAAATTTTGCACAGAAGCTATTACAGTCGAATAAGAAACTAGTCACATAAGACACTAGTAAGGTTCACCAGACCTTTCTTTTATTAAAAGCATGCGTTCAAAAATTTGCAATGAGTGCAGAAACCTGTCTATTATATTCCCAATATATAGAGAAGAAAAAAAAATATCCAGAATTAAGCAACAGTTGTTCTTTTTTTTTTGTGTTAGAAACAGTTAGGCCACACTTGGCTCCAAAACAAGCAGCCAAAAACGCATCCCAGGCAAAAATTTAATAAATTTTATTTTTCCATACCTGTACAATTTTGCAAAGTGTCACTTACAATTGAGTTCCTCAACTTACTCACACATAAATCACATCTCGGTCTTCACAGGATCACGGCCGCCGGCGCAGAGACCCGCCGGCACACGTTACACTCAGCCTGCCATTATTAATTAAAAAAACCCAGGCCTTATAAAAAAAAATAAAGCAACTTTTCAAACGCCGATCGCTAAGACCGCACGTGGCGAGAACAGCTCTTGAATCAGAACAGCTGACATCAACCCTCGTCTCTCTCTACCCAGCTGACCCGGAACCACCCCCATCGAGTCAAAAGAAAAACTCTCCACTCGACGAAAACCACAGGCCAATCCACCACTCAAGTCAAAACAGCAAACCCTCTACTCACGGCAAACACCGCACCAAGCAGCGGTCACGAATAGTTACGTTGTGCGAAGTCTCTAACAGATAGCGACAGTATCCAAAATTCGGAGCGAGAGCCACAACCAGTTCCGAAGTTACCGTAACTTCTCATAGATAGCGAAGTGACCACTGTCCAAAGCGCACTCCCCAGATACATGAAAATATCGCCCGGAATCCTTCGAACGCTACTTGCCGTACACCTACGTACAGCACACCCCCACAACAAAAGGAGTCCAACGGGTTGGACGACACTGGGACTACCACCACCGGAGGAAAAGCGGGGACTGACTAAAACCCAATAAAAAGATAAAATCCGGCGAAAGTGGAAAACGAAAGGACACCAGAAGGAAGGACAATGTGTGTGTGGGTGTGTAGCTGGGTGTGTAAGTGTAGAAGATACGGGGAGTGTGAGCGGCCGCGGCCTAAAGCAAAGAAAGAAGAAAGGAAAGGAGAGAAGCTAAAATACCGATAAAACGTAAAACCCCAATTAACCCCACCTAAAACAATGAAACACTAAAAAATAAAACCATAAAACCCAATCCCTCCAGCGAAGCCCCCGAAAACCAAACCCGAGGACCCTAACTAATCCTAACTGGGGTGAACAATACCAATTTACCTCTCACGGAAGCTCCATCTGCGCACACGCCTTCAAATGGGACACATGGGCCACCTTCACCTTCATCCCAACCTCCGGATCCACCAGGCTGGCAGTGACGGGCGAGACAAACTCAGAAATCCTGAAGGGTCCCAACCATCTATAGCAGAGGTTGGCAGCGCGACCCTCCACCTTAGAGCTGAGCGGGTGGCTCCTGCAATAAACCAGCTGGCCCACCTTAAAAGGGTTGGGGACTCTCCCAGCATTTTAGCGACGCCGCACGCGCTCGTGCGATCGGAGCAGGGCTCTCCTCACATCCTTCCACCTGTGAACGACCCCTTCGTTAGGCAAATCCGGGAGAAGATCCTCCACTCTCCACAAATTACCAAGGGGATGAGCGGGGGAGAAACCAAACATGACCTCAAAAGGCACGGCACGATGGCTTTCATGAAGGGACGAATTGAACGCCATCTGCAACCACTAGAGATTCTGGTCCCACGTATTCTGCTGCTCCGCGTGATAGGCGATAAGAGCGGATCTCAGATTGCGGTTGAATCGCTCTGCGTGGGAAGGTTGCGGGTGGTAGTGGGAAGTGGTTACATGCCGGATGCCGTGCCGGAAACACATGTTTCGGAATTGCCTCGAGATGAATTGCGGGCCATTGTCTGAGACAATGATGGAGGGAAGCCCGAAATACTGAAAAATACTGGTCTGAAGGGCTACGATGGTATTGGCAGTACTAGCCTGACGCAAGGGAAGTAGCCAGACATACTTGGAGAAGGGATCCACACAAACAAGGAGGAACGAATTCCCGGCTTTGCTACGCGGGAAAGGACCCACGTAGTCGATGAAAACCTTCTCCATCGGTCTGCCAGCCACCTCAGAAGACAGCAACCCCAACTTAGTGTTCTGAGCGGGCTTGCTCAGACTGCACAGATGACAACACTTCACCCGGGTGGCGATGTCCCAGTCCATGCCTTTCTAGATGAAGTTCTTTCTGATCGCGGCGATGGTCTTTGAAACACCCAAATGGCCTCCAACCGGGGAATCATGATAATATTGGAAGACCATGGGTATCAGCTTGCTCGGCAGCACTATCTTAGGGACCCGTCCTCTACGTTCCTTGCAGCAGAGGACGCCCTTGGACAGATGATATGGAGCCTTCATCTCGCCTGATTTGATTCTATCGATGATGGGACCCAACACCTCATCATCAAGCTGATGAGGGATAACTTCCGTGAAGGCGAGGGGGAACTCCAGGAGTACGGCGCATGGTTCATTTATTGGCTCCTCACTGGGTAGGTGATACATACGGGACAGAGCGTCGGCAACAACATTTTGGGTCCCCCTTATATGTTGTGCCCGAAACTTAAAAGAAGAGATCTTGACCACCCAGCGGCCAAGTTTACCCAGTTGACGGGGGTGCGCCAGAAGCCACGAGAGAGCCTGATTGTCCGTCTCTAATAGGAACTCAGCGTGTTCGAAATACCTCCTAAACTTGTCAAGGGCGAAGACTACCGCCAAACACTCTAACTCATATACCGAGGATTTCTTTTCAGGGTTGGTAAGGGTCCTGGATACAAATGCAACTGGCTGCCGAGCACCATCCACCTCCTGAGAGATCACGGCCCCGATCGCCACAGAGCTGGCGTCGGATTGCACAATGAAAGGCTTCGTGAAATCGGGCATCCGAAGCACGGGCGGCGACAAAATGGCCTCCTTTAGGGACTCGAAGGCACGTTGCTGTGCGTCTCCCCACACGAATTTGGCCCCTTTTTTCCTTAAGGAATTTAGGGGAGCCGCAATCTCAGCAGCCCCCGGGATGAACCGCCGGTAAAAATTCACCATGCCCACGAAGCGGGCCACCCCTTTAGCATCCCGTGGAGGAGGAAAATCCCGAATTGCCTGCGTCTTCTATGGATCAACCGTGACCCCTTTATGAGAGACAAGGTGACCGAGGAAAGAAATTTCCTCCTGGGCAAATTTCACCTTGTCGGGATTCACTGTAAGCCCCGCGCGCCTCAAGCGACACAACACCTCACGGAGATGGTTCATGTGTTCTTCAAGAGTGGAGCTGTAAATGAGCAGATCGTCCAGATAATTAAACACATATTGGAATTTAATGTCGTGGAACACGGAGTCTAATAGACGGGTTAACGTCTGCGCACCAACCGCCAGTCCCATGGGGACTCTCTTGTATTGGTACAAGTTCCACGGCACGCAAAAGGCAGTAAACGGCCGAGAATCCCTGTGTAAGGGTATCTGGTGGTATGCTGAATTCAGGTCGAAAATGGTGAAATATCGGGCCTGCGAAAACCAGTCAAAGGCCGAATGCAGGTCCGGGAGGGGCACCGACTCAACTTCAATATTCTGATTCAATTTTCGATAATCGATGACCAGCCTATGCTTCCCTCCCGGTTTAGGCACCAGGAATGCTGGACTGGCATAGGCCGACGTGGAAGGTTCAATAACCCCCTGGTCCAACAATTCCTGCACCTTCTCACGCAAGATGGTCATCTTAGGCGGAGCGAATTTATACGGGTGCGAACGGACAACCGCGGAGTCGCACAGGCGGATCCGATACTCCAAATTGTGAGTGAGTCCGAGGTTGGCGGTCAGCACCTCGGGGAACTCATCACACAATTTACGGAAAGCAGTTTGTAGAGATGGGCTTAAAGTATTAATGTACGCCGGGGGTTGAAGTACTTCAAGACCTTCCCCCGCCTCATCCCGATATCCCAGAAAGGGGATGCGTACTGCACGGTTGAACTTAAAGAAGCATACGTGCCCCTGGATATCGAGAACCATGCCACGTTTCATAATAAAATCCGCACCCACAATACAGTCCACGCTCAAGTTCGGAGCCACGAGAAACTCCCAAACCCACGAGAAATAGTTTATTTTAAATTTAAAAGCCACCAATATGGAGGTCGGCAAGACCTCCCTCGAGGCCGTCCAACATACCACCGACGAAGGAGTATTCGACCGGATCAATGACTCCCGGACCAACTGCTGGTAAACACGGTAGGAGATAAGACACCGTGCCGATCCGGAGTCCACCAGGGCCTTAACCCGGCCCTTCCCGACCTCCAGCTCCAAAAATGGACACACGGAGAGACCCGGACGAATCGGCTTGGGATCGGCCTCCCCGGATGGGTGTCCCGTCTCAACTGCACATAACGGGACCTGGGATGCGACATCGCTACCAAACGTGGGGAGGGACCGGCGTCCCATCAATCCCCCCCACGCAGGCCGTTTTTTGATGGACGGTTTTCCCGCGAGACCTCCGATCGTTTGAGGGGGCAATTCCGGGCCAAGTGCCCCATCTTCCCACAGGAATAGCAGCGGACTTCCCGCCTCTCACAGTCGCCACCACGTTGCTCTTTCCAAGGGTGGCCACCACGTTGCTCGTTCCAAAGGTTGCCACCACGTTGCTCCCGGGTAGGCCGCTGCTGACCAGATGAGGAACAGGGGACAGGGAATTCGGAACGGCCGGAGCGAGCCTCATCGTTCATCTGGATGGTGCGGGCGAAGACACAAGCCTCGCTAAGTTCAGCGAAGCTGCGCGGTCGCTCAAAAAACACCAACCTTGACCTCTCCTGCGGATTAAGGCCCTCCAAGATAACCCGCACCACCTCAGCCTCCGACACATCCACCCGCAGCACACGGGCAGCACTTTTGATCGAGTTTATAAATACGTTCAACTGTTCCCCTTGCCCCTGAACTCTGTAGAAAAATCGCTGCCGCATCCGGTCACGCAGCCTCTCGGGGACAAACAGTTCCAACACATCTTTGTGGAACGCCTCAAAATCCCCGCCCGCGCCCAGATGCCAGACCACACGATCCAGCAGGGGCCCCCGACAATACGGGTAAATCAAATTTAACGGGGCAGCGCCGGTCACCCCAGGGACATCAAAAATGCCGAAAACCCCTTCAAGGAATTGGACAAGCTGGTCAGGGTCCAAACCGTCGACCACTGGAAGCCGACGGAGGAGGTCATAAATGGGGTTAGGCAACGATTCATACTTAACACTAGCAGGTGCAGTACCCAACCCTCGAGGCACTTCCACATTCTCCCCCTGAAATCCCTGGGGGCGACTGCCCACCGAAATAGACGGACGTTCCACCACCAGAGCGCTACAAGGCTCCCCTAGGAGACCCACCCGCTCAGGGGCCACGGTCTGGCGCATGGGCATCTCCTTCAGGTTACTAGGGCTTTCGGGAGCCTCCCCAGGTAGACCAATCTTTGACTGGAGGGCCGACGCCGTCCGCCTACCCTCCTCCTCCAGATCATCCTGCAAAAGCAAATTACTCAGGCGGGCGGACAAGTGGTGCATCCTTTGGGTCACCCGCTGCCAAACACGGGTGGAACTCCCCATATATTCCGAGTCCTCCATCAGGGTGGAGAACTCGGTCCACTTGTCCTCACACACGGCCAGCTCCTCCTCCAAATCCTCGATTTCGAACCTCCGGATGGGAGCGTCACCCACCAGCAGTTCCCGCAGTTGACGCCGCAAGGACGCCACGTCCCTCTGGGGAACCCCACCCCGCAAACGTATCTCGAAAATGAGTTCGTCCTTTGTGAAATATTCGGGCACCAGACCGCGGCCTTCACGACTCCTACTCTGTCCCTGCTCCCTCATAGTATCCAACAACAAGAAACTGAATTCAACAAGAGCTGACAATCAAGGTGCCTCAGGGTCCCCGACCCGGCACCGGACCAACAATGAAGACCAAGATGAAGTGCGATACGACAACAAAGACAACCATGATCACACAAAAACACAAACAAACAAATAAACACTCAAGAACCCCCAAAACCATCAGAAATCGCCAGGCTGTGCTCAACCCCCCCCTAGGTGTCCCGGCCCGGCAACCGCACCCAAAGACCAAGATTTACAACACTAATAAACCTCACACTTGACAGAACTTGTCCGACTAAGATTTGGAGGTCAACTCATCCATTTCCAATTTTCGTTTCAGAGGTGGCCAGGACTACGTCCAACCACGCTCTGCTACCATTTGTGAGCCGCTCATCACCAAAGACATCACAACAAAATTTTTAACGTTCCAAATCTGACACATTTTCTAAGTTTGACATCCACCAAAAAAAAAATTTTATAAACTACAACTTACCTTGATGACCGGCTCACTTGTTCACTTGAACTAGGAGAAGACTCCTAGTGGAAGAATGTCCACATGCTGGGTAACCATTGGGGAATCGGACGAATGAGGCGACCTCAAATTTTTTTTTTGTTTAAATTCAACAATTACCAATTTATTGATACTCTTCGAAATAATAAATCATATACAATATTTCATGTGACAGTATTCCATTAGGAATATATAAAATATATAACATATTTAAAATATATGACATCGTATTCAGAATTTAAATTTCAAAATATTCAAAATTCCATATTTAAAAAATATTCCATTAAAATTATATAAAATCTGTAAAACATTTAAACTCTCTTACATGGCATGCAAATCACCATTGAGATGCACCTTTTTACCTTCACCCATAGAATTTCCTTATTTGGAACTAAATACATTAACATTGATAAGTACAATGAGTAAATCCAGAGGTTTTAGAAATATAACATTTAATAACACTAAGTCTTTTTTTTTTCTTTTAGTCCCCCTCTGGTTGTACTATACACTTTCAATAATATCAACAATTTTATAAACCATTTAACAAGCATTAACAAGCAATTCTCTCCTACAACAATTTAAACAAACATGTTACATAACGACATGCGCCCTCTGAAATCTAATTCAAACTTTAAAAAAGAGAATCATATAATTAGGAAAATATAATGCAAACCTAAGATAGGTGATTATACACTCTGTGTGGAATTCACAAGTGCATGTGCTCAGTTTTCCCTAAACCTGCATAAACTTGAGTAGCACAAAGGCTTGCAGATTTCAGAGTGCACCATTATTAAGAAACTAACAAATAGTCAGGTACATATATCTCTCAGCCATGTAATATGTTGTGCACAGGGATTATGAGCCTATACATATACAAAAGAATGTTCACAGTGACTGTAAATGGATAGCGAATGAAATTAAATATGAGTATATACATCTACCAAAGATTTTAAAAGGTCACTGTACATTGATAGAGAATTAACAATACTATGAGCATATAAATCTACAATTCTTATAAATATATAAATAGTGAAAATTTCATCTTGTACAGCAGTTCAGTCATTTTTATTAATAGGCTGAATGCTCCTGAATTACAGTTCTAGTACAGGGCAATTGTTACAATTGTAGGTGATCTGCAACTCTTTCATAATCAGATTTACAAGTTCCAATAAAAGGCTGCCACAAGATAAGTTCCACACAGATTATAGTAAAAGGTATACTAGAAATTACATGCTTCCACAATTAACACACAAGACATTTATATGAACACACTGAATATGAGCATTAAAGGAACTCGGCTGAACTTTGCTTCACTCGGCCCATGAGCACACTGGCCGCCTAACACCTTTTTTTCTTAAGTTTTTTATTTTTGTTTTCATTTTTTTTTTTTAGGTAAAAATTTTGCACAGAAGCTATTACAGTCGAATAAGAAACTAGTCACATAAGACACTAGTAAGGTTCACCAGACCTTTCTTTTATTAAAAGCATGCGTTCAAAAATTTGCAATGAGTGCAGAAACCTGTCTATTATATTCCCAATATATAGAGAAGAAAAAAAAATATCCAGAATTAAGCAACAGTTGTTCTTTTTTTTTTGTGTTAGAAACAGTTAGGCCACACTTGGCTCCAAAACAAGCAGCCAAAAACGCATCCCAGGCAAAAATTTAATAAATTTTATTTTTCCATACCTGTACAATTTTGCAAAGTGTCACTTACAATTGAGTTCCTCAACTTACTCACACATAAATCACATCTCGGTCTTCACAGGATCACGGCCGCCGGCGCAGAGACCCGCCGGCACACGTTACACTCAGCCTGCCATTATTAATTAAAAAAACCCAGGCCTTATAAAAAAAAATAAAGCAACTTTTCAAACGCCGATCGCTAAGACCGCACGTGGCGAGAACAGCTCTTGAATCAGAACAGCTGACATCAACCCTCGTCTCTCTCTACCCAGCTGACCCGGAACCACCCCCATCGAGTCAAAAGAAAAACTCTCCACTCGACGAAAACCACAGGCCAATCCACCACTCAAGTCAAAACAGCAAACCCTCTACTCACGGCAAACACCGCACCAAGCAGCGGTCACGAATAGTTACGTTGTGCGAAGTCTCTAACAGATAGCGACAGTATCCAAAATTCGGAGCGAGAGCCACAACCAGTTCCGAAGTTACCGTAACTTCTCATAGATAGCGAAGTGACCACTGTCCAAAGCGCACTCCCCAGATACATGATAATATCGCCCGGAATCCTTCGAACCGCTACTTGCCGTACACCTACGTACGGCACACCCCCACAACAAAAGGAGTCCAACGGGTTGGACGACACTGGGACTGCCACCACCGGAGGAAAAGCGGGGACTGACTAAAACCCAATAAAAAGATAAAATCCGGCGAAAGTGGAAAACGAAAGGACACCAGAAGGAAGGACAAGGTGTGTGTGGGTGTGTAGCTGGGTGTGTGTAAGTGTAGAAGATACGGGGAGTGTGAGCGGCCGCGGCCTAAAGCAAAGAAAGAAGAAAGGAAAGGAGAGAAGCTAAAATACCGATAAAACGTAAAACCCCAATTAACCCCACCTAAAACAATAAAACACTAAAAAATAAAACCATAAAACCCAATCCCTCCAGCGAAGCCCCCCGAAAACCAAACCCGAGGACCCTAACTAATCCTAACTGGGGTGAACAATACCAATTTACCTCTCACGGAAGCTCCATCTGCGCACACGCCTTCAAATGGGACACATGGGCCACCCTCACCTTCATCCCATCCTCCGGATCCACCAGGCTGGCAGTGACGGGCGAGACAAACTCAGAAATCCTGAAGGGTCCCAACCATCTATAGCAGAGCTTGGCAGCGCGACCCTCCACCTTAGAGCTGAGCGGGTGGCTCCTGCAATAAACCAGCTGGCCCACCTTAAAAGGGTTGGGGACTCTCCCAGCATTTTAGCGACGCCGCACGCGCTCGTGCGATCGGAGCAGGGCTCTCCTCACATCCTTCCACCTGTGAACGACCCCTTCGTTAGGCAAATCCGGGAGAAGATCCTCCAGTCTCCACAAATTACCAAGGGGATGAGCGGGGGAGAAACCAAACATGACCTCAAAAGGCACGGCACGATGGCTTTCATGAAGGGACGAATTGAACGCCATCTGCAACCACTGGAGGTTCTGGTCCCACGTATTCTGCTGCTCCGCGTGATAGGCGATAAGAGCGGATCTCAGATTGCGGTTGAATCGCTCTGCGTGGGAAGGTTGCGGGTGGTAGGGGGAAGTGGTTACATGCCGGATGCCGTGCCGGAAACACATGTTTCGGAATTGCCTCGAGATGAATTGCGGGCCATTGTCTGAGACAATGATGGAGGGAAGCCCGAAATACTGAAAAATACTGGTCTGAAGGGCTACGATGGTATTGGCAGTACTAGCCTGACGCAAGGGAAGTAGCCAGACATACTTGGAGAAGGCATCCACACAAACAAGGAGGAACGAATTCCCGGCTTTGCTACGCGGGAAAGGACCCACGTAGTCGATGAAAACCTTCTCCATCGGTCTGCCAGCCACCTCAGAAGACAGCAACCCCAACTTAGTGTTCTGAGCGGGCTTGCTCAGACTGCACAGATGACAACACTTCACCCGGGTGGCGATGTCCCGGTCCATGCCTTTCCAGATGAAGTTCTTTCTGATCGCGGCGATGGTCTTTGAAACACCCAAATGGCCTCCAACCGGGGAATCATGATAATATTGGAAGACCATGGGTATCAGCTTGCTCGGCAGCACTATCTTAGGGACCCGTCCTCTACGTTCCTTGCAGCAGAGGACGCCCTTGGACAGATGATATGGAGCCTTCATCTCGCCTGATTTGATTCTATCGATGATGGGACCCAACACCTCATCATCAAGCTGATGAGGGATAACTTCCGTGAAGGCGAGGGGGAACTCCAGGAGTACGGCGCATGGTTCATTTATTGGCTCCTCACTGGGTAGGTGATACATACGGGACAGAGCGTCGGCAACAACATTTTGGGTCCCCCTTATATGTTGTGCCCGAAACTTAAAAGAAGAGATCTTGACCACCCAGCGGCCAAGTTTACCCAGTTGACGGGGGTGCGCCAGAAGCCACGAGAGAGCCTAATTGTCCGTCTCTAATAGGAACTCAGCGTGTTCGAAATACCTCCTAAACTTGTCAAGGGCGAAGACTACCGCCAAACACTCTAACTCATATACCGAGGAATTCTTTTCAGGGTTGGTAAGGGTCCTGGATACAAATGCAACTGGCTGCCGAGCACCATCCACCTCCTGAGAGAGCACGGCCCCGATCGCCACAGAGCTGGCGTCGGATTGCACAATGAAAG
Source organism: Magicicada septendecula (assembly GCA_034769895.1). Lineage (NCBI taxonomy): Eukaryota > Metazoa > Arthropoda > Insecta > Hemiptera > Cicadidae > Magicicada > Magicicada septendecula. Next base: position 359,564,924 of record CM068370.1, on the reverse strand, counting down.
GCTTCGTGAAATCGGGCATCCGAAGCACGGGCGGCGACAAAATGGACTCCTTTAGGGACTCGAAGGCACGTTGCTGTGCGTCTCCCCACACGAATTTGGCCCCTTTTTTCCTTAAGGAATTTAGGGAAGCCGCAATCTCAGCAGCCCCCGGGATGAACCGCCGGTAAAAATTCACCATGCCCACGAAGCGGGCCACCCCTTTAGCATCCCGTGGAGGAGGAAAATCCCGAATTGCCTGCGTCTTCTCTGGATCAACCGTGACCCCTTTATGAGAGACAAGGTGATCGAGGAAAGAAATTTCCTCCTGGGCAAATTTCACCTTGTCGGGATTCACTGTAAGCCCCGCGCGCCTCAAGCGACACAACACCTCACGGAGATGGTTCATGTGTTCTTCAAGAGTGGAGCTGTAAATGAGCAGATCGTCCAGATAATTAAACACACATTGGAATTTAATGTCGTGGAACACGGAGTCTAAAAGACGGGTTAACGTCTGCGCACCAACCGCCAGTCCCATGGGGACTCTCTTGTATTGGTACAAGTTCCACGGCACGCAAAAGGCAGTAAACGGCCGAGAATCCCTGTGTAAGGGTATCTGGTGGTATGCTGAATTCAGGTCGAAAATGGTGAAATATCGGGCCTGCGAAAACCAGTCAAAGGCCGAATGCAGGTCCGGGAGGGGCACCGACTCAACTTCAATATTCTGATTCAATTTTCGATAATCGATGACCAGCCTATGCTTCCCTCCCGGTTTAGGCACCAGGAATGCTGGACTGGCATAGGCCGACGTTGAAGGTTCAATAACCCCCTGGTCCAACAATTCCTGCACCTTCTCACGCAAGATGGTCATCTTAGGCGGAGCGAATTTATACGGGTGCGAACGGACAACCGCGGAGTCGCACAGGCGGATCCGATACTCCAAATTGTGAGTGAGTCCGAGGTTGGCGGTCAGCACCTCGGGGAACTCATCACACAATTTACGGAAAGCAGTTTGTAGAGATAGGCTTAAAGTATTAATGTACGCCGGGGGTTGAAGTACTTCAAGACCTTCCCCCGCCTCATCCCGATATCCCAGAAAGGGGATGCGTACTGCACGGTTGAACTTAAAGAAGCAAACGTGCCCCTGGATATCGAGAACCATGCCACTTTTCATAATAAAATCCGCACCCACAATACAGTCCACGCTCAAGTTCGGAGCCACGAGAAACTCCCAAACCCACGAAAAATAGTTTATTTTAAATTTAAAAGCCACCAATATGGAGGTCGGCAAGACCTCCCTCGAGGCCGTCCAACATACCACCGACGAAGGAGTATTCGACCGGATCAATGACTCCCGGACCAACTGCTGGTAAACACGGTAGGAGATAAGACACCGTGCCGATCCGGAGTCCACCAGGGCCTTAACCCGGCCCTTCCCGACCTTCAGCTCGAAAAATGGACACACGGAGAGACCCGGACGAATCGGCTTGGGGTATCCCGTCTCAACTGCACATAACGGGACCTGGGATGCGACATCGCTACCAAACGTGGGGAGGGACCGGCGTCCCATCAGTCCCCCCCACGCAGGCCGTTTTTTGATGGACGGTTTTCCTGCGAGACCTCCGATCGTTTGAGGGGGCAATTCCGGGCCAAGTGCCCCATCTTTCCACAGGAATAGCAGCGGACTTCCAGCCTCTCAGAGTCGCCACCACGTTGCTCTTTCCAAGGGTGGCCACCACGTTGCTCGTTCCAAAGGTTGCCACCACGTTGCTCCCGGGTAGGCCGCTGCTGACCAGATGAGGAACAGGGGATAGGGAATTCGGAACGGCCGGAGCGAGCCTCATCGTTCATCTGGATGGTGCGGGCGAAGACACAAGCCTCGCTAAGATCAGCGAAGCTGCGCGGTCGCTCAAAAAACACCAACCTTGACCTCTCCTGCGGATTAAGGCCCTCCAAGATAACCCGCACCACCTCAGCCTCCGACACATCCACCCGCAGCACACGGGCAGCACTTTTGATCGAGTTTATAAATACGTTCAACTGTTCCCCTTGCCCCTGAACTCTGTAGAAAAATCGCTGCCGCATCCGGTCACGCAGCCTCCCGGGGATAAACAGTTCCAACACATCTTTGTGGAACGCCTCAAAATCCCCGCCCGCGCCCAGATGCCAGACCACACGATCCAGCAGGGGCGCCCGACAATACGGGTAAATCAAATTTAACAGGCCAGCGCCGGTCACCCCAGGGACATCAAAAATGCCGAAAACCCCTTCAAGGAATTCGACAAGCTGGTCAGGGTCCAAACCGTCGACCACTGGAAGCCGACGGAGGAGGTCATAAATGGGGTTCGGCAACGATTCATACTTAACACTAGCAGGTGCAGTACCCAACCCTCGAGGCACTTCCACATGCTCCCCCTGAAATCCCTGGGGGCGACTGCCCACCGAAATAGACGGACGTTCCTCCACCAGAGCGCTACAAGGCTCCCCTAGGAGACCCACCCGCTCAGGGGCCACGGTCTGGCGCATGGGCATCTCCTTCTGGTTACTAGGGCTTTCGGGAGCCTCCCCAGGTAGACCAATCTTTGACTGGAGGGCCGACGCCGTCCGCCTACCCTCCTCCTCCAGATCATCCTGCAAAAGCAAATTACTCAGGCGGGCGGACAAGTGGTGCATCCTTTGGGTCACCCGCTGCCAAACACGGGTGGAACTCCCCATATATTCCGAGTCCTCCATCAGGGTGGAGAACTCGGTCCACTTGTCCTCACACACGGCCAGCTCCTATTCCAAATCCTCGAATTCGACCCTCCGGATGGGAGCGTCACCCACCAGCAGTTCCCGCAGTTGATGCCGCAAGGACGAAACGTCCCTCTGGGGAACCCCACCCCGCAAACGTATCTCGAAAAGGAGTTCGTCCTTTGTGAAATATTCGGGCACCAGACCGCGGCCTTCACGACTCCTACTCTGTCCCTGCTCCCTCATAGTATCCAACAACAAGAAACTGAATTCAACAAGAGCTGACAATCAAGGTGCCTCAGGGTCCCCGACCCGGCACCGGACCAACAATGAAGACCAAGATGAAGTGCGATACGACAACAAAGACAACCATGATCACACAAAAACACAAACAAACAAATAAACACTCAAGAACCCCCAAAACCATCAGAAATCGCCAGGCTGTGCTCAACCCCCCCCTAGGGGTCCCGGCCCGGCAAACGCACCCAAAGACCAAGATTTACAACACTAATAAACCTCACACTTGACAGAACTTGTCCGACTAAGATTTGGAGGTCACCTCATCCATTTCCAATTTTCGTTTCAGAGGTGGCCAGGACTACGTCCAACCACGCTCTGCTACCATTTGTGAGCCGCTCATCACCAAAGACATCACAACAAAATTTTTAACGTTCCAAATCTGACACATTTTCTAAGTTTGACATCCACCAAAAAAAAAATTTTTAAAAACTACAACTTACCTTGATGACCGGCTCACTTGTTCACTTGAACTAGGAGAAGACTCCTAGTGGAAGAATGTCCACATGCTGGGTAACCAATGGGGAATCGGACGAATGAGGCGACCTCAAATTTTTTTTTTGTTTAAATTCAACAATTACCAATTTATTGATACTCTTCGAAATAATAAATCATATACAATATTTCATGTGATAGTATTCCATTAGGAATATATAAAATATATAACATATTTAAAATATATGACATCGTATTCAGAATTTAAATTTCAAAATATTCAAAATTCCATATTTAAAATATATTCCATTAAAATTATATAAAATCTGTAAAACATTTAAACTCTCTTACATGGCATGCAAATCACCATTGACATGCACCTTTTTACCTTCACCCATAGAATTTCCTTATTTGGAACTAAATACATTAACATTGATAAGTACAAAGAGTAAATCCAGAGGTTTTAGAAATATAACATTTAATAACACTAAGTCTTTTTTTTTTCTTTTAGTCCCCCTCTGGTTGTACTATACACTTTCAATAATATCAACAATTTTAGAAACCATTTAACAAGCATTAATAAGCAATTCTCTCCTACAACAATTTAAATAAACATGTTACATAACGACATGCGCCCTCTGAAATCTAATTCAAACTTTAAAAAAGAGAATCATATAATTAGGAAAATATAATGCAAACCTAAGATAGGTGATTATACACTCTGTGTGGAATTCACAAGTGCATGTGCTCAGTTTTCCCTAAACCTGCATAAACTTGAGTAGCACAAAGGCTTGCAGATTTCAGAGTGCACCATTATTAAGAAACTAACAAATAGTCAGGTACATATATCTCTCAGCCATGTAATATGTTGTGCACAGGGATTATGAGCCTATACATATACAAAAGAATTTTCACAGTGACTGTAAATGGATAGCGAATGAAATTAAATATGAGTATATACATCTACCAAAGATTTTAAAAGGTCACTGTACATTGATAGAGAATTAACAATACTATGAGCATATAAATCTACAATTCTTATAAATATATAAATAGTGAAAATTTCATCTTGTACAGCAGTTCAGTCATTTTTATTAATAGGCTGAATGCTCCTGAATTACAGTTCTAGTACAGGGCAATTGTTACAATTGTAGGTGATCTGCAACTCTTTCATAATCAGATTTACAAGTTCCAATAAAAGGCTGCCACAAGATAAGTTCCACACAGATTATAGTAAAAGGTATACTAGAAATTACATGCTTCCACAATTAACACACAAGACATTTATATGAACACACTGAATATGAGCATTAAAGGAACTCGGCTGAACTTTGCTTCACTCGGCCCATGAGCACACTGGCCAATTCCTAACACCTTTTTTTCTTAAGTTTTTTATTTTTGTTTTCATTTTTTTTTTTTAGGTAAAAATTTTGCACAGAAGCTATTACAGTCGAATAAGAAACTAGTCACATAAGACACTAGTAAGGTTCACCAGACCTTTCTTTTATTAAAAGCATGCGTTCAAAAATTTGCAATGAGTGCAGAAACCTGTCTATTATATTCCCAATATATAGAGAAGAAAAAAAAATATCCAGAATTAAGCAACAATTGTTCTTTTTTTTTGTGTTAGAAACAGTTAGGCCACACTTGGCTCCAAAACAAGCAGCGCAAAAACGCATCCCAGGCAAAAATTTAATAAATTTTATTTTTCCATACCTGTACAATTTTGCAAAGTGTCACTTACAATTGAGTTCCTCAACTTACTCACACATAAATCACATCTCGGTCTTCACAGGATCACGGCCGCCGGCGCAGAGACCCGCCGGCACACGTTACACTCAGCCTGCCATGATTAATTAAAAAAACCCAGGCCTTATAAAAAAAAATAAAGCAACTTTTCAAACGCCGATCGGTAAGACCGCACGTGGCGAGAACAGCTCTTGAATCAGAACAGCTGACATCAACCCTCGTCTCTCTCTACCCAGCTGACCCGGAACCACCCCCATCGAGTCAAAAGAAAAACTCTCCACTCGACGAAAACCACAGGCCAATCCACCACTCAAGTCAAAACAGCAAACCCTCTACTCACGGCAAACACCGCACCAAGCAGCGGTCACGAATAGTTACGTTGTGCGAAGTCTCTAACAGATAGCGACAGTATCCAAAATTCGGAGCGAGAGCCACAACCAGTTCCGAAGTTACCGTAACTTCTCATAGATAGCGAAGTGACCACTGTCCAAAGCGCACTCCCCAGATACATGAAAATATCGCCCGGAATCCTTCGAACCGCTACTTGCCGTACACCTACGTACGGCACAAACCGACTAAAGCTATTGTGTAATAAAGAAAATAAACTAGTCTTAACAGTCCATGATTACTAAAGGTCTGGTCTGAGATAATAAGACTCAAAATATCAGAACCAACAGTGAAAGTGAATTTGTGTAAGTGTTTTTTAAAAAATGCAATAAACTTAAAGTTGGTGATGCTATAACTTATCAGTATGCTATATCACAACTTTGATATCTAATAATAAGCAGCATAATAAAGTAATAAAATGGAAGATTTCCAATATTTTATTATTTTAATGTAAATCTTTATTTACAAGACATTTGTTACTAAAATGATAATAAATAGAGTATGGGAGTTAATGTTTACTGATGTAGGGGATCACAATAATAATGGTTTAAACCAGAAAGGACTGGTATTAATATAGTATTAATAAGGGTAAAATGTTTAAATAGACTGTTTATTCACAGTCATAAAATCAATGTGTTGATAAATGTATTTGTAAGGTTTATTAGAAAATAAGATTTATGTTATGTGTTTTAAAAAGAATTATGTTTGATAAATAATAACCTACATACCAGTAATAATGTTCTAATAGGTATGCTATGTTAGCTCAAGAATAGTTAAAAGATATATGTTCAAACCATATCTGCAATATGTTAAATTGTGCAGATTGCTAAACAATGTTCATAATTAATTATTTTAATAACTGTAGTGTTAATTAACTACTACACCACACAATAAGTTATAAACCATGTTATTTTCATATAATTGTAATTATGTAAAGTCAGAGGAGGAATTAAGTTTAAATTTATTTGAGAAAGAAAGAAATATAAAATTCTAAAATCTAGGCCATTTGGTGAATTCACAGAACCAATATAAACTAGTATAATTTACTTATAAATCCTGTAAATTACCAAGATTTAGATAAGGTAACACAGTTAAACACTACTGGGAATGATCTTATGAATTAAAATGATAATAAGGAAATATACCTTAAAACCTTGTAAACTTTCAAAATATATAAATTAATTAATTTTAAAGAGCAATGTCAAATTTACAGATTAACACAAAAAACCAGTTCAAAGGTGTAATTTATATGTATTTAAGGAAAGGAAGAGGAATGTGAATAATTAAAATTTATTATAATAATATTAAGAATATTTAAAATAGAGGAATTTTGTATTAGGACGGAAATCCAATTTTGAGCCTATATTTCCAAAGTGTGAACAAAATTTGTTAATTTCCACAAAATGTCTACAGATATGGACTATAATACATGAATTTAAAGGGAATGAGATGGTTAAACCGATAATAAGGTTCATAATTCATAAAAGAGATGAATAAAATAGATAAATTCTATATATAATGTAATATTTTATCATGTGTACAGGTAATCGAATATGTTAACAATACTTTTTCAAAGATTAACTGGGCCAGATTTATGACCAAGTTAATTAGTCTTTTGTTGAATATCAAGCTGGACAGTTGTGTAAAGAACGTTTCTTTAAATCGAGAAAAATGGTACTAGCGTTTAGCCATTAAAATATGAAACGAGAGTTAGTCGAATTAGACACTTTTTAAAGCTAAAGCTGTTAATTCATTCACGACAATAGTGAAAACAAACACTTAACTCCATAATACGAGTGATAGAAACAAGTAAAACACTATATTTCAACTGATTTATTCTGCAATTCCTAACCATAACTTGAAAACTTAACTGCAGAAGTTGAACACATAGAAAATAAACTAACTAACACCAGTTTACACAGAACACTTCGCTAGAATACACCAAACAGATTAACAGACATATTACACCAGTGCGGGGACATTTTAAACCTTGATGAAGGAAATTTTATAGTGATTTTCTGACACGACGCATTTGCTGTAACTTAGTCCAACTCGAGTAGCGGCCATCTTGAAAACGGAGTCTGCTTACCACATCGCAGTGACGTCAGTCTTCATTGGTTTGACAAAACATTTATATTCAAATATTATATACTGGAATTATTTAAATACTACTGAATAGTAATTATTGTATTTATTTTTAATTGTTAATTTTATACTTTCTCGTCACCCTTCTCTGACTATTAATTCTAATCGCTCAAAGAACCTGTCTTTTAATATAATATATCATAAATTTTGTTCTGTATGACACAATCGATAATTCCCGAGACAGAGTCGATAATTGCTCTCCATCGATAAAATATCGATTATTATTTTAAATTGTCAATAAATCTTTATATTTCCATTATTTCGTATCTGTTACTTATTTCATAGGTAATTTAAGGGTATTTATAAGGCTGAAGGACTTAAGTAAGAAGAATATATTCTATTTGAACAAGATATTGGACCAGTCAGAAAAGTCACCAATCGATTATTAACTGGAGTTAATCTATTTAACTCCAGATTTGGTTCAAATCTTCAAGAAGTGCTCGACGGTCAATAAATACCTACCTGTTATTAAAATTTTACAAGAACCTTTTAAAAAACAGATTTATCTAGTATACATACCTCTATAAACATAAACAAAATTATTTTATTATTTGAAAATTCTATTTTTATTGAATTTTCCGTATACATTTTATTCTTTTGTAACGACCGGCATACAGGGTCCTGTTACAATATATACACTCCCGTAGAGTGCACAACACAGGAGCACGTACGTTATAGGCCCACCTCACGTTGCCTTTGCTGATGACTACACTTTGAAGGTTTAATTTACCAGATGCCCTCCGCACGTATACTACTTTGATGGAGCATTCAAAGCGTCGCGTCAGTTACAAAGCATGGCTTCAGTGCAGTTTAAAATTAACATACAAATTGAATCCATTCATTCGTGACTGTAAATACATTTTTGAAAGCTTCAACGCACCTAATTTTATTGCTCTGTTAATTGCTAAAACTCATTGTTAATACTATCTACTGTTCACAGTTTTTTTTTACAGATCTAAACCATTGTTTGTCACCAATTGTATTTCTGCTGTCATTGTGGTAGGATATAGTCTTACTGCAATCGTACTCTAACTTTCTTTTAATACGATTTTGTCAGTACCTAACTGTGAAAAAACGGAATCGATATTTTAGAGAAATTTTGGAATCTCTCTCCGATGCTTAATGTAGGCTTAACATAAAATAAGTAGAAAAATTATGTATGAAACGTTTTTGACTATGTCATCTATCTATATCGTTGACGATACGTACGTTATAAATATTCAACGGGTGTAATCGTAATAATAATAACAACGTGAATTGTTTAGAATCTTTCAAAACATTTATTAATTAAAACTTTCATTTCAATTGCGAGCTAAAACTCATTATTATTTGCGTTTGTACCGGTATGTGTACTCGTAGTACACCTCCTTGTTAATAAATACAAGTAATCTCATACTACATAGAAACATAAAATAATCCTATACTATAATTAACATTGCTTATTATATAATATTGCTCTCGACTTGCTCAATTTATTATGATTAAATTATTATTAAATTTTCTATCTTTCTTTTTTAAATTCTTATTGTTGTTGCATATGCATTTATTATTTATGACTTATTAATTACTTTAGAAAAATTACTGTTCTTTCAAAATTAATTTAAATATTTCCAATAAATTATCATTTCAAAAATATACTTTCATAATTCAAATATAACTATAATTACTATACATGAACAGTTACATTTACAAATTATTTTACACTTTTTGAAATTATATTGCCTTTCTTTTTGTTAATGTTTAATTGTCTTTGATTAAGTCTTTCGTTTGGATGAATGCATGGCTTTCTTTCACCTTAATCGTTTCGGTTCCTTAGCGTATCCTCTTCTGGTCCTGAGTCCTTGATCCTCGTTGATTCTGCGTAGCCGTGTAGTACTGGAGTCCATTCCCCGTCCTCCGGATCCTCTCAGTAGTCCTATGACTCGTACTCTACGTCTGGAATCTATGCCATGTAGTGTGCTCTCTCGTCTTCCGTAATAGCCTCTGGCTGCAGCGGTGATCTTACGAAAGTGATGATGTTGTCGGACATAGCCTCCGGCTGCCGTTGTGGTTCACCGAGAAAGAGAGCAAGACTGGTGTGTCTCGCGTATTTATAGTCTAGGGCGCAAAAATCATGTTTCGACAATTCTCTGCAGGAATCAGTTTGTCATAGCGTCCTTTTACAAACACGATTATTTGCACACTTATTTCACTGATCTTCGCAACATACGAAGTCTTTTGCAAATTACGCAATATTCATCTGGTCGGTAAATTTTATGTGTACAACTGTGTGTTAACCGTTTTTCTCTATCTCAAATATAATGGGTTTTATTTATATTTATTTGCACTGTATTTACACTTTTTATTATTTTCGCACAACCTTTCGTATACGCGTGCGTCTTTATATTCTTTACACTGTGGCGTATTTTGTTTTATGATATTTCACACACACTTATTACAATTTAAATCATTTATATATTTATTAACGTTTATTTTGGGATGATGCTTTGCAGGAATTAACTGTCTGCACTCACATACGGAAGATACACGTGTACACAGACGCAGCTGTGTGTCGCGTGATCAACCTGTACGAACAGGTAAATTTGTTGTTCCCTTTACAGCTTTCTATCTGAATTATTATACTACTGACAATATTGATTATTTATTTAATTTACACAAATTATGTTAACTAATTGTGCAATGCACAGTACCATATACATTCGTACTGTTGCAATTGGGCCGACTAACTTTCCTGCGTTCCATCAAAGTTTAGTTAGGTTGCAGCCAAGACCACCGACGATGTACGAATCTCGACAACATCACTTCTGTTTTGCGCACTTCTTCTCAGGAATACTCTTTAATTCTCTAACGTGTCATTAGAACGTATTACTCTTTGTGTTGCTGTTAATTTGATGATTGAATTTTTATTGATTTGATAGAGCTGCGTCATTATCGATTACGCAATCAAAACCAAACTTGACATATATACATTAATAGTTTTAAAAATCACTTCTTCCTTCTGTATGCTACTGTAAAATACTATATATATAATGCTTCTTTAAATTCCCCAAAACGCACTGCTAAATGAATTGTTTTATTTTAGCGGAAGCACGGTCCAAAAACGGAATACAGAATTTTAAGAAAATTATATGTTTCCCTCTCATATGTATGTGAGACGGAGTTAACTTGGAATTTTATTTATAATACAGACTCGATATGATGAAGAGTTAAACAAAATTAATGCGTCTGAACATTTTTTTGCACATTTTTTGGTCTGACTTCAAAAACGTTACAAGGTGTTTGTAAAACAATTTACACTTTGTTATCAGTTATGTATATTTGTAAAAAGTATTAAATGTAGAACTACAGACATCTATGGAAACGAACAAGACTAAGGTTTTTGCCATAGAGGAATTATAGTTTTAAATTTAACTGAAAAGTCAGTGCAGTGGTTCAGAATTTTTATTACTTTTTGCATTACTATCTGCTTTACGATTACCGTTCTACTAAACAATTGTGGAGTAACAGAAGTTTTCATAATTGAAAAATTATTTAACTCTGAGAAGTATTATATGTTATAAAATGTTTCTAAGTATAAATACTTGCAAGATTTGATCTCTCAATATTCTTGTCTTATACACACTTGTTTGTCAAAATGTCGTTTGGAAGCTTATCCAAGTAACGGAGCTTGCCCTTTCAAAAGCTAAAGTTACTCTACAAAACTAAAATAACGGGAAACTGTATTTGATCGAAGTTTATGTTACGACTGCAGTCTGATAAATTCAGACAAATGTATTATTATGACTTGGAAGTTATATCTGAATGAGAATATATGTAGATCATGTATGCTCACTCCAAGTAGTACATACAAATATTCGCTGTAGTAAATAATGGATCAGTTTGCTGGAACAGTGTTGATAGAGATGAGAAAAAAATGGCACACGACCCATTCTCGACATTGCCAAAGTGGATACACCACATTACATATTCAGAGTGCGGCTGCCTGCCAAATGTGGCTGGCTGTGGGTTTCCTGTTTGTCGGTGTGAGAAGCCGTCACTTCCTGTCGCTGGATACCTCTACATTACTCGATATATATGGTTATGCGGTCTACTGCATACTGCTGAGACGTACAGAAATATTCATGAAGTGTATAAAGTAAGAAACACTGTTGTGCAATGTAGTGTTTTGTAGTTTCATGTGTGGTTATATACATTTTAGTTTTAAATTATAAGGTAAGGAAACGTAACATAAAACCCAGTGTCAAGCAATGTGACACAATATCACTATGTCTGTTTATCCCAGCAATAGAAAGGTGAAGTGGAAATCATTTTGGAACACTTTTAGTGGAGAAGAACGCGGGTTAACTTATATAGTAATCATTATAGACAATAACGGGGAATGAGCTCGATGATTGGAGAGCTAGACGAAGAAGGTGAAAAAGTAGACTAAATATGTTATACAGTAAAGCAAAACAAATGTTAAAACACGATGACGAACTGTGGCACGTAGAACAATTGGCATGGTCATGCATGCATGTATTTAAGTAAAATGTTAAAAATTAACAAAGGATATAAAGAATATTAAAAAAACGAAGAAACGTGAATTGCATTTTTCAAACTTAGTAACATCTTGAGAGGTGTTGAGTAAATCCCACTTACTTACAATTTTAATATTTGAAAATTTTTCATACGGTGTCCACTTAGGACTCCCATATCTGGACACCTACTAACAAAATCATCGATTCAACACCGAAAACCACACACATCAGTGAAGAGGCAAGTGGCAAAAACTACGCTATAGGCTGGAGAAGAAACGAATGAGTACGAAAAATAATGAAAGTGAAAGATATATCAGGTCAGGAATAAACCTAAAGCGGAAATTCACCGTACACGAAAGGATGAGAGTGGAATGAAACTATACATCATGAGAATACAAGTGGAAAAAGAGAATGATACACAAATGGGCGAATGAACAGAAAAATATCGCGGATCGAAATGGACTAAGTGGATAGTGATCAGGATAGGAAGTGTAGGGGAATAAACACGAGCCTTTGTTCAAATGTTAGTCTTTGAATTCTGCAGAAGAAATCTTCTTCTTCTTTTACGCTTTCATTAAAGGCGTGCTTGAGAATACTTTATTTCTACGTACATTATTTCTTTCGATCTTTTTTTATTAATTATTGCCAGTTCTTTAACCGATTAAAATTTTCATTCCTATCTAATGGTTGCCTATCTCCTCTAACACAGCCTTTCACTGACTTAAGAAACTTTTTTTCTGATGACTTGAAGGCTCCATCGGATATATTTTCCTACGTGGCCAAAATTCTGAACCATACAACAGTGCGGAACTCCAATCAAATTATAAAATTTTAGCAGCGTGTCTATTAATGTCTTACACTTGAGACTTCTTATAACTGTACCACAAATCCTCTGACATTTATTTATTTTTGTGCTGACGTGTTTGTCTTCTTCGTAAGGAATGTCGTAGCCTAAGTACCGAAAATGTGACACCAGTTCTAAAATGGTATTGTTGATGACAATTTATTTTTATGGGATAGATGAAAATCAGCAAGTTTTACCAGATATTTTCATATAGTAAAGGAAACTCAACTGATAAGGTTTATAGACAGACAACTGTAACTATTCCTCAGTGTCTTCTATTCTAACTTGCTGATTCCCCACAAACGTTGTAAGAATAACTAAATTAATTCTCAGTTTTTCAAATTTCCAACGAGGTCATCTGTATACATATTAAACAGAACTAGTGACAAACTCCATCCCTGTCTTACTTCTTGATTCATGAGATTTTGGGTTGTTAATTTTCTACCAGTGTCGATTATTATTTTACTCTTCCTATGTAAAGTTTATCAAACTTTGATGAGATGTTTCGGGAATCCTCTTTCATCCATAAAAATCCAAACTGTAGGAATGAATGATCAGAATAAAACGAATATAATGTTATGAGGATAGGATAGACAGTGATGTTTCCACAGTCGAATTACGTATAATCCAACACCAGAGGAAACAATACATATTTTGTTTTGACACCTACGTAATATCTATTAAAAAATGTGTGTAACTCACTTTATACAAAATATAACAGCAATCAAATATATAAACTTGACTAGCTCACAGTCATAACTATAATTTAGGCTTTTATATATATTGCAATGGAACATCGCAGAAAAGGGTCTTTGTAGCTATGACTACATGCTATTATACAAGTTATGACGTTATAGACATGTTGAAAATTGATTTTGTTAAAATGTTGTAAAACAGCTGTAAGTTTTGACATAAGAAATGGGTAATTAACTGTTGTAAGCTATGTCAGAATGCCCATAAATTTATTTTCTGACATGTCAAGTGCGAATTTAGTGCGCGAGTGGGAGTGCGAGTGTGCGCGTGTTATTCGTATTTACATGAATAACTTTTGAGTAAATTAACGTATCGAATTGAAACTTGAACAGCTCATACTTCTGAATTAGCGCTACATTTTTCATATGTCAGATACTCAAAACATATTATTTTAATATGTATTTTTTAACAGACTTCACTTTTCTAAAGAATCTTTATCTTCTGAAAGTCATAAAACTTTTAGATAAAATCTATATATGCTTTTGCAGTCTTCAGCAAAATTGATCAGGACATATGTCTATCTATCTAACCCATCTATCACGTGCTATGGGTTTTAACCAATCAGAAGCTCCAATTTTCATTTAGTTTGGTCACTTGCGGAAGACGTTTCGCGCAGTTCAACCTAACAGCTCGGCCTTAACGGACGTTGTCTCTGTGCGAGTTTGTCGTATCCAGTATACGTTCTACATAAGGGTTACGAGTACTGGGTCTTAGCAACGAGTTGCCCGTTTGCTAGATCGATTGGGTATTAGAACTCAAAATAATGAAATTATAAATTAAATAGTGCTATCTCGCGTTAGTCGAGATTTTTCCGCATCGGAATCAGTGTATTTGCCGAAATACATCTGGGTGAACGCAAGGACACAGCAAGATACCGATAGGTGTACGTAAAACACCCCGAAATTGAATTAATAAGTTAAACCCATTATCGAACCGTGAGATAAATGAGATAAACTATATCGGTGATAAACTGCATGCGTGCGTGAGTCGCGAGAGTTCTACGTGTCATCATTGCAGCTGATCCAGCAGGCGATGAATGCAGTAGCGGAGCAGTTCAACGGTTCGTCAAGGGAATTCGTCGAACAAGTAAAATGGACTATAAGAAAGAGAAACATTCAAACCATTTTACAGACATTATTTAAATTTAAGAATAAATAATTTGTGTTCAAATCACAGACCATATTAAATTTGTTTTAAAATAAATACCTAACTCCAGATAAAAGACTCTGATATTATTTTGTTCTAATTTACTATGCCTACTATTTGTTACGTTGCAATATATATAACATTAACTAACCTCAGTGAAAGACCTATTGCTAACTGTCGCACGTTCGTACTATTTTGTTCCAGCTGTCAGTGACATATATATATATAGAATATTATCTACCAAATACAGACGTAATGTCAGAGGAAAATTGCCAAATGTAATAGTTATAAGACGACTAATTGAAATTTTTGCCTCCAAATGATTAAATTTGTAAAGAAAGAATAATCAGCTCATGCAAAGTAATTGCTCCAAACGTTTTTACCTACTGCTGTTAAATTTCTGAATTAAATAAAAGACGAATACCCATTTGAAGATAATACAAATTGCCTACGGAAATAGATTGGTTGGAATGTCGAAATAAGATAAACTGGAACAGTGAACTAACTATCGATATAGAGTAATCGATTTATGATTGGCATGAGGAACGAATCAAAGACACGTGAGATGAAAGTGTCTCCCCCCCCAAGAATCTCTCTCTCTCTCTCTCTCTCTCTCTCTCTCACTCTCACTCTTTCTCTCTTTCGCTCCCTCCATCGCGCGCGCGCGCGCGCACACACACACACACACACACACACACATAATTTCATATTGGTGTAATCATAAGTTTTAAGAATGTTTTAAAATATATTTACTACATGCATATACATAACATTATGCAAATGAATTATGTTACATTGGTAGTCTACGATTATACCTCTGAGTAACATCTCTGAGGCGTACAGTGATGTTTTGTACTTTACGTTCATAACTATAGTGAAGTTACAGAATATTTTGGATAGTAATTGTGGGTAAAAAGATGCGGCTGAAAGAACAGAAACGAAAGAATGTAGGAAAGGCGAAGCGAGAGATATAGAGAGAGATAGATAGAGAGAGAGAGAGAGAGAGAGAGAGATAGAGATAGAGAGAGAGAGAGAGAGAGAGAGAGAGAGAGAGAGAGAGAGAGAGAGAGAGAGAGAGAGAGACCGAGAGACAGAGAGAGAAAGTCACATACACAAAGGAGGGTATGATAGGGTGGAGAATTTATAGCTCTCAACATTGTTAAATATGCGTGACGAACGGGAACACTCCTACTAGTCTAGCAGGGTTTATGTGAAAGAGCACTAAAATACAAAAAACACGGTTCACGTGCATCTTAAAACATACTGAATACGCTTTGACGCCTTGTTTATTTTCTTAGATCTGTCGCTTACATATTATTTTTTCAAATATCGCAACTGCAGTGGCAGTACTGAATGCAACCAATTTCAGAATTAAAAATTACCCCTAGTTAAAAAAAATTAGAAAAATGTATCTAACGACATACAATGGTTACAGTATACAAAATTTACAGTAGTACAAGAATTTTCAATTGTTCTTAGTATCAGGATAACATCCGGATTAGTACAAACATAAACATAAAAAACTCCCACAAGTTATCTTTTAAAATATGTCATTGACAGCATACAGCGAGAGGAAAATAACATAATCGAAATGGTTAAGGAGCTGTTGAATAATGAGACATCTCATACGAAAGGAAAACTAAAAGAAAGTAAGCATTATTCAATGTATATTATAAGTTTTTATAAAAATTACGGACTGGCTTAAATGGAACTAAAAAGGAGGACGGAGTAAAAGTATACACCTAAGTGTCACTTGTTCAGATTTTAAATAATGCTTGAGCTTCTTCAATTTCAAACGAATAAATTTCCTTTACCCTTTTCAGTTTTCCCTTTGGATAGCATTAATTATTTACTCTCTGTTATTTGTAAAACTAACAAATTACAGGAGCTTTCAAGATTCTATGCTCTTTGCGCAGCTCTCTTAGTTGTTGCATAGGTAGATAAAGAAAAAGAGAGACATACTGTTAGACAAATAGATTTGTAGATAGGAAGACACAGATACACAGAAAGAGAGACGGATCGACGTAAACACAGTTAGGTACATAGTCACATAGCTATAGACAGAGTTAGGTAGACAGATAGAATTTCATATGGCCAGAAAGACGGATAATTAGACTGATACACTGACAGAAAGAGATAGGGATAGTTCGTTTGACATAAACATTAATAGATGGCTAGACAGATGTACTGAAGTAATGATAGACATACTGATAGCCAGACTGATGAAAAGGCGTATTGGCAAACAGATAGACTAATAAGAAGGCAGATATTTGGAAAAGCTGACGGGTGGAAAGTCGGACCAGAAGACACTTTCGTCCGACACTATCTAGCTAGATAGATAGCCAGAGATACAGACAAATAGGAATACGGATGGATAATCAGGCTAAATAGACATAGAGACATGTAAGTAGGAAGACAGATACGTGGACATGTATACAGACACATTCATAGGTAAAAAGACAGACACATAAAATGAGAGTTAGACAGGCAGGAGCACATACACACAGACAGATGTTAAGGAATAAACAGGTCGACACACATATAGGCATATAGGCAAACACGCTGTGAGATAGAAAACGGATAGACAGGATAGGAGGACAGTTAGGTTGGCAGACACACGGAAAGGGGGCTATAAAATATGTAGGCAGACATACAAACTGACAGACAGTATAAAGACGGGTAGACAGGTAGCTCTGTCAAGTAGATAATACACATAAAGGCAAACAGGCTGTGAGATAGAAAACGGATAGACAGGATATGAGGACAGTTAGGTAGGCAGACACACGGAAAGGGAGCTATAAAATATATAGACAGGCATACAAACCGACATACAGTATATAGACGGGTAGAAATGTGGCAAGCGCATAGATGTATAGATAGATAGTAAGACAAATACATAGACCGGCAGGTAGGGAAATCTTTAGGCATAGAGGTAGATAGTTAGACAGGAAGATGTCATAAAAGGGCACAGACAGAAAAAGAGTAGGGAGATAGACTGCCATGTTGATAGTTAGGTGTAGAGACATATATGGTTAGATACATATAGATAAATAAATAGGTACCGGTATGTACCACAAAGTGGTTTCACTCTCATATGAATTAAAATTTGATAGCCTACATTTACACAAAGTCGATTAAACAACAAAAATCCTGACGAAATTTCATCAAAAATGGGTATGTGTGGTATGAAAAACACTGGTAAAATATAGACATACAAATAGGCTAAACGAGTATAAAGTGAGGGTAAATGAATTGTTAAAAAATGGAAGTGTACGAAAATGTGCGAGACAGTTTATGTAATGTACTGTAATGTTCTGTTTTTTAATTTTGTTCTTGTAGTTAAGAAAGGATCGTAACGCTTATAGAATCAGCACGTACTAAAAACTTTACTTTGTCTACAATCATGGCAATATTTTCACAGTTTTAATTATTGGAGCTGATATAAATTCTACAAGTTTTCTTTGATGTTGATTTCAATGGCATGAACCACAAAGGGAGGCTTTGTAATTTTTCGTTCCCATCTATTTATGTGCTTCAGCGTATCCGCTTTCATTGTGCTCTTAATTGCTAAGACATTTTGTTGAGCTGTCTAATAAAAATTATTTTCCCTGCTACGAATTTTGGACTACAATTAAATTGTAATCAGTGCGTACAGTGTTATAATAAGGGCCTACTTAAAAATAGTGTTGCCGATACTGAACTGTAAAACATTAATCAGAATTTAATGGAGTCCTGGAGGTAGGAATCAAAGTTAAATTCAATCTGAATACGTTTGTTCGGGAGTTCACAATATTCAGCACATCCTTTATTATGGAAACAATTGTCTATTTTTAAACCATTGAGCTTGTGCTTACTGAGACTGAATATTGGCACTAGTGCTCAAGGTTAATTGTAATTGCTTGTAATTAACTTGTAGTTTCAGTTTTTCATCTAGCTTCTGCCATAATTATCTGAGGCCAAATGCCTTCCGAGAGACGTCTCGTGGGACCATATCACATTAATCTCTTACCATCTTCCTTCTCGGAGATGTCTCGTGTGACCATATAATATTAATCTCTTGCCACCTAACTTCTGGGAGGCGTCTCGTGTGACCATATCATATTAATCTCTTTCCACCTAACTTCTGGGAGACGTCTCGTGTGACCATATCATATTAATCTCTTACCACCTAACTTCTCGGAGACGTCTCGTGGGACCATATAATATTATAACCTCATACCATCTAACTTCTGGGAGACGTCTCGTGTGACCATATCATATTAATCTCTTACCACGTTACTTGTGGAAGACGTGTCGTGACAACATCATATTAATCTCTTACCACCTTCCTTCTCGGAAACGTCTCATGTGACCATATCACATTAATCGTTACAACCTTTGATGGTTTCGTTTGTGTCAAGGGGAGAGTCTTTTGGTCAACAAACTCGATTTTTTTATTATCCTAAAATAAATATCCACCAATTCATTCTGAATAAGAAAACATATACTTTTAAATACTTTTGCGGTCTGAAAATGGTTAAAAAAAAATAAAATGTAAGCCAGTGTTGCGCTTTTGGAGCATACTTTGTGAAAAGGCTCACCAACACAAATTGTATGTGCTACGGTATGATAATTATGTTTCTTAAGTTGGCAATGGTCAGCTGTTCATCTAATTTGAACATTTCTTCATGTTTCAGCTGATGTTAGTTGTTTATTGTTTTCTGGCTTGTTTACAGTGTAGACCTACACAATTGTGAATTGATAGTGGCTTAGTAGTTGTAAACATTAGTGAAAATCTTGCCAAATATTGTTTATGTAGAGAACTATTGTGGCTAAAACTGCCATTTAAATTACATAGGAATGAAAAAGTACTACTCTCTCCTTGATGCCTCTTTCTGGTATTGTTCTAATCTCGTCGTTTCTAAATTTATTTTTCAGAATTCCGTCGTCAGTAATAAAGTTTTTTTCGTTTCTACCAGTACTCACGCTTCTGCACCGTTTGTACTAATACTCAGAATTACATTCTTGCATGATCGTGTTTTTTTATGTTTTGTAATGTGTGTATTATAAGTTGTCGAGTGCAGTTATCGAATCGCCACTCTGTTTTTACTTAGACTCCGCTTCCTTTTCATCGCGGATAAGAGAATCTAAAATTAAGTATACCTCCGGCACTACGTGACTATTGCGCCGTCTTCCATTTCCATGTCTCCGTCTGCGACGCCGACATGTAATTATTTCAAGTAGGCCTACACGGTTTAACACAATTATTCTCTTATTTATCATATAATCTGATAAGCTTATAATGAACATCCTCCTTGTCCTATTCATAAATAACCTGATCATCGCAAAATTAAGGAAGAGAGATCTCCATTGTTTATTTGCGATACAGTTACGACAACTAGCAGAGAGATATTATACATTTCACTTAGAACCTATGTATTACATTGTAGGAAACTTTGTGGACGTAATGATGACCGCTGATCCTGTTAGGTTCCGTCAAGCAAAAAGAAACTCTATGAATTTGTGTAATAAGCAAATCCGTCCATTAATATGAATTATTATAACGCTACTAATGTCCGTTGCAAATTGGAGTTTTTAAAATTTTTAAACATTAATTTATAAAATCTTACAACTGTAGCTCAATGAGTCAAGAAGCTTTGTTGGCCTTGCCACAATATCAATTTATATCAAATGAGCTAAAAGACTGAACTAAATTTATTTAAGTTTTCGCCAAGCTAAACCCACAAATAAAAAATAAAATGGTACATTTTATTACTATTTTATTTAGAAAGTTCGAGTTATTATTTCTACATCTTCCTCCAATGAATTTAGTTTATGTCCTACTTTATTTTGAAAGCCATCTTTAATCATACACAAATTCAACGTTATCCTTTTTGAAATGTTGAAATAATAAATGGTGCTCAGTCTCTGTTCACAGCTTTCTGATTAGCACGGCGATAATTTGCAATTTCCTTATCGTAATTTTATTGTAAGTTGTAGTAAGTTCTTTTCCTGTTTTAACAATTAAAAATTTGCCACTGACTTTCAGTTGAAGACATAGGCTTTAATGTGAAGTTGAAGTAACCACACAGAAAATAGAAATTCTTCTCCCAGTTCTAAATATTTTTGCTTTTTTTACTTGAAGAATAGGAACATATCTTTTGGGGCAGAAAAGTACCTAGGACCGGCTTTAACCGTATGTTTTTTTCGACACGTACGTGATGGGGACTGTTTATTGCGACTGATGACAGGGACACATTAAGCACGGAATACGACCCATTATTTGGCAAAGTCTTTACAATGATAAATTATTTACTCAGGGAGACGCTGGCTGGTTGTCAAACCAGGTGGAGAGATTTGAGTGTCCTGTTTACCAGGTTAATAGGGTATAAAGCGACATAGATGCTATCGTTTTCTGTTGCTGTATTCCGGTAACAATAGTTCACGTGTTTTTGTAGGTGTTCCTAACATTAGATCTTCTACGAACTCAAACGGATTCACATATATATTATATGAAAATATCTCTGTAAAGTGCAGTGTCTGCGTACTTGAATTAACATTTTACAGCTGTAAATTAATAAGAAAACAAATAGACTTTTCGTTACAGCCAGCGATACAGTATGATATGAATCCTCAAATACAAACACGTGAATTCTCAAATACAAGCACAGCAGAATAAAGATGATTCTGGTGTGTGTCTGTGTGTTTAAAACCTACAACAAAAGCCAAAGGCCTACAAAACTTATTAGTCTTCCATTAGCACGGTACATAAAACTTTCAACAACAGAAGCCTTACTTTACTGCAAAGCATTATCCACGTACGCGTGTTGTCTTTCTGTTGTACAGATCTCTGGATTACTTCAAAGCCCGAAGGAAATTACTTATATTGTAACGTGACAGAAACAGATGAGCCCATAGGAGTAAACTTAAGACAAACCCAATCGGAAAAAAGATGATAATAATAATAAAAAATAATTAAAAAACTTAAAAAGTTAAAAAAAATAAAGAAACCAACATAACTAAGAAGTACAATACATTAGTTAATAAGAAAACTTTATGTAAATTACCTTATAAGAAAACAGTATTGTGAACTATATTAAATAAGGAAAAGTGATACCAGTGTAAACTACGATAAATAAAGAAAAAAAAGTAAAAAGTGAAGTGTCAAATGTAGAAGTGAAGTGTAGAGAAAAAAAGAGAGTGAAGAAACACAAAAGTGAGAAATATAAAATGAGTACAAACAATCTTGGAAGGATAATAATGTTTAATAACCAAGGGTACTTACCTATTCATACATGAAGCATTAAGCTTATTGTTTTTTCATTTTTTCAGAATAATTTTGTTATCATAATAATCAATCTTGTTGATGACCATAGTTGTCATAAATTATAAGCCAGGTAAATAATTGAGTCCCAATTATTTTGGTGATAAACAATGTTATTTCTTTTAGGGAACACTAATACCTAAGGCTTATTAACTAATTACTATAGTAAATAACTAGTCAAATTGAATGGAACTAGTAGTTAAGTTACATATCAGATGATATGACAGAAATAATTTTAATATTAATAACCAGTTCTTATGTTATGTTATATGTTTAACTATGTTATAAAATCTATGTTGATGTTAGAAGAAATTTGTTAAAAAATGTTAACCATGGAAGGGGTAGGACTAATTGGTTTGTTAAAAAATGTTAATGTAGAAGAAGGAGACTAATTTGTAATTTTCAGAGGAATTTTGTATTTAATTGTAAGATTTTTTAAATTAACTAAAAAACAAATAATATAATCAGAAGCAATACACAAAAAACAAAACATAGACAAGCAACGAATCACCTAAACATAGAAATTAACTTATAAAAAAAAAAAATTAATTAAACAAAAGTGTAAAACACTAGGAATTAATATAGGTTAACCATAGAATTGCCACTTTTAGATTGTTTTCCCTAATAAATCAAAGGTAACGACCAATCCCAGAAGTATAATATGATTTTGTCATGGTCAAAAGACCCAAATGGCATAAACAGCATAATTTTGTGAAAACATAGAACATTTATTATGACACACACACACAGGCCATATTTGGTATCATTTTAATTGTAATAAAACAACGAATAACATGCTGTAAATTAAATTAAGATAAACTATTTAACAAATAGAGAGTAATATGATCTAGGGTGTACAAAATCATGTATTGTAAGAAGTATCAGGTCATGTAACCCCAAAATTCAGTCAAATTAGCCAATCGGAAATTAGAAAAAATTGGCCAAACTATTCAAATTCGAAAGAAAACGTTTACAGTGTATTGTTAGCACGAAAGAAGAACGGGTCAGCCCTATGTATGGTAGAATGAAAGTTTACTAAAGAATCAAATCTGAGTGTGCAAGGTTATAAAAAATAAAATTCAGAATTACTAAAAATAATAATAATAATAATGAAGATTTAAGAAGACAGAAAACCAATAATAAGAAACAAAAGAAGAAACACATAAAGGAACACAATAAGTATGTAAAACTAATAGCCGATAATAATATTTGGTCAACCAGCCAGGTGAGAAAACCGTTGTCATATAACCCAACATTATCGATCACACCACACTAAGAAAAAACATCACAGACACTATTAATTAACACTCCAGTGAAAGAAAACGAACAAATAACTATTATTTCAGTAAAAAACTTTATATAATTCCATTCATATTAAGGGAAATTGGTGTCTGAACTTTAATACAATAACGAACGTCTTGATGGCGGCCATGATGAAATACTTTTAGAAGTGACGCTTTCATGTCAAACCAACCCACGCGGTGCTAAGGTAACTAAGTAGACATTATTTATACAATATTACTTAAACAAAATTCAGTTTCTCATGTAAATTTTGATAGAAATTAAGATGAATTTGTAAGTATTGTACTTCGCTACGGCATTTCTGACTTTTTTAATAGTTCAAAGAACCTTAGAATTAATATAAGTGTTGTAAAAAATTTCAACACAACTAACGATTGTAATTCTCGACCCTAGAGACAAAGTCGATGTAGTAAGTAACATTTCAAATTTAAAAACAAATAATTAAATAAAAACGCAAGAGTTAATGCAGCAAAAGAGTTTTATTTATTAGATAAATATAATTTACTGAATTTCAGCATTTAATAACAGGAAGAAGTCATAGTAAGAGTTGAAATAACTTATTGAAGAAGGTGACTCACAGTTAGTCTACTATTGGGTGAATCGATTCCACAATCGAACGCAACATTACTTAATAATTATTCAAATTAGAATTTTACCGCGTTTGACAGGGATCGTCTAGAATTCAACGAATTCTTAAATTTTGAAGAACAGTGCATTAATTAATTGGGAAACCAAAATTAAACGAATAAATTAATTGAATTAAAGAAATTAAATATACATACTTTCAAAAAAAAATTTTATAACAAATATTTTTTTTGTAACAAACATTAATAAATTTATTGAACACGAAGAATGTTTTAAACAACAAGTTACAATATACACCAGCTTGCCTAGTTCTTAGATGTATGGTATAGACTACAAGAGTTTCCACTGTACTCTATAACGTCATTACATTAGTAGGTTACATTAATTTGTGTGTGTGTGTGTGTGTGTATGTTCGGGGGCAGAGAGAGAGAGAGAGAGAGAGAGAGAGAGAGAGAGAGAGAGAGAGAGAGAGAGAGAGAGAGAGAGAGAGAGAGGGAGATTTAGAGAATATTATTGTGACAAGCAGGGGAAGCCTTATCCAGTTGTAATAAATTTTGAATATTGACATGTGCGAGTTATTAAACATATTTTACACACAGTTTGAGATTTTAAAACAGTTTATCTCCAAGTCAGCACGATTTTAAAATCCTAAATCACTTCTCTTGAGTTTACATTACCGTGATATCAATGCATTACAATGGTACAATCTGCATATATAATACAATGGTACATAGGTAAACTGTAACAACCATAAAAGAGCTAAAACTTAAGAGAAACATGTCCGGTTTTAAAACTAAAAATGTCGGACAGTTTGTGACGTCATGATGGAATCTCTGTGTGAATTCGTGAAACAATAACGTGTGCTAGGCAGGTACGAAGATACTGTATTCACTCTTAGACCTGTACGTTTTCGCGAAATTTGCTATTAAAGGCACGCGAAACGGTGTTCGTCAACGATTTGTGAACATTGTTACACTCTTACTCGAGGACTAGCGATGGTACGAATTCGTTCCGTATAAGATGACACAGTAATTATTTGCTTAATACTCTTGTTAATCAAATAATCACGGAGTAACAAGAAAACACTTTGAGAAGTGCAAAGTGTCGAGAATAAAATTATTGTGTCTGACGAGACTGTTCTACAGGCACTGAAAGTCGCCAAGATGGGCAAATGTATTTTATGTCGTTGAAAGTTACGCTCAGCCTGTTGTGACCATTCGGAACAGGATTAAAATTGTTGAACTAATCTTAGACAGGAATGGAATATACAAGGCTGAGAGACCGTTATCTCTCTCCTTGATATATTATTGTCACTGGTGTACGTCTTGTGTTTCGCGGGTCGGTAGCTCGTGTTGTTGAGATGTCTGGCGAGACTGGAGCCAACACATATACTTACGCTGAGTAATCTTCTCGAGGACCACCGTAGAGACACACACACAAACGAATTTAGTGATCGACAGAATCAGGTGACGGTAAACTGATTACTTTAAAAGATGTAGATTATATAAAAGAGACACACTAATGGTAGAATTAAGAATATGTAAAAAGCTATGAATCTGTGAATTATTTGTATACATTTTATATAGTATAATTGATACAAGAATTAAAAAAAAAAAACAAAGTCAGAAATGTTATACGAAGATTTAATTGAGCATGGTAAGCATTTAATAATTCTTTGGCTGCACATTATTACTATTTGTATTGTTCATTGAAAAATTGTTATTATAATTTTAAATTATTTAATTGTTTGTCAAGTTGTTAAGCGGTTAGCCATTAAATTAGTTAAATTGTTAGTGAATTTATTGCCTGTGACTCATCCAAGGTAAAGTAAATTTTTTTTTTTTTTAAATTACATCGTCTCACGATAATTATTCTTGTGTAATTATTATAATTAAAATAAATAATTTAAACACCTAATCAGCTGCTTTGACGGCTATATTAGAAATATTTTATGATTATAATTTATTTATTTTAATATATTTATACTTTTAAATAGTTCATCTTGTTTTGTTTTTATTTGAGTTTGTTCTTTAGTTATTAATTATTGTTATTGTGATTGTAAATATTAAGACTTTATCAAATATTAATTTTTTGACCCTTTTCTATGTTTTTAATTATCTTCGTATTTTGAATGTCTGGAAATTTATATGTATTATTTAGACAATGTATGGTTATTAAGTAAATAAACATTAAAACAACCGATACTTTATATGGAATTAAATTGATTACTCGTTAGTTTAACTTGGAAATCGAATCAATTTGATTATTTGTTAAATCATTTGTAAAGCTCTGAAGATGCTCATACAATCAGTGAAACGTGCATCAGGGTAATTAAAACGATAAGAAATTAAGATCAACTACTTACAGAAGTAATTATAATTTAATAATGTATAATATTATACAATAAAAATCCAAGAAATCATCGAGTTACTTATAAAGAATTGATACACGCGCGCGCGCGCACACACACACACACACACACACAATACATTCTTGTAAAAATAAACGTTATTTATTTTAATAATTTTTTATACATATCAATACTAGATTTGTAATTGTAAATATGAGTTATAAGATGGTGACTATGTACTTGCACTCTTTTGAAAGAGGGCATATACTTTTAAAGTTTTTAGTATCGTTGTAAACAAAACATAATTTTGATCTTGTTGAAGTCATCTGAATTATTAAATCTAAAGGGGTTTAATAATAGCCCCTGGCCTTGTTGGGGACGTAAACGTATTAGAGAGAACACGCAGGTGCCCTAGAACGTAACGTCTCAGTATTTAAATTACTGAGTTATTAGATATATACAAATCTGAAACAGTTTTCACTACCGTATTATAGGTTTTCACTATTAATAGTTTTCACTATTACAAAACGTCTGCCTACCTCTGTCGTCTCATTAGCCTTTTGTTCAGCTCGTTGACATTGTTATATGTTCTTCTGCACATCCTTTCGTGTTTTTGTCGATTTCCTGTACTTACCAAGTTATTTTTGAAATCACGTGTCTTCCATCTCTGGATACGACTACATCAAAAGACTTGTGTTTATCTGTATCGGTTGATAATGACTACATACACTGCCTTTTCTTACCGTATATAATTATTTTGTATTCTACGTCTTCTAACTGTTCCTAATATTCTTCGAAGCACGCAACTTTCAACTGCTTTCAGTTGTTTTCTATTACCTTCAGGATTCGACAAGTCTCCGCTCTGTGTAATAAACTGTTGTTGATAAGAATTTCATATATATTTAATATCGTTATATTTCAAATTTCCTTACTTGGAAGAAATACAGCCGAAAGGTCTTCTAGGTTTTATGTTTTTAATAAATTTCTTACAATCTCTCGTTGTCAAAATCTTCTCCTAAGTCCCTGTATTCATTAAAACCTTGAATTTTGTTGTTATTTGTATGAGTATTTGATCCAAAGTGTTTTAACATTACAAATTATTACTTGGGCGTCGTTACTAAACAATATTATTTATTATTGCCGCACAATTGTGCTTACTATTTTTTGCATCAAAATACGCCGTGGGGAGGCATGGTGTGGCCATGAAAAAAATTCGGAATACACTGGATTCCACTGTAAAATACATTCAGTCACCATAATTGGCAACATATATGGAAATATATGTAACCAAAAAGTAAATTCTCTATTTTATTTAGTAAAAACATTATATAAATTTCAAACAACGTTCTGAGTTTATCAATGAAAGGTCTGCATTTCAAAATGAAGACACGTTTTTCAGCTCCCAGTTTGTGCCAACCTAAGAAATTGGGATAACGATGAGGTAATAATCGACAGCTGAAGCATAGTCGTGGGCACACTATCTATCACGCATACTCTACAGTTCAATTTGGCAGGCTACCCCGTCTGAAATTTCTAGGCTATTTCGGTGATAAAAAGGGCAATCATTTTGGTAAAATAATTTTATTAAAATTGTTCAAGTGAAATAAAAGTCTTCTAAATAGACATGTTAATTGTAATTATGTATCTAATTTAATTATATAACGTTGAGGTAGGTTTTTAGTAACATAAAATTACTTTTAGTAAAGGCAAAAAAGAAAACTCAATAAAAGTAGGAAACAGTTAGTTAATTAAAATAAAGTGGTGGAAGTGCCACGTTCCTTTTTACTGCTGAATATTTCTTTCTTAGGCTTTTTATTTTTATTAAATTTCTAACAGCTAACTTTGATTACCTCTTTGTCTCTGACTTCTCAAACACAACGGAAATAAGAGATGATGGTATCAAAGAGAGAGGAAGGAGCAAGAAAGAGAGAGTCCTGGCCAGAGATAAAAGAGGGAGGTAGATTATGTTTTATTTTATGTAGCGTGAAAAATATTCTATAAATTTTTAAAAGCAGATAACTTCTTTTTTAGATTTATTTATTTCTCTTATAAATGTCAAACTTGGTAGCAAATACCTTAGTCAACTCCAGTTACAATTTGTTATTACAGTAATATGAATCCTGTACCGTGTCTACCTTTTCTTTGAGCGAATGTAGAAAGCAGAGAGTGAGAACAGTTTATTTGTATAAAGAATGTGGCAATTGTTTTCTCCTTATTTAGTTAAAAGTGGTTTAATTATAAAAAGACTGTACAGAATTTAATTCTTTCTCGATGTCCGGCTTCTCAAACAGAACGGAAAAAAGAGGTGATGATAGTAAGGGGGGGGGAGAAAGAAATAGATTTGCTCTCATTTATGTAATGTAAAAAATTCCTAAACTTTTATGATTTTATGAGGCAGATAACTTCTTACGTACATTTGTTTACTTCTCTTGTAAATCTGAATCTTTCTGGCAAATACCTCACTCTACGCCAGTCATAATTTCATGTTATAGTAGGCCTAATGTGTTTTCTGTATGGGTGTCTATATTTTTCCTTAAGCGGCCATCTCATACCTTTTCCTTTCTCAACTGATATTTTATAAATCCGTGCTAACTCTATTAATTGTACGTAGCAGCAAAGCTTGCTTTGTGCATAAAGAAAGGAGATGAACAAAGAGTACAATTTAGAAATATGACATCAGAAGTCTAGGAAGGTTGATACGCAAATATCCAAGGGTTATTTCTTGAGACAACAAATACAGGTGAACGCGTTTGGTTACGTGCGCGGATTTAAAACTAACAGAATACCAGTAATGACTCCCAAATACAACTACAAAGGGGAAGGCAGATAGATATAGCTTTGAAGGAAGAAGTGGATCGTGGAATAGAAGCAAGCTAGAGGTCTAGTAGAGGTCTAGTTCGTATCTACGACGGCGATGACAAGCTGTGTGACCATGGTTTATCCGGGTGAAAATTTCGTTTGGTGGAATGCTAGTAGAAAGGCAAGGTAGGAGATACTGCAGCAAGTAGAAATGGGCTTTAATATATACGTTCAGAGAGGCTAAAAATATGGGGGCTGATTAACGAAAGGCCTGATGATTCCTGAATGCAGGGCCCAAGAGTAGCCTAGCTCAACTTCCAAGAAGGTAAGATGTAACTTCTCATTATAATATGGCACTTGCATTTAACGATGTGTATGCATGTCACATCATTTTATTGTCACATAGAATACGGACAGGTATCAATTAAAACTATTTGGTTACGCTGTAGTTTGAGGAAGAAGTCTCAAAGTGTTTAATGCACAAGAGAAGCTGTTTTAACAACATTAAAAGTTTAATTTCAATAGAAACTTCCTTGTATCTAGATCGCGGAAACATCAGATGAACCTCAATGGTTGGAGCGAGCACAATGAAAACCATAAACACACTATGTTGGAAACCTTTCTAAGGAGAAGAGATATTGAAACATTCCATGAAAAAAAGAATTCAAACAATTTCATATTTATTCTTTTTGTTTATACAAACTACGTAGGCACTAGTTATACCTTAAAACATTAGATTAAATGTATAGGATGAGATAATCAATCGAGATTATCCCTGATCTGCCCTGAATCAAAATGTTTAGTTTCCTCATCTAGCTTCTCTGCCAGATGATTCAGACTTTCTCTAGCAAAAGGCGCTGCGTATCACAGATATTCAGTTGACTTCTCTATGCTGAATAAACACCTTACACATCGTACTCGTACAGAAGCGAATAAATTGATACTAGTTTTATGTGAAATCCACGTAAAAAAACAACTGATTATAAGGCGAGGAGGGCCAAGTGGCCCTGTTGCTATATGAGTCTCCCTTTTTTATGACAGAACTCGTTTTCCACAAGTACTAATTTTTTCAATAATACTCGGTTTTTGTTCACATCACACGACAAGCAACCAACTCGAAGTAAGGTGGAGTGGTCCTTGCCTATTCTTGGACATGTCTCACTCTTTGTGGCAGAACTCGTTTTTCACTAATACTCGGTTTTCGTGCAGATCACATTCTGTTACAATGCTGTACTGCTCCAAGAAATTATCCATTTTTGGTTCGTCCACCATGACTTCCTAATATAGGTTTGATAGGAAAATGTCCAACACGTGCATTCAAGTACCCTGCTATTATTATATTATCGTTTCTGTTCATATTATTTACAACTTTCTGCAAGATTCCAAAAAATTATTCCGTGTCCACTTTGCGACTATAGTTCTTGCTATACAAATCTACCAATATTATTTATCCCCTTACAGTTTTGTTCTTTACCATTAAAGTTCGTTTATTTACAAACCGGTATCTAAGTATCTTGTTTTCCAATGCCTACTGGAAACACACATTAATCCTATTCCTGGAGCTGTGTGCCTGCCAGAAGCTACACCACTATATGTAAATACTTATTCCTCTACCTCTGTTGAGCTTTTAGTCTTGTTTTTGTTCAGGAATGATGGCTATATCCACGGCCCTTTCCTTAACTTCTCGTTAAAGTTCCATTTCTTTATCTGCGAACCCTAGTACATCCCACACGCGAATTTTAAATTGTTCCGCAATTCCTAGAAGTACCTTTTTTCTTTTATTCACACCTGTGGCCGGTAACGTTTGATACGTCCGGATACTTCTTTCTTGAGAGAGTTTAATACTTAATATGTATGATGGTTATGTTATTAACATATTGCAGGGTAAGACGATGGTGGGGTTACGACCTTCTGGTTTAACGTCCATACTGATTTTAGGTATGGGTTTCTTGCATAAACTGGCTGTCTTACCGATCTGAAGAGACCAGTTTTCCCTGTTTGAGATATCCATAAGTAGGTTTAATATGGTGGTCTTGTGCCGGGACTTTGAATTTTCCCGGAGTGTGTAGAGTTGTTCAGGGCTACCAACACGGTTGGGAGCAGTGCCTGCCAGTGCCATTGTCGAAGTTACGGCGACGCGATTTAGTGACCAGTCGCTGTGGTCAGCTGTTCGCTGTGTTTAGGAATTTCAGAATGGCGGCAGTTAGGTTAGGCAAAGGCTTTATTTTTGACAAACTGGGACAGGTTTGTTTTACGCAGGCAGGTACGACCAACAAGTCCTTGCTTCGGCCTCATATTCCCGTTGCTCTGACGGCCGAGGTTATGTGTGTCTGCATTCTTTCATGCGTGAATAGACTCCTCAAGACGTTCAGGGTCCCTGCCTCAGCCTGGAAAAAGGGGGAAGATCGGTGGTCATGCGGACATCTGTGACAACCAGCAGAGCAGTTCTACATTAAGGCGCTCCCCGAAGCCGTCAGACCAAGAAATGCGGAAGAATCAAAATAACCGAGAGATCCAGAAAAAACCAGGAACGCTTTCCAGTAAGCAGTCACCATAGCACATGGACAATTTTCGGAAAATCTGCTCGTCCACAATTCATCCGGTTTCAACTTGAGTTCGTCGCTACATACTTACAGGTGGGAGCGTTTCATTTATCCCTCTTCAAACTACATCAACTCCATAGACTTGCTACCCTTGTTTTCGACATTAAATATCTGTCAATCCGTGTAACAACTTATTAAGATCTGAAAATATCTCAAGGTCACAAGAACTCAAGTTGTAAAAATTGTAACTGGTTCCATTGTAACTTGTCTAACATTCACCATGAGGGGGTGGTTAAACTGTTCCAGTAAAGTATGGTTGCCATGCTTAAGCTATGTGGAGTCAGATTATCTTTATTACCATTATTTTTATTATAATCATTCTTCAAAGGTTATTAGTGTTTTCTTTAATTAAGTGGTAGGGTTAACGTTTGTATGATCCGTCATATCTACTGGATTAATGTTCGCGTTGTTCTCCTCATGAGTTATGCTAGTCTGGAAAAATATATAGTCTATGTATACCTTTTATGGCCATTTTACTAGATACTATAAATTAATTACTATATGTAAAGAAGAATGTGAAACTGGAACATTGTGTCACCAACGTGAAGTCTAATAAATCTTGTTATTTTGTTAAAATGTGTTGATTGTAAATCCTGTCACTCTGTTAAGCTCCAGCACACTTTTCGCTTCCTCTAGGTTCCTTAACCTAGTCTTAAATATTACGTACGGTCCTGTGACCGCTACAGTCTCTCCTTGACTCCAGCGTTCTACGCCGTTGAACAAAGGTCATCCGCCGTTAGGGGGAATTTCTTACGTTCAGAGCAAAAGGGTGACCTAAACTCTGCTTGCTGACAAAAGATATTATACCAGCTGTCACTCAGTCTCCAGCTCTTGAAGGTGCAGCTAGATATTTCCCTTCATCGAGAAATGAGATCATAAGGCAATATTCATTCTCTTCAGAACTTATCTTACGACTCATCTTACGGCAATCTAATCGTAGACGACTATACTCAGACTTAACATTCCAGTGCCATAACATGTCAGTTATCCTATGTATGTTTGCAGACAGACTTAGATGTAGGTCTTTAGATGTTTATGGAGATTATACATAAATGTAAAATATTGGAATAATTTATCATGTAGCTATAAGATGGTATTAATATTTTTACCATACTTAGAATGTTATTTGTAACGTCTTCATTTGTGAATGTATACAAAATATACTTAAAAGTTAAAGAACTAGAAAAAAAATAAAATACGGCGTACAGTTACCTCCTCGTTGAATCATAGATAGGAATGAAGTTTACGCGCAATTTTAGAAAATTAAAATTTAATATTTCCATTTATTAATTCAAAATATCTATACTTTGGTATCCTACAAAGATTTGCTTCGATTGTTTTTTTTTTTAATTTTGATCTCTGTCATTTTATATCTCTAGCCCATTTACTTTTTGAGGGGGGAAACTCATTGCGAAAAACATACCGGTCATATGTAAAGTTATTGAATATATAAAGCCCTGTATGGTATGAGCGATATCGGATAATCTACTTGGAATCTGACAATTTCGAGCGATCTAACAAACGCTAATGAAAATGGAAAGACGTAACTGTTTAATTTGAAATGAATAACATTATGTGGATATCGAGTTAAAATACATAGAATTTGAAAAGTAGGTGTTAATGGACACCAAGTTACCGGGTATATCCGGCCAGCAAATCCTCTCATAAATATCACTTTCCGGATATACAAGAAATCTATAGCCATTTCAGTGAAGATAATAGTAAAATATAAAGAAATAATATTTTATTATATTTTTTATAATGGTTCCCTTATATTTTTAAGTTTCATGCTAATTTAGATTTAGGATGAGTTAATAATTGCTACGTTCTCTAAATAGTTAATTCTACAATTTTAAACTTCTTAAAACGATTTTCAATTAGTCTTTTAAACTAAGTCATTTGTAAGTAACGTAGATTGCCAAATTCAGCACTACTGTTGTACAAGCTGAGTTGCCTCGTTTACAGAACAGTTGCACAACGTCAGATAATTTCTATCTCTCACGGAACCGCTAAAACGTGAGCGCGCATATCCACAACCAAATCCAGAATTTGCACCGCTTTGTGTTGCGTTTACAGGATGTCACGTGAGAACGTATTGTTATAGCCATTTCAAAAGCAGCGACAGTACAATAGAGAGCGAGACTGAAATGTGGAAACCAAAGTCAACGTTAGTCCTTTCACAAAGCACTGCGAATAAAATATCACTGATCACCTAAAAGTCACAAAAATTATTTTTTATGGCTTTGCGATTAGTACGTGCGTTTGAATGATTACATTACGGAAGTAAGCTATATTCAAGACAATCTGATAATCATTTGGTGATAATAAAGCTGTTTGTTATTATGTTATCGACTTTCATTTTGCATCTGTACCCTTATATATTCAACATTTACCATTAAATAATATTTCAGTATACTTAGAGTAAAACAATTTTGTTTAAATATTTGTGTTCCGCGAGCACATGTTACGCAAAAAGTTCAAACATTAAAAACAGAGTGTTTACAAAATATTAGATCATTATTTACAGTCTTATGCTAAAAATGTTATAAAACATATAGGTTGAACTTATTACAGATTTTACGTTTTATTTATAAATGTTGCTAATGCTTTCAATTTGCATATTGCATCGCTTCAGTCTGTTTTCATTTCTGTGGAAAACGCATTTTACCTTTGTTAACATCAGACTAAAATAAACTCTCAGTTTTGTCACATAGGATGGCTTACCACAGTTAAAATGAGGGAACAATTCGATTAATAAAGTAATAATAAAAATTATGTTAATGAGAATAAAACTATGGATTTAAATATTGGGAACCACGAGAGATTTTCAACAGTTATTTTGTAAACTCAGTAAGTATTTTACGTTCAAGTGAAGTGCTTCTCAAACACATAATTTTGTTTCTGATCGCTTTCAGAATAACCAAGTATGAAGTAGTAGGGCTACCTTATACGCCTACTGCACATATTAATGCGAAAGTGTCCTGATAATACTAAGAACAAAAGTAGCATATTTAAAAGGAGTGATAGAAATGGTATAAAATTATGAGGAAAAGGAGGGAGACAGAGATAAGAGAGATAGATAGATATATAGATCAAGAGAGACAGACAGACAGATAGATAGACAGATAGACAGATATGCAGACAGACAGGGAGTCAGAGATAGCTCAGACTGCCAGTCACGTAATTCACCGTAATTTAAACCATTAACTTCGGGAATCAAAGAAATTCCTGTCAGTCGTAATTTAAGTGTTATTTTCACCAGTGTGGTTACATTGTTGACATGTTTCTGCATATTACTGAAAGAAAGGGTAGTCGACACCAGCATGACGATGACTTGGTTAATTCGGCTTGTTTAAAGGTGATAAGTTGCGGTTAGTTAAAGCCATGCAATGTCACTATCCCTCTAGTCGATTCCCTAAGTTTTCGTCTATTTTCGTGCTTTTCAGGTTTAAGTATTGCTAGAATAGTAACATAGAATTGTGGCAACGACACGTCCACGTGGACTTAACATGACAAATGCCGTATTGTTAACGGGACAATCGGATTGGTGCACAGAGACAGTGACAGGAAAGTACCACAACTTTAAGAACATAATATTACATCATAAGCTTCCGACTAGTAGACCGTATTGTTTAGCCGTTATTATCCCACTTTGATGCAGTATTCTGGCGTTAACCACACTGGGCGCTATGGCGTACTTATTACTTCGAGATTTTTTTTTTGAATTTTGGACATGTCGAGGGAGTAACACCAGCAATTAGAACCCATCAAAAGTGACACATGTGAGCGTCGTTCAAGGGGGAGCGACAAAAGGAGCAAACTTTTCCTTTCCACGTAAACGACAAGAAAGCCGTTAAGGGACAATACGCGCTACGACACATGTTGCAACGAACTGGACCATGCGTGGGAGCGTTTGGCTCTACAATTATAACAAAGGAACGTTACCCTTGCAACCGTCCAGTAGCGAGAAAAACAGATAACCATCGCTAAGAGCATTGTTCCAAGCATGTGTGCGACTTACAGAAGAACAATAGCTGGAGCACAGACAATAGAGCATGGGACGAAGAGGCACACTACGATGAACACATATGTTTCCCACCCGTAAGTTCGTCAGAGGAAGTCAATAGTGTCTTAACAATACGATAATTCGACACGCTACACCAAAAGGGCAGATGTGACTGTAGGAGCCAGGCCTTGGTGAAGATTCCAAGAAGGAGGTAACGTCCTGATGACAGCAACTCGTCGAGTCCACGAGGACCACGTAAGACTTAAGTAGAGATGCCAACCAGCCAATTAGAAAAGAGAATTCAGAGGGAAGTGACTGACGGGGATGGTGGTGACAGAAGCCGACGACCAGAGAACGAATCCCATGGAAGAACATCCCTCTCCAAACGACACTAGGTGGAGAATTCTCCAGAATCACTGACTTTAGACAAGAGGACATAGGGAGGTCCTAATAACCGTCCTATCAGAGATAGTTTGGTGGGAAAGAGAAGCGTTCGTGGATATAACGAGAGTGGGATGTATGAAGGAAATAAAAACTGAATACACGTGGGGACGCGCTCTCAGTATTCGCAGTATTCTCTCAGTATTCACTCAGTTTTATTAATAATTTTGGCTCAGTATTAGCTCAGTATTATTAAACTTTCTCAGTGATGTAAAGACTTTGTTCGGAGAATTATTAGAAGTAGTGTACGGAATAAATGGAAGTTCGGAAATAAGACTCAATCCGTCAAGCCGAAACGGTAGTGTTCGCGACGATGAGCGAATAACGGACTTTGTAAAAAAAAAACCATAAGGATCACGCTCATACTGTTAATACTATCAGAAGTAATAATATACAGTGGTAACATACTTCAACTTTTCACCAACGAAATGAATCGGGTTATCTCATAATAAATTAGTGAGACTACGTTATCTCGTAAAATATAGTCAAGTGCTAAATGTTATATACGCCTAATAAACTTGAAAGAAGTGCGTGACCATATCGAACTGAT
The DNA here is from genome assembly GCA_034769895.1 of Magicicada septendecula. Taxonomy (NCBI): domain Eukaryota; kingdom Metazoa; phylum Arthropoda; class Insecta; order Hemiptera; family Cicadidae; genus Magicicada; species Magicicada septendecula. The sequence continues at coordinate 359,528,003 of CM068370.1, read as the reverse complement.
AATCGCATAAATAGACTAACGAGAAACAACCAGTCGATGAAAACCCTAGTACGAGTACCGCGATTTGAACTGTGACGATTTCATAGAACTCATAACGAGTGTCGCGAAGTGCGGACCAGTGTGCCGGAAAATGTACGCATAATAACAAAAGTGCGAGTTACGAGTGTTCCATGGATTAACATCAACTGTCAGCAAATGGACCCTGGTGGACATACGATGGGAGCGAGACACTACTACGCCATGAGTAACGTACAAAATTAATCACTTATATGATTACTAGTTTACCATATAGCCACTGACCTGTCACTTAGAACCAACTGCCTGTGATATATAATATAAAGAGTCAATAAATGGTATATAGTATAAAGAGTCAAGAAAATACGAATCCATAGTTGGGAATTAATAATGGCATAAGATATTACGCATGTATTGTTTTATTAGTATAAGCATATGATTATTTCAATTATGTTTGTGTTTTAATAAGTCTGTTGCAGGTATCTGATTATTCAAATATGTATATGTCTAATATGTTTTATTGCAAGTATTTGAGTATTTTATGTGTGTAAATGTTTAAATGTGTTTTGAAGTAGAATCACTTAGTGCCATTCGCAAGCACACTATGTTGATAGTTAATAACGTCACTACGCACGAATAAGTGCATAAATTTGATTGTTACATTCGATTACTAGAAATGTGTTGTAGAATTTAATTGCCTATAGAAAATATTTGTTGATATTCTTAAAATTTGATTTATTTCATGATATGAATACTTATAAGATGCTATATTATAATAAATATACTGTAGAATGGATTCGATAGTGTTGGATTAATTTATTTAAGACCTGACTCACAAGATAACTTATTAAATGATAGGATCCACATGGTACAAAGTTAAGAGTTCTCTATCATAGTAAATTCTTAACTTTACAAGGAAACATAAAAATGTAAAACTTATGTTTTCCTACTGTAATTGTACGTTACTAATTAAATGTCATGTTATCTGCACATTTTCTGATTAAAATTATTAAGAAATAAACTTGAAATTTATGTAACCGCTACGAAATGCACAACGTAAATCTTCCACTTTATCTCGTGTCACTTAACTTACATAATAAATAGGTTATTAAAAGTTATGTAATATTTTGTTTTACTATATAAAATAAATTAAAAAAACATGCTAAGGGAAGATTACGTAAAATAATTGTTTTTATATCATGACATAAATGCTTTGTTTACTTATAGAAAATTATGAAAGTATTAAAATATCTATAATTTTCCCCTACGTGGCTGTAGACTATATTCTAGCTTGGGCGTTATTGCTTTTTACGAACTGCGCCATCATAACTTCCATTGAACGATGTTTATTCTTCCATAAGAAGGTACTAGATAAGTATTTTCACACCCCAACGAAACTATGTACTGTCACAGTGAATATTACGGAAACAAAGGCTACTCGACAGCAGCATGTCGATGACAATATAATTCGGTTGTATAAAGCGGCTGATAAGGTGCGGTTCGCGAATAGTAACCGTGACAATGCCGCGTCCACGTGGACTTAACATGACAATGACGTATTGTAGTCCATTCCCCAAGTTTACCTCTATTTGCATGCTTTTGACATTCTAGTGTGTGCCGCCCCTTGGCAAGACAACACAAAAATCGGGAACTAGTTTAATTCTTTACCAGTAAACTAAACCAGCTGCCGTTGTTAGTAAAACTCTTACTAACAAATTACAAAACAAGTATGATATAGGAAACTGACAAGGTTTGCATAAACTTATTCACTCACTAGGTATTAGCTAAAACATCTCTTTATTGCTATTGAAATATTAATCAAACATTATTCCTGATTTTAAAGAAAGTTATTTTAGTAAATAGTGCTTTTACTGCTTCAAAGATCTTAATTATATTATTCTTGTTATATCAAAATTTATTCATATAACTGTTAGTTTTAATACCACGGATCCGGGTCTCAATTTTCTCAAAATTATTAATTTATCAATATATACATTACGATTACTATTACTCCTTACAAAATTACAAAATATACAAATCTGATAATTTGTTCATTACATGGCGAAAGTTCTTTAAAGTTCTTTGTTACTTCTTATTAAGGGGAAATTTACAAAAGTTGTGGTTTGATATCACCTGAGGTTGCTGTTGTATTCTTGGGACATCTCCAGTTGTCTTCTACGGGTTGAGTACGTTGTTCTTGTTGTATCTACATCGGGTTGATTTTTAGTTTACTTGAAGCTCTCGAAGATAGGTTGTTTACTTGAAGCTCTCGAAGATAGGTTGTTTACTTGAAGTTCCAAATGTGGTAATTTCACTTTTCTTAGTGCAGATTCTTGTAGTTCACATTTTCTTTATTTTAATTACAGTTATAGTTCTCACTTTGCAGTACTACAGTCTAGTAGTTAACTATGTTACACTTACATTTGATTTTGTTTTTAAGAGATGTGTTGGCTACCTTTTTCTATTTTATTTATATATTTTCTCACAAACTCTAGACACTACATTATTCACAATAACAAGATTTCACGCTGGATATACTTCTAGAGAACTTACACATACGTATATGTGTACAACACCAAAACTCACGTCTACTCATTGCGACGTTCTACGGCCGAATGCCCGTACGGTTTAGGGGAGAGGGCTCAGTAAGCTAGCGCGTATTTACACACTAAGAAAATAGTTCGTACATTTCTATTATTATTTATTCATTAATTAGGAGATAAATACTTTATGTTTATTTTATTATGACTTAGGGATTTCTTTATTTCTCTAGTCGCATTTTTTAATTATTTAAGTAATTATTATTATTATTTACTACTTAATACTTTTCTTGGCGTGTTGGTACTGGAAGGTTTCAAGTTGATACAGGAATCTGGGTATAGGTAAGGGTGTATGATACTCTTACTTATTAAAATTAAAAAATTTTAATCTGTGCGATTTTTTGATACATTTAAAATCGTCACAAGTGTTGCTAGAATAGTAACTTATTATCATCCTCCCGTCAACAGCCACATTTTTGTTTCTGCTCTTAAATAGTATTTCACAGGTCTGTAAACAAGACACAGATATTTTGTCTGAAAGAAAATATATATGAATGTCATGTTGAAATTGCCATAGGGACAATAAAATTTTCTGACTTATAGAAAACTGAAAGTTATAATGGACTCTAGAAGACAGATAAGGTACACTTTCAACAAAAATATTAAAACACATAAATAATATTGCAAAAAAAAACTTTTGTGTCTAATATGATGACAAATGCATAATGAGATGAGTATGAAGGGTAAATATCCCGCTGGCATGATTAGCATTAAAAACAAATTAAACTGTTAACACGAGCAAAGTTAATCACTGTAATACAACTAACTCATCTTCATCCTTTCTTGTATCCTCAGTCTTTCCCTTATTCTTTCTGCCCACTGTCTCTCCAGTCTTTTACTCTCCGACATGGTTTCTATATTCTTCAGACAACAATAAATTATATTGCAATGCCACAATGATTATACACAGCATTCAGCTGTCTCGAAAATTGTACACACAGCGGAAAAGAATTATCGTCTCTTCTCAAGTATTGTTTATTTATTGGATGAAACAAGCTTTTTACAGAAAAACGTAACAGAAAAACAAATAGAGATGCAGGATATTCGTCTCTATAACAAACGTACTTATAAAGACATACAATGAAGTAGATAATTTTAACCTATTTTAAACTTTCTTTAGTAGTACAAATTTAAACTGTTTTTAGTACAAATAAAAATAACAGCAGCTAATACGTTACAAGTTTAAAACGTTTTCTCATACTCAAAAAACAGGAAATGCCATCAGAAGTGAACGTTTTGTTCAAGGTGAGCATGAGGTAAAATATGAAAGCCCTTTTCGGTAGGTAATTGAAATAGTGAACTACAGAATACATTCTTTTACGGTTACGTATACAATAGGAAACACCTGAATGTAAGCTGCAACCGTTATGACAACTTTTTGTTAGGCAGTGCGACAACGGAATTTTTGGTTGTACTGAATAAGCTACGTAACATGAGGAACCACAGCAACTGCTGTCTCCACTTGTACATGACGTTAGCGCGAAAACTGTCAGCGGTGGAAAATTAATAAAACATGGGTGGGCGATAAATTGCTGCTAATTATTCAGCCTCGACACATTAATCATTTTTATCCTATATCCACTCTGTTCGTATACTCGCTTTGTGATAATCCCTAACGTAAATTACAATGAATGTCGATGGGCTTATGAATAACTTGACCCATAAAATTTACTGCCTCAAGACTGGATAGGGTTTTATATAATTACTTAGATATAAATTTGTTCATAGTTTAACCCGACCACAGAGTTTTACAGCCGCACCTATAAGATAGACGTATAAATAAAATTTTTAATTAGATTTCACGTTACCCAGCTGTAATATTCATGATAACACTTCAATTTAAATTGTATACATACCGGTACGATAATCCTCACCCCAATCGATAACACCCACTGAAAATCATGGTTAAGTTACTGGTATCAGTTACATGTAGGCCTATATAGTTGAATAAAAATGGAAAAAATCTTTGGTCAGTTGAAATACAGCTCTGATAGTTGAAACAGTGCTTTAAGTGTTCTACTGATGTTTCTGCCAACCACATAAGCAGAAGCTCCAGAGAATTCAGCCCAACGTTTCCAGAACATATCTGTAAAACGTAACGAACGCTGCTCTACACAAATAGTTTTAGAAATAATTTTAATTAAACGGTTATTAAAAATAAACTTGGAACGTAGGCCTATGTGTTTACGAACAGAAAGAAGTGTAAACTTGTGAGACATTAATCGCTCCGAAGGTTAATGTGGCTAACGTTGAGAACGACAATTTGGAAACTGCCTATTCTAGACAGTGTATGACCAACTCCGTTCAGCGTTCACTTTGCGTTTGCAAAACTGTTTAACATAACAATTTTTCGGATGCAACAAGTTTTTATTTTATACAAAGTAGGCCATATGACATTTTGAAACAAAAAATGGAAACACCTAAACGCATATATGTCTCGCTGTCTCCATTTCATTGACAGAAACTCTTTTTATCATACCCTGTCTTTCATTTTCACTGTGTGTGACTCTGTGTGTGCACTCTTGTCTATCTTTGTTCCTCTGCCTACTACTTAATTACTGATTTAAACTATGTGCTTTGTCCGTTTCATAGAGTATGTAGCAGCGCTGCGTTTTTTGTAAATGGAAGTAATATGCATCCTCGTCAATTCCCTTGTATACGAGAAACAGAAACGCGTCCGTTTTTCAACTTCACACAGTTAACTTTTGTAAAGTAAAATAATCGCAATAGGTCTGCAAGCATGATTCAGATAGACTTAAATGATTTTATATTCTCGAAGTTTATCGTTAGATTATACGTTAGATAGGAAAGTGGATCTTTCTAATTCTACGTAAAACGGTGAAGACCTATTAATAGACCACCAGTGCACAAGAGTTGGTACTTAAGACTGACGCTATCGTCACCTTTTTACATAGATGCCAACCCCTGTAACAACTACTTAATATAATCATGTGTGAATAATTATTATACGGTGAAATCCCAGTAAACCACTACAAACAACAGCATGAGAAGTGTACCGCGTGAGTGGGACCGCGTATTAAACGTGAGATTACACCGTTTCACGGAGACATCATACAATAACACCGGAACTTTTGCAGTATGTATTTGTAATTTTGTCATATTTAAACACAATATTGCAAATTTAAACTCCACATTTTTAAATCCACGATTAAGGTTGGAGGGGGGGTCATCATTTGGTTATCCGAGACTAACCACATGAAAACGTCGCATGGTTGGCTCCTATTATCACACTGTAGGTTTTTCTTGCTTAGGGTTCTGAGGCTGCAAACATACTTTGCTGTTACGATCAGATACAATTTTTTAAAAGCATCAGTGTTTGCAGTAATAATCTCTGTTGTGTTTTCCATTGTCTATGTTTTCGTCACGAAACTTTTTCCTTTAGAAAACTATGATTTGTCTATTATTCCACTGACTTGGCCTTATTTCTATAAAACATTGATGAAAATATTCATCAGCATTAGAGACGCACATGACACGATCAGAGAAAAAGGATTATACTGGAGAGCGTAATAGGCGGCAGCATTTTACTTGGTGTTGCTGTATTCTTAGTTTGTGCCAGGATTTAAAGGAGACATCCATAATTCGCATCGTTCGTTTCATTTATCAATTTGCAAACCTGCAGACAAACAAATATCATAATTAAATATTATAACTCAAATGACAGTTAGTTTGCAATATCATCTATTAACTGGTTTCAGAATATTTTTGTTCAGTTGCAGCAGACATATATCAGAAAAACAGACTAGAACAATATGCGCTACACGTTTGAATAAAATAAAAGGTACGTTCTTTTTGCAACAGGATTTGCTACGATTTACAGAGTTCTTGGTTTAATTTCCCTAGCGGTTACATTGCAAACAGTTGACTACTTGCAGCTGTGTTTCCAATAAATTGAAGGTCTGAATATACATTATGTAGCACTTCATGTGCGTTGACTGTAGGATGAAGGATTGACGTGGGTGGGCATTGATTTACGGTTGGTCCAGCTACCGTAGTTTTTTAGTTTTGCTGTTTCTAGAAAATAAGAGTTGGTGTTTCGAGTGAAATCGTACTGAAAATATTGGAATTAATTTGAAGAGCTATGAGACGATGAGGATAAATGATGTTTACAATATAGCTAAGAGAATTTTTAAAAGCGATTATAATCTGTTAATCCAAGTATATAGTCTGTTAAAATTCAGATATTTTTCTTTTGCTTATACTTAGACAATGTTATACTCTGACGCAATTAAGTAAACGTGGCATACATATAAAGTGAAGTACGTAGCAGACCGTAAGAAAGAATAATATTTTGTTACGGAGAGTTATAATAACAAAACGTTGTTTGTCACAACGCCTATGAAACGGCACTCCCTTCTAGAGTGAGAGGCAGGAAGCCGCTTAATAAGAAGTTTCCTAGCTCATTAAAACTTCAGTATTTTTTTTTACAATACGACTAATAGTCTATTAAATTCCCTCTGCCGCGGTCAACTTATCTGACGCGGTCTTGGAAGTAAATGACGCCTCTGGAGAGACAATCAACGTTAATCATATCCTTTTGTTCTACATTACAACATTAAAACAACAAACTCTTGAAACTTTGAAAAAAATTAGTTGGAAAAATTTTGTATATCAACGTAGGATAATGAGATTACTTAAAGCCACAGTAATTACAGCAATTTTAAAAATGGTAGAGAAACCGTTTAGAAAGAAAAGTTACGTTACTTTTAATTAATTAAGTTATAATCGTTTTGTGGTATTTATTTAAAAACAAGAATTAATGCTGTAATGTAGATAGTAATATACGTAATCACAATATCGTAAGAGAAATAAATATATGTAGAGTACGTATACAACATACAAACACGCTAAATAATTTAAATTAAAGGCTATACACTGTGACGGCAGCGAAGCGAACGTCTGCTCTCCGACGACGACGCTCTGGGCTGTGCGGTTGTGCGTCGCAGAGACGAACCGCTCGGTAACTGAGTTCCGAGCAACATTCTAGAGCTTCTGCCTCGTGGCCCTGCCCAAGTAGGGCGTGTACTGTGTAGCAGGTCGGTTCTCGGCTGCTGTGCTAGCCTACACTAGCGCAGTATACACCGAGGGCGTTTCCACGAATCACCTGGACGTATACGGTACCTGCCCAGCCCAGCCACAAGAAGATTGTCTGGGAACCTCGCCGCACATGCATAAAATTTGCGTGCAAGCCGCCTGAATGTTTCGTCTAAGGAGCGGACACCAAGTCCTCTCCTTAGAAGGCGTGATGAGAAACGACGGGGGACTCTGGCCGCTAGCCGAAGAACCCTGTCGAGGACGTTCTGTAACTTCTTTTTATACATTGCGGCGAGGTAACCCCAGACCGGCCACGCGTAAGTAATGACCGGCAGCAATTACGCACCGACGATCATCTTGCCCAATTTCCTGGTCATGGTTGAGCTGTCAGGAGTGGAAACAGTAAGCTCAGACGAGCGGATGCTCGCTTAAGAACTGTCTGAGCGTGGGTACGCCAGGTGAGCTGACGGTCAAGGTGTACTCCGAGGTACTTAACCTCGTTGGACCAGCGCAAGTACGTTCTGCCGATACGTAACTGCCTAACATGGTGCTTCCGTCGCTTCGAGAATTCGACGGATACACTCTTGGTAGCGTTGAGTTGCACTCTCCAATTTTCAGTCCAGTCCCCGAGCGTGTCGAGCTGGCGCTGCAGTCGTAAGACGGCTCTTTCCACATGACGATCGGCCGTAAATACGGCCGTGGCTTCCGCAAAGAGGGCCACCTGGACTCCAGGATGTCTTGGCACGTCGTTGACGTAGACTGAGAACAGAAGGGGCCAAGAATCTGTTCTCAGCCAAGAACGTTGAGGGACGTCGGCTGTGATTCGTCTCTCGGAAGAGACTGAATCGCCAACTCTCACGCAGAAGGTCCTCTCCGTCAGAAAGCTAGCAATCAGTTGAAGGTAGCAGTCTGGGAGCTGGACTTCCCTAACCTTGAATAATAGGCCATCATGCCATACGCTGTCGAAGGCTTTTTTAACATCTAAGAAACAGCCAACGGTCCGTTCTCTCCGACACCGGGCTTCCGTGATGTATTCCACCATTCTCATCAGTTGAAGAGTGGTCGAATGCCCTACACGGAAGCCGAACTGTTCGGGGACCAACACGTCAAAGTTAATTAGATATTCTCGCACACGACGCTCAAAAACCTTGGACGTAGCGGAGAGTAGTCTGATGGGCCGGAGTTTGTCGGGGCGGGAAGCATTCTTTCCCTGCTTCGGGATCACGATGACCGTCGCCTTTCGCCAATCCTTGGGAAAGTAGGCCTGTCTGAGACACGCGTTGAACAAATCAGTCAAGAATTGAACTCCAGGCTCCGGGAAAAGTTGTAGAGTGGTGTTCGTGACACCGTCAGAGCCTGGAGGTTTTCTTGGCTGAAGTTCAGCGAGCCGATCTGAGACCTCTTCCAAAAAATGGGTTCGGGCTCCGCCGTGATCGGAAGAGATAGAAAGTCTTCCACAGCCATCTGGACTTGTTCGTCGAAGTCCCAGTCCATGGGCGGGTTGGGAGCGAACTGGCACTCGAAACACAAGCCCAAGTACTCGGCCTTATCCTCCGGGCGACCCAGGAGTTGTCCGAACGGCCCAACAATGGCGGGGAGTGGAGGTCGTTGCCTCCGACCCGTCATCGCGGAAAGTATTCTGTACGGGTGACTTTGCGGGTCCGCATCCCCCGTTTGGGACACAGCGAGTTCCCAACAGCTACGTCGGAACGCCTTCAGACTGCCACGCAGTCGTCCGGTGAGCCGATTGTATGCTGCCTTATCGGACGGATCACGGGTCCTCTGCCAACGTTTCCGGAAGTAATTCCTCTCCCGAACGAGAAGAGAGACTTCCTCAGGTATGCGTTAGTAGCCAGGTGTGAAACCAGCTCGCATACGAGAAGACACGTCTATAGCCGAGATGATCGCCTCGTCGATTCCCGCTACTGCTTCTTCTAGGAGGCGGACGGAATCGAGTGGGCCCGCTGGCGGCTGTGTACAGCACAGAGCCGGGCCGTAGCGGTTCCAATCGATAACCTTCTTCTCGTCCCGTGCATAGGCGTGCTGGGTAGCGACGTGGACCAAGATGGGGTTGTGGTCGGATGTCAGCTCCGTAAGCAAGAATACCTCGACCGGACAGACAATTCCTTGGGTAACCGCAATATCCAGAACATCGGGAGCCGGGTAAGGTAGCGTCGGAAAGAACGTGGGTTGCGCTGGACCAATCACCGTCGCCCGGCGCGATTTAATATATCCGAGCAATATATCAATCGACTATTCCAAACGCCATGTTTGCAATTCAGATCGCCGGCCAAAATTACCCTTCGGTGGGAATCGAAGATGACGTCCAGGTCGCCCACAAGGAGTTCAGCGTGAGGGGGCTTGTATGCTGAAACCACGAGAACGCCGTCAAGAGCTCCGTGGACCTCAATGGCGGTGGCCTCTAGGTTAGTGCGCTGCGGCAAAACGACACGATGATGACCTATAGAGGTCCTCACCGTGATCGCCGTGCCGCCCCCTTGTCGGCCAACTCGGTCATCCCGATATACCACGTAATTCGGTAATCGAAACCGGTTCACCAGGGTCAGGTGGGTTTCTGTGAGGAGAAGTACGTCGGGTTTGATCCGAGCCAGGAATTTCAGTTGGTCGGAATGCTTGGAACAGATGGAGTTAGCATTCCAGGCTACGAGCGAGAGGTCTCGTCTAAGTGGTCGGTTCATAGAAGACCTATGACAGTACAAGCTTCCACCAAGAGCATAAACCTCTCAGTTGGGTCAGCAGTTTCCAGGTGGTCTCGGATGGACCTGAAGGTGGATGCGACTTTATTGAGGCCGCAGCCGGACAGAAAGTCACGGACGCCCTGTGCGTAATCGGAAGTGACGCACTGGGCGCTTTGCCTGGAAACTGTGGCCGCATAAGAGTGATCAGGCTAAACGACAGTTCGGGTCGTGTTGGTGGAAGCTGCAGGACCAGGGGCAGACGAGTTTGAATTAGCGACCGGTGAAGTACGCTGCTGCACTTCGTCGGACTTATACCGGGAAGTAGGACTTTTCTTGGGCTGTGGCCAGGCAGGAGCTCGGGGCCGAGCATCCGGTGTGATTATCCCTATTGTTTTAGGTTTAGTTTTGCCTGCTTGCTGATATCGCGGAGGTGGCAATGGTGGCGAGGCTACCTCTGGTTCAGAGGCGGGAGTTGGTGATTCCGCGGAGGTAGAGGGTTGTTTCTCTGGCTTCAATACCGAGATGGTGGCTACAGGGCTTGTCTCTGCTGCGGAAGGCAATGCGGTTCGTTTTTGTGCCTTTGTAGGGGCTGTAGGTGGAGCCGGAGAGGGCTCGCGCCGTGCCGGTGGTACTTAGCCTGTACTTTAGGCTGCTTCTGTGATTGGGGCTGCATACTAGCTGCCTTGGCTTTGGGAGAGGCTTTTGCATCCGCAGGAGTTCCGCCCTGTATACCGGGCAGTTACTGTTATTGGCTGCATGGCCTTCGCCACAATTGATGCAGCGGTATTGCGACTTGTTTGCGACAGTGCAGGCCTGCGTGGAATGTCCCAAGGAACAACGTAAACAGGCCGGGGCTCTGCGACAGACGTCGGTATGATGGCCCAAACTCTGACACCGGTGGCACTGCGCAAGCTTGCCCGGGGGGGGGGGCACTGGATTCCCCCTTGACGCGGAAGCCAAACAGCCGCGTCAGGTGGAATATCTTATCTACAGCCTCGTCCTTCTCGAGGTGGAGACGGACGAGTGGAAGAGGGACTCGGTTCTCGAAGTTGGTGAACTGGCGGAAAATTGTCTGCACCGGGTAACCGAAGTCTCGGAGTTCCAAGAAGTTCTCCTATGGATCAGTGTGAGCGTCAAGCCCACGCAGAATTACAGATAAGGGCTTGACGCATCTGGGAGATAAGGTATGGTATTGGAGCTTATTAGCCTTCAAGAAGGCCTCGACCATTCGGTGGTCCTCGATCCGACGGACGTCAACCTTGACCGTGTCACCGCAAAGCAGCTTAAGGTCAAGTAGGACCGATGTTTATGGCCGTGGTCCGAGAGGATGCGGACTCGTAGGAATGGTTCCTCTTCGTCTTCTTAGCCGGGCGTCTACCCGGACCAACTTTCACGTATTCGTCCGGCTCTTCCACCGGGTGGGGAGGTAACGGGTGAGGCAGCTCGTCCGTTTCCATCGCTCGAGGCGAATCAAGCGAGTCGCCCGCTTGGAGCAAGGCAGAGCCGAGCGACTCCACACTCGTGCCGTCGCCCGTAGTGGGCATGCTGGCCGAGTGTGGCTGCCGGGCAGACTGCTAGGGGATCTTGGGTCCGTCCGAAGCCGAATAACCCACGCGACTTCCCTGCTCACGGCGATGCGAGAGGAGCTGGGTTAACGACCAGCTTCGTTAGATACCAGTCTTTACCTAAACTGGTGTACACTGGTCCCTTTAACCCGGTGGTGTCTCAACCGGTGCTTACCACTTGTGGGGGCCCGTAAGGATCACTTGGGGCAGTGCTACCTAACAGCTGTGGGCAGGTTAGGGAGATAGCACTGATGTATGACACTCACCAATGAGCCCAGGGGAGTCCTCTTCTTTCCTGGCCGGTGAGATGTATGCCGGCGTCAGGTGGTCCTAATAAGGGTCTTCTGCCAGCTGCTTCTTCTACCAGTTACTCAATTCACCGGCAGCAGCTGCCTCCGGTGGTCTTCTCTGCTAGCGGAGAGACGTTGTCCTCTTCAAGAGAGGCGGACGACTGCAAGCAGTGTAGGGTAGCGTCCAAGCTGCAGAGCTGAAGAGCGTCCAAGAAGAGAGTGCAAGAAGCTCCTTTGAACCTGGAGTGTCTGAGAGAAAAAGTAAGTGCTGGTACCAGCGGCGCGAACACCTAGCGGCGCGTTACACCTGACGAATACACGGCGAGCCAATCAGGGATCAGCAGCCGAGACGTGACACCTGACGTGTTAGGAACGAGCCAATCAGCGATCCCGGTCTGGGCATAAAAAGAGTGCCGCTAGCCATCGGTGCGGCGGCGCTATAACACGCTCCCCCAGCCTCATTAATCTGGTCAACGATCTGTTCAATGGATTTCTCCGGCTCCATTACTTCCCCAGCCTGTGGAAGCGTGCAAAAATTATAATGATTCCCAAGCCTCGCAAGTTGCGTATTTTCCCCTCAAACCATCGACCCATCTCACTGCTGCCAGTCATCCGCAGGCGTACCTCAAGGATTTTTCCTTGGTCCCGTTCTGTACCTAGTGTACACGAACGACCTGCCTGAACAGCCTGGAGTCACTCTCTCGCTCTATGCGGATGACGCCATGTATCACGCCAGCTCAGCGAGTCTTGATTTCGCAACTGGTCTGGTGCAACGTCAGCTCTCCGTACTTCCGGACTGGCTAAGGAAATGGAGGAGGGCGATCAATGCGGAGAAATCCGATGCGATCGCCTTTTCTCGTAAATTTACTTCCCGATGCCAGTCCCTCTCCCTTGAAGAGAGCCCAATCGAATGGACACTGTCTGTTAAAGAACTTGGCCGCCACTCTTAACCGACGCCTAAGCTTTGCAAACCACGTCTCCCTGAGTCTCCAGCGCGCCAGAGGCGTCAGAGCCAAACTCTTTCCATTTCTTTCTCATCGGAGTTCAAAGCCTGTGCGCACTGCGCACTAAACTCACCATTTACTTCCCCTTTCTTAGGGCAATCCTCACATACGCAGCTCCCGCCTTTTAGGTGCTACTCAGTCCATCCGTTGCCGCCCGTTTGGAATCTTTCCAATCCCGAACCATCCGCTAGATCTCCAACTCTCCCTGGTTTGTCAGAAAGTATGCCATCAGGCGAGGGTTGAAGGGTCCTTCACTCACCGAATTCGTTCGGTCCCTTGCCCTCAACCTATTTCCCCGAGCTCGACCTCGCCCACCACCTAGACGAAAAAAACGCCCCCGAGCATTGCTCGATGACCCCCCCCCATAAGCAGTTTACAGAACGTCTGCCTCATCCCCCCGACCTTGAGGATTCTTACGATCCTACTCCTTCCTTCTTTCTCTTGTCCGTGATGGCGCTCGGCGACAGAATGGGGGGGGGCTGCGCTCGCCTTAGGTGTTGTCAGAGCCACCTCTGGTGGCTGCTGCCTCCTCCTACGCTCACACCCGTGTGCCGACATTGCCGCTTGGCAGCCCTCGGCGACTTTTTCTGAGCGGTTAGATGCGCCCTGCCAGTTGAGGGGGGGGGGTAATTCCTATTCTCAAACGAAAGGTCTCCGAGGTCTCCCCCATTATGCCGTCGTGGGTCTCTTCGAGGTCCAAGGGTCCAACAAAATTGACATCATCCTGTCCCTCCAAAAAAAAATCGATGGAGGTTCCATTCCTATGATAGCACGAGATCGCTAGTCATGGTAACAGACGGGCAACATGCAGTCATCGGGCTCGCCCGGACACTGCGACTTGCTTCCAGACTTCGGACTGAACAGGATCTTCTCTCTTCAGCTCTACTCTGGACGCTGCTTCAGCTTCTTGCTGCTATCGCCTGCCTCTCCGCCAGGACGAGGAATACCGTCTTTCTTCAGGGAAAGAAGAACCAGGAGCCAGCTGCTGCCGGTGAATTGAGTAGCTGGTAGAAGAAGTATCTGGCAACCATCTCACCGGCCAGGAAAGAAGAGGATTGCTCTGGGCTCATTCGTGAGTGCCGCATCAGTGCTTTCTCCCTAACCTGCCAACGGCTGTTAGGTAGCACTGACCCGGACGATCCTTGCGAGCCCCCACCAGTGGTAAGCGAGCTTGGATATCGCCAGGGTAAAGGGACCAGTGCACACCAGTCTTGGTAAGGACTGGAATCTGACGAAGCTGGTCGTTAGTAAAGCAACTCGCACATCGCCGTGAGGAGGGAAGTCACGTGGGTTACCCGGCTTCGGCCGGACCCAAGATCCCTGGCGTCTGGCAGTGACTGCCTAGCAGTCTCCGCCCGGCAGCCACACTCGGCCAGCATGCCCACTACGGGCAACGGCACGAGTGCCGAGTCGCTCGGCTCTGCCTTGCCTCACGCGGGCGACTCGCCTGAATCGCCTCGGGCGATGGAAACGGACGATCCTCTTCCTCACCCGTTTCCCCTCTCCCGGTGGACGAGTCGGACGACTCGTCCACCGGCTAAGAAGCCGAAGAGGAACCATTCCACCGAAACCGCTTCCTCTCGGAACTCGGCCATGGACACCGGTCCATCTCTAGGCCAAAAGGACACGACACGGTCATGCAGGCTAACAACTTGCAATACCATACCTTTTCCCCAAACGAGTCAAGCCATTGTCTGTAATTCTGCGTGGGCTTGACGCGCACACCGATCCCCAGGAGATCCTTTTGGAACTCCGGGAACACGGTTACCCGGTTCAGGCAATTTTCCGCCTGTTCACCAGTTCAGAGATCCGAGTACCTCTCCCAATCGTCCGTCTCCACCTCGAGAAGGGCGAGGCTGTAGATAAGATATTCCACCTGACGCGGCTGTTTGGCTTCCGCGTCAAGGGGGAATCCAGTGCCCCCCCCCCCGGGCAAGCTTGCGCAGTGCCACCGGTGTCAGAGTTTGGGCCATCATACCGACGTCTGTCGCAGACCCCAGGCCTGTTTATGTTGTTCCTTGGGGCATTCCACGCAGGCCTGCACTGTGGCAGACAAGTCGCAATACCGCTGCATCAATTGTGGCGAAGGCCATGCAGCCAATAACAGTAACTGCCCGGTATACAGGGCGGAACTCCTGCGGATGCAAAAGCCGCAGGGGCCTCTCCCGAAGCCAAGGGAGCCAGTATGCAGCCCCAATCACAGACGCAGCCTAACGTACAAGCTAAGCCGCAACCAAAGGTACCACCGGCACGGCTCGAGCCCTCTCCGGCTCCAACTACAGCCCCTACAAAGGCACAAAAACGAACCGCATCGCCTTCCGCAGCAGAGACAAGCCCTGTAGCCACCATCTCGGTATTGAAGCCAGAGAAACAACCCTCTACCTCCGCGGAATCACCAAATCCCGCCTCTGAACCAGAGGTAGCCTCGCCACCACTGCCCCCTCCGCGATATCCGCAAGCAGGCAAAACTAAACCTAAAACAATAGGGATAACCACACCGGATGCTCGGCCCCGAGCTCCTGCCTGGCCACAGCCCAAGAAAAGTCCTACTTCCCGGTATAAGTCCGACGAAGCGCAGCAGCTTACTTTACCTGTCGCACATTCAAAAACGACTGCTTCTGGTCCTGTAGCTTCCACCATCAACACCCGATCTGCCGTTACGCCTGGTCGTTGTTATGCGGCCTCAGTTTCCAGACAAACCGCACAGTCCATCACATCCGATGACGCACAGTTCGTCCGCGACTTTCTGTCCGGCTACGACCTCAATAAATTCGCATCCACCTTCAGGTCCATCCGAGACAGCCTGGAAACTGCTGGCCCAACTGAGAGGTTTATGCTCTTGGTGGAAGTTTGCAATGTCATAGGGCTTCTATGAACCGAGCTCTTAGACGAGAGCTCTCGCTCGTAGCCTGGAATGCTAACTCCATCAGTTCGAAGCATTATGATCTTCTGGAATTCCTGGCTCGGTTCAAACCCGACGTACTTCTCCTCACAGAAACCCACCTGACCACGGCGAACCGGTTTCGATTACCAAATTACGTGGTTTATCGGGATGACCGAGTTGGCCGACAAGGGGGCTGCACGGCGATCGCGGTGAGAAACTCTATAGGTCATCATCGTGTCGTTTTGCCACAGCGCACTAACCTAGAGGCCACCGCCATTAAGGTCCAAGGAGCTCTTGGCGGCGTCCTCGTGGTTTCAGCATACAACCCCCCTCGCGCTGAACACCTTGTCGGCGACCTGGACGTCATCTTCGATTCCCACCGAAGGGTAATTTTGGCCGGCGATCTGAATTGCAAGCATCTCGTTTGGAATAGTCGCTTGACTGCTCCTAACAGTAGACGCCTGCTCAGTTATGTTGAATCGCGCCGGGCGACGGTGATTGGTCCAGCGTAACCCACGTTCTTTCGACGCTACCTTACGCGGCTCCCGATGTTCTGGATATTATGGTGACCCAAGGAATTGTCAGTCCGGTCGAGGTATTCTCGCTTACGGAGCTGACATCCGACCACAACCCCATCTTGGCCCACGTCGCTACCCAGCACGCCTATGCATGTTCTGACAAGAAGAAGGTTGCCGATTGGGACCTCAACGGCCCTACTGTGTGCCGTAGATTGCCGCCAGCGGGCCCACTCGATACTGTTTGCCTCCTAGACGAAGCAGTAGCGGGAATCGACGAGGCAATCATCTCGGCTACAGGCGTGTTTTCACGTATGCGAGCTGGTTTCACGCCTGACTACCAACGCATACCTGAGGAAGTCTCTCTTCTCGTCCGCGAGAGGAATTACTTCCGGAAATGTTGGTAGAGGACCCGTGATCCGTCCGATAAGGCAGCTTACTATCGGCTCACCAGACGACTGCGTGGCACTCTGAAGGCGTTCCGACGTAGCTGTTGGCAACTCGCTGTGGCCCGAACGGGGGATGCGGACCCGCAAAGTCACCCGTACAGAATACCTTCCGCATTGACGGGTCGGAGGCGACGACCTCCACTCCCCGCCATTGTTGTACCGTTCGGACGACTCCTGGGTCGCCCGGAGGAGAAGGCTTGGGTTTGTGTTTCGAGCGACAGTTCGCTCCCAACCCGCCCATGGACTGGGACTTCGACGAATAAGTCGAGATGGCTGTGGAAGACTTTCTGTCTCTTCCGATCACGGCGGAGCCCGAACCCATCTCTTTGGAAGAGGTCTCAGATCGGCTCGCTGAACTTCAGCCAAGAAATGCTCCAGACCCGGACTGTGTCACGAACACTGCTCTACGACTTCCCTCCGAGACTGGAGTTCAATTCTTGACTGACTTGTTCAACGCGTGTCTCAGGCAGGCCTACTTTCCCAAGAAATGGCGAAAGGCGACGGTCATCGTGATCCCGAAGCAGGGAAAGGATGCTTCCCGCCCCGACAACCTCCGGCCTATCAGTCTACTCTCCGCTACGTCCAAGGTTTTTGAGCGCCTCGTGCAGCGTCGTGTACGAGAACATCTAACCAACTTTGACGTGCTGGTCTCCGAACAGTTCGGATTCCGTGTGGGACATTCGACCACTCATCAACTTATGAGAATGGTGGAATACATCACGGACGCCGGGTGTCGGAGAGAACGGACAGTTTGCTGTTTCTTAGATGTTGAAAAAGCCTTCGACAGCGTATGGCATGATGGCCTATTATTCAAGCTTAGGGAAGTCCAGCTCCCAGACTGCTACCTCCATCTGGTTGCTAGGTTTCTGACGGAGAGGACCTTCTGCGTGAGAGTTGGAGATTCAGTCTCTTCCGAGAGACGAATCACAGCCGGCGTCCCTCAAGGTAGTGTTCTTGGGCCCCTTCTGTTCTCACATTACGTCAACAACGTGCCGAGCCAGCCTGGAGTCCAGGTGGCCCTCTTTACGAACGACACGGCCGTATTTACGGCCGATCGTCATGTAGAAAGAGCCGTATCACGACTGCAGCACCAGCTCGACACGCCCGGTGACTGGACTGAAAATTGGAGAGTACAACTCAACGCTACCAAGAGTGTAGCCGTCGAATTCTCGAAGCGACGGAAGCACCCTGTTAGGCAGTTACGTATCGGCACAACGTACTTGCGCTGGTCCAACGAGGTCAAGTACTTCAGATTACACCTCGACCGTCGGCTCACCTGGCGTACCCACGCTCAGACAGTTCTAAAGCGAGCATCCGCTCGTCTGAGCTTACTGTTTCCACTCCTGATCAGCTCAGCCATGACCAGGAAATTAGGCAAGATGATCGTCGGTGCGTATTTGCTGCGGCCATTACCTACGCTTGCCCGGTTTGGGGTTACCTCGCCGCAATGCATAAAAAGAAGTTACAGATCGTCCTCGACGGGGGTCTTCGGCTAGCGGGCAAAGTCCCCCGTCGCTTCTCATCATGCCTTCTAAGGAGAAGTCTTGGCGTCCGCTCCTTTGACGAAACTTTCAGTCTTCTTGGACGCAAATTTTATGCACGTGCTGCGAGGTCCCCAGACAATCCTCTTGTGGCTGGGCTGGGCAGATACCGTATACGTCCAGGTGATTCGTGGAAACGCCCTCGGTGTATACTGCGTTAGTGTAGGCTAGCACAACAGCCGAGAATCGGCGTGCTATAGAGCACACGCGCTACTTGGGCAGGGCCACGAGGCAGGAGTTCCAGAAGGTAGCTCGGAACTCAGTTACCGAGCGGTTCGTCTCTGCAACGCACAACCGCACAGCCCAGAGCGTCGTCGGACACTGCGACCACCATAGCACGACAAGCTGCTGCTCCGTAGACCTGGACCTGGACCTTTTTTCGCACTCCATCGCCACGCCATCTGACGCACTTTATCTCCTCTCGTCTCTCGGACTTCATCGACGCGGAGACAGCCGGAAGGAACAGCCGAAGTGTAGAACGGACGTTCTTTGCATTATTCGCACTTCTGTACCGCGCCACGATGGACGTCGCTGGCCCGGCACTGGACTCGACGCAACCGATGCCGAAAGAAGAGGATAACTGCAGTACGCCACGAACAGCGGGCGCAGCCGCCGAACATCTGAGCGCGGCTCCGGCGAAACAAGCACCACAGCTTTTTCGCCACACGGCCCTTTTTAGGGTCACCAAAATAACTAAGAGTTGTACGATTGGCGCCAATTGTCATGCGACAAGCCTTTTGTCCGGTGACAACACATAGAATATAAGCAATGTTGTTCCTGCTCAAGAACGGGTTGTGTTGCTTATCCAAGTGCTATATACAGAAGGATATTATATTATTAATATATTTTACATTGTCATCATTATTATTATTATAATTGTCGTCGTCGTCGTTGTTGTTGTTAATATTATACTACTGTAAACTTACATTTCTTGTGGCACTATTTCACTCTGACATGTCATTCCGACAGTTTCAGTTACGCCCTATGAATTACTTTACTGTCACTCGATTCATTCTTCACCAGTTTCTAGACCCATAGATTTCTCAGTCTCCCATTTCCACTCTATCCTGTCCTTAATCCCAATCCTTCACCGTGATTCAAAAAACTGTAAACGCCTCTGTCACCTCAACGTTTCATCTTCGGTTTTCTTCTGGGACTCACACCTTGCAGCTTCCATTTCGTAAACTTGTTCAGCACTTATTTCTCTTCTAGCCTATGTATATGATCAAACCGAATTATCACCATTGCCTCTATAGGCGTTGTAAAGCCTTGACTCTCTGTTTTTGTATCTACCCCTTGAGCTGTCAATGTAATTTATCTCGTCTGTATATTCTGTCTGAATGACTCGTATTTTCTGTCCAAATATGACTCTTATTAACATTTTCTATTCTAAGCTTTGTTTTATCACCTTCTGTAAAACACATTTGGGTCCAGCATCTATATTTATATTTGTCAATCTGTTTTTTATAATGTCTCTGGAGTCGAATACTCAATACCTATTTTGTACCTCTTGATCCGTTCCTCTTGTAATTAGTAAATATATTTATCTACTCTGCAAGCAATAGACCGCTAAAGCTATTTCAATAGCCACCTCTTCTCGTACGATATAAATATCTTCTTTCTCCAGGTCTGTACTGCGGAACTGCTGTAGATAACCTATCCTCTGCTATTAGTTGAAATGATTGGTAGATACCGTTTTTTCCTATAAATTGAAACGATTGCGTGGATTCATTTTAAGTAAAATGAAAGCTGAAAACTAAAAGCTTCATTTTAAACCGGAAACTTTCTCTTAGAAGTTCATTCTTCTAAAATGTAAACAAAAAAATAAGTATTGTGAGCAATGTCAATAGTATAAAGCAAGTAAGTTTATTGGGTTACTTGTAGGGTTGTTATAACTACTACATTTAATGGCAAGAATTTAACTAGTTTTTAGTAAAGCGGACCGTCCATTCTCTGCCTCACAGTTGACCAAGGGCACAAAAGCTAGTGACACCCTCACTCCTTGAACTCAGGTAAGTACAAAAATTTTAATAAACTATGAAACCTCTTATCTTACAGCATCCATCGCTTTTTTTCACAAGAAAGAAAATCACCTCATCTCACCCACACTCAGTATCTCTATCTATCTATATCTCCCCCCTTTATTTTCTCCCTCTCTTTCTTTAAATTAATTTTTCTAATATTTGGTTCTTGGTATATCCGATGACAAGAGAAAACGAAAGAAGAAACAAATTCAATTGAAAATGGAACTTAACCAAGAAAGGGAAATATTTTATTATCGGGCAAGAAAGAAGAAAATCAAACTTTTTAACAAATACATTTTATAATAGTGACTGTATTAAAATATTGTTGTATACTTTTATTATAATATATAAAATATTATCTATTATGTTGTACTGCTCTTGTCATTAAGATTATGTCTTTCATGGATTACGAAATCTCGTTTGATGGAAAACAGCTTATTCCTAATGTATTTTGTGACAAAATTGTTGTTCATATCAAATAAAAAATATTTTTACATAATATTTTGTGCAGAATGCAATCTGCAATAGTTTATTATTTCAAATTAATAGCACTTAATATAAAGTCATCTTAAAGCAGATAGCTTAGTTTTGGTTATTGTTTAATTTATCTCTTATTTAGTAATTATTTGAACCTTTCGTGCAACTTTGATACAGTTTTGACTCAAAGATTAAAAAACAATATTATAAATCTAGAAAAAATTTTTAAACCTTAATTATGACAAAGATGTCTCACAAACGTGACCAATTGCAGTATATTACAGTGTGCTTATTAACAGAAGATAGTGTGCTAGTTAGTACATTTCTTAACGTGAAGTTAAACGTATTAGTAATCAATTTTTATAAAATATCGGCTGTCAGATACTCGCAACGTGCTGTGTCCAAAAGGTAGTAACGCAAGTTGTCAGGAGTATACTCGTAGTGAATTCTTACAGCCAGTAACATCTGTATTTTCATGTCCTTTATTCAGTCCCAAATTAATTTTGTTAGTAATTACATGAGTGTTCTTCAATCTCCACCAATCTTTGTTTTACATTTTCTTTTGACTGACAAGCTCTTTTACCAATTTCTTGCACAGCTTTTTCTGCCTCATCTACGCGTTTGCGATCTTGAGTCTTAAACCAAGAGCACAGCTTCCACCATGTTTGGCAAATAACTTTTTTAACACTCTCCCTTTACCTAAACTCTATCTTTGTAATAAATAACTGCACAATACATATAATTCAAATAACGAAGTTGTAATTTATCATTCAAATTATGTTATTGGACGAAATGCCAAGTAGGAATCATAATGAATAGTACAGAATAGTGTTGTCACAGTGTGACGAACATAAATATTCAAAGCAAGAAAACACTTCAAATCTAAAAATTGTATAGAGTGAAACACGCACATCAGGAAGTTCCTTTGACAGTGACATGACCAAATAGAAAAATTAAATTAATAAAACTGGCAAATAAATAGGACAATACCGTATATATAATATGTATGCTTTGAGAAAAGACTCAAAAATAAGAATTTCTAAAAAGAAAGAATTTAAACATGTTTTTTTAATAACCAAGTTCCCTTAGGTACAACGTATTTTTTGTCTTTGTCTTTCTGTCTTGTTATCCAGAGAAAATATTACACAAAAAATGAAAACTAAAACTTTTATTTCGAAAACAGGCAAAGCAGCCCGAATTCCATTTAAGTAGAAGTATAGAGTTTGTTCTCAGTAATAGGTTTTTAGTTCTTTGAAACCTTAGTATTGTTTGAGCTCTACGAATACACGCCTAATAAGCTTCTGCGCGTGTTATTAGTTAACTTGTAGTTAAGGGCAAAGTCGTTGCTGAGAGACAACCAACGTTGGTCACAAGTTTGCGACTCTAAAGATTAGAATTATAAGAACAGAAAGCTTTAATAAAAAAATCTGCTTTGAAGAGAATTCAGCTTAAAATAATTGATATTACCAAATTATATTAATTACTTGGGTGTTAAAAATGAGTTTGAGAGGATTGCTAATCAAAACTGAAGGTTTAAGAGAAATTGCAGATATGATATCTGCATTTATTTTTACAACTGGAGTGAGCAGTAGAAGACGTTTGCATAAAGCATAGTGTTACCGACTCATCATCAACATCTTCGGCAAGGATTAAACCAAAATCAGGAAAATGGTTTATTCCGGTCCCAAGCTAGTCACTCCAACGCTCTTTCGGACGTCCCACACCTCTCTGCTTATATTTCAATTGTTGTTTTGGGTTGCGGTAGTCATCCATTCGGTGAAGACGTTCCAAACATTTAAGGCGGTGTTGAGCAATCCTATCGAGAATACTCATAAAATTCAGTTTCTACCGCATATATGTAGTTATTCTACGATTTTGGAGAGTATACTCTGCCAGATGCCTGTGAAATACCATTTCAGCCGCTTGAATACGACTTGCCTGTGATTTTGTTAAAGTTCAATTCTCAGAACCATAGAGAAGTGTCGATAGGGTGGAAGTGGAAGTGTGAAGTATGGAAGTTCGAAGATCACCTTGTAGAACTTCAGGCGAGATCATTTACTTGTTGATTTTACGAACATATGGGTGAACTTACGTAGCTTATTCACAACGACATTGTTTTGAATATAACAAACATTATACCCCAGATATTAACACTTACTGACCTGCACCATAACAGTACCATCTTTAATATTATTTAAATTAATATTGTAAAATTACGAAATGTTATCCTACTAAATTTATGGCGTTCAGAGTTAGTGACTAACACCAAGGTTCAGAGTTCTCTGAGCACCAAGGTTGTATCACACATTAACAAAAATGTTGTACTAGCGCAGAAATATTTTCTCCGTTAGGAGATCCCGACACGCAATAGTAGGCGTTCAAGTGTTTAGTAATTTGACATAACAAACCCTATGTAGTTTGAAATCCTGAACTTTTCGTTCATGATAAATCAAAACGAATCTAATATTGAAAATATTTATTTATCAGTTTCACGAAAATTGTTTGAGGCAACTCGTTTTATACGTGCTACGCATACATATTTATTGAAAAACTAAAGAATATATGTTATAAGAGATGGAGGAAGTGTGACCAGTACGGAAGATAAACTTTACATGAAACGTGGCGGAATGTTAAAAAATTTTTTTTAAAAGAATGTACACAGCAGCACACAGCCAAGGATTGTATGGAACGATATCCTGTGAGAAAGGGTTTTTTTGTAAGTTGCTTTATACAAGTTATTAATTGTATAACACAATACATTTTTAATGACACCATAGTTAGGTAATTAAGAGATACCGGTATTAGGCCTACTATTGTTAAGCAATACGTAACGTTCTACAAGTATCTCCGCTATCGCAGCAGATCCCAGCTTTGTGTGTGTGTGTGTGTGTGTGTGTGTGTGTGTGTGTGTGTGTGTGTGTGTGTGTGTGTGTGTGTGTGTGTGTGTGCGTGCGCGCGCATATTGCTAGTTGGAGATAAAAGACAATTACGTGACACTTATCATGCGTCAACAATCGAGGCTATTCCAGACCGTACCGGTAGGCGCACTGTGTTCAAGACCAGACAGTTTGCATGGTTTCTAGTGGATTCCAGAGCGCCTATATTACGCAGTTTGCGAGACATGTCATCCAGAAAGTGACCGATTATTCTGGCATTTCAGCCCGGTATAAATATAAGCATCCATCAACGGACAGTCAGTTTACTTCAGGCGATAACTTAGTGTGTTTCAAGTGGCTATTAGTGAAGAGTGATAATATTGCGGGACTATGTTAGTTGACATTATTATTGCGTGTGGACAAATTTAAATTTAATTATTGTACGAGTATAATCTTGTTGAATAACTTGTTGATTACAAACTGTTAATTGTGATAATTAAAACTGGTGTTTAGTGACGTCATTGGTGTCTTGTATTTTGCTTTCCACTGTATCATACGACGATCAGATAGACCAGCGTAACACTATTTTGTGGTACAGAGCCTTGTCATATGGTAGTGTCTAATCAGATAACGGGGTAAAAACTAAAACAGCTTAAAATTAGAATTTGATATTAACATTTT
This sequence comes from Magicicada septendecula, assembly GCA_034769895.1. Classification (NCBI taxonomy): domain Eukaryota; kingdom Metazoa; phylum Arthropoda; class Insecta; order Hemiptera; family Cicadidae; genus Magicicada; species Magicicada septendecula. Next base: position 359,503,328 of record CM068370.1, on the reverse strand, counting down.
GCAAGTATATGAAACAAAGAAAAGAAATGTTGTGAACAACTTGTGCCCCACTCACTTGGATATTTTTAGTCGAAAACTGATTTTTTATTGTAAATGATTTAAAAAAATCTTACATGACTATTTCCAATCTTAAAAACACTAAAGTATGTAGGTTGAATTTGTTTACAGAACTTACGTTTTATTGGAATTATTGGTAATACTTTGAATTTCTATATTGCATTACTTCAAGCGGTTTTCATTTTGTGGAAAACTCACATTATTTTTGTTAACACGAAACTAACCTGGATTCTCAGTTTGGATAAGGAGGATAGCCTATCATAATATGAGCAATCACCTTAATTAAAGTTAAAACGAATGTTAAACAGAATAAAACTAGGGATTTCAATAGTGAGAACAATGAAAATGTAAAGTGAGTAAAAAGTGCGTTGTTATGTAAAGTGAGTATATATTTCACATTAAATTAAATGCTTCTTATACACAGAATTTTGTTTTATGTAGCCTTGAACATAAGTCCTATACAAATGTGAAGCTAATACGGCAGTTAATAGTGACAAACTGTTGTAATAATATTGAGAACAATTATATCACAGTTATAAAAAGCCATAGAAATGTTATAAAATTAGGAGGGAAGAGAAAAAGAGAGAGATAGACAGACAGACATACAGATGGAGACGGAGATATATGTAGAAGTCATTCGATTCATTTAAATCATTAACTTAGGAAATCTAAGAAACTATGCTCAGTTATTATCAGTCATAAATAAATTTTTATTTTCACCAGTGTATTTACATTTTGCATATCACTAAAACAAAGGCTAGTTCCGTAGTATAATGACGATGACAAGAGGTACCGGTTTGTTTGAAGGTGATAGTCTCCCGTTGGTGAATACTGTGGCAACGCCGCGGCCACGTGGACTTAACATGACAATACCGTATTGTTAACCGATCGGTGCACAGACGCAGGGTCGGGACAGTACCAGAATTTTAAGGACACAGCATTACATCATAAGCTTCCGACTGGCTGACCGTATGGATGAAGCGGTATTACCCCACTTTGATGCAGCAATTTCGCGTTAACCACACTGGGCGCTTGCATTAGATGAGCAGAGATATACGAAAACATGCTACAAACTTACACTGTACGTTATTCATTAAAGTTTATGTAATATTAGTACTTTCTGATTAAAATTATTAAAAACTAAACGTGTAAGTAAGAGTTATGTAATCGCTACGTAATACACAACTTACGTCTGCTGTTTTATCTATTTTTATTTAAATTGCATAATAAATTGTTGATAAAATTACGTAATATTTTGTTTTACAGTATACAACCTTAAACAAACGATGCTTAGATAAAGTTGTGTAACATGATGATATAAGTGGTTTGTACACCCACAGAAAATGAAGAAAATTACAAAATATCTGTAACCTCGCACCAGTCTCCTGTATATTCTAGCTGGAAGTTGCCAGAAGGAAAATAAACAATATGTGACTCACAGAACAAAATAAAGATATAATGAATTATAGGAGAAGCTCACTATAGAAGTTCACTTTCAACAAAAATATTGAAATACACAAACAATGTTGCAAAATTGTTTTTCAATATATTTATGAAAGTAAATAATAAGGTGAATATGAAAGATAAATAACTACTGGCATAACTAACAATAAAAAATAAATTAAACTGTGGACGCTTGCAACTGTAACTCCATTAACTTATCTTTGTCACTTGTTGTATTCTGAGTCCCTTTCTCATTCTTTCTTCTCCATACTTTTACGAGTCTTTATTCTCCATACCTGTCAACATTTATAAATTCTTGAGATTACAATAAAGTAGGCCTATATGCCGGTGCCACGGTGATAATCCACAGACAATTTGACATACGACTGAAAAGAATTATCCTCTCTTCACCAGTGTTGTTTGTTATTGGACAGGAAAAGCTTTTCAAAGGAAAATTTAACACAGAAATAAATAGATACATAAGCTAAATGACTCAATAATAAACGGAATGATTATGAGAACTGCTGTAGTAGGTAATTTTGAACCTATTTTAAACTATCTTTAGTAGCACGTAATTTTAATTGTTATTAGTTCAAATAAAAATAACATTTGCCAATATGTTACAAATTTGAAGTGTTTTCTTCTCCTCAGAAAACAGAAAATGCTATCATCTCTGAACATTTTGCCCAAACTGACAATGAGATAACATTATAAAACTCTCATATGTGACTATTCAGGGGGGAGCTAAAAAATAATTTCTTTGTTTGGTACGGATACAATAAGGAATACCTAAATATGTACAACACTGCAACGACCGGTATGGCGATTTTTATTAGGACTTCCAACGATTGAATTTAGCTGTACTTCATTAGCCGCGTAACGCCAGTAACTTCTAGATTTGTTGTAATTTACGCGACGTTTACGCAAAAACGGTAAGCCACGGAAAATTAATAAAACACGGGTTAATAAATCAGACGATTGTGGGCGATAAGTGTCTGCTAATTATTCAGCCATCGACACATTACTCATTTTTATCCTGTATTTATTCTGTTTACATACTTTATGATAAACCCTAACGTAAATAATAATGAATGCTAGCGTCCTTGATCAATAACTTGAACCAACAAATTTATTGTCACAGTATTACCTGTGTTCTAAATAACTGGAAATTACATTATAGTTATAATAAGTTTAAATAATCAGTAAAATATATAATTATAGCCATACATTAATGATAATATATAATTTATGCTGTAGTGAGTATTAGAACTGGGTACGGTGAAATCCATCTTTTCATAATGCCAGTTAAACACCTTTCGTGTAGTTGCTGTTGCCGTTATGGGGCTCTGTGGACTGCCTTGAACTATGAATGAGACCCTATCTGAATATAAGGAAGGTTACATTACAGGAGAACGACAGTGACGCACCTACACCTCTATTTTATATATGTATCACCCTTCGGCATAACCTAACATAACCTTCAACTTCATCGATAACACCCATGGAAATATACTGGCTAATTTACTGGTGGCAACAAAAACTATTACTAATAACAATTATTACAGTTACAATAATAATAATATAGTTGCATGAAATGACATTTTTTTTATTTATTTTTAAAACAACGGTGACAGTTTTAACAGAGCTTTTGGTACTCAATAGAGGAATCTGGCAGCCACAAATAGGGAAGCTCCAGAGGATGCAGGTTTACGTTCCTACATAAGTCTGTAAAACATAACGATCGCTGATATACACAAGTTGCTTTACAAATTTTTGAAAGGAACGGATTATTAAAAATAAACTAGAGGATAGTAAGTAGAGGACCTAATTTTGGAAACTGCGTATTACGAGACATTGCCAATGCTCAATGCGGTTAAACGTTCACTGCCCGTATGCACAATTGTTCAGGATGTAGTGGGCTTTTATTTTATACAGAGATGGCAGTGCACATTAGGAAAGGCAAAAAGGTATTTTATACAGATCACTTGGAAAAGTGCAAATACATAAAGGCAAATATGATTCACTCATTACCTTTATTTTACATAGCCACATATTTGTCTCGATTGTTCATCTGTGAGAAAATATTAATCTCAGTAACAACACATCCATCAAAAACAACATCGACCTAGTCAGGAAAACTGAACACATCCACATCCCACATAACTCAACTCTGGCATCTTTTGACATAACCAATCTATACACTAATGTCCCCATCAAAGAAACCATCCAAACACTAGAACAACTACTCAGACAAAACAACACACCTGAAACACACATACAAGAAATCATCACACTTACCAAACTAATAACTGAACAAAATTACTTTACATACAATAACAAGATATACACACAAACAGAAGGTCTCCCGATGGGATCCCCCATATCAGGAATACTAGCAGAAATATACATACACAACATAGAACAGAACCACATAATAAACAACAACAAATACACTAACAAAATTATATATTGGCACAGGTATGTAGATGATATATTACTTTTATTCAAAGGCAACACAAGACAAGTTGAAAACTTCCACAAATACATAAACACTATACACCACAAATTAAAATTTACACTTGAAATTGAACAAAACAATAGTATAAATTTTCTAGACCTAACAATTAACAAAACTAACAATACACACACGTACAAAATATACAGGAAACCAACCACAACTGACATGGTTATACACAACACATCAAACCACCCAACACAACATAAACATGCGGCCTTCAACCATATGCTCCATAGACTAACTAAAATACCCTTAAATAAACAAGATTACACCGACGAACTCAACACAATAAAATACATAGCAATCAAAAACGGTTACAACCCTAATTTAATAAACACACTACACAAACGCATCAAAAACAAAAACAACAACACACAAAATACCATCAACACACAACACAATAAATACATCACACTCACATACCACAACTCCTACACACACAAAATCGCCAACACATTCAGAAAACACAAATACAAAATAGCATACAGAACAACCAATACCATTAAAAAACACATCAACAATACAAACACAGACATAGACAAATATAACAAAACAGGTGTTTACAAATTAAATTGTAATGACTGCAATAGTTTCTACATCGGCCAGACAGGAAGATCTTTTTCATCCCGTTATTCTGAACACTTAAAAGCTCTAACCAACAACAATATACACTCCGCATTTGCCACACACATACACACAGAAAACCACAGTTACACCAACATAGACACTAATCTCGAAATTTTACATTACTTACCTAAAGGTCGAAAACTCAACACAACTGAACAATACGAAATATATAAACACCACACAACACAACCAAACAACATACTCAACGATCAATTACAATATAAATCACATACACTTTTTGACACAATTTTACAAAAAACAAACATCAAGTTGAATCCCTGCGCCAATCCCCTTCCTCCACACACCAAACCCCACTACACCTTCCACACAAAAACCGTTACGAGGCAGTCTGACAAAAAGCTGAAGAAGGCGGATACGCACGCCGAAACGCGTCCGACGAAAAAAGTAAGTTTTCACAAGAAAAAGTTCATTTTTAGTAAAGTGTATAGCCACATATGTTTGTGTTCCCTGCCTATCTTTGTATCTCTACTTACCCCTGATTTACTGAAGTGATATTTAACCTATGTACCATGTGTTTCATAATTTATTTTATAACCCTGTATTTTGGTGTGATATAATTTGATATATAATACATATCCGTTAATTCCTTTGGACACGGATTTTGTTTTCGTGTCCGTCAAAACACGGGTACGTGTTTTGTTTCTCTAATAATTCTACATAGAGCGAAGGATTTTCTGGCTGAATCAGAGAATAAGGTGATTGTTTTAAAGGAAAGAATTTTATACACTACGATAAAAACACCTTTGAATGACGTCCTTTCAGAGATGCCTTTATTTTCATTCAATTTGACGTAATTAATTATTGTAAAGTATGTATTGAAATCATTTTACAGACTTCCGTTCGATAAACACTAAATTTATGTATTCCCAAAGGATGACGTTATAATACACATTAGGCAGGACTGTGGGGCTTTCTAATTCTAAATAACTGTACCATTACTGCGAAAAGGTATTGATCTACTAATAGGCTACCACTATTGAAAAAATGTATATTCCAGTGTATTTTGTATATATATGTCTATAGCCTACATGATATGACCACCGGCAACAGTCAAAACCACTAACGAGTACATAATGTGTACACGTGTATGAATATATCAGTACACATTAAGCCCCAGTAAAACTCTTCACACGACCGTGTGAGAAGTACGCAGTAAGCGGGGCCAAGTAAATGGGAGACAAACAAGTTACACAGAGACATCGTACAATATTACCGTATTGAATCGCTTATTTTTGAAGGGCCTTTTGTCACAAAATCCAAATTTACGGTAAACAAAGAAAAAAAACTGTTTATTTCTTAAACATCTTTAAAAAAATGAAATTTATATTTTTATTACGATTTTAGATATCCTCAGAACTCTCAAATTTTTTTTTTGAAAATTTGTCTTAACATTTGAACCTTTTTTTCATTTTTTGAAAGTCGCTGACATGAGGCATTTCATAAACAAAGGTGAAAAAAATTATAAGACAGTTGATTTTCTCAAAGTAAATTGTTAGTTTAAGTTAAAAAAGAACATGTTTCATTTACACTATTTTTTATTGAAACAAACTATATTTAAAATACATATACATATGTATATATATACATTTTTTTATCAGTCAAAATAGCAATACAATTTTTTTTGTCTCTAATTCTTTAGTGTTCCGTTTTGGAAGTAAAACAAATCAGACTGTTACCGTAACAAAAGTAAATATTTTAAATCAGTATGCCTAGGTTTATTATTTGAAAAATAAAAAATATAATAATATGTAACTACAAAGATAAAATTAAACTTCTTGTGGTTCTTACATTTTCTTTCAGTCCTTCTTTTTAGTCGGCCACTGTAATAACTCATTGTAAAACCAGCTATATTCACTTGGTACGTAATGCAACACCTTTTTCAAGTCATTAATCTTTTCTTCGTGGATTGGCCTTTTTTCTTCGTATGCTCTTTGCGTTGGTAAACTGACCAAATCTGATTTGTAGGAAATAAGCTGGAACGTTTTCCTCTGGATTCCATCAATGAAGTCAGATGCTGAGACTTCTCCTTTTCTTGACTTTTCAAGGATAAATTCATGGTATACTGATACAGTAAGAAACTCCCTTTTTCCTTTCTTTTCTTTCTTACTTTCTTCAGAAGCTGTAGTTTTATGTAAAATTGGGGCCACCACTTTTGGAAATCCAAAATATCTTTTGTTTGAACAAGATCAACCATAAATTTCCCTTGTTTTGTTGAGGACAAAATCATAGATGCAACTTCTTTTACAGTGTAGTACCTGTCTGGTTTCCTCAATTTCCTTTTAACTAGACCACAATCCCTGTCACAGGGTAAATAAGAATGGCCTCTCATTGGTAGTCTGTAGACTACTTTTTTAAATCTACCACTGTCAGTAAGAGACATTAAGAATTTTATCATAGCATGATTCTTGTTCTGCCCGGCACAGTTGTCACTGTACAGGTAGAGTTCATCAACAGTAGAGGGAACATTGTCATTGATGTATCTCAATAAAAAGGTGCATACTTCATTACTCCCCTTTTGTGCAACCCCCTCGTGATACAAATAGAAAGTTGCAGTCTCGTTCTTGGCATTATGTACGCCAAAAGGAAGAACGGACAGTTGTCTGAGATAGTACATCTCTTGAACAGGGATTGTTGGTAGCGAGATGTTTTGCATGTAGTCAAAACATAAAAGGAGTGTATTTTCATGGGTGGTACAGTACACTTTAGTATTACGCAAACTGTTACAAAATTTATTACTCCTCCTTTTATGGACAAGGAGCTGTGCAGCTGCTACTCTTTTTGCAGTATCATTGATCTGTGGGTTTTTAAGTCTTACACTGAGCTGCTCACACTCACAGCACGTATCTATTTGAGGCCTACCAAAACGATAATTTAAATGTTCCTTGTACATTTTATAATAATAACTGTATTTACAATCAGAATCAGTTACATTGTATTTTTCTTTGAACAAAGAATGCATCATTTTAATGTCAATCTTTGCGTCTAAGTACTTGATTTCCTTGGAAGCATAGTGACTAGTCTTCACAGGAAATGAATTAATATGATCCTTAATCATGTCTGTAAAGTCCTTTGGAAAAGTCTTGCGATTGTTTTGCTGTCCCCTGAGATCTCTAGGTCTCCTACCCATCAATAATAGCTCTTTTAGCCTTCTCACTCTTTTTTCACCAATACCATGCAGACTTAAAAACGCTTTTTTACATACCTTAATTCTTGATTTTCCAACCATTACAAAAAAATTAAATGAACTTGCATGATCCACAGAGTGACTGGGCCTGGGTTGCATTTCAGCTTCCCCATTATCTTCTGTAGGCCTAAGCCTAGAGCGTTTGGTCTTCACAGGAAGTGCTTCTATTAAGGACTGAAAAAACTGATCTTGTTCGTCTTTGCTGTTAAAATCTCCACTTTTGTGTAGGATTTCAATTTGGTCATTTTCAGTTATTTTATTGAAACATTTCAGTCTGCACCTGAAAAAAACAAAAAAAAAACTAAAATTAGCCTACGATATGAAAGCAGAGAATATTATTTTAAGTTACTAGTTTTGGAACAGCAAAAAAACGCAAGACTTTTCCTTTTAAGAATCAGACCAAATACGAATCTATTTCAAAGATAGAGAGCCTAGATATAAGTGATGTTATAAAAGCCTAATTATTAAACTCTTTATTACACCTTCAGACAGTAGACTCCTGTCAAACATCGACTATTTAAGTAGAGCATTAATCTACTTACGTGCAAGGCATTCCTGTTTTCCGGGCTTCCGCAATGTGTCCTTTATAGTTAACATACTCATATCCATGAATTCTTGCTTTCTTTATTCGATTGACTTTGTAGCTCATAGGCCTACGAACACCTTTCTTACGCTTTTTACATACTTCTAAATCACCTTCATTAGCACTTTCACCCTCACTATCTGACATTGTTCACTTCACTAAGACAACAGAACACTTTTAAAAAAATATTTCACATAAAACTAAAATGAAACTTGGTTTGCACAATCACAGTGTAAATGTAAACATAACTTCAGTGCTGAGAATGCTCAGAAAACTGTGACAGAAAACAAATGTGACCAACACAACAGAACTAAACTAACAAAAAACAGCTGGTTCCCAGTGCAGCCGCAACACTTTTAGTTATGAAAAGCCTCTTGTCCGAGATAAGAGGCCTTTCTTAAATAAACGCATATTTCATATGGTCTAATGACAGTATACACAAACAATGTATGGAAGCATTAAGATTCCATTTTCACACAAAAGTGGATTTATTAAAAAATGTGACAAGAGGCCTTTCATAAATAAGCGATTCGTATATTCACAACTTTTTCATTACGCATTTGTATTACTGGCATATTCAAACACAGTTATGTTAGCAACTATTTCTTCCATTTATAAATCAGTATTTACTTATTTCTTGCAAAACAAATTCGTTTAGAATATTCTGTATACATGATTCAGCAATTAACCTTAGTATACGCGTATAGACTAAAAGTCTACATTTTTAAATCGGAAATTTACGGTTGGGGGCCGTTGTTTATGAACATAAGAACCTTTCGGTGTTCATCATTTGCTTGTTCAAAACTTTTAACAACGTGACAACACCTTTCATCGCATGGCTGGCTGACATAAATACACGACACGTTTCTTCCTGTTTAGTTTACGCAGACTGCAATAAAAGAAGGTGAATTTTGTCTGTAACGATCGGAGAAAGTTTTTAAGATCATTAGTGTTAACAACAACAACAACGATTACTGTTATTTGTTCCTTAGCTTATTTTTCCACCAAAAGAGTTTTCTATTAAAAGTATTATTTATCTATGACATTACCGACGTAAAATCATTTTCATAGTAGCCCTAATTGTATAAAACATTGATAAAAAGTATCAAGAATTTTCAGAATATCGTATTCTACGAGATTTCAGAACATTAAATAGGGTACTCAATAACACGCCAGGATTTGAGACGTGGAGTGACTAGACAGAAAGAGAGATTTCCTTATACGGCACAGCGTAATAACCTGGGTTATACGGGGTTTACGGGTTACAACAGGTTATAACCCGTGGGGTGGGGTTACGGGGTTATAACAGGGTTTTACGGGGTTTAATATATTTTTATTTTATTTTTTACTAGTATTTACAGCAGACTTCCGAAACCTGCATTGTCTGTTACCTTTACAGATTCACAGAAGACTGAGGACAAAAATATTCAAATCGAATCGATAATTCAAATTGAAATTAGTTCCCAATATACTTTATTGGTTTTAGAATATGATTATTCCGTAGCTGCGTACATATAAGTGAAACGACCTAGATCTATACGCGCTAAATAAAACAAACGTACCGGTACTTTATTTTCTGTAGGATTTGCAGCAGTTTACAGAACGGTCTTGGTCTAATTTCCCTAGCGGTTGCATTACGAACAGCTGTCAACAGGTGACTACTTACAGGTGTTTGTCCAGTAAATTCATGTGTCTGAATGTACATTTCGTATCACTAGGTGTGTATTGACTGTAGGATGATGGACTGATGTGGGTGGGCGATCGTTTACGGTTGGTCCACCTACTATTGTAGTTTTGCTGTTTGCAGAGAATATTGTTAATATTTGGGGTCTCAAGAGAAATCGATAGAAAAATACTGGAAAGCAATTTGAACAACTATGAAAAAATAAGGATAAATGTTGTTTACAATTCAAATAGGAGATTTTTAAAGCAATCACAGACAGACCAAAAAATTTAGCCATGTCTGTAAAAATTAATATATTTTTCTGTTGTTTATAATTAGACAAAATTATCCTGTGACGAAATTAAATAATCGTGGCATAAGTATAAACTAAAGTGGGTAGCAAATTGTAAGAAAGTATAATATTTTGTCACTGAGAGTTATAATAACAAAGATCTATTTCCCGCAATGCCTTTGAAACGGCACTCCCTCTAGGGTGAGAACCAGAAAGCCGCTTAATAAAAAGTTTCCTAGCTCATTAAAACTTCAGTATTTTCTTTTAAATACTACTAATAGTCTATTAAAATTCTCCCTGCCGCGGTCAACTTATAATGGAAGTAAATGACGCCTCTGGAGACACAACCAACGTTAATCATTTACTTTTGTTCTAAATGTAAACAGTAAAACAACAAACTCTAGAAACTTGAAAAACAGTCGTTGGAAAAATGTTGTATATCAATGTGATGAGTTTACATTAAGCCACAGTTATTAAAGCAAATTTAAAAATGGTAGAGAAACTGTTAAGAAAGAAACTGTACGTTATTCTTAATTAATTAAGTTATAACTTAATCGTTTATTGTTTGTTATTTACAAACAAGAACTAATGTATAATGTAGATAATTATATTCATAATATCGTAAGAGAAATAAGATATATGTAGAGTATAAATTTGTATATACGATTGCTGCACATAAACACGCTGAATAAATTAAATTGTGAACACATACATATAAGCAGACCTGTTCCTGCTCGAAAACGGGTTGTTTTGCTTATTCAAGTGGAATAAACAGAACTTATATTATTATTGTTGTTGTTGGTGTTGTTAGTATTATTATACTGTAGTCTTACATTTCTTGTGCCACTATAGTTGCTCTGTTACACCATTCCATCACTGAGTGTCAGTTTTTAATTACTTGACTGCCACTCCATTCAGTCTTCACCATTTTCTAAGCATATTGAATTTATCAATCACTCTTTTCTATTCTATCCTGTCCTTAATCATATCCTCTCATCCCATCATTCCAAACACTAAAGGCCTCTGTTACCTGAATCTTTCGTCTTCGGTCTTCTTCTAGGATTCACTTTGAGTTTTCAGTTTCGTTAAACTGCTTTTCTAGCTTGTTTATATAATTAAACCTAATTATTACCATTGCCTTAATAATTCTTATAATGCTTTATTCTCTATTTTTTGTTTATCTCCGTTGAGCTGACAGTGTAATAGGCCTATATCCCGTCTGCATAGTGTGCATGATATTATTTTCTGTCTAAATATGACTCTTGTTAACATTTTCTTTTCTAAGGTATTTTTAACCAGCTTCTGTGAAATACTATAACAGTACAAATTGCAAATATAAATTTGTGTTTGAGGAGCCCCGCGCATTTGGAGCGCCAATTTATTTAACACAACAAATTATAACTTTAAGTACATTAATTTGTAGAGTGCTAAATTCATACAACATTACAACATTAAAGTGTACCAATTAATGGAGTTTGGGTGTAATGGTAATAAGAGTAGTCATTGATTGAATTGTAACGATTTTTCATAATTTTATTCAGAAACCACAAGCGTGTTTCAAAATTCCACTTACTTCGCCATAAATATTCATTATTATTCGCTTAAAAACGTTCAATGTGTCAATACATTTATCATTAAATAAATCTTATATTCTACAGTAACAAAAGTTATATTCTAAATATTTATTTCTTAATCTTAAATTCTACTCCTCAGTCTGACTGTGTGCTTTACTGCAGTTTTGTTTTATTTTTATTATATATCTTTCAACTACGTTAATTTATGTATTGCATACATATTAATCACTGATTGCTTTACAGACTTTAAATAAAATTTAACTTGACTAAATTAATCGTTAACCATTAATGAACATATTTACCAAATTTAAATTAGATTCTCTGAACCTCTATATCTACATTTTACATAACTCTTATTTATTTTTAAATTTCAAAGTGTCTTTTCAATGTCTTTAGTCTCTCATTTAAAATTTATAAATTGATTATCTGTCACCTCGATTCTGTAGTTCATACCCATGTCCTCCGTTGATCCGTAGGTCCTCTTCTGATGGAGTTCCCTGCACGTTCCCCCGGTTCCACTTGTCGTCCTCCAGTTACTCGTCCCTCATGGTCCCATCTGGTTGCTGTAGTGTAGAGTGATATGTTGCTCTGCACCAACTGCTGTTGTTCTAGCAGACTCCTCTACTGTTCAGCATAGCGTCCCTCTGCATGATGTAACCTCGTAGCTTGTCTTGAGTGACGGACATTTGTGTGTGTAGACATCATCAAGTATGTTCTATATTCGTATTCGTAACCAGATTAAGAGTTACTGTTTAATACTTAAGATGAACATAACGTCCATCCGCCTTTACTGTTCAATTAATAAAATTTAAAACTCACGTCGATACTGGAAAATTTAAAACTCGCTCACATGTAAAAATTATAGGGGCATCTCTCTACTTAATACAGCATATAAGGTATTGTCCAACATCATATTTTCTAGGCTGCTTCCCTACGCTGAGGAAAACATAAAAGAATATCAATGTGGATTCACTAGGAATAGGTCAACAATAGACCAAATATTTACACTAAGGCAAATCCTGGAAAAAACGTTGGAATATGGAGTGGCCACTCACCATCTTTTTGTGGATTTCCAGTCGGCATATGATTCAATCAACCGGAAAGTGCTATATAGAGCTATGAAGGAGTTGAATATACCATCTAAGTTGTTGCGTATGGTTGGAGTAGTTACGTCAAATTCTAAGTGCCAAATCAGAATACAATCAAATCTATCTAACTCCTTAAAAACTTTGAATTGGGCTGAAACAAGGAGATGCCTTGCATGTCTGTTGTTCAACGTAGCTCTACGAAAGGTCATCAGGGATTCAGGAATTCAAACTATCGGATACATATTTCACAAGGAGGTACAGCTTCTGGCCTATGCCGATGACATTGATGTCATAAGTAGGTCTGAGTCTGGCTAAAAGAAGCCTTTCAGGAACTGGAGTTCTTCGCTAAAGCTACGGGCTTGGTTATAAACCAAAGCAAAACCAAATATATGGTTGTAGGTGCCAACACTCGTGCCCTGTCCTTGCGCATTAATGATTATGAATTTGAAGAGGTTCAGGGTTTTCCATATCTCGGGTCATATATGGACTCTGGAAATGACTCCTCCAGAGACATTGAAAAACGGATAGTATCTGCTAATAGGTGTTACTACGGACTGGTGAAACATTTTAAGTTAAAATTAATAAGTAAAGATACAAAAGCCACCCTATACAAGACCTTGATCAGACCAGTCCTGATGTATGGCTCGGAATGCTGGGTGCTAAAAACACTAGATGAGCAGAAACTATCCGTGTTTGAGAGGAGGGTACTGAGGAGAATCCATGGCCCTGTGAAGGAAAACGACATTTGGAGGCGACTGCATAATCGAGAGTTGTACGAAAGGTTTAAAGATCTTCCGATCGTGCAACTCATACAAATTAACAGATTTCGTTGGGCTGGTCATGTGCAGAGAATGGCGGAGGATAGAATCCCAAAAAGAGTTATGAATTATTTGCCGATGGGAAGGAGAAAGAAAGGAAGACCGCGTACAAGATGGCTGGACCAGGTTGGTAAGGAGGCAGTGAGGCTGGGTGCAGCAAACTGGTGGACATTGTCCAGGAGTAGAGACCAGTGGGGAAGATTTCTTTTGGAGGCCAGGGCCCGGACTAGGCTGTAGCGCCGAGGATGTATGTATGTATGTCGATACTGGAGATAGCTTCCCGCCGCTACTGAAGACTGATTGAGAAGAAGGTTGGCTTCTTCCGTGCCCTTATTTATATTCGAGCATCGTACGCACCTGTTGGAACAGAATTCTGCCTGTCTGAAATTGCTTGGTGGCGTCAGTTCCCCCACTATCGTTCAATTTCATATTTTCGCACATTTCTGCCAATGGCAAAGTCTAAAGTGACCTACAGGGTGCTCTAACGATGGCTGATTTAATTACACATGTTCAACGTAATTACCATCGTAATCGAATAATTCGTGTAATTACTACGCACTTAAAATCGCACTGCGCGTCCTTTTAACGCCGTTTTCTTACTACACATGTGTATTAATTTTATTACATACTTACGAGTCTTTGAAATTTTTTCTACCATTTATGGTTTTCTTATAATTAAATAAAAACTATAATTTGACAATTATTTAGGGTGAGATTGCAAACTTTCATGCTCGAACCGGCCTCATTCACACACATCATTTACTACTGTACGCACTCTCAGCTACAATCGCGTGAGCGTACAGGTCGGTTCCTGTATGTCTACATGCCGTATTTTTAACATAAACTCAGCTTTCAATCTGATACCTGCTAATTTTTTACATATAAATTTAATTTAAATATTCATTTTATCTATTAAATGCACAGTACAGCGTATGATTGTATTGTCGCATTATTCCTCTGCTTGGTAAAAAAAAACTTAATAAATTTATTTATTAAAAATTTTTATATCATTAGACACATCATATTTTTTATATTTCATATTATTTATTTCTACACTTATTCACATAATACAAAACAATAATAATGGATAGTAATCGTTTCAATTCACCCTTAGTTGGAGGATTGAGCAAGTAATGTTTCCTCTCCTTATACAGGTGTTTTTGACCAAGTTAGTCACAGCTCCGCTTTAACAATTGTTCCCCTTTAAACTAGTTCCACTGACCTATTTATTTTATGTGTAGAACTTCCTAAATTAGTTGGCGTGGTACTTGCCAATTTCTTTCTTCTTCACGTCATCATATACAATAAATGTATGTCTCCCGACTCGTTGTTTTAATGTATATGGTCCATTATAAAGTCTAAAGAAATTTTTCGCAGTATTATCGCTTCGTTTTTCCAACTGGATTTGTTTCAATAATACTTTTTCTCCCACGTTGAATTGTTGTATTTTGTGTGTTCTGTTAAATCTCTCCATTCTCTTGTTACACCTTTCTATTATCCGTCGCTTCGCATACTCAATCTTCACACTTATTGGTACCGGTACATTTTGGTTTTCAGGTTTGTTTATGTACTTCGTCCAAAATCTGTTCGGCTTTTTATCTGCTCATTTATTACAGTATATCCACAAATATTTACCTAGTTCTTTGTTAACCCTTTCTGCAAGATTTCCTTGAGGATGTCTTATGGATGTGAGTACAGGTTGTATTCCATTCTCTCTCAAAGTTCTGTCCTATACCTCACTCTGGAATTGTACACCCTGATCACTGAGTATCTTTTTCATTTTTCCATATGTTGGAATATATTTCTGCAGTAGTATTTTTAGAACAACCTTTGTTGTGGGTCGCATAATTGGATACAGCCGGACTCCCTTGGAAAACACATCGATACATACCAATATGAGCTTTACTCCTCGACTTGATCGCAGTAGTGGTCCCAGAAAATCCACTGCAATTAGCCCTCCCTTATTTTCTTTCTGGATACTCTGCATTTCTACATATATTTGTAAATTCGGTAATTTCGCTGTTTGACACTCATAACATCTCTTCACCCCATTCTTGATTTTTCGAAACATATTATTAATAGTAAAATCTTCTCGCAGACTCAGGTAGCATTTCAGAGCAGCAGCATGCACTAAGCTCTCGTGTGCTGGTTGGATCAACTTATGCAACATTTCGTTAGTTAGTACTATCTTCTAATCTTGTCTTACTAACTTGAAGAGAATTCCATGCAGCACCTTATAGTGATCCGGTAGCTGTTCTCGAGCTTTCATCTCCCTTAGGGTAACATCCAAATTTTCTTGTTGCGCTAAACGTTTTAGCATCTGTTTTACCTCATCGTTTGCTTTAAATTTAATTGAAAGTAATTGTATTTCCTTATTCTCGTTCTCATATACTTCTTCACATTCCTCTGTGATGTATCGGCTTAATGTATCAGCTACAATATTGTCTTTACCTTTACAATACTTAATGGTGAACGAGTATTCTCCGATGGCTATAATCTATCTTAATAATCGGGCATTCGTTACCTTGCATTTCAATAGAAAGGATAATGCTTGATGGTCTGTGTGTATCTCGAAGTGAGTACCATAAATATAATATCTGAATTGCTTAAGAGCGTATACTATTGCGAGGATTTCTTTTTCTGATGTGGAGTAGTCTCTCTCTGCTCCTTTGAAGACTCTACTGGCGTAGGCGATGACTCGGTGCTCTCCCGTAGTATCCTGTTGATATAGTACACTTCCTACGGCGTAATCACTGGCATCAGAGTAGATTACGAATTTTCCTTCACGTTGAGGATGGTGTAACATAATTGTTAAGAATTGTGTTTGATTAATATTTTTGTTGAACTATAAACCTTGACGTGTAGATTCCTTGGTTGATCATTTTTAATAATGTCGTGGAGTTAGATTGGCCAGGATGGTAAAAATAATTGTGGTTAAGCGGACTGTAATTTTATACGTTTGTTGTACGTAAATGGTACAATTGAATTTAGAATTTCAGAAGGTTAGCTAAGCCTTCTATGCATCATGTCGTCTGAGAAATCAGATTAGAAAAAATTTACATTATAGAAAAAGGACGCAATTTATGCAACACTTGAATAATACATTAAATGAAATGATTTAGGCCTAAGGCCTACATAATAAGTCGCGACATGAAAAGAATTAAGATGACAGCCGAACGCAACAAGCTTAAGTCACGTCTGTTGTATTCGGACGCTCAGAGCACTGTGTCGTCATGTCTGCCTTTGCAAGCAGAATTGGCATATGATCAGATTAGCCAACCTTCCATTAACATAATTCCCACATTAAATACCAACATTACTGTCCATAACTGCCGCAAAAATCGAGCGATTTTTTTTGTAATACTTTTTTAACAATTTATATTATACAGAAAACACAAACATGTACGTTCTTACTAATAGATATTAACCATTAGTAGTTCGATGTCTTAATTGTCGACATTGAAATGTTAGATAACTAAGATTATAACATTAGACTGCTCAGAGATAAAACCTTAATGATAATGATAAAGTTAGATAGGCCACAGTTGGCTTGCGAACTGATTCATACATGATTATAAACGTGCATGTATCAGCAGAGATGCATACAACACAAAACATGAAACTTGATAATGGATAATCTGTGACTCATCCCTTGATGGGTCACATATAAATTGCAAATATTTATGCAAGTCATGATTAACGATCCAAGCCAGTCAAGGCCAGCTGATTTATACATGATAGTATTGAATATAAAATGAATAGACAAAGATTATTACAAAAAGTTATATGCATATAAAAACATAGATTAAGCATAACGCTGTAGTAATAATTAAATAGCACATGCTATACCAAACAATTGCAAGAATGCACAAATAAATTGACATGCGAAAATAGATGATATATTGTTGAGTAGTTACAATTATATAAACGTAATAACATATATGTCATAATCAAAAATACATGAATAATAATATATGTGCGATACATGATCGTAAAATACAAATACAAAAATATGTGCAAATATATATGCGTGGTGCATAATCATAGACAATAGATGCGGGTACAATAATATGTGTTACATAGATACAAAGTATATAGGTACAAAATATGTGTTGCATAGTTACAAAATACATCAATACAAGACATAAAATACAATATAATAGCACAAGTGACAAATGCAGTAAATGTGTTCATACAAAAATGTAATGCATGTGTTGAGCAATAACAAGTAACACATAAAAATTCATAGAATAGTGAAATAGCAATGCACAAATATTAATAAAAAATGTGCAGCAAATGCATACATGGCTTGTATAGTTCCAAAATCCATGTGAATATTATATAACAAAATACATAACATAAGAACCAATACCACCAATAGACATAATACATAAACCACTACCAATAGCAAATATGAATATACAAAGGACATAGTATATGTCTTACAGAATTATCAATACATGTAAATACAAGAATAAGTAAAGTATACCACAATGACAATATAATAAGTATAAATATAATAACATAATGCATGTTTGTACAATTACAAAATACATGCGAATTTGATATATGAGATACACTATAATGCAATATCAATATATAACGTGTTAAAAAATGTTTGTGACATCACATATCACCATAATTGAAGTCGGCCAAACTATCAAACAATTAAGTAATGAAAAGCTTGTGGCCAAGTAAAACATAACGTTGTGCTAAGTAGTTACATTGACATCGTGTCTAGGCTTCGTCCCGCGCTGGCAAGAAACATAACTTGTGAATTGGTCTGCGAAAGGTGCCAACAGGCGTACGAACGTCAACTACCCTAATTAAATTGTCTGCTCCGGGAAATGTGGCTGTGATTACCCCAAATTTCCATGCTAATGGAGGCAAGTTATCCTCGATTAGCAGGACCAGGTCACCAATGGAAACGATTTCTTTAGCGAACTTCCATCTGTGACGCTGTTGCAATTGGTGTAGGTAGTCGCGCGACCATGATTTCCAAATAGCTTGGACAAACTTCTGGAGAAGTTGCCAACGGGCGAGACGAGAGATGGGAACGTGTGACAAGTCGGATCAGGTATTGCCGTTAATGGTGCACAGATTAAAAATGGCCAGGTGTAAGTGGCACTGGATCGTTTACATCCAATGAAACGGCAAATAATGGACGTGAGTTTAGACAGGCCTCTACCTGTGATAAAACCGTAGTAAACTCCTTAAACGTGAGTATGGACTTGCCGACAACGCGGCGCAAATGATATTTCAAACTCTTTATACCGCTCTCCCATAGCCCACCAAAATGAGGTGACGATGGAGGAATGAATGACCACTTAATACCATGAGAAGTTGCAAATAAATGAATTGTTAAGGTGGCATCCTTGTTATGCCAGAGATTGTAAAGGTCATGGAAGACGTTGCGGGCCTTCCTAAAGTTCGTGCCATTGTCAGAATACAATTGGCTAGGTATGCCCCTACGGGCCATGAAGCGACGTAAGACGGCTATAAACGCATTGGCCGTGAGGTTGGAAACCAATTCCAAATGAATGGCCCTAGTGGCTAAGCAAATGAATAGAGACACATATGACTTGGACAGAGTCCTAGATCTCTGCCCGCCATGACGGAAGGGACCACCATAATCCACTGCACAGAATAAAAACGGCCTGGAAGGAGTAACCCTGCGAGATGGCAAAACACCAAGCCTTTGAGCTTGATATCTGGTATTAAATCTGAGACATTTGACGCATCTACGAATGATGGAACGAATCACTATCTTGGCGTTAATAATCCACCAGCGTTGACGAAGTGAATGATGGACAAGTTGAGCACCAGCGTGGAGAAGTCGAATGTGCTCACTCTCAATTATGAGGCGAGTGATGTGAGCCGAAGGGTGCAAGACAGTAGGATGCTTATTATCATTGGGTAGTTGGGACTGCTGTAGACGTCCGCCGACGTCCAAACTCATCAAGAAATGGGTCAAGAGAAGACAGTTTACTCCTAATAGAGACAGAAGCTCCATTTCGAAGGCAATTAAGCTCAGTAGCAAAATGGATCGACTGGGATTACTTTATAAAAAGTTAAGGGTAGAATGAATTTCGGTAGGGGTAAGAACTCCCGAAATTTTCTCTGCCTTTGAGGGTCTAGCATTTTTGATAAATCGAAAGCAATAAGTGTACACGCGGGTCTGTCGGTGCAACGAGGAAAAGTCTTTAGAGAGATCAATAGGTAAGGTAGAAATTAGAGAAAGCTTTGGGGTTTGTTTCTCCTCAACGGAGCATTCAGGAAGCGGCACATTAGAAGGTGAAAAAACATTGGGCTCAGAAGATTGAGACAGACAAGTAGGACCATGCCACCAAAGCGAACAATCGCGTAAAACGTCAGGGTGACATTCTCTAGAAATAATGTCAGCAGGATTATGTTGGGAAACAATATGATGCCATGTGTGGGTTTCAGTGAGACGCTGAATCTCAGCAACACGATTAGCGACGTAGGTCTTCCACCTAGAAGACTGAGCATGAATCCAATAAAGAGATACCATGGAATCGGAGTATAGGTGTACGCTATTGACAAAGGAATGGAGAGCAGGGGTGACCTTGAATAAAAGTCGCGATAAAAACAAACAAGCACAGAGCTCATTGTGGGTAATGACACCTGTCGTAGTGGAGCCACACGAGATTTAGAACACAAAAGGTGACAAGAGGCCATTAAATCTTGATAAATAACTCTAATGTAAATGCAACATCCATAACCCTTTTCAGAGGCATCTGCGGAACAATGTAATTCAATTAGCTTGGGCTCAGACTTGCTGCGTATGGAGCGTGGAACAATAATTTCACCAATTAAATACAACTTGTCGCATAATGAACGCCAATACGAATAAAATTGCTCAGAAATTGGCTTATCCCATCCAAGATTGCACAACCACAGTTGCTGCATAAACTGTTTATAAAGGAAAACAATTGGACCAATGAGTCCCAATGTGTCGTAGATACCCGCTATAATTGACAGGATTCTCCTCTTAAAAATACTTGACTCAACTGGAAATGACTTGATGTCAAACATGAATGAATCTGCAGAGTTGTTCCAAAGAATGCCCAACGTACGCACATCGCCTTGTTTGTTTAATGGAAGTGATAAATTACTATGCTCAGTGACTACATTTGGTTCATTTGATGCCCATTTATGTAGAGTAAAGCCATATTGACTCAACAACGTACTTAAGTCAGATTCTAACTTGATCAGATTAGAAATGGTGTCTGCACCGGTCAACAAATCATCGACATAAAAATCATTAATTATAGCTGAAGCAGCGTCAGGAAAGGAAGCTTCATTATCCTTACCAATCTGAATAAGGCAGCGAGTTGCCAAGAATGAAGCGCTAGCAGTACCGTATGTTACAGTTCGCAACACGAAATGTTTAAATTGTTCAAGCAAAGAATCACGCCATAGAATACGTTGGTAATGACAATCGTTATCAGACACTAGAATTTGCCGATACACATTCTCGATGTCAGCGATTAGAACATAATTGTGTACACGAAATCGCAAAAGACTGGAGAAAAGATCTTGTTGGACGTTTGGGCCCACTAACAAAATATCATTGAAAGATAGACCATTGGTAGTTTTAGCAGACGCATCAAAAACGACGCGAAGCTTCGTCGTGGAACTAGAATGTTTAAAAACGGCATGATGAGGCAAATAGTAGGTATTTGAAACCTTGGAATCAACAGAACAATCGTCAACCAGCGTCATGTGGCCAAGATCCTTATATTCCTGAATAAAATTTGCATATTCACGCGCAAGCTCAGAATCACGCTTGAACCTGCGTTCTAAACTTAAAAATCTCGCTTCAGCGGTAGCATAGGACTCACCCAGCTGGGCATTATCAGCAACGGATGGCAGTGAAACGACAAATCTACCTTCATTATTACGAGCAGTAGACTTAACAAAATGTTCTTCGCAAACTGAATCGTTAATAATGGGTATAACGTCTCCCTTGTCAAGACATTACAAAAATCGGGAACCAGTTCAATTGTTACCTGTTAATTAAACTAGCTGCCGTGGTTAGTAAACTTTACTTACCAACAAATTATATATCAGGAATTAGTCAAGGATTGCATAAGTTTATTCACTCGCTGGGTGTTAGCGAAACATCTCTTTATTGTCATATTTATATCTCATACTTTACTTTACTTTTAAAAGAAAGATTCTAATAAATTTTGCATTAAATATTCTTTAAATTTTTACTTCTTATTCTTTTTATCTCAAAACCATACAGCTAGGTATTATTTCAAGTACCACGGATCCGGGTCTCAACTTTGCTATAATTTAATTTATCACAACTTCAACCAACTTCAAACATCAACTTCAAAACTATTTGAAGAATAGTTTGGTGTAAATTTTAGAATTACTTTACATCTAAACATCGTAATGTTATTACTATATCTTTACAGAGATTACAAATATTTATATGTTAATCTTTAAGTTATCAAAAGCTCCTTACAGTTCTTTTGTTCCTTTTTGTTGAAACAAATTATCACAAATGTTATGATTTAATATTACCTGAATAGAACATGAGTTTGCTGTGGGGGTCCGTGATAGTCTTCTTCAGTCGTCTTCTTGGGTGTGATACAATTTTCCTCTTGATGCTCCATATGATTGATTGTTTCCGAAAGGTAGTCTATTTCATGACGATTGGATTCTGGTACTAGAAGTTCATACGGTTGTTGTTGTAATTTTCTTCTTCTGGAGTCGGTTGTTCACATTTTACATTTTAATAGTTCTTACTTTAGCAGCACTAAAATATGGTAAGGAACATATCTTACCACTTACTGTTTGTTAAGAGATGTGTCGCCTAAATTCTTTTCTTTCATTACATATTACCCATATTTCTTCACGCACTACATTACAATTTTTTATTTATTATTTCCCAACGCTACATTGGGTTAGATCAAAATAACTACTAACGTGATTGTACAGTATTTGAGCGGTATACACCTACGTGTAACTTGACAACACATTTGCGACATCCGTACATGTCGAAGTTTCTCCGGCGAAAGGGGCATTGTTTAGCGGCGAGGAGTCTGTAAGCTGGCGCGGTTTTACGCGCTGAGAAAGTAGTTCGTTCCTTTAGTAGTATTAATTATTCATTAATTAACTATTAATATTTTATGCTACTTTTGGTTATGAGTTAGGAATTTTCCCTTTTATTAGTACGTCTTTTATTTAGTTAACGGGATTATTATTTTTCGCTTAATAATATCGTACTTTGCGTGTTCGTAGTGGACAATTTGCACGTTGATACAGGAATCTAGGCACAGATAAGGGGTGGATAATACTCTTACTTGTTATAAGAACAAAAATTTAATTTGTGCTATTTAAACATTTTTTAAATCGTCACATGGGTGCATTATCAAGGACGGTTCAGTCTCCGAAAACTTCTCAAGAGGCGCTAGAATTTGATCATCGTTGTTTCTTGCCAAGAACGAAACGGCAGGACCCTTTGAATGACAATGCTTAGGTAAATTGCCTGCTAGAATATAGCCTAACTTAGTTTCTTGTATAACCGGAAAGTTAGGACCACGAACATATTTGTTAGCTTGAATCAAGTCTAAATAAAACTGCGCTCCCAACAATATGTCTATGTCAGCTGATACATTAAAATTTGGGTCAGCAAGGAAAATATTATCTTGGATATTAAAATGTTTTACGACAAAAGATTGTGCTGGAAGTTTTTGGGTCAAAGTAGATAAGACTGCGCATTGAGCATTAAAAGTAAACCTTTGATAACGAGAAACAATACGAACTGATACCAAATTAGTAGCGCAACATGTTGCATTATTAATACCTGAGATTGGTATATTAGATTTATTTAAGTTGAGTTGCAGTTTTTTTGCAAATGATGCAGTACAAAAATTAACTTGAGACCCTGCATCTAGCAATATTCGCGCAAGTTGCTTGTTACCAGCGCGGTCTATAACGAATACGACGGCTGTAGATAAGATAACATTGTTCGCTGATTGCAGCTTAAATGAACAGTAATTACTACTGCTGGCAGGGCTGTGTTTTAACCCATTATTTATGTAAAGTAATGTATGGTGTCGTCTGGAACAGATCTTACATGACTGCTTGACCTTGCAATTAGGTGAAAAATGATCTGGTCTCAAACAATTAGTGCAGCATTTATGCTTTAATATAAATTGCCCTCGTTCCGATACGCTCAAATCGCGAAATTTGTCACACATATAAATTGGGTGACTTGCCTTGCAGCATGGGCATGAATAATTATTTGAAATAGAATGATAGCTTTTAAATACAGTGCTGCCAGCAGATTTCGTAACTTAGATTTTTCAGACTTATTGTTAAATTTTAGAATTGGTTTGTTAAGCTGCTGTCCAGCTTCTAGCGGTAACGTGTTTTCTAATAATTGTCTACGGGTATTTAGAAACTGTATAAAACTCCGAAAGTTGGTAAGATTTTCAGAATCTATAGATTCTTTCCATAATTTAAATGTGGAATGATCAAGTTTTGTTGACAATAGCTGTATGACAATAAGTTCAAATGAATCCACTGACAATTGCATAGCTGTCAGAGAATTGACAGAAGACGTTATAGTATTTGTAAATTCTGCTAAGCTCTGTACAGAGTCCTTGGTTGTAGACTTCACTCCTAATAAATTTTGAATATAATATTTAGCTAATATGAATTTATTGTCATATCTAGCGGACAGCAAACTTAACGTATTGAATAATTTTCGTTACAAATAGGCAAAGCCTTGATTAAATCTAGTGGTTCATTTTTGAGAGATGAATATAAGTAATGTAATTTTTGCACTGAAGTTAAGTCAGATCTAGCATGTACCAAGTCTAAAAATATCGAGTAAAAGTGCTGCCATTCGAGAATGTTACCTGTGAAGCAGGGCAGCTTTATAGGTTTTAATTGAATGTTACTGCTTAATGTTTGAGATTCAGTCTGGATGTTGAAAGTGTCTATTAGTTGTAAAATCTTAGCCTCGGTTGAATATAAAAGCTCTTCAACCTCGACTCTGTCCTCTTGGGCAGCATTTATGTCTTTAGAAATTAGTTCGATCTCAGAATGGACCTCATCATATTTTATTGATAAACTTTTTAAACTTTCTAGTCTCACAGTTATAAAATGCTTGGTATTGCTATTTTTATCAAAGTTAACTACTGCGGAATTGATTCTCACTATGGCAGACTTTAAGCCGCCTCTCTTTTTAACCAACACTCTTAAGCCTTCTTCCGTCATTTTACGCACGTTTTACTGATGGCGTTGATGTCGTGTCTTCGATGAGATGTCTTGCAGCGTTGAGGCCGTGGAGCAGATGGTAGACACGCACGGACTGGATGGATGACTACTCTGAACTTGAAACTGCTCAAAACCTGGCGTGTAGGCGTTAACACGTGGATTTTTTATGTACTGGTGCTGTCTATGAAGTTCAATCACGACGACGAAAGAAATGTTGAATAAATACCGACACGGTCGGATCAGTGAACATACTGAATCGCCCGTGATGGCCAGAAATTGGAGTAAAAAAATGATTAGGTGAGAAGCCGCTCGGTAAGGTATAAAGTTGTGAAAGAAGATTAAAATGATGAATCCGGCCCGGAGGACCAAAAAATATTAAGAATTGTGTTTGATTAATATTTTTGTTGAACTATAAACCTTGACGTGTAGATTCCTTGGTTGATCATTTTTAATAATGTCGTGGAGTTAGATTGGCCAGGATGGTAAAAATAATTGTGGATAAGCGGACTGTAATTTTATACGTTTATTGTACGTAAATGGTACAATTGAATTTAGAATTTGAGAAGGTTAGCTAAGCCTACTATGCATCATGACGTCTGAGAAATCAGATTAGAAAAAATTTACATTATAGAAAAAGGACGCAATTTATGCAACACTTGAATAATACATTAAATGAAATGATTTAGGGCTAAGCCTACATAATAAGTCGCGACATGAAAAGAATTAAGATGACAGCCGAACGCAACAAGCTTAAGTCACGTCTGTTGTATTCGGACGCTCAGAGCACTGTGTCGTCATGTCTGCCTTTGCAAGCAGAATTGGCATATGATCAGATTAGCCAACCTTCCATTAACATAATTCCCACATTAAATACCAACATTACTGTCCAATAATATTTTCGATGAATAACGTTTTCACTTCGTTGAAGGCATCTTGGTCTTTCTTCTCCCATTTCCACTTCTGTCCTTTCTTCGTTAGCTCCAGTAATGGTTGCGTGTTGTTTGCATACAATGATGAGAATCTTCTGTAGTATCCCGTTAGTCCTAAGAATGCTCTTAACCCTTTACACTTCAATGTCTTTAGTCTCTCATTTAAAATTTATAAATTGATTATCTGTCACCTCGATTCTGTAGTTCATACCCATGTCCTCCGTTGATCCGTAGGTCCTCTTCTGATGGAGTTCCCTGCACGTTCCCCCGGTTGCACTTGTCGTCCTTCAGTTACTCGTCCCTCATGGTCCCATCTGGTTGCTGTAGTGTAGAGTGATATGTTGCTCTGCACCAACTGCTGTTGTTCTAGCAGACTGTTCAGCATAGCGTCCCTCTGCATGATGTAACCTCGTAGCTTGTCTTGAGTGACGGACGTTTGTGTGTGTAGACATCGTCAAGTAAGTTCTATAATCGTATTCGTAACTAGACTAAGAGTTACTGTTTGACACTTAAGATGATCCATCCGCCTTTACTGTTCAATTAACAAAATTTAAAACTCGCGTCGATACTGGACATTGCGTCCCGCCGCTACTGAAGACTGATTGAGAAGAAGGCTGGCTTCTTCCGTGCCCTTATTTATATTCGAGCATCGTACGCACCTGTTGGAACAGAATTCTGCCTGTCTGAAATTGCTTGGTGGCGTCAGTTCCCCCATTATCGTCCAATTTCATATTTTCGCACATTTCTGCCAATGGCAAAGTCTAATGTGATCTACAGGGTGCTCTAACGATTGCTGATTTAATTATACATGTTCAACGTAATTATCATCGTAATCGAATAATTCGTGTAATTACCACGCACTTAAAATCGCACTGCTCGTCCTTTTAACGCCGTTTTCTCACTACACATGTGTGTAAATTTTATACATATTTAGGAGTCTGAAATTTTTTCTACCATTTATGGTTTTCTTATAATTAAATAAAAACTATAATTTGATAATTATTTAGGGTGAGATTGCAAACTTTCATGCTCGAACCGGCCTCACTCACACACATCATTTACTACTGTACACACTTTCGGCGACAATCGTGTGAGCGTGCAGGTCGGTTCCTGTAGGTCTACATGCTGTATTTTTAACAGAAACTCAGCTTTCAATCTCATACCTGCTTATTTATTACATATTTATAAATTTAATTTAAATATTCATTTTATCTAATAAATGCACATTATAGCGTATGATTGTATTGTCGCATTATACCTCTGCTTGGTAAAAAAAAATTTAATAAATTTATTTATTAAAATTTTTTTATATCATTAAACACGTCATATTAGGATACCTTACTTCCAGTGTCTACATTCCTGGTTTGTAAACAGGTGTTCTTTATTTTTACGTTTGTACTTCCACTAAGTAAGTCATTTAATCTGTACTCCTACTTTCAAACAGTGTCCTATAATTTAACTTTTGCACTTCCACTAAGAAAGTTATTTCTTACTACATTTCCTACTTTCCACTATAAGAAGACATTTAATTCTTACAGCTTTTCATCTGTGAAAGTCATAGAGCTTGTAACCTCTGTAAATTCCTTTAAGATCCCATAATAGAGCATATCTAATATAATAGGGTATACAATGTACAAAATATAGGCTACATTCACATTTCAATGACAATGCAGAAATCGAATTAGAACGAGTAACGTCCAGCGAGGAGTTGATTCCTAATGGAGAATGGGGATGTGTAAAATGGTGCGTAATTAGTTGTAAATGGCATGTACCAAACATTTAATGCTGTGCCGTAGTGGGAGGCATATTCGAATAGTCGCGCCTAGCCCAAGGTCCCGCTCAGTCGACCTGAGCGATGTGTGTGTCGTCGAAATTCAGATAGCTGCCTCGTAACAGCTGTTTCAACGTTACCGTTCCGTTACCGTTGTGCATTGGTAAAACGCGTGTTCATTCTCCATTTTCTCTTCAGCTTCCGAAGTGCTCGCTCGTGGTCCGGCGACTGGAACTGTAACTTATTCTCTCCGACTCTACATGAGTACTTAAACTTTTAAAAGGTCTCAGGTAAGCATTGTTGCAATTTTTCGTATTAGGTTAATGGGCATAGATGTTTTATATTTGTGTGTCTGTGTGATCCGTATATGTAAAATTTTATTTGAAATGTATCTGTTTTAATGTAAATTGTACTTGCTTCTGGCGCGTGGCGATCTGGTCTCGGCATGTTTGAAAATTTAATTTAGAGTTACTGTGCACCCACAAATAAAAGAGACTAAAATAAATTGAGCTGAAAGAGTTTTAAACAATTATAAATGGAATTTTAACAAAACTGAATTTATAAAATTTATGTATATATATTAAGAAAATGTAAAGATGAATTAACGTATGTGTGTTACATCCTGCAACCATTAATGAAAATGCAGTGATAAATTTTCGAATGTCTTTTAAGTAATCAGATAATAATAATTTCCAAAGAATTAGACAGTGTGTGTGTGGTGTTGCTATTTTGGTGGCGAGAAAGAGTCGTAGGTGAATTTAAGAGGTGACAGATATCTACAAATAAATGACGTTACAGGGTCCTCGAACCGTCGACAGATGGGAAACAGCTGACATGATGGCACCTACACCAGCCATCATCATGGAAATAGATCGACAGTAAACGGCTCCCCACGTCGCCAGCCGCAGAGGGAGAACCAGTAGTTCCCAAGGACAACCATTCAACAGGTAACCACTTTCTTCTTCACCTATCAGCACCATCATCATAGAATTCATAGCCGCTTTTCGTTTTCCAAATCCAGGTGGGAAATTTCCAATTTAAATTTAACTACATCACACAGCATCATTTCATGGAACATGGGACATATACATAATATTAAAAAATGGTTAATTTTATAATGATAAAGGAGACAGTAGAATTTTCATGGACACATGTTTGTAACTTCAGTGATAAACTTCATTAATAATACTTTGTACAAGAGCAAGGCTGCGTTTTATGTATACATATATGTCCGTAATTTTGATATAGCTAAGGACTGGTGCTGATATGGGGTAATATAATCATTCGTGTCTAATAAGTTTAAAGAAGGTGCACAGTTAATTGATTTTCTATATTTAACATTCATTGATTGAGTAATTCAATTGACTAACTAAATGTATTAAATTAAATAATTGAATAATTAAGAATAATTGCTATCAGAATTGAATTATAATGATTAAGATATAAGGGGGTGTGAATATATCTTTGTAAATTAATTTCAGTCGTAGTAAGGGTATCCTACTGTCATGGGGTAGCACCAATTCTCATTATTGGAATACAAGTATTAATATATATGTATGCATCTATACGAGTTGTCTCTTATATAAAATGATATTGTATAATAATGTTATAAAAAGAAAGCACCAATAAAATGTTATTACTGTTACTGTTATGTGATTGTTTTATTGCGAGTCCTGTCACGCTGGGCCCAGTACTTTTTTTCTTCCGTCTAGGAAAAGTGCCTAGTTTTAAAAATTAAGTAATGACTTTTCCTAATGTTTGAGGGAAACGAAGAAGACAAAATTTCTTCGTTAAAAAAAAAATTGGATTCATTAAAAAATTGGATAACGTAAGAAACTGTCGGCCAACGTCATTACTCCAGTAAGCAGCACTTTCTTTGAACCAGTTTGTGCTTCAGAAAAATAAAAAATATTTCACCTGTAGGATCTGTTTTCCGTTCTATAAGAACGGCGGTTGGCTTACTGAATATGTGATACTGAACTTTTAATTCCCTCTCGGTGTGCAAAGTGTGAGCAGGAAAGTCTTGAACACCTCACTACCAAACCGGGAAAAGGACAAATATTTTATAGCCTACTGCTTATATTTACCATTTAATATGGATTATGGCGCTACTAAAATTCAGAACAAACGGCACTCTATTAGAACAAATTACTTCTATATAAACAATTATGAGTTCATCTATGTAGGTCACATTATGAAACCAAATGAAGCACACCAAGTGGAGAACATTAACTGAAAGACGAAACTGTGTGGGACAGCGAGGTAAGTTATATGTTAAAAAACTTAAAGGAGTTGCACAAAAGTTAAGAACTAAAGTGTATTGTGCCGCCCCTTGGCAAGACAACACAAAAATCGGGAACTAGTTTAATTCTTTACCAGTAAACTAAACCAGCTGCCGTTGTTAGTAAAACTCTTACTAACAAATTACAAAACAAGTATGATATAGGAAACTGACAAGGTTTGCATAAACTTATTCACTCACTAGGTATTAGCTAAAACATCTCTTTATTGCTATTGAAATATTAATCAAACATTATTCCTGATTTTAAAGAAAGTTATTTTAGTAAATAGTGCTTTTACTGCTTCAAAGATCTTAATTATATTATTCTTGTTATATCAAAATTTAATTATATAACTGTTAGTTTTAATACCACGGATCCGGGTCTCAATTTTCTCAAAATTATTAATTTATCAATATATACATTACGGTTACTATTACTTCTTACAAAATTACAAAATATACAAATCTGATAATTTGTTCATTACATTGCGAAAGTTTTTTTAAAGTTCTTTGTTACTTCTTATTAAGGGGAAATTTACAAAAGTTATGGTTTGATATCACCTGAGGTAGTTGTTGTATTCTTGGGACATCTCCAGTCGTCTTCTACGGGTTGAGTACGTTGTTCTTGGTGTATCTACATCGGGTTGATTTTTAGTTTACTTGAAGCTCTCGAAGATAGGTTGTTTACTTGAAGTTCCAAATGTTGTAATTTCACTTTTCTTAGTGTAGATTCTTGTAGTTCACATTTTCTTTATTTTAATTACAGTTATAGTTCTCACTTTGCAGTACTACAGTCTAGTAGTTAACTATGTTACACTTACATTTGATTTTGTTTTTAAGAGATGTGTTGGCTACCTTTTTCTATTTTATTTATATATTTTCTCACAAACTCTAGACACTACTTTATTCACAATAACAAGATTTCACGCTGGATATACTTCTAGAGAACATACACATACGTATATGTGTACAACACCAAAACTCACGTCTACTCATTGCGACGTTCTACGGCCGAATGCGCGTACGGTTTAGGGGAGAGGGCTCAGTAAGCTAGTGCGTATTTACGCACTAAGAAAATAGTTCGTACTTTACCTATTATTATTTATTCATTAATTAGAAGATAAATACTTTATGTTTATTTTATTATGACTTAGGGATTTCTTTATTTCTCTAGTCGCATTTTTTAATTATTTAAGTAATTATTATTATTATTTACTACTTAATACTTTTCTTGGCGTGTTGGTACTGGAAGGTTTCAAGTTGATACAGGAATCTGGGTATAGGTAAGGGTGTATGATACTCTTACATATTAAAATTAAAAATTTTAATCTGTGCGATTTTTTGATACATTTAAAATCGTCACATCCTCCTGCACTTAACTATGAAAAACGGGGGGGGTGTAATAATATAATTCTAATAAACAATTATATTTCATACTGAAATTTCTCTCTCTCAGCTTATTTCTATTCATCAATCGATTATCTTATACTTATGTCACATTTAAATTCTACTACATCTACTATATAAAGTACACAAAACGTAAATCTACCTTATTTTAATTCTTATATCTACTACCGGTTTTTTCTTGAATTGCTCACTAGTTTTACGGAGTTATACTCATGAGTATTTTACTAATAATAATACCGTATTGTAAGAACAATAGAATTACTTTTAGTTTACAGCGCTAAGGATTATTTTTCTTTCTTTCTTTCTCTTCATCTTCATTATACTTGTCATCAGATTTCTCATGTATAATACCATTCTCGCAGGACATAAGCTAAGGTTGATCAGGCCTCGCTTGTATTCGTACGAGGGGGTTTTGAGTTTATAGTTACCTATAGTATAGGATGTTACACAATCTTATCCTCTTTCGGTATAAGTCTATACAACATATTTTATTCTTAATACTTAGATAGTATTCTAGGTTTTCTATCTTTCTCGTAGTCTTCCTTCTGTATCTTGACACGAAAAACATTTTTTTATTTGAGACAAATGACTTCTGCGAACGTAATTTTCTGTATTGGGTTCATACAGAGCTACAGTAACGGGGGTGATGAACTTACGAATTTGGTAGGGGCCACACCATCGATAAGATAGTTTCGAAGTGATCCTATCAACTGCTTTACTCATAGGATGAGTTTTATACATGACTAAATCACCTATTTTATACTTTATTAGCTTATTATTATTCTCATGATACTTCCTTGATTTCTGTAAATTAGCTCTCAGATTTGCGCGAGCTTCGTTCCATATTTTTCGTATGTTATTCCCATTCACGTCGCGGGGTAATAACTCATTGATTTTCCACTTTGTGGTTAAAGGATGGTTGGGTTTGTACTTGTACAGTAAATCAAATGGTGTTGATTTATGACCTTCATGATACGCTGAATTGAATGCAAATTGTATCCACGAAATATTTTGATCCCAGGTTGTCTGGTCTTTAGCATGATAAGATATCAATGCTGATTTTAAGTTACGCAAGTATCTTTCGGCTATATTTCCTTGCGGTCTGTACTCGGTCACGGTAATATGATTTATACCTAATTTAAAACACATGTCATTAAATTCTTTCGATTTAAACTGGGGTCCATTGTCAGATATTAAGCTTAAAGGAGTGCCATAGTCTTTAAATAGTCGTTCTTGTAGAATTTTAATTGTCGTAGATGCTAATGCACGACGCATAGGATACATCCACACGAATTTAGTGAATGAGTCAACACAAATTAACAGCATAGTATTTCCGGATTTAGAGCGGGGATAAGGTCCAGAATAGTCGATGTATATTTTCGAGAAGGGAGTGGTAGGTATTTCGGAGATTAGTTTTCCGACTTGACTGGTTCTTGGTGGTTTGCTCAGCGCACAAATTTCGCATTCTTTCACGAACTTTTTTATTTCACTATTCATGTTTTCCCAGTGGTATTCCTTGCGAATACGATGTATCGTTTTCCTAATTCCCATATGAGCTCCAATTGTAGATGAATGGTAGTACTCCATTAACATAGGTTTGATTATTTCCGGGGCGATTATTCTTAGTAATTTTCCGTTTGCCTTCTTAAAACAAAGTACTCTTTTACTCAAGATATATTTATCAGATTTATTTCCTTTTTCTATTTGTTCGATTATTTTACACAATTTCGGATCTTGTTGTTGGTGATATGCTATGTCCTTAAATGCAAGGGGAAAATTAGTAATTAGTGTATTAACGATAGTGGTTTCAATATTGTCTTCTCCAGATCTTGTATTGGGTAGTTGGAACATGCGGGATAGAGTATCGGCCACTACATTTTGAGTTCCACGAATATGTTGCACTTTGAACTTGTAGCAATTTAATCTTAACACCCATCGTCCGATACGACCTAATTGCTTTGGGTGATTTAATAACCATGATAAAGCTTGATTATCGGTTTCTAGTAGAAATTCTTTGTGTTCTAAAAATGGTTTGAATTTATCAAAAGCAAATACTACGGCTAAACATTCCAGTTCATAGGCTGAGAACTTCCTTTCTTGCTCGGTCAGTGTCCGGGATGCATAACTGATCGGGAGTCTAGTATTATTTATTTCCTGGTATATTACGGCTCCTAATGCTACACTTGAACTATCGGTCTGTACGATAAATGGTTTACTGAAATCCGCTAACTGCAATACAGGTGGGGATATAATACTTTCTTTAAGTGTTTCAAACGCTTCTTGATGTTGAGTAGTCCACTCGAATTTCGTTCCTTTCTTTCTTAAGGCATTCAATGGGGCTGCTATATCTGCTAAGTGGGGTATATACTTATGAAAATAATTAATCATACCTAAAAATCTAGCTATACCTTTGACTTCTCTGGGAGGTAAAAATTCTCGGATTGCGCGTGTACGTTCGGGATCGATGGTAACCTTACCTTCGGCTGATACTATGTGACCTAAAAATGAGAATTGTTTCACTGCGAAATTAACTTTACTAGGGTTTACGGTCAGTCCGGCTTTCTTTAACCGGGATAATACTTCACGCAAGTGATCAATATGTTGATCCATTGACTCACTATATACTACTATATCGTCGAGATAATGATATACAAATTTAAATTTAACATCATGGAAAATTTTTTCTAACAGTCGGCTGCATACTGAACTTCCTTGTGATATACCGAATGGTACTCTCGTAAATTGATATAGATTAAATGGGACAGCAAAAGCAGTTAAATGTTTTGATTCCTCAGCTAGTGGAATTTGATGGAATGCTTGGTTAAGATCCATTATGGTGAAGATTTTCGCTTTTGTAAAATAGTGAAACGCACTGTGTATGTCTGGCAGTGGTATCGATTCAAATTCTATACTCTTATTTAGTTGTCTATAATCCACGACTAGTCTATGTTTGTCAGTTCCTTTTGGTACTAGGAATGCAGGCGATGAATATGGAGACGTTGATGGTTCAATGACGTGCTGATCAAGGAGTTTGTTTATGTGGTTTCTCATGATTTCCATCTTGGGCGGAGATAGTTTGTATGGGTGGAGTCGTATTACTTTGTTGTCACTAAGATTTATTTTATATTCAATTAAATGAGTTAATCCTAACTTGGGGGTGAGTACAGCAGAAAAATCTTTTATTAACTTTTGGATTCTTAGTCTCTCATTTCCTTTTAAATGACTTAGACTCGATTCATTAGGCTCTGAATGAATATTTGCGGTTTCACTAACAGTGTCGTTACTTAATTCGGAGTCGAACTGATATTTTTGAGTACGATCAAATCTGAAAAAATATTGTTTTGCATATATATCAAGGATTAAAGCAGTTTTTCTTATAAAATCCGCGCCTAATATTAAGTTCTGTCCTAACTCTTCAGCTACTAGTAGGGGAATGTACCAAGTAAAATTCTGAATTTTTAATTTCACCGTAATACTGTGAGATATCTTTAGGTTTTGTTTATTTGCGGTGGTACACTTTATGTTCACCATTTGGGTACGTTTAATCAGTTTATGATTAGCTAATAAGGTGGCTAACTGTTTACTAATTATACTACGGGTAGATCCTGAATCAATTAAACCAAGGGTTTTCGTTGCTCCAAGGTCTATCTGTACATAGGGTAGTTGGCATATACTTGTTTTACATGCACCAATAGAGTTGCACTTCTCGATAAATTTTGTTAAATAAGGATCTCTGCGTTTATTTTTACTCTTCTTTATTTGACGCTTAATATTGTTGTTACCTTTCCTTCTGGTGCTTCGGAAGACGTAGGATTTTCGTTCTTCCAGCTTCACACATTTTTTGATTGGTCGGTTTTCTGTAGATAACGCTTTTGTTTACATAACTTGCTAATATGTCCGGCCTTTCCACAGTTATAACATCTTCTTTCCTCACTTACTTCGCTCGTAGGTTGTCGGGATTTTGGTTTAGAGTATGAAACATGGGGATAGTTTTGGGTTTTATGTGTACTTACGAATCGCTTATCGCGGTAGTTTCGGGTATCATTTCCAATAGGTCTAGTTTGGAATGAATTTTTTTGTTGACTATGGGACATAGAAACACTTCTATTCTGGTCAGAATACCAGACCTCGGACGAATGTATACAACATAGTTCTAGTTCCGTAAAAGTTGTAGGTGGCTTCACGAGTGCTAGTCGAGATAGCTCCTCGGGGGATAGTCTTACTATGATAGTGTCTACTAACTGTTGTTCGCTCCATTTAACTTGTAACAATAAAGCAGATTCTCTTACTTCAGAAATATAATGAGCTAGTCTCTCGTATGTACCTTGTGCACGAAGTACTAAGTTTCGCTTCAATTCTTCGTAGATATCGGTGGGAATGAAATGTCTTATTAGTGTGGTATGAAGTTCTTCTACCGATTGATTATACCTTAGGGATTCTAACACTCTATCTTTCAATGGAGATCTACACTTAGGCAAAATAACTTGCAAAATCTGGTTATCTCTTAGTTGTTGCAGTTCCTTTAATTCTAAGATATGTTTGATAAAATTAAGGAGCTTTGTAATATTCAGCCCATCAGTGATTTGTATATTGGACAAAATACTTTCTACAGGGTGGGTTATTTTTCCATAGAGCTCGGGAGTTAAATTTATTTGGCTCATCATTCTAGGATTTTCCGCAGGTTGATTAGTCCGCGAAT
This sequence comes from Magicicada septendecula, assembly GCA_034769895.1. NCBI lineage: Eukaryota > Metazoa > Arthropoda > Insecta > Hemiptera > Cicadidae > Magicicada > Magicicada septendecula. Next base: position 359,467,111 of record CM068370.1, on the reverse strand, counting down.
GAGAAGGTAATTCGTAGGTATGGGTCATATTTTCTAGTTCATTAGGGAGTGACGTAACGTTTACTGGTTGAATATTTACTTGACTACCACTTAACCGTTCCTTGAATGGATGTATATTGGATTCCTGCAGAATCTGAATTTTTGCAGTACCGTTTGGTTGTTCTTGAGTCGGCGATTGGGTAGGTGAAATATTTAATTTCGTCATTGCTTCTTCGATTTCGTCTAATCTAAACAATTCGGATCGTCTACGTAATTCGCGTATTATCTCAGGTAATTGTTTTAATGCTTCCTCGGCGAATTTTTTTACATCAGGAGGGATATCTTTATCACCGGGCCAGGTCAACAAATTGGTGATACGACGGTATAGATGCTCAATTCTTTGGGTGGTGCGTAATATTACTGCGGGGGATTTTTCATCACGCAGGGTTTGTGCGTACGAAGTTAGTTCTGTATACTTACGATAACACGTTTCTTTTTCGCTATTGAAATCTAAAACACTCAAACGACTTAATAATGAAGGTTTGTCCGGTTTATTTTCGCGTAACGTCTTGCGAAGTTCCGCGACAGTTACATTAGAGTAGGGGAGACCATGCCATAATGCTTCATAGGTTAATTCGTCTTTCAACAAGAAATCGGGGTTAAATTGAGTCATTTTTTATAATAACCACTTTAAACACACGACGTATTACGAACGACAAATCTTATGTCACTTACTTTACTTCGTTTTCTCAATGTTTAAAAATAGATAACATTAATTCATTTAAACACATACACATATATCTTATTTCATATTAAGCTTTGGGATGTAATCTTATCTTAATTAATCAACATAACTTATCTCACAACAATTAAATTCTCAGTATTGACATATATAATTAATCAAAACAAAACGATAATACTATTTTAGTTGAGAGAAATTCCATATACGGAAAGTTCATTGATTTAGCAAACAGCACAAAGAATCAGCTGTTTTGGGGTGTCGTCTAGTTGCATAGGGTGGTAATTCAGAACAATACAAAAACAGGAAAGAGCTTGTCTAACGTGGTTTCGTTTTCTTATGGGGAGGAGGGGTTATGAATGAGAAGGGTGTATACAAAGGGGAGAGTTTACATTCCACAACACGTATTTAACATGAACCGACTGGTTTGGAATTGAATACTAACCAGCTATGACTTGCTTAATACACCAAAGTCGCGATACTAATATTATTATTATATAATTAAAATTTTACTCATTTATTTTTTTTTTATTTCTGAGTGAATAAATTTATGTTTGTCCTTTTTTTAATCGTTAACGACTTATAAACTTACACAACAACAATTACATAATTATGTTGCAATTTTCTGTACGTGACACTCTGTAAACAATATTTTTTTTTCCAAGTAAATTACACAATTTCAAATTCAGCAGAGTGGCGCAATTTTTGGTACTGTAAAAGCTTGGTACGACAACACAAACGTCGAGAACTAGTTTAATTCTTTACCAGTAAACTAAACCAGCTACCGTTGTTAGTAAAACTCTTACTAACAAATTACAAAACAAGTATGATATAGGAAACTGACAAGGTTTGCATAAACTTATTCACTCACTAGGTATTAGCTAAAACATCTCTTTATTGCTATTGAAATATTAATCAAACATTATTCCTGATTTTAAAGAAAGTTATTTTAGTAAATAGTGCTTTTACTGCTTCAAAGATCTTAATTATATTATTCTTGTTATATCAAAATTTAATTATATAACTGTTAGTTTTAATACCATGGATCCGGGTCTCAATTTTCTCAAAATTATTAATTTATCAATATATACATTACGGTTACTATTACTTCTTACAAAATTACAAAATATACAAATCTGATAATTTGTTCATTACATTGCGAAAGTTTTTTTAAAGTTCTTTGTTACTTCTTATTAAGGGGAAATTTACAAAAGTTATGGTTTGATATCACCTGAGGTAGTTGTTGTATTCTTGGGACATCTCCAGTCGTCTTCTACGGGTTGAGTACGTTGTTCTTGGTGTATCTACATCGGGTTGATTTTTAGTTTACTTGAAGCTCTCGAAGATAGGTTGTTTACTTGAAGTTCCAAATGTTGTAATTTCACTTTTCTTAGTGTAGATTCTTGTAGTTCACATTTTCTTTATTTTAATTACAGTTATAGTTCTCACTTTGCAGTACTACAGTCTAGTAGTTAACTATGTTACACTTACATTTGATTTTGTTTTTAAGAGATGTGTTGGCTACCTTTTTCTATTTTATTTATATATTTTCTCACAAACTCTAGACACTACATTATTCACAATAACAAGATTTCACGCTGGATATACTTCTAGAGAACATACACATACGTATATGTGTACAACACCAAAACTCACGTCTACTCATTGCGACGTTCTACGGCCGAATGCGCGTACGGTTTAGGGGAGAGGGCTCAGTAAGCTAGTGCGTATTTACGCACTAAGAAAATAGTTCGTACTTTACCTATTATTATTTATTCATTAATTAGAAGATAAATGCTTTATGTTTATTTTATTATGACTTAGGGATTTCTTTATTTCTCTAGTCGCATTTTTTAATTATTTAAGTAATTATTATTATTATTTACTACTTAATACTTTTCTTGGCGTGTTGGTACTGGAAGGTTTCAAGTTGATACAGGAATCTGGGTATAGGTAAGGGTGTATGATACTCTTACTTATTAAAATTAAAAATTTTAATCTGTGCGATTTTTTGATACATTTAAAATCGTCACAGTATGATGAAAGCGTTCTTCTTGTGCATACATACGAAGGACAAACCCAAACCTGCACACACCAGAATATGGACAAATTATCGATGACGTAACGAAAATGCAAAAAATGTTACATATTTTTAACGCCATCTCAAATGTAATAATTAGGACAGAAGAAAAACAGTTATAGCTAGTACAAGTTTCTAGCAACATTTAAATTGATATTTATTGGTTGCAATATGAGACAATAAAGTATTAGTCAGAAGGCGAAGATTGTGTCTACGTTGGGAAAATGAAAACTAGGCAGAGCCCGAGAGAAGAAGGTAGACGTAATAACAAGAACATCGAGACTGTCGAGTTGATATGTCGTGGAAGTAGAGTGGACACACGAATATGGTTAAAAAACGGGTGGAATTAGTTAACAGGAGAACACTGTTACCTAATAGAAATGTCTAGTACACATATATTATTATTTTCACATTACAGAAATCAAAATAATAAGACATTTATTACTTCTATTTAGAATACGTACGTGTTTATTAAAAACAGATTTGTGTAATGCTATAATTCAATGTAACTTAACCAATATGTGTTTCTTTACTCCCTTTATCTTAAGCAGTAAAGGACTATAACAAACGAGAGACCACAAAAAATCTGTCTGATAAATTGTTGACATTAGTCATGTTGCGGATCTCGTCATTTAATAAAAAACTAGAAGCGGGCAGAAAAAAACATATTATATTGTACAGATAAATCCATGCTTTTGTTATTGTTTTAATTTTATTAAATTAATTTTATTTTCTCATCTTATATTTGTTTTAAATGTGTTTGTTTTAAAGTCCTGTATGTTTGATCACACTCTTTCGACCACTGGAAGTTTCGTTTATTTTCCGTCAGCTCATGTAATGGTTTAGCAATAGTTTAGCGAAGCCTTTCACAGAACGTCCGTAATATGAGAAAGACCCCAGGAAACTACGAACTTCGTGTTTACTCTTCAGAACAGCCAGTATCTTACGGTGTCTACTTTAGTGGGATCCATACTAACACCCGCTGTGAAAAAAAAATGGCCCAAATAGTGTACTTCCTTCTAGAACATAGAACACTTCTTTGGGCTCAGCTTTAGTTGTGCACTGTGGATTCTACTTAGAACCTCCTTAAAGTTTTCCAAATGGTCTTTGAAAGTCTTCCCGATGACCATGATATCACTAAATAAACAAGGCAAGTGATATCCAAATATCCAAAAGCCCCCCGAACTCCAAAAGAATCTTTAATTTCATGTAAAAACCGTCCGATTTACTTTTACATCACCACTTAAGAGGTCGTTAGAAGATCTTTTCAACAATCCCTGAAGTTCCTCTGGTAATTCGGAAGTGTCCGTAGTATTGGATCTTCGCTGCGTCATTCCAAAAAACGCGTAGAACAATCAAATATATTGCAACTTACCGTCTGCGGCTTTTAGAAACATCTTCACAAAGTTGACATGTTTCGGGACACTTGCCCCATCATCAGAACTTAAAATAATCGTGTATCATTTAAAGTTGATACAGTTGTCAATTAATTAAAATATTAAAATGCAATATGAAACAAATAACTTAAAACAATATGAATACTTAAATGTTTAAAGTGAGCGCGAATGTTAAACGATGTACATCGTACGGTGATTGACCGCGCACTGAATTACGTTTGGCTCCCACCACGACAATAGCGCAAGGCAGTGTCGTACAATACATTTGACTTGAAAAGCAGTTTATCATTTAAAACACGCGGCTTGGTGTCAGTATTATTATACGCTTTATACATTTCGTACTCTTCAAGAGCGTTCAAATATCGCCCTTTCTTACATATGTGAAGAGGTTGTGACGGCAGCGGTATGCGAACATCTGCTCTCCGGTACCAGCGGTGGATACAGCGAGCCAATCCAACAACGTGCTCGGAGCGAGCCAACCAGCGATCCCGGTTAGTTGATAAAACCCGGCCGGCAGAAAATTTTACGCACTTCCTCGCCACGCCATCGGACGCAACTCCAAGCATCCCTCTTGGAACAGCCGTGTCACGAACCCGCGTGGCCGCTCGCTCTACAGCTACGTTCAGCGTCATCTGTAGGTCTCAGTTATTGGTCCTGACTCACCGACCCACGTGCCCACTAGGGGCCTTCCGGATGTCCTTGACATTGTCATTGTCAAGGACCTGGCCATTCCTATCACTGTCAGTGCTGTATCGGACCTCTCGTCCGACCACGACCCGGTACTTATCACTGTTCGTCCCCTGTTGGACACACCTCTCCAACCCCCCTCTCGTCCACGGAGAGTCAACTGGCGCTCCTATCATGACGAACTCCAACGAACAGTGCCATCTGACCCCCCGGCCCCCATCGCCTCTACGGCTGATGCGGACCGTATGGCCGACTATCTTCAAGAAGTCGTTACGTCCGCTATGGACACACACACCTATCTTGTCCCAGAGACAAATCGCCGGTCTCAATTACCTGAAGAGGTGCTCCTCGCCATCCAAACTCGGCGCCAACTCCGCCGGAGATGGCAACAAACCCGGGATCCTGCTATCAAACGCAGGCTCAACGCCCAATCTGACCTTGTCAAGCAGCTTCTGCTTGATGCCACTGCACATCGTTGGGACTCGTACCTCGAGTCTCTTGAAGTCCGGCCCGAGTCTGTCTGGCAGGCTGCGAGTCGACTTAATGGCGACAAAAGGACCCGCCATCCCCTCAGATCACCGGACGGCATTGTGTACTCCGCGGCCGGCAAAGCTGAAGTCTTTGCCGCAACCATGGAGGAGCAATTCACCGTCCACGGAGGCGTCTGCGACCCCGTCCACCCGGCCGAGGTCGCATACTTCCTATCTGGATATTTTTCCCGCCCTCCAGCTGACATCCCTGACCCGTTCGACCGGGCCGATGTTGTCTCGGCTATTGGTCGACTTCGCCCTAAGAGGGCGCCCGGCGATGATCGTATCGGAGCGGCGGCGCTACAACACGCTCCCCCTAGCCTCATCAACTTGGTCCACGAGCTGTTCAATGGATGTCTCCGGCTTCATTACTTCCCCAGCCTGTGGAAGCGTGCGAAAATCATCATGATCCCCAAGCCTCGCAAGCTGCGTATTGACCCCTCAAACCATCGACCCATCTCACTGTTGCCAGTCATATCGAAGGTACTCGAGCGCCTCCTGCACGGTCGGTACGCGCCTCTGCTGGATGGTTTCATTCGGCAGGAGCAGTTCGGCTTTCGCAGGGAGCACTCGACGACCCTTCAACTCGTCCGGGTTGTTACCCATTTGACGGACGCCTACAACAAGCATCTGTCCTCCGTCGCTGTATTGCTCGACGTGAGTAAGGCCTTCGATCGAGTCTGGCACGAAGGCCTTCTCTACAAACTGGCCCACTCCCCCCTCCCTGCCTCATTCGTTCATTTTCTCCGATCGTACTTGTGCGATCGTATCTTTAGGGTATGCGTCGAAGGGTCGTACTCATCCGTCCGACCAGTCGCCGCAGGCGTACCTCAGGGATCTGTCCTTGGCCCCGTTCTGTACCTCGTGTACACGAACGACCTGCCTGTTCAGCCTGGAGTCACTCTCTCGCTCTATGCGGATGACGCTATGTACCACGCCAGCTCAGCGAGTCTTGATTTCGCAGCTGGCCTGGTGCAACGTCAGCTCGCCGTACTTCCGGACTGGCTAAGGAAGTGGAGGATGGCGGTCAATGCGGAGAAATCCGAGGCGATCGCCTTTTCTCGTAAATTAACTTCCCGCTGCCAGTCCCTCTCCCTTGAAGGGAGCCCAATCGAGTGGAAACGGACTGTAAAGTACTTGGGCGTCACTCTTGACCGACGCCTAAGCTTTGCACCTCATGTCTCTCTGAGTCTCCAGCGCGCCAGAGGCGTCAGAGCCAAACTATTTCCCTTTCTCTCTCATCGGGGTTCAGTGCCTGTGCGCACTAAACTCACCATCTACTTGCTCTTTCTTAGGGCAATCCTGACTTACGCAGCCCCCGCCTTTTGGGTACTACTCAGCCCATCCGTTGTCGCCCGTTTGGAAGCTTTCCAATCCCGAACCCTCCGCTACATCTCCAACTCTCCCTGGTTTGTCAGAAATGATGCCATCAGGCGAGGGTTGAAGGTTCCTTCACTTACCGAATTCGTTCGGTCCCTAGCCCTCAAACTATTCTCCCGAGCCTATGTCTCGACCCATCCTCACATCCGTCGACTAAGCACAGATGTCGGCCCACCACCTAGGCGACACAAACGCCCCCGAGCATTGCTCGACGACCCCCCATAAGCACTTACAGAACATCTGCCCAATCCCCCCGACCTTGAGTATTTTCACGCTCCTCCTCCTTCCTTCTTTCTCTTGTCCGTGCTGGCGCTCGGCGACAGACTAGAGGGGGGTCTGCGCTCGCCCTAGGTGTGCCTAGTGCCACCTCTGGTGGACGCTGCCTCCTCCTACGCTCTCTCCCGTGCGCCGACATTGCCGCCTGGCAGCCCTCGGCGACTTTTCCTGAGCGGCTAGGGGCGCCCTACCCGTTGTGGGAGGGTCATTCCTGCTTCTCACGCGAAAGGTCTTCGAGGTCTCCCCCATTCTGCCGTCACGGGTCTCTTCGAGGTCCCAGGGTCCAAGTAAAATCGTAACATCCTGTCCCTCCAAAATAAAATTGATGGAGGTCCCATTCCTTTGAAAGCGCGTGATCGCTAGTCAAGGTAACAGCAAGGCAACATGCAGTCATCGGGTATCACCCGGACACTGCGACCACCGGAGCACGACTAGCTGCTGCTCCGTACACCACTGGACCACTGGACTGGCCATCGGACGCACTTCATCTCCTCTCCTCTCTCGGACGACATCGGGGCGGAGTCAGCCGGAAGGAACAGCCGAAGAATAGAACCGCCGCCGTTCTTGCGTCTTCGCACTCCCGTTCCGCGCCAGCGATGGATTTCGCTGGGCCGGCAGCCGACTCTACAACCGGTGCCGAAAGAAGAGGAGGACTGTAGTACGCCACGATCAGCGGGCGCAGCCGCCGAACATCTCAGCGCGGCACGACCAACATCACCGTTCTCGCCACTCGGTCCTTTTTAGGGCCACCAAAAACCATAGTGTGTACGATTGGCGCCAGTTGTCATGCGGCAAGCCTTTTGCCCGGTGACAAGTGGCGCCCAACGTGGGGCAGCGATCATCTTGCGGATGCAAGATCCAGCGAGCTACCAGCCGGCACACCAATCAACATGGCGCCCAACAGACACCTCCACAACATCTGGAGAAGAGCAGTAGGCTGGCTACCGGAGAGCATTCAAGACCCGGGGGAGTTGTGACGGCAGCGGTATGCGAACATCTGCTCTCCGTTACCAGCGGCCGAGACGTGACCAACTACGTGCTCGGAGCGAGCAAATCCGGCATCAGCAGCCGCCGAGACGTGACCAACTTCGTGTTCGGAGCTAGCCAATCAGCGATGCCGGTTAGTTAATAAAACCCGGGCCGGCAGAAAATTTTACGCACTCTTCATCGCCACGCCATCGAACGCCCTTCATCTCCTCTCCTCTCTCGGACGACATCGGACGGGATTGTGTACTCCGCGGCCGACAAAGCAGAAGTCTTTGCCGATACCATGGAGGAACAATTTACCGTTCACAGAGGCGTCTGTGACCCCGGCCACTCGGCAGCGGTCGCAGACTTCCTATCTGGATATTTTTCCCGCCCTCCCGCAGACCCGATCGACCCGTTCGACGAGGCTGAAGTGGAAACGGCCATTAGTCGACTGCGCCCCAAGAAGGCGCCTGGCGAGGACCGTATTGGTGCAGCGGCCCTACTCAACGCCCCAGCAAGTCTCGTTTCACTCATCCACGTGCTGTTCAATGGTTGTCTCCGGCTCCATTACTATCCCAGCCCTTGGAAACGAGCCAAAGTCATCATGTTGCCGAAGGCTCGCAAGCTGCGTACACTCCCTGAGAATCATCGACCAATCTCTCTTTTGCCAGTCTTATCGAAGGTGTTCGAGCGCCTCCTGCATCGCCGGATTACTCCCCTGCTGGATAATTTCATTCGGCAGGAACAGTTCGGCTTCCGCAGGCAGCATTCGACCACTCTTCAACTTGTCCGAGTTGTCACGCAACTCACTGACGCCATCAACAGGAACCATCAAACTGTCGCCGTCCTTCTGGACGTGAGTAAGGCCTTCGACAAAGTCTGGCACGAAGGCCTTCTCTATAAACTAGCCACCTCCCCTCTCCCTGCCTCATTTGTACATCTGATGCGGTCGTATCTCTGCGACCGCAAATTTAGGATCTGCGTCGACGGGACGTACTCTTCTGTCCGCCCCGTCGCCGCTGGCGTCCCTCAAGGATCTGTCCTCGGCCCCGTTCTGTACCTTGTGTACACGAACGACCTGCCAGTTTTGCCTGGAGTCACGCTCTCTCTCTATGCGGACGATGCGATGTACCACGCCAGCTCTGCAAACCTTCGTTTTGCGACTGACGTGGTGCAGCGCCAGCTCGCATTACTTCCGGCCTGGCTAAGGAAATGGCGGGTGGCGATCAATACGGAGAAATCCGAGGCGATTGCCTTCTCCCGTCAGCTCACTTCCCGATGCCAGACCCTCTCCCTTGAAGGGAGCCCAATCGCTTGGCAACGTACTGTGAAGTACTTGGGCGTCACTCTTGATCGACGCCTAAGCTTCAGAGCTCACGTGTCCACTGTGCTCCAGCGCGCCAGAGGCGTCAAAGCCAAACTATACCCATTCTTATCGCCTCGAGGGCCACTGCCAGTGCGCACGAAGCTCTCGATCTATCTGCTCTTTTTACGAGCCGTCCTTATGTACGCAGCGCCTGCATTTTGGACCCAACTCGCCCCCGACGTCGTTAAACGCATGGAAGCCTTCCAAGCCCTTACCCTTCGCCTTATCTCCGGCTCTCCCTGGTATGTAAAAAATTCTGCTATCAGGCGAGGGCTGAAGATTCCGTCGCTCGATGGATTTGCACGAACTCTTACGTTCAATCTCTTCCATCGAGCATCCATCTCTGAGTTTCCTCACCTCCAACACCTCGATAACGATGATGGACCACCACCAGTCAAACGCCGTCGCCCTCGAGCTCTGCTCGACGACCCACCATAATTTTAAATTAATAAAATTGCCCTCACCATCTGTCCACGCGCCGACCAATCGTATTTTACCACCTTCCTTCCAGTCAAATCCGGTCCGTTGCAGGCCGCCAGATTGGTCGAGCGTTGTGCCGGCTTTAGGTGTGCCTAGCGCCACCTTCAGTCGGCAACTTCGCCCCTCCAATCTCTCGCCTGCCTCGGTATCGCCGTAAGGCAGTCTACCGGACTCTTACCGGGCTGGCGGAAGTGTATCGACCCGTTGTGGGCGACCAGATCCCGCCAATCCGTGCTAAGCGTTCGCGTAGGCTTCCCTCTCAGGCCATTGGTGGATCGCGTCAGCGGTTCAGCCAATCACAGCCCATCTCCTTCACCTCCGCCAAAATAAAAAAGGGGGTACCTATCCTCGCTGCGACAAGTCACGCTCCAAGCATTACAGCAGCAACAGGCAGTCATCGGGCCCGCCCGGACGCTGCCGTCACTGGGGCACGCACTGTGCTGTGCCCTACTCAACTTGGCAACTTGGCAACGACATCGGGGCGGAGTCAGCCGGAAGGAACAGCCGAAGAATAGAACCGCCGCCGTTCTTGCGTCTTCGCACTCCCGTTCCGCGCCAGCGATGGATTTCGCTGGGCCGGCAGCCGACTCTACAACCGGTGCCGAAAGAAGAGGAGGACTGTAGTACGCCACGAACAGCAGGCGCAGCCGCCGAACATCTTAGCGCGGCACAACCAACATCAGCCTTCTCGCCGCAAGGTCCTTTTTAGGGCCACCAAAAACACTAGAGTGTACGATTGGCGCCATTTGTCATGCGGCAAGCCTTTTGTCCGGTGAGAAGTGGCGCCCAACGTGGGGCAGCGATCATCTTGCGGATGCAAGATCCAGCCACGCCAGCGAGCTACCAGCCGGCACACCAATCAACATGGCGCCCAACAGACACCTCCACAACATCTGGAGAAGAGCAGTAGGCTGGCTACCGGAGAGCATTCAAGACCCGGGGGAGTTGTGACGGCAGCGGTATGCGAACATCTGCTCTCCGGTACCAGCGGTGGATATAGCGAGCCAATCCAACAACGTGCTCGGAGCGAGCCAACCAGCGATCCCGGTTAGTTGATAAAACCCGGGCCGGCAGAAAATTTTACGCACTCTTCCTCGCCACGCCATCGGATGCACTTCATCTTCTCTCCTCTCTCGGACGACATCGGCGCGGAGTCAGCCGGAAGGAACGGCCGAAGAATAGAACCGGTGTTCTTGCGCCTTCGCCCTCCAGTTCCGCGCCAGCGATGGATTTTGCTGGGCCGGCAGCCGACTCTACAACCGGTGCCGGAGAAGAGGACTGCAGTACGCCACGATCAGCAGGCGCAGCCGCCGAACATCTCAGCGCGGCACGACCAACATCAGCTTTCTCGCCACAAGGTCCTTTTTAGGGCCACCAAAAACGATAGTGTGTACGATTGGCTCCAGTTGTCATGCGGCAAGCCTTTTGTCCGGTGACAAGGTATTAAATTAGTTTTAAAATTAGTGTAATTATGATTCTCGAAAATGAGGTGTTCTGCAAATTTTGACTTGATATTGTCCAAACTGTGAAGGTGTGTAGGCAGCCTATGTTCTGTAAATCTTTTTAAAAAACTACGTCCTGTCTGGCCCACATAAAAGGCGTCACAATCGTCACATGTCAATTTGTAAACACTAGTTTTGTGTTCAAGGCTGGTAGTTCTGCGGACACGAAGATTATTCATAATATTATTAGTGGTTTTGTAAGTGACCTTTATATTGCTGGTTTTATTAAAAATTGACCCAAAAATCTTAGGCATAAGGTATGTGTACGGTGTTGCAATGTATTTGCGTGTTGTATTCTCGCGTGTTTTATGTCCGTTAATGTTTCTATGCTTTTTCTTATGTTTTCGAAGGATGTTGTTCACCATATCGACATCATAACCATTAGTAACTGCAATGTGTTTAATGGTGTCTAATTCCTCACGGTATTCTTTATCACCGAGGGGCAAAGATAAAAGTCTATAAATCATACTGTGGAAGGCAGCCAATTTCTGGGATATAGGATGAAAGGACTTAGCATGTATTACAATATCAGTCGTTGTGGGTTTTCTATAGATGTTAAATTGTAGTTTTTTATTATTGTCCTTGGCAACAGTTAAATCTAGAAAATTCAGTTTACCATTGTCTTCACTTTCAAGTGTGAACCGCATTTTGTCATTGATATTATTCAAATAACTATGTAAACTATTTGCCTTTGTGTACCTTTGTATATTAAAAAGGTATCATCAACATACCTGCCGTAAAATATTATGTTATTATAGACAATTATTTTAAGTTCTGATGATGGGACAAGTGTCCCGAAACATGTCAACTTTGTGAAGACGTTGTTTCTAAAAGCCGCAGACGGTAAGTTGCAATATACTGTATTTGATTGAACAACACGTGGCTTGGTACTATACATTATTTGGGATTTATTCCTTTTAAACATGCGTAGAACAACACTCTCCATAGTTGGAGAACGTTCTGTAATTGCGTAACAGTATATTTCTAATATTGAATATTTTCAAACGTACTGTATTTTAGTTAGGCCTACTGTTCTACTTTATTTTATTTTAAATAAAAGCTATAAAGATCAGTTGACACGAGACGGATTAAATGTGTCTGCTCATAATAATAGTAATAAGCTTAGGGTTACGTGCTGCCAACGCTGACCTTTGTACTTTGCTACTCTCGCCTTTCCGCTGGTGTAATCAAAGCTGTGCCGCTGGTCATGAATAATTAACACCAGTTAACTGTTGGAAACACCACCTCTCTCTGTTCTTCCGTCTCGCTTTATCTCTCCTGTGTGTAATCCCACCAATTCTTTGTATACATCACATTTTGCTGCCTGTCAGTAAGTCAGTGTTCTTTGTAGTAGCTACTAAGGTCGGAACGCAACTTTCATGAGACCATTCAGTAATAATTTATTCGTATCAATAAGCGATAAAATGTTAACTGACGTGCAAATTATATATTTAGTTTCCTGCTATCCAAAACACGAAGATTCTCGTTTAACAAAACAAAATAACATGAAATGTAACCAGAATACTAAAAACGAAGTTAACAGACGGCACTGGGATAATCAAACCAGTTCAAATACGACAAATTTAATGTCGGTTAAAACACTTATGTATCTGCTATTTGTGATATTTGTGTCAAGCGTTAACTTCCGAAGGCTTCCAATTAAGAGGTAGTAACGTTTACTCCATTGTTACAGGTGAAACGGACAAATAATGATCCAGTTCTTAAGATAAACAAAACTGTACTAAAGAAAGAAGATTTAAAACCCTGTATAAGGTACTTTGAATATATAGCCAGAATAGTTAATCATAAAAGGTTGGGTATTAAGATATAACGAGTGTGATACTGTATGGGACAGGCGGCAGACTTAACGAAGCAACGGGACATACAATGCAGCAATATACTCATATCAATTTGGCTAAGGACAGATATTTTTTTGATAAGAACAATCAGTTTCTGACTTTTAACACTCTTACAAAACTGTCACATTTTTGTGACGAGGGGGAGTAGAAGGAAGGTTTTCTGTGCGCATCCTCACAGAGTTAACACCACGAGCTAACTGATCTGTTTAGAACGTTCTGTGCCTATTAGAACTTGCAATGTCTTTATTAAATATATACTATTATTATCTTTGTATTTATTAAATATTCGTTTCAAATAAAACATAATGCCTACGAAAACAATAAAAATTGTTGTACTGTGATTTTTACTTTCGTTAGGTGTGAATTTTGCCTCCTTTCCCTATGCAGTTTACGTTTCCTACACTGGATTCAAACTTGGTAGTCAACGATTAGCAAAATCCTTAAGGGCTCAGATTGATCCACTTTTAGGATTAAATTTGTGTTTAACGAACAGATAAATTTTCTGTTCTACGTTCAATTTTTTCTACATTTTTTCTACATTTAATTCTGTCGATGAGAAAATTTACAAGTGGAGACCACTAAAATTACAGCAAAATTTGAAACTATATTATTGTATCTTATACAGCATTACTGTAGAGCACTGTTTTTGACATTAGAATATCACTTCAATTTTTGTTTCATTTTGATCAGCTATATTTTCCTCATTATGCACATAATTACAATATTCATAGGGTTAAAGTATATTGTTGCCAAAAGTTCTCAACACTACACTACAGAATTTTAAATAGATTCATCTTGTTGATGTTATTTTTTAGAGAAAATAAAACAGATAAATAATTTATTTCGTCGGATATCACCACATAGTTTTCCAGAATATACAGTGAATTGTAGAACAAAGCGTATTGAGAGATTTGTAAAACAAACGGCTCAAAACCGCTCTTTAACAGATGATACAACTTTAACAGAGGTTAGAAGAATAATGGCAATAGACGTTTTTATGGTTATCGAGACTGCTGTGGAATCTATAAGAATTTTTTATTGTTTTTTGTAATTAGTGTCGGGATGAAATCATTTTATAGGGTTTTCACTGTACATTGTTATATCGATACCGGTCGGAGTGCTGTGTGGACTGCATAAGTCTGCTGTTTACAAATTCTCTTATGAGCCCACAAGGCTTATATCTTAACGCCGCTTGGGAAGTTTATTTAGAGAGATATTTCTCAGTAAACGTCACCAACGTCTCAATTTTTTGGTCTACCTGCGAGAGAAGAGTGATCGTCTAATGTTAAGCAACTTCTTGATATGGCCCGGCATATCACCCTGTTCATTGGTGTATCAAACGAGGAGACTAATAACTAAAGGCGGTGAGATATATCCATAAATAGCCTAAGTTGTTCTCATTTTTTGGCAAAACAAATTAAACGTGCACTGTTTAATTTCCCAAATAGACAAACACACTCGAAGCTGCCAGTGTTCCCCTGATTATATGCTACAGTGTTTTGATTAAATCGAAATGAGTGAATGTACTGTATGTACGGTGTCGTCTAATTTTAGTCAATGTCTATGGTGATGCATTGACGTGGGCGATCGGGCGAGAATCGATGTTGGCAGTGTTTTTCAGCCGGCCGAGTTGGAGAAACACTTTACTGTGATGTATTGTTTTTTTTGCTGATGTAGGTAAATTTTTCATTACAAGCTTGTGTGGGAGAGAAAAAAGTTAGACATAGGTAGAGCTGTACTCAAAGCATTAAAAACAAAGTTCACAAACTGTCAGTTTATATAAGTAACGAGTTTCTATAAATAGTCAAACGAGAAAACTTAAAAATTGTATTATAAACCTACGATATAGGGCTTAAAGTATATGTCGCTGACATTTATCACACACACACACACACACGCACGCACGCACGCACAAGAATATACCTGCACGTACTGGTAACGAGATATGAGAATAGCCCGCTTTTTGGGGGTGAAAGAGGGGAGTGACGTCACACGTAATGTGCACTGTCTGTTCCGAGAATATTGGCTGTAGAATTTTTGACTGTGGTCTGCATTCAGTTTTTTACTATCTTTGTATCTTATGTACTTTGCCCAGATAATTATATTGAAATGGTTATGTCACGGTTATATTATATTCTTACTTTATAACATAAAGTACCACAAAGATTATAAGCTATTAATGAAATGGTTATATTGAATTGTGTATGTTAACAAAAGGAACATTAAACGATGTAGTCGATTACTGATGAAACGGCTCAAAATTTGTTATTGCCTTAAAAAGTAAAACAATACGAACAGAAATTTCTACTAACCTGTTACGAAGAAACGCCATTAAAAAAGAAAGAATATGCGTGTTATTACACGAAATAAAATAGTTCCAGTAGGCCTAGGTGTAAGGGAATAATTGTATAGTTTTTACTTAGAGCTTAAGAAAAAAACACTTTCACTCAATTGTCTTTAAAAGAACTCACGATTTTACTCCAGTGGCCGCGCTAAATCACTATCACTGACAGATTCGTCACTTCCATCACTGCTCAGATCGGTGTCATCTTCATCACAACCCCCAACACTTACAATGATACGATCAATCGCGTCTTCCAGTATTCCATCCTTTTGCCAATATTCACTTTCTATGTTAATTACATGCCTGCTGTAACTAGACCAGTCTTCTGGTGTTATAGCAGCTAATCCTTCAGAAAGTATTTGTTGTAGTCTCGTTAAAGAAAAGTCCCCAGCTGTATTTTGTGACCTTATAAAATATTTAAGTTTTGACCACGCCAGGTCTATAGCACTCAGATCACACATGTATGCACCTCATGGCCGTTAAGTTGAAGTAACGTATCGATTGCATAAATTTTATTTTTTGGTCTCACTTTTTCTATTTTTTCGTGGAGATCAGATTTCCTCATAGATGCATCGCATTCAATGCCTTGCTTCCGTAACCAAGTTAACATGTCACTTTTCAACGAGTACTGAGATGGTGGTTTATCTTCTTGCCGGCAATGATACGGTGCATTGTCCAATATAACAACCGAATTCGCTGGGAGATTAGGAATGACCTTTTCACAGACCCACTTCTCAAAGTTTGTACTATTCATTTGGCCATGATAGTCAGCTGTCGAATTACCTGCCTTAAAAATTAATTCCGCATTATTTAAAAATCCGTTTTCTGATCCTAAATGCGCTACTATTAAACGGTTTGATGCACTTATTGTCGTCATTGTACCGTCAACTTCTTGGTGTTGCCAGCACTTGTGAAACGTTAAATTGGCATCAACCCACGTTTCGTCTAAATAAAATATACATCTTCCTTGTTCCCTGTATTTCTTTAATTTTTGCAGGTAATTACATCGCCAATTGATAATGTCAGGCCTCTCAATGAGAATTTTTCTCTTGGACATGCATCTCTTCCACACAAACCCCATCTCTTTCATAATTTTTCTTAAAGTCCATTCAGTCCACTGAAAGTTAATCCGTTCTTTTAAGATCGGGAGCAATTTTTTACAAGTTGGTACGGTTTTTTTATTTACATAAAAGTCGTGTATTATATTCAAAATGACACGACGGTCAAAGTTATCGACCGAAGCTGTCCGTTTCTCCGCACAACGTTTCTTACCAGGTGTTCCTAGTGTTTCACTTGGACGATCTTTTCCTTCTTTTCTTATATTTTTTATTGTACAAACGGACACGTTACAGTATAATGCAGCTCTTTTAGTAGCTTTGTTTATTGGGATTGTTAACGATTTTGCGTCTTTCTCACGGTCACACTGTTTTATAACATTCCTAATCACTTGTCTTTCTTTGCTTCGAATTGTTTCACCTCGTTTACGTTCAACACTCATGATAAAATCAGTCTAAGATAAAAAAAAATGGAATTGTTGCTATAGACTATTTATACACACGCACACGATTAACAAAAAAAAGATCACGGTACGAAAAAAGAAGCAATTTAAAACATATATAACAAAATATTTACAACTCACGGCAATACACATTACAGGAACACGTACGTGCTGCATAAAAGAAACAACTATGAGTAACTGTGCTGCGGGCTGCGGGTTGATATATTACAGACAGCGTTGTTATTCACTTTGCAAGCAGTGACCTTCACTTTCTTTACACACTGGACAGGATTGCGGGTCTATTCATATGTCTCGTAGACAGTACCGGGTTGGTGGCATCGCTCACGCCAGATGGTCGGCGCAAGTGATTGTGCGGACTGTGTTTAATAATACAGAGTTTTGTACGCAACTTATGGCTTTGAGTTTTAATATTATGGAACTGAAACTAAAGATAGCGAAGTATCTTGTCAGGTTAGTTGGCGATGTCCCACTGGAAGATGAGAAAAACGACGATTATGACTGACGTTTACGGTCACGAACTCTTCCGTTTTCTTTACTTAGACGGTAACGAACTTGACACAACGACGAAACACTACGGGCTTGAATATAATTGACGCAAGTCGCACGTATGACGGCCGTTACGGATGAATGCATGTGACTCACAACACACTGACACGTTGATAATATATCGGGCGCACTGCACATGCGCGAAAATGGCGAAAATAAACCTCAGTCGCAATGCATAACACTTAAACAATGTATCAGTTTTTCTTTTTAAGAGCTTCACATTTACACGCATATATTTTTAATAAGCGTATGCCTACTTTATACTGAACAATAAATTTAAAATTTAATAAAGTTCCTTATCATATTTTTTTAGTAAAAATTAAACCTTTATTAATGAGCTTCTTTTTTTAATTAAGTGTATAAGTAAATGGATACTTTTCCCAAAGGCAATAAGATTGTTTCGTTGGTCTGACCAGGCAGTTAATTATGTTAGCATGTGTATTTTTGTGGGAAACTCGAAGAACCCAAGATTATAGTGAATACGTTTGTTCACAAAAGTAGGCATTTCCGGCAACCTCCTACTTCCTAAATGTTTTATTTTCATATAAATTGTCCTAAAAAAAATTAATATTATATGCTTTTTCTATACGTTTAATAAAATAAAAATCGAATATAATGTTGAATATTCACTTGAAGCTTCCAACGTTATAGAAAATATATTGCTTCTGCCTCCAATGTGTATGTGTGGACATACACATGCACAGTCCTCCAAAGTTTGGTTGAAAAAATATTTGAGAATATTGTTTCTTAATTTTTAAATACTGTTTGCAAATGTATAATAATTGTTTGCTGACGACCAGATCTTATTAACAATTTTTGAAGAAGATAAAGTATTTACGATTGAAATATTATGGTTCACACGTATAGAAAAATCACACGATTTTATAAAAGACGTTCCAGAATATATGAAAAATTAAAGATAATTTTTAAGGAAATATAATGTAACAAATATGGCATGTAATAACAGAATTCAGTTTAAATATTCTCCCCATGTTATCCATTCCAGCTCTGTGCCTTTGCTCCAACATCGAATCAGTTTTTGTCCTACATTTTTTCTACCTATTCCTGTCTTCACTGCAATGTTTTCTTCTGGTTTCAACTTATGATAATATCGCTTTCTAAAAATGACCCATTCCATCCGCCTTCCTCTTCCTAATCGTCTGAACAACTTTCTATTTTCATTAATTCTTCTTAGTATATCCTCGTTTGTTACATTCTTCCTGCCTGTAACATTTTGTATCCTTTGTTACACTGCAATAATAAGCTGTCTTCCAAAATATTTCCTTTCCGATTGCGACAGTCCATTTCTGTATATTAAATATATATACAAAATGTTGGATACTAGATACTAGAAAACTGGCTACTGGATACTGGACACTAGCAAAACCTCTGTTTTAAATTCATATCAAAACCTTGTACTTATCGACTATTTCTTACTTTACCAATTTCTAATTTTTAAGTGTAATTATGCTTTCTATGTCTTTTGTCCAGATTCTCTAATTAAATAGAAATTTCAAGACATTTTAAAGGGTTTAATTGTTTCAGTGTTAAGCTTTTTGTAAGCACGTTTGCTGTGGTTTGATTATTTAACGATTTAAATTACTTCAGTTTTACCACATTTAATCCCATTCCATACTCCTTACTTTTAAAAATATTCTATAACTCTTTGTCAATCGAAATCGCTCTCTGCTACAGTATTATCTGATTACCTGCAATATGTGTGTGCGACTTTTTCGTCTATTCTCCAATCACTATTCCTCCTATTTAATCGAAAATGTATAGAACAACTATTCGCTTTAGTATAGCAAACTATGCGTATATAATGATTCACGACACAAACGTTGCCTGAAATAAGTTCAAAATATTTTTGACACCAAAAGCGCTTATCTATTGTAAACAGGTTGAATGTTTGAATGACAATTTTAAAACTAATTATTCATCCCAAACATTTGCAATTTCTTGAAGTGTTAGTAAACTCAACCAACTTTGTACGAATTGTAGTATTAGAAAAGTGTGATGTACGTTAATAATTTAGCACTTTTTAATACCCATTTAAGACCTGAGAATTTTCTAGTTACTTATTTTACTTTAACAATATATCGCAGACGATTATTGGAAAATAATTTAAAAAAAGGTTGTACCTGTGAGATAACCTACACTACCGGTACTGTGTATGTATGGCTTTTTTGTAGCCACCTCTTAGTGAAGGAAAGTATTTTCTCGTCGATAGAATACTGTTTATTGTCCTGAGGGAAACGTTTAAATATCCCCCTGACAATATGAATCATTGGCTATAATTTTCACTGTTTGTTTTTGTTTGGTCCTGAAGATGCATTTGAAGTGTCCCGTCCACTAAATGAAAACATTTGCAACTAAAGGAATCTATGTCTCGACAGACAGTATGCTATATAGGTAGAACATGTCCTTCTGCCAGTACATCGTAAGTCGTGGAAAATTAATGCTGTACATCAAAAGTTTAACTATTCCAAAAACTCGTTTTAACTATGTCTATGCTGATTTACTTTTTGCAGCACATAAAAAAAAATCATTTGTAAAATTGTCAGTCAAGCACTGAAGTGGGTTTCGTACGGATGGGGGATTTATGATTGTTACTGTTACTGGATCAAAATTCTGGGGGTAGCTTTCCCTTGGAATCGTTTCATGGTCTATGTTCTACAACTATTTCTACTGACAAATGTTTTCCTGACACCTCTATTTGGAGATGCACATGGAATTGTATCACCAACATGATTTGTAATATCTGTGTCAGTTGGATGGCAAACAACGTTATTATTTATTATCAACCTTCGCCACACCCTTGAACGTCATTCACAGATTTCACGTTAGGAATTTACGGGATGTCATCTGTGAAGATAATAACGATTTCTGTTTCACATTCATTGTATTTAATGTAGAAAATAAATTTGTATTCGTTCTGTAAGAAAAGAATGAATTTTTTATTAAAAAAAGGTGAAACTGTGTGTAGAACAGATAGCAGTTTGCCTTGTCTCACTTAACTATGTCTCACTTGTTAACTGCACTAATGCCACACCTACACAAATGTGTAGGTGTATAATTTTTTCCATTTAATATAAATAGGTAAAAGGTTCTTAACTTTTTAAGAGTATATCTCATTAGTAATCTTTTAGTATGTGAATTTTATCCAAGCAAATGTTATTAATACAAATTAAAAAAAAAACTAAACCGTAATTACTATCAGCCTATGTGCAGAAACCAGGAAACGTGTTGAAACTACAACAGTGAAAATATAAACATCCTGTGGTGCACTCTAGTAGCTGTTTCTGAAAGCCGGTTTTGTTTCCTTGACAACACAGATGCACTGCTTGAGTGCTTTAGTGATGCTTTTAATGTGAGCTCTAGATTTGTAACTAAAAAAAAGTACACTCTTCGAAAATTAGCAGTTCTTGCGACCTTTATAATTTGAGCATGTGTGAGGAAGACAAAGATTTATTCGTCTGTGGAATAAATATCAGCTAATTCTTATTCTGCCTCACCACTGTCTTCTTCACTTGTTTTGCAATGTCCAGTCCTCGCCTCGTTATCATGCTGATTACATCGTGTTTCTGTTAGTGTGCTATATAGTACTGAGGATTCGGGTGAGAAGTATAAAGAAAATTGGAGAAGAATATGCAGCAAGAGTACCTATGAGTTATTTGAAATATCATTCACTTTCTGAGTGATACGAAGCGACACTGACTTCGAGAATAATGAACATTTAGAAATGTAGGAGGACAGCACAACAAAGCACCTGGATGAAGCCACATCGCCTACAGAAAGTGCTACTATGCGACTGTACTAGGATGTTTTTACTTTTTAAGTATGTTCCTGTTCTCTTTACTTTTCACACATACAAACACTTTTAATTCTCGTCTTGTATCGTACTGCCAGTAGTATATTATAACTGCATATAAATACTATACACTCCTAGAGCTGTCTTATTTTCAATGGACCAATGGACAAGTTCTATCGTTTGATACCAGCCTTGTAATCATTTATTGAAATAATATTAATAGTAACGAAACATTATTCTACGTTATATAAATTTTCGTGTAC
Organism: Magicicada septendecula; assembly: GCA_034769895.1. Classification (NCBI taxonomy): domain Eukaryota; kingdom Metazoa; phylum Arthropoda; class Insecta; order Hemiptera; family Cicadidae; genus Magicicada; species Magicicada septendecula. The sequence continues at coordinate 359,445,384 of CM068370.1, read as the reverse complement.
AAACAAGAAAGATAACACTATTTACTATTCTAATTGTGAGTAGCAGTACAATATTTTACAAATATACTTGGTATTAAGTTCATCCAGCTAAACAGTGTAGAATCTACGTGTGCAAAGTTGCCATGTTCGGTACCATGTGTGAATAGGAAACGTGTTACCAATGTCACTAATTTTCAGCAAGAATATGAAAATATTTACCTAACAAGAATATCTACCCAAGAAAAATATTTACCTAAGGTAACCTATCCGTCAGCTTTCTCAGTTAAGAACGGAGACATAGATATGTAGGCACACTAAGAAATTATTTTTATAAAATTTTATTTGGTGTTTACACAGCAGCAAAAAACATTCCGTGCTTTTTCTTTGAGCTCGATTTCTAAATTATCCTGTTTTCTTTTCTCTCTTTCTCTCCTCTGGTTGTTATTATTCGAGAACAAAGAACGATGGCTCAGTAGGAAGCAATAAGTGTGCTTTTGGAAGACGACAAACGTTAATCTTCTCGTGTTCTCTGATAGTAACCGGTACAAGGTGAAACGGGGTGAAAAAAGTATACCCTCTTGTAGAGTCGGACGCAATCTCGACTTTCAATTTAATTAAATATGTTTGAACGCCTAGTCTGTTTATTGTTTTTTTTTGTTTACTGTTTACACAATCCATAGTAAAAACAAATTTAATTTGATTTTTATAAGATATTTTGAACAGTTTTTAATCGTATTACTGAAATTGTTTTATTATTTTTTCACGTTAAACTATATTTAGAGAAAATGGATTTATAGAAGTATGGATCATTTATTGCAAAGAAGAGTTTAGATGTGTGAAATTAGCGTGTTGTTCTGATTTGTAGATGACGTAGCAATTCTGGCTGAAAGTAAGAGTGACCTGAAAAAGAAACTGTTTATTATAGCAAAAAAGATTAAACTAGTTTCACTGTAAATTAAATGGAGAAGAGTGAAGTATAGGCTACATAATGGGAGATCTCACTGCAGTATGAAATGTCTATCCGATTGGGAGGTTAATGCGCAGGTAGGTCAGGACTTTCCAGTCTCTTGGTATCGCAATTGAAGGGGATGGTAGAAATACTCATGACATTAAGTTTAGAATAGGTTTACAAAAGTGACCTTCATATGAAAGAAAGGGATTCTAACTTCTACGAGCGTGGTATCGGCACCAGGAAAATTCTCATATAGTCGGAATCCGGGTATCCACCTTAAACATTGACAATGGGGACAGAACAACGAGTGAAATCTTTAAAACAAGTGTTTGGAGGAGGAAGGAAGGGGTCTTATTAAGGATTTGCGTAAGCAATGGTGGAGATATTAGGCATCTTCAGGAGGAAACGGTGATGTTAGGGGCCTTAATTAGCTTTAACATGTATACGGCTACGATAATGGGGGGGGGGAATTGATGAAAGAATTCCTAAGGGAAGACCAAGTTCAAATGGCAGGGGAACTGCACTTGTTTGAAATGTCTGGAAAGCTAGGTTGCGGGGATACAGAAGTTTTAAGAATAAATCAATCTGATGGCTTCTGAGTGTGCCTCGCAGTATGCCTTCTGAGGATGGAAGAAGAAGAAAACGAAGATGAAGAAGAAAAAGAAGTAATAGAAGAATTATATGGTTCCTTATGTAAATTTTATGTAACTCTGAAATGTAGTTTCACAACGAAACGATTACATTTTATCCCATACATTTACATTAATCTTGAGATAACAGGTTGTAATGTTGAATAAAATGAATTAACAAAGACTGAATAAATGTTTCCTCTGGATTCATAACATGAACGAATTTCTGTGTAAGTCTAATAATATTAGAAGTCAGAAAAACGACACTTTTTCATTATAGACACACAAGTAGCTTCAGGCCCGCTAAAGCAAACGCTTATATTCTTTCTGCGTGTGTAGTACGAGTATACTACTGCGTGTTCTTTCTGTATGTTACGAGTACGCGCGAGTGTAGTTTGTTGTCAGTGAAGCATAAATGAATATCATATAAACTTAATACAGTGCTTTCAACCTACTTTTTCATATACACTATATGAAATCCATACACGGTGTGCTTTAATCCAATTATTGCCACAATCCTGTTACCTCTATACCCACTTTACTACAAAATAAGTTATGTAAAAAATCCGAAACAATAGAGATTACGTTTGTCGGCGGAAGTTTCGAGTAATAGGCTTACAGCTGGAGATTAACTTGTAACTTTGTAATTTGTTTTTCTCTGTCATGTTTCCGCTCGCCCAGCAAACGTTCTGGCATCCGTCATGAATAATTACCGCAAGTGAAACACATCTACTGTGGGACTGCGTCACCACTACTTCTACTGTCACTCTTCTCTCTCTGCCGCCTGCCCTGTCATCTTCTGTTGTTTCACCTCTCATTAATCTACACTAATTTATCTCTTTTTTAATGTAATGTACGTAGCCCCTTCGTTTGAAGACATCGATCTGTTCATAATAGTAAAACGATTGCGCGTGCATGTGTGTGGTTGTGTCCATTACATTCATATCTGTCCACATAATTATGTATATTTTTGTTATTATTATTAATAAAAAATAACAATTTTCTCACACGAATATAATATATATATATATATATTTTTTTTTTAATTTTTCAGTGTTACGATAATTTGAACTACCATCAGAATATTACATATTAGGAGTAATAAAATGTTTTAAATCAATTGTTAATAACAACTGTTGTATATGTAGAATAAACTTAATGTTTTTGTGTCTAATACAAATATTTATTATTTTATTAAATTAGTAATTTTTAAAATATCACCATTTTTGGCATTATTTTGGATTCGTTCAGGTACTTCTTATTTATTGTATGTTTAAATATTTCTAAATTTTTCGATGACGTCATTTTTGGACTTTTGGAAATGTGTGTTAATAAAGTGACATTATTTACATTTGGGAATGTGTGATTATTTTTAATTGAGTGAGTAGCTAAATGTGATTTGTAAATATTTGGTTTTAAATTACGGTGTTAAATAAGTATTTCTTTTAAACATTCTTTAGTTTGTCCTACATTAAACTGTTTGCAGTCAGAGCATTCAATGTTATACATTCCATTTTAATTATGAATTAAATTATTTGTTTTAGGGTTAGTCTGCCAAAATCTGTTATATATAGGTAATTTTTATAATTTTGGCTTTGAATAATTTTGTAATTTTATGATTAATAGTACCTATGTATATGAAATTACTATACTTTCAATAACTCAAATAGCTGACTCTTCTGTATATTTTTTAAAAAGTTTATTTAGCATTTTTGATTAATTTTGTTTGCCACGTTGTCAACAATTTTGGGGATATATCCACTTTCTATTTCAATATCTTATTTAATTCTCTTTTCTGTTTGCCTTTCAGAAAACCTACATTTTCTATAACCTTCCAAAAAAGCCAATTCATCCTCCTTCCTCAATACAGATATTCCCCATTAAATTGTATGATAGATAGAACGAATAATACTCCCTTAAATAAATTAGTGAAAATAACGAAATTAGTGAAGAGACTGTCTTCACAAATCGCTCCAGGCCCACATGAAAGTAATGGGGACACCAAGTTTATTTGCCTTGTAGGAAATGGCTGGCTATTGACGGGTGTACAGGAAATATGACAACGTTACAATAATAACTGGCTGCTAACAAAACATCAGCCTGCGATTCTTTCAATAATTTATTTGTTAAACATTCATCGATTTATATCACAGTTACATCGTAGGTTAATGTAATGTTGTACCAGTAACAAGAACATAGCATCACGTTTTAAAACGATTTTCCATTCTTATCATTTATGTCTTGAAGGTGATATTATGGTAAATATTCTGCGTAAAATGTAGAGTAGTGCGTTGTATTGCACTGTGTAATCCTCTGTACTTTAGAATTTGTGCTCTGGTTACAACATTTGCACATTAAAGTAAACCCCCTCTCTACACACACATTTTGCCTTTGGCTATTAAAGACTCAACACATTTAACCTTTAACTGACATTGCACTATGTGTATCATGTTTACATGACTGATCGTATTCAGTTATTATACTAGCATTATATTACTTGTTTATTACCAAAATTTAAACTAATAACATTTTACCCATTTACAGTGTTTCTTATAATGATTGACTTTTGAACGAGGCAGCAGCTTAGGAGTACAAGCAGGGCAGCCTGCCAACTTTAGCTCTACAGCATACAAGGAGGGTAGACTGACTAGCACTACACTTTGCTCACTCACTGCTACAGCTGGATGCTGTTGCCAGGTACGCTCATTTATTTCTGCTGACTGGACAAGGGTACTGAGAGTCGCCTAATTATTCTACGGTTATCAAACCCGTACCCTGTTGATTAGTGGCCTGATGCCGTACCCACTGCTGTAATTGTCCCCCATTTTAGTTTCTTAACCCAATACTTGTTTTTCAAGGCAAACCATTGAATTACACTTATATGTTACTAGTACTGACTTCAATAACAAATAAACGACAAACCAGTTATACAATTGTACCATCATGTGTACGTATTGTTACGACATTACAGAACAATCTACCTGTTTTTCTAATGTTCCAGAGGAATCCAGCTATAATGTTGCGTGCGTATGTGATGTCAACATGCGCTCGCGAGACTTTGTCAGACTGTTTCAGAAGCCACGCGCACTGTGTCAAGGCCGCAATCAATTACGTCGTAGTGTACAACTAATACGTTGTATGTGGAATAATCTAGATTTTTGGCGGGGTATAAATACAAGTACTCAGGGACGCTCACTTCAGTTTATTGTCGGGCGATTACAAGTGATTTCTCTGTGCGTGTAAGTGGTTATTGTGGGGAAGTGTTGTGTTTTATAATCGGGCCGTATAATTGTAATACAACTTATTGTGTTTTATATTAGTTGACATTTTATTGCGTGTGAAAATTTTTTATTTGCTTTGTTGTAAGAGACTGTGTTGTTAATTACGAACTGTTTAACTGTGATAATTCAAGCTGTTGATTAGTGACTTAATTGGTGTCTTGTGTTTAGTTTTCCACTGTACCTACGTCGATCAAGTAGACCGTCGTAACAACATCAAAATCTTCTCCTAAAGGGCTATTTCTTGCTTTACCAATTGCTATTTTTGCAAGCGTAATTATGGTTTCTATATCTTTTGTCCACCTTCCCTAATTAATATAATGTTTTCAAGCTATTTTAAATGGTTAATTGTTTCAGTTTTAAGGTTTTTGTAAGTACGTTTGCTGTGGTTTGATTATTTAATGATTTAAATTACTTCAGTTTTACAAAATTTAATCCCATTCCATACTCCTTACTTTTACAAATATCTATAACTCTTTGTCAATCGAAATCGCTCTCTGCTACAGTATTATCTGATCACCTGGAATATGTATGTACGACTTTTTCATCTATTCTCCAACCAAAAGCTGGTGATTAGTGACTTAATTGGTGTCTTGTGTTTTGCTTTCCACTGTACCATACGACGATCAAGTAGACCGTCGTAACAGTATATATTCTTCCTCAGAGTATAATGCGTTGAGAGTTCTTGTAATGGCTCGTCACATACAAGTGGAACGCATGTGACGTGTTATTCCGTTCAGTTGTGTCCTGCCATCGTGATATACTATCTTATGCTTGTCTATTTTACTTGTCTTTCCATTAAGTTCCTTGATGATACTCCTTGTCACTGAATCTCATTTTGCGGATTTATATCACACACGCACGCACTCGCGCGCACACTTTTTTCATACTTCTGCCTCTCTCTCATCCTCTCCCCCTCTCACCGCCACTCACTCTCCCTGTACCTTTCCCTTTCTCACTGTGTCTCAGTCTATCTCTCTGCTTCCTTTCCACTCACTATCACTCTCTCTCTCTCCTTCTCTTTCGCTCTCTCTTTCTCTCTCAATCCATCTATTTTTCTAAATATCTGTAAACCTTCGTAACGCTCTGTCTGTACTTGTGTTCGTTCCACTCTGGTTGAAAGAATTTTGTGACCAGATCATCTCGGGACTTGTCTTCGGAAAAATATCCATTTTCACGAAGAAATCACAGTTGTAGAATAATTATGGATACCCAAAAAATGTAAACCATAGTGAATGGTTCTAAAAGAATTTATTAAACCGGCTGATTCTTTTCGGAGTAGGCCTATTATGTAATGTTTTTGCTTGAGGGAAAATTAAAAAGAAAAAACAGATCAAGATGTTGTTTAATCTGCGTGCGATTTTACAGCGATTAATAAGTGTTCTATACTATGAATATCATTAACTTATTTATTCGTTTAAACGGTGCACTGCAGTTTCAAATCCCAAGGACCTGGCGTATAGTAGACAAATTAAGTTTCAATATAAAGAATTTAGACTGTTGGGTTATGTAGTAGGAACAATGAATTGTCATAAACCTGTCAGAAGAGGAGATTGCCTACTTGTATACAGCAGTTCCACGTTGCGTGCACGCAAGGTCGCCTTTTAGAAGTAAATTAACTCCTTTGTTTTACCGACTTCAATTTGTAAAATCTCAAATAATCAGATGAAATGTAATGTCAGATTTCAGATGAAATATAATATGTAATGTCAGGTGAGAATAAACAGAAATCAAACACGTAATCCAAATATAATATTAATAATATACAAATTAGAATATCGGAAGTATATTTGTCGTAATTGCCATAAACATTTTAAGAATAATTATAAAAAATTAAAAGTAAACTTACAATTTATGCGAATTTCAGCAAAAAAATTTACTATAAATTATGGCTTACACTTTTATGTAATTAAATAAATAAATAAATTCCAGCTGCCCAACTGCTCGTCTTCTTTTGTGAATAAAAATGCAATTGCCAAAACTAAGTACGTCTAGAAACGTTAGAATTAGACGTTAAATATGTTAAGTTCTAAAAATATTTTGTATAAAAATCATTACTCACTGACCGAGCCGAGCGAGTCCTACCTTTTGACTTGGTCGTTTAGGAATTATCCATTTTTCTGTATGTATAGCCCTAACTGTTTATCTGCCTGTTTGGGGGGATGCATCACGATAACTTTTCATTGGACCAGGCGATTTTCGTTAAACTTGGTAGGCGTGTGCATAACTTTAACTAACACAGCTGTGTTCTTTTAAAGATTCATCCACCAAAAAATAGGGGCAGGGGCAAAAATGGGTGGGGTCTATATTTTCATAAGATATCAAACAAAAATTCATGTAGTGTCTTAAGTTAAAGTGGACTTTAACCACATTCTGATAGTAGTGTACAGGTTTGGAAGTTACAAAACTTTAGAACACCATGCTAAATAAAAATTATAAAAGTTTTCAGAAAGTTATAAAGCTATATGCAGAGTATTAAAATTCAGGGAATTCCAACCCAATTCCGAATACAGTGTTTACATTGAAAGTTTTCAACTCGAGCCTACAAATGCAAGCTCAAATTTCAAAAAAACTGTAAATTTCAAAAAAGGTTTATGTGTGGCATGAAACTATAAAGAATTTTATTCAAAGTGACTATTAGGTACCATTAATAACTTTCACAAAATTAATATTTGTCAATACCTCTTGCTAATTTTCGATTATAGTAGTTCCGCCATTTTGATTATCATAATGTTTACATCATATGCATAATCAGTGACCTCGATTTCCAAATTTTGTATATGTTGAAGAACAGTCTTATATTTTGACAAGGTTTTGCGGATTTGGAACCACGCTGTGGCGGTTCAGTAAAATTATTTACGCCTACATTGTAACTGATGTTTTCTTGTAAACTCTAGCAGATTAGGAAGTCATTTTATTTTCATATGTGATACGACTGACTTTTTCTTCTCTACTATATACTTTAATTTGATTATTGCTATATCTTCTTCTTCTGAAAATCAAATATTAATAGAAATTGCATATTACGGTAACCATGTATTTCTTGGCCTTCCATGTTGTTACGTGCTATGTGTATTAAATTGTATGATGAGCTGCTTGGCCCAAACAGACGTAACACAAAAATTACTTCGACACCAATAACTGTAATGTTACACTGAATGAAATAAATAAGGCATAATAGAAAATGATTAGTACCAAGATTTAGTGGGCAGAATCAGCATTGCTTTAATTTAGTAGGATAAAGACTTGCCTCTTTATGTGTAAAAAATTAAGCCAGCCAGCGGACTAAAATTAATGTCGGTGCATCAATCAATGTCAGTTTACAAAATTTTAATATCTATTACATACATGCTACCATAAACTCATTAATTATAACAAACGTTTTTGTGTCACATAAACGAATATACTTGGTTCATTTTCTTTTCGGTCTGGAGTGTTACAAACTTGGAGTTTCAGATGTGTTTTAATTAATAATTAATTAGTTTACTTGAAATAACAAAAGGGCATGTCCTCTGGAAGCTTGATATCGCCGACGATGTCGTGCGGGGGTCTTTCGTAGAGATTATTTTCATTACGTACATATAATTGAGAAATATGAATTGGGCACTGCCACTGATTCATACAGGTTAAGTATTCGTAGTTACTTTGGTATGGCAAGTTCCCAGCACAAAGTGTACACTGTAGGTTTGGAGGAAATTGGGTTCCTGACTCTGCTCACCCAATTGCTAGGTTGGACTCCAGTAGCTGACTGAGCAAAAAAGGTCGACCGGCTGAGTACTGAAATAGTTTCGTAAAGAAAAGGTGGCGGCGTGACGTCGAACAACAACAAATCACGGACGCATCATTGTTTGGATTAATAATAACGACGACATACGCGGTGGGGATGCCGAATAACTGCGACAATGTCTTCTTCCTGAAGTTATATAATGCCGGAGTTGAAATTGAAGTCTCGCTGGGGCCTTTCTCTTCATGTGATCCACCCACCTGCTGCTATTTTCTGTTAGTTTACCCTGCAAACTATATTTCTGAAACACTGTCTGCATTCCTTATCCTGAATTCTCTTATACATCTAAAACGTTAAGATATCGCTTTACTAGAATGCGGAGGTCGCTCTGAAAACCATAGGAGAAGTAATAGGATAAGAGGCTGGAAAAAAGTTTTGTGCGGAACAAATTTCGAATTTTTCTGAAACGTGAAAAGATGGTGTCAAAAGATTAGAAGACTGAATATAGCAGAGAATTTAATGGGGGATGAGATGGAAGCATAATTTAAGTTGTAATTAAATGTTGCAAATCACTGGTTATTAAAGACAGATGCTCATGACTGTAATAAGAAGAACAATGAATTCGGTGAGTCGCTGTACGAGGCCAAACTCTCTGGTGAAGGCAGACCTTTAGGAAGTGGCGTAAGAAAGAGAGTGAGGAGGATGTACAGGATGGCGGCTTCAATACGTAGACTGGAGGAGGATATAAAGACACACACTAAGCGCAGAGCCAGGACGAATAAAGGGCTGTGGAAGGAAAGGGATTGATTTGTAAACGCATTTCAGTTAATTAGAAGAAATTTGAATACCTTGTTTTAGTTGTTTTAGGAAAATAATAACCCTACAGAAAAAATATTACTCGTAACTAACAATAATGTATTAACAACTAACTGTATTATTTTACCGGTACTGAGCAAAGCAATCAATATTGAATCCAGGGTTACAGATTCAATTGCTATTTGATTAAAGCTCAAAGAAGCTATGAGGGTCTCGCATATCGAGATACTATAAGATAGATAAGTATGGTTGTAGTGTGATGACCTGCCAGGGAAGGCAGAAGAGAATCATTGATTGATGTAAGATCAACACTAACTACTCATTAAACACTGTAGAGTATTTATATGTATTATTTGTAGTGTATTTTGTATATAAAATGAAGTAAATGAAATTATAAAAAAACTATTTTGGTGTAAAATTTTAAATTTGTGATGTTTGATGTACGTTTCACAGTATACGCATGCTGGAAACATTTATTCACTTTTTATTAACCATACCGAGTTTTCAGTATTTGTTATTAACAGACAATTTTCTGTACACAGCAATTTGGAATTGTTGGTCACTGTTGTCCGCCCTCCAACTGGGATGTTTATCGACTTTCCGTTATTGACCTTCGGCAGCATGATCACCTCTCATAGGATGTACCTTCTCACCATTGAGTAACACAAATGAGAGACAGCGGCTAAACAAGCTACCTTATTCTACCACATGACCTTGTGAGGAACAATACCCAGTTGATCCGAGAAACGAGTGGAAGCTTGACCATTCCTCGACTTCACAGCGTATTGAAAAATACTTTTACACTAAATATAACATGACACTGTACGATTATCAACACAATATATGTGACAACAGAATATATTTTTCAAAGAGAATTTTTGGTTATGAATAAACAAACACTGTTTGCACGTTAATATGAAACCACAGTGACTGGAGCCATACTTTGCGAACGGCGGTATCAAAACAAAATACCGTGTAGCGTACAAAAACAATTGTAAATTAAAATTTCAAAATGTTTCATCGTGAAACACATATAAAACATTGGTGTGCGCTTTTAGTGACTCATTATTTTTCGTCGAACGAGAGAAACATTTTGTTTGTGTTATGTAAACTTGCCTTTTGTCAGTTTCCAATAAAAACCCATTCATTAAAATTTTATGAAAACCAAATGTTTGCTCTTATTGTGATGTGGCTTCCTCATGATAAAGAATGCATATTATGAAGGCTCACATACATTCATACATACATATTATGTAACGTTTGCTGTTTATTATACAATATTAGAACAACTTTGTTAACGGAAATAATGAATATTCATAGAGGAAATATTTCTAGTCTCTAAATAAGTTTTAAGCTCAAGTCAAGTTATGATATACTGTAAAATAAAGTAGCAATTGAAAAAGTAATGATCCACAGCTATTCTTTTCAACTAACACATAACCTGTCAGCAAAGATATGTGATAGTCATTGGACATAAAATTAAATAGTTGTTCTAGTACTAAATAAGCAGGAACAAACGTTGAAATAAAACGAAAAGTATTTAAACAGATTCCTAATTAATTATTTCTATTCGCTATACGCTTCTATTTACTGACGATCAGATTCTCGTGGCTTTGAACCAACAGGGCTGCAATTACATGATTACGTAAACTCCATAAAGAATATAAATTTTTGGTCCTCGACATAAATTTTAAAAACTTAACAGCTGAATATTGGATGTGAAGGTGACAACATAACGTTGTGTGTTTATGCTATAGAAAAAAAGTCTTTTAAGTATCTTGGCGTGATATTAGCAAAACTTTGTGTAAATGATAAGGATAGCAACAGCAAAACAAAACAAGATACAAAACAACAAAACAAGATGGTGATAGGGCACCTGAATTCTGTCCTTTGGAGAGGAAGAATAATCTAACAATTAAATAACATTATTTTATCAGCCATTAAAGAAAGCGTAGTCACTTATGGCTCTACAACGTGGGAGGTAAATCAATGGAATAGTCCTAAGGCATCAAGTACTAGAGATGAACTTCTAAAAATATAATGTGGAGTATCTAGGCTGTAATGCGTTAGAAATAAAGATAAATAAAGATAAAAAGAGGCAAATTCATGGGGGCAGGTCCATATTAGACAGTATAATGTAACGACGGTCTACTTGATCGTCGTAGGTACAGTGGAAAACAAAATACAAGATACCAATTAGGCCTAAGTCACTAATCAACAGCTTTAATTTTCACAGTTAAACAGTTCGTAATTAACAACACAGTCTCTTACAAGAAATCAAACGAAAATTGTTCACACGCAATAAAATGTCAACTAATATTAAAACACAATTGTATTACAATATACAGCCCGATTATAAAACACAGCACTTCACTAATAACCACTTGAGCGCACACAGTATCGTCCGACAATAAACTCGAACCGCACTGTAAATATATCGCAACTATAACTGAAAACTAAGGCCGCTGACGCCTTGTATTTATACAACGCTCACAGACCAGAATATTCCAAAATTCGCGTTAGCGCCATTGTGTACGACGTAATTAATTGCGGCCTTGACACAGTCGGCGCGACTGGCGGCTTCTAGAAAAGTCTTGCAAATGGGAGAGTCACACACGCCTCTCGAACGTTCGATAAACACGTAGAATTTCTGTGATGTCGTAATACCTCCCCCTCCTTAAGCCTGTTCGTCCCGAACTGGCAAACCGTCTCTGACGTAATACTCGACCAGGCGATCTAGGTAGACGCCCTTGCGAAAGATAATTCTCCGGTTCTTCGAATTCAGTCTCGTGTGATCCGAACATTACATTCCCAGGAATGCGAGTCTTCCGCTCAACCACTAGTTTTGCTGGAATCACTCCCGTTGCGACATGTACTGATGACATAAACACCACTGGCTGATCCAAGTCTGTTTGGTTCTCGTCAACAACCTCTTGCGTAACTTCATCTTCAGCAACTTTTCCCCCGGGCGCTTCTAACAGCTCAGAAACAAGCAAGAGTCTTGTCTCGACACACATACTTGACTTTCCAATCACTTCTTTTGTCGTTACAACTTATTTGTACTTCCTCCATTTCCGCTTGCAATAGGGAGGGTTCCTCTTGACCAGACCTTTTGTCTTTTTCTTCGGCCAATGCGACTTGCTTAATCGAATGGTTGGTAGACCCTGCTTTTTAGCCATGCAAAGCTTTATCTTCTCTTGGCCGACCCTCAGGATATTTTCTCTTAAGTCCACAACGAATCCGTAGGCATTCATAACGTAAGTGCCAAGAAGCAATTCATCGACAATGTCTGCAACGAGCATTTGGTGGCTAAACTCGAGAAGACCCAGGCATACACGTACGTCTACCTTTCCTAGCACCTTGACGCCGCTTCCAGTCACAGTCTGTATTGTACAAGAGCTAATTAGAGGCTGGTTTTACTGGCTAAATCAGGGCGCACAATGGACACTGTTGCGCCCTTGCCAACTGTAAATGATGTTGGTTTACCTTCCGCAAATCCATTAAAAATCAAGTTTCCACTGGTCTTATATAACGTGGAAACTGTGTGCTGTTCTGGGGCTTTACTTCTCCAATTCGTGCGATCACTCTCTTCTCTCGGGATCTTCTTCTCTCAACAGTCTACCTGTAGATGACCACGTTTTTCACAGTTGTAACATTTCTGGCTGTCTTTTCCCCATCGTTCAAATCGTTGCGACTCTCTTGAACTTCTGAATTGTTCGTCCGACAACATTGTTTTTCTGCACCCATCGTAACGGCAATGTGATACAGGGATCTTCTGACTGCAATGTGATAGCACAAACCCATTAATTTAGCGGGACGCTGACTTGGCAGCTTCAAACTCTAGGGTGTGACCACAAGAGCTTCTGAGCTATTTAGGTGTCTTGCCATTCGTAACACTTGCTGAAGTTCACAATCTCCCATGCCATCAATAAATGTCTGCACCTCAAACCTTATTCGAAAATTTTCTGGTGCTTCAAGAGAGGACAATCTAATCAGTCTGTCGATACTTGCTTCAAACTCTTTAAGACTCTCCCCGGAACGTTGTCTTCTTGTTCTCAACTGAGCGTAGTACACATCTTGCAAATGTTTATCACCATACCGTAATTCCAGAGCTTTTATCAACTCGGCATAGATGTTCTGGCTGTAAGATGGCACTTTCTGTAGTAGTTCTGCCGCAGGTCCTTTTAATGAGAGAACGAGTGAAACTGCATTGTTTCTCCGTCCAATGATTTGCGCATGCAGCGGCTTAAAATTGGCGGAGGTATGTTGCCCAGTGACTGCTTCCGTTAAAGGTTGGAGCTTTGACATGAACTGTCCCTACTGCAGGCAAAGTGACTTTCTCTATTAACTTATGTTCTACGTCTTTTTCTGTCTTTATCATTGGTAGAGTCGGTTCACAAAGTTGTTTTGGTTGTATCTTCAGGCACTACTCAACTTCTTTTTTAATTTTTTCTCTTATGTTTGCCATTGAGTGTTCTACTGCAGATATTTTATTATATACGGATTCTTCTATGACAGATATTTTTGTAGACATCGATTCTTCTATGACAGATATTTTTGTGGACATCGATTCTTCAACACTCGAGATAGATTTTTCTACTTCAGCTACTTTTAATGTCATTGATTCTTGTACCTCCGATATTTTAGTAACATGTTTATTACGCTCACCTCGTAGGAGACCCAATACTGCGCTGCGGTACTATCCTCTTGCATCTGTTTCTGCTTCTGTATTAATGCTTTGATGTCTTCTGTTTCACGCTTCCGTTCCTCTGCTTCCAGCAGGAGGGTTTTTTGTCTCGCATCCGCTTTCTCATCTTGTCGTTTTCCTGCTTCTTCTCTTTCTTTTCTTCGTTCTTCGTTTTGTCGCCTTTCTGATTCTTCTGCCTCTTTTTCTCGTTCTAATTTTTGTTGTTAGTTTTCCTGCCGCAGCAGTGACTAGAAAGCTCCATCGTCTGACTGGCATCCATTGTTTACTATTATAAATTACGCTCGTCTTGTACAAAGTATCCACTGTTTTCACCGTTAACGATTCTATCCCACTTCTGACACCACTGTTACGATGGTCTACTTGATCGTCGTAGGTACAGTGGAAAACAAAATACAAGACACCAATTAAGTCACTAATCACAAGCTTTAATTTTCACAGTTAAACAGTTCGTAATTAACAACACAGTCTCTTACAAGAAATCAAACGAAAATTGTTCACACGCAATAAAATGTCAACTAATATTAAAACACAATTGTATTACAATATACCGCCCGATTATAAAACACAGCACTTCACAAATAACCACTTGAAAGCACACAGTATCGCCCGACAATAAACTCGAACCACACTGTAATATATCGCAACTATAACTGAAAACTAAGGCAGCTGACGCCTTGCATTTATACAACGCTCACAGACCAGAATATTCCAAAATGCGCGTTAGCGCCAGTGTGTACGACGTATTAATTGCGGCCTTGATATATTCCGCGCGGCTGGCGGCTTCCAGAAAAGTCTCGCAATTATCTCCAGATAATCACGTACGTCACACAGATTACATTCCGGATCCCTCTGAAACATTCGATAAACACGTAGATTGTTCTGTGATGTCGTAACAATAAATTTGAAGCACGACATATGGAATTTTCACGTAGAAGGAATCTCGGACGATCGTTGGCCTAAAAAATGTGTTAATCTAGATTCTACATGGAAGAAGGAAAGTAGATACAGGGAATAGTGGAAAGAGAGTGTCTTTGAGGAGATAGATGAAATAGATCTACTACGAGGAATATGGGTTGAAAGAATCCGAGGTGTGCGGGATGAGAGAGAGTGTAGTAGCTACACTTGTCACCGCCACATGGGTGGCAGGATACAAATTAGCGAATCTGAAATAATAGTGAGATGTTATGTACCAATCGTACATTTGCTTTTCACTCGTGAAATGTCAAGTGTTTTATGTCTTATGTTGTAAGACTGAAGGCACTTACGGGAAGTCACTAAACTAGTGAAAGCAACAAGCAGATTCCTATGTAGATTCAATATTCGGTTAGTAAAATTTTGTTATCTAGTTATTGTTTTTTTTTAAGAAGTAGTCTGATAGAGACAATTCATATGATTTGTGAGTACAGCGTGCGAAGTGGCGTTATTAGTTTAAATAACAAATTATTTGAATAGACAAACATAGTTGAAATAAAGTTTCACTGAATGACATCATTTTACATAAAGTAAAGTGAAATTATTGGTTAACGTAAAACAGGTATATTACTACAAAATCAGGTCAGGTAAAGAAGATCCATATAGTTGAATTTGGACTTCGGACTTGGTAAATATTATTATGTTTACAAAGGAAATTTTTCTAGTTCTGTAGATATTTTACTGGATAAATTTTTACTTCAAATTCCCAGTGTTTAATAACACCGTAGGTAATTCCATTTAATGTCTATAGTAATCATGTAATTGATTCTTCCGTAGGAAAATCGCGTTACATAGAATAATGTTGTCTTCTGGAAACAGCCTGCCTCGCAATGTTCAACGAGTTAAATAAATTATTGAAATCCTGAGAAAATCTGACAGGGATTTCCCAATCATCTTGATTTTACTCTTATCCACAACCATAAAGTGTTCATACCAACCTTGCCCTAATCCCATAATTTATATGGTCAATCAAATAATCTGAAGAATATACCTGAAGTATTGTCTTCAGCTGTGCGCACAGAATTGGCTTTAAGAAGGGCAGTTTATCCTACCCGAAACGTCTAAGTTTTATGTATTTGGTTGAAAACTCGTGCCCTTTGATCAGCTGTTTGCGCTATCCGTGTATTTCATGTGTAACGGTAGCGATAGGTTGTGTCTCCAGCTTTGTAGTACTCCTCTGGTGGGTTGCTTAGATGACTGGAGATTCATAGGTATAAAACCCGTTCTCATTTAGTGATTGTTCGATAAACTATATGTAATTAGGCCATATATTTTCCCTGTCATGAAAGTAAGTTCGAAACATTCGTTGACTCTCTCAGCAAGGTTTCCTTGCGGTCGCCGAATAGCAGTAAGGATCGGTTGGATACCATTCTTCTCGAGGGTAGTAGACCTCGAATATAATGAACCTCGAAAATAATTTTTTTTTTTTTGAGATTGGCATTTAAAACCGCTTTGGGTGTAAGTCAGGTTACAGGATATACTCTGACTGTTTTCCGAAGCCGTATGTGCAGAGAATCAGGTGCCTTAATCTGCGAAGACCTCGCGGAAGTGGACCCAAAAAGTCAATACATAGTAAGTCACCTTTTCCCTTTGTGACAATTCCCTCTATGTAGGTATGCATATTTGGAGATTTCGCTATTTGACTTTCGTGGCACGTCTTCAGAATACTACGAATTCTTCGCACCATGTTAAATACATATACACTCCTCCTTAAGCGCTAAGTAACATTCGTATGGACCTGCGGGCGCCAAGTTTTCATTGGAGGTCCACGTTATATGTTATAGCATGCTAATAAGTAGGACAATTTTCCATGTATCGTTCATTAATTTATATAATATTTCGTTTCTAACACTGTATCGATGATTTTATTTTCGAAATATGTTAGTTTAATTTTTTTTTAATGTTTGGTTCGGTGTTTTTTGTAGGTGTATATTGGTTAACTTTCGACCAATTACAGAGTTATTTTGTATCTCACGACCAATATTTGCACGTTATTTGACCCAGACTTATGTTCTTCGACAAATTCAGGAGCGTATCTTGTTACTACCAGCTTTAATGTACTTGTTGGTAGAGTCATACAACCGAAGCATCATAATCGAAGAACTCATGCGGGCGTTAACTAACCTAAACTTGAGCAGGAGAGCTAAAGTTTGGTTATTCGTATGAATCTCGAATTGTTTGCCATACACATAGTAACGTAATTTGTTTAAAGCATAGATAAGCACCAATATTTCCTTGTCCGATATAAAATAGTTCTTTTCAGCACGTTTCAGATTACGGTTCATAAATGAAATGACACGATGTTCCCTGTTATCGCCACGCTGATATAAGACTGCACCGGTAGCATTATCACTAGCGTCAGTATGTAACACTACACTAACAAGTGTAGCACTGTTAGGGTGAAACAGATGTAAGTTCTTTTTTAATAAGTCTTTAACATTTACAAATGCTTGTTGCTGTTTATCTTCCAATTTCCATTTGTAGTACATTAATTGTAATGTAGATGTTATTGTTTTGAAATAATTTGGCGAGAAACGACGATAGTATCCAGTTAATCCGAGGAAAGCTCTACTCTTTAATGTCTCTAGGTGTAGAAAACTTAACAGTACTATCTATTTTCTCTGGATCTCTGGATCTATTTAATACCTGTCTGTCTGTCTCCCCTCTCACTGTCTCTCTCTCTCTCTGACTCTGTATGTTTGCCTCTCTCTCTCTCTCTCTCTCTCTCTCTCTCTCTCTCTCTCTCTCTCTCTCTCTCTCTCTCTCTCTCTCTCTCCTATGTATCTACCTCACTACTTGTCTCTCTCCACTATCGCGTCAAAACAAGCTATTGTATAGCTTACCAATAGCAAATAATTTATCACATTGAGATGTGTATCCGTCAAAGTGGACGACTGAATGTCGATCTGCATTCCCATCAATCCATCATTATTCAGTCAGAATACACCAAACGATATGAAGCGGCGACAATCCAAAAATGTCGGTGAATTGGAAACACAGATTAATGCTTCTTTCAGTAAAGCGGGTTACGATAAGCTGTAAGCTTTTCAGCATTGTCAGTCGTTATTAAGCCATCATTCTGTAAATACTCTGTATCATACGTTGTTTGGTTAAATAAGTACAAAGAACAACAGCTAAGTTTGGCTTGTTAACTTAAAGTGAAGTTCCCACTGAATGTGTCAACAGAATGTGCATACTAGCATACTATTAATTATTAACAAACAAACTAAATATGTTGAATACCAAAATAAATGATAAGTCATTCCAACGATTTTCTGTATAAAATTGTTTTAATTTTATCCATTTCTAGTTAGTTTCTTGTATGTCTTTCTGAAAAAATTAAATAAAATTAATCGAGAGAGAGAGAGAGAGAGAGAGAGAGAGAGAGAGAGAGAGAGAGAGAGAGAGAGAGAGAGAGAGAGAGAGAGAGAGAGAGAGGAAAATAAAGACAGAGAAGAGACAAGTAGATCTACTAATAGTGATGAAAACGTGTTTAAATTCTTCTGAAAATTTGCCGTCTTCCGTAAGTGATTCTCTTGAAGTCGCTAAATACTTCATTTATTTTTTACAACTTACGTATTTTATTAAGAACGAAAAAATAAGTCACTACCGCTGAGCTTTTTGGCGGAAAACGCCTTACCATAGCGGTCTTGCTGTGACGGGGTTTTTGTAGAATTGGTAAAAAAGAAATTAACTAACTTGCATGTCACTAATTTGTAAAATTTTGTTAAAAGACAGGACAATCGTAAGAGTAGTACGATATGTAAGACATACAAGCTACATTTATATCTCTAGAGAACGTTAAGTCTATCGTGGTATTTTTTTAAATTGTGAAGTCAGTTGGATCCGTGGCCAACACCAATTCGGTAATCGCGGAGATATTAGACGTTCGCTGAGTGGATCTAACGGCGGCAAGTGGTCTGGATACGTGAAGTCGTTACTTTTACTCAATGTTCGCACTTTTCCTTGTCTTACAGATGTCCAGCAGTTTGAGTACAACATGCACTTTTTAACGTTTTCATCTATGAATTCTTGTTGTAAGAATTGAAACATAGCTGCATTGGATCGTTTAAATCATTTTGGAACCATATACGATCATAAACTCCACAAACAAAACCCAACTTGTTGCCGTAGAACGACTTTTCAATGTGCTCCGTCGCCAGACGCCAGTGGGTTATAAACGCTAAATCTTGATTCTCAAACGTCTCATCTGCTTGTATTTCGTAGCATTCTATCAGTTCTATCTCACTGACGACATTCGTTGTTTGTAAACTGGGGTTAGGCGTTGCAGCGTCTGCGCAGCTGGTATTCGCCTGGACTTTTCGACGCTGCCAATTCCTCCACATTCGTTCTGCTGCTGCTGCTGTTGTTTTCGATTCCTCACTCATTATTCTTTTACTTTGTAAGCGTTTACGACAGGCATTTATCTTGTTGTTGTGAAGATGCTTTGACATTTTGAAATTTTAAGGACCATTTGCCCAAGTTCAACATTTTGTCATTGTATTATTTATTAAGCTCTTTCATTATTAGTATTTTATTTTATAGTGCTCGTGGACTTTTATAAAACGGCACCTTAAATAACGTCCTACACGTACGCGTTCCTGCGCTATACTAATTTTTCCGCGCAGCGAACCAGTTATTTTCTACTCCAAATTGGCGGCCATCTTGTGATGGGGTGTGACGTCACATGCTCAAGGTTAATATTTCGTGGCATTCATTCATCTTTACTAGTTTGAATCGTGTATCGCTTATTTAAATATGCGTTACAGTTTTAAACATATTAAAGTTTGTATGGTATACACAAAATCGTAACATAGACTTTACCATAGGTTCCCCACACACCAGACCGCGGTGTAAGACGTTTTCCGTAAAAATAATAGTCTCCTAATTCTAGTACGTAGGCTTTCACGCCCGATGTCACTATAATTATTTAAAACTTCCGGGCTGAAAGGCCGTGGTCGAATGCTTGATGTTCTGCAGCTAGACGTTTCGGCCACACCACCGGTCGCCATCTTCAGTAGCAAAAATGTTCGAAATAGGTGGTATGCCGAACAAGTCTCCCAATGAACTGGGAACAAGCAACCAGTTATGTGCTTGTTCCCAGTTCATTGGGAGACTTGTTCGGCATACCACCCATTTCGAACATTTTTGCTACTGAAGATGGCCACCGGTGGTGTGGCCGAAACGTCTAGCTGCAGAACATCAAGCATTCGACCACGGCCTTTCAGCCCGGAAGTTTAAAATAATTATAATAGTCTCCTAAGCTTCAACTGCTTAACTGATTAGTACAGGAGTGAAATAATGAACTTCTAGGAATAATATACCGAGCCTTCTAATAGCGGAGCCCAAATGTGTCACATGTAGAAGAAGCTATTTTCAGATTTCCTATTGTCCCAAAGTATAGCTTAACATATCCACTGTCACTTTTAAGATTACAAGTACAAGTTGGAGAGATAGTGTACAATTGTTTGACCTCTTACCATTTACTTTTCATTAAGTATTTGAGAACTGTACATTTTATTCATTTATTCAATTATATTGTTAGCCATTATAATTAACGATAGAAGCCTGTTTGATGCATTACGGTTTTCGTCAGACGTTCATACTAACTTGTGATTATATGTACCCAAGTAATCAATATCATTGTAGAAACAGAAATAAAGATGTTATGTGATTAAACTTTGAACCAAAAACTGAAGAAAAGTGAAGCGGTTTTTTAAATTTTGATACTCTGCTTAGTTATATACTTCCATTTTAATTCTCAAGTTGTTTAGGTAAATGCTTAACTTATAGATCTTAAAACTTGTTTGTGTACTGCAATTACCTTATTTCTTATGTATTCTGTAGAATCGTAGAAGGTACGTTTAACATTGTTATAGCACAGAAAGCAATTACCGGTTAGCAGTAATCGAAACATGCGACTGAAATTTTACGCTAGTACCTGTACGACGAAACTCTCCACAAAAGTGCTATTAACTGCCATTTGATTAGAAATTATAATTGTCGAAATTATATGGACAGAATAAATAAATTAATAAAATCGTTATGAAATGAAATCAAAATTGTTCTGACGACGAATGAAATAAGATGTATTATAATAATAGCAGTTACTCCATTTACTCTATATCAATTGTAATATAAAGTAAAAATATTATTATTTTTATTGTAAAAAATGAATGGTTTAATTTAATCTAAGCAGGTAAGTTCCTTGAATATTAATTCTCGTATAATTAACTTTGAAGTGACCTGATGGAGGTATAAAATGTAAGTGCAGAGCACTTATATTCTATATCATGATAAAGTAACCTGTTACACAGAGAGTATTATAATTCCAAGTATTACAATGCAAAAGCCATACAAATTTCGATAATGTGTCAAACGGCAGACACGAATTTCAGTCTAAATGAAATAATGTATCACATAATTGGCAGCAAACCAATTTCAGTTCAGATAGGCTACAAAGAGAACATGTGCATCAGAAGACAATATTGCTACGCGGAGGAAATAGATAATACCGCATCGCTGCCTGAGATGTCGCTCCCAGGCGTTGCTCGACTATGCCACCGTAATCCAGGCCCGTTATGTGACTAAAATACAATGCGAGCTGAGTGTAAATACTGGATTTCAAAGCGGCCAGTTTAGTGATAGACCAGCTATAATAGAGTGAGGTTCGGCTGTTTGTCATTGTGATTTATGGAAAGTGTTTATTGTGTTAATAAGTGCACAGTGCAAGACTGAAACAACTTGACATTTGTAGATTGTGTGTAATTTTTCGTTGGTAAAATTTAACTGCATAAAAGTCTTTGTTGAATTCTAACTGTTGTTTGTGTCTAATTAAAGTTTGTAAGTAGTGACTCCATTGGTGTCAGTTATTCTGTTTCCACTGAACAACACGATGATCTATAAAAATAACATAATTGTGAATAAATTCTGAATGCGCGAAACAGAGTTGAAATGATCCACGTATTCAAATTTTGCTGATGATACATGAGACGGTAAATTGATACATCGGATGATACTGTGAGTGATATGATAGGCGGCAGCTGGGTGTTATGGAACAGAAACTTTGTGAGGCAGAAGTAAAGATGGATTAATATAAAAATGGAGTGCTATTAACACAAGCAAGCGTAATGACTTACTCTACTTGCTTAACTTGCTGACGCTAATAAGCAAGAGTAATACTGAACTGGGAGGCGTAACATTAACACAGATAAAACATTTAAATAACATAGAAGAAGATACTTAACATTTGAGAATTCACCAATGAAAAATTATGTATTAACGCTACCGGACCATGCATGTCAAGAAAATTATAGAAAACCTACTATTACTACTGTCTGGCCGCGATTCGATGATACAGCATTGTGTAAGGTAGGAGAAGCATGGCCGGGTATTACGGTAAGCTAAGTGGGGGTGTTGTAATCGCTAAGCTAACATTACCTCGTCTCACTAGTCCCTCACCTCCACCGCCAGTTAGCTCGTCTCTTGCTCTCTTAACGCATTCACGCATTCCTCGTGTGGCTTTCACTAGAGAAATTTGTTTGCGCTCTTCGAGAACACTTCGTTGTTACGGTTATTACATTTATTATTTACTTCGTTGTTACCGTTATTAAATTTATTATTTAGCCTACTTCGTTGTTATCGTTATTAAAATTATTATTTACTTCGTTGTCAGCGAATTTTAAACAGTGAACTGTTATTTTTGTGCGTGTTCAAAACATGGAACAACAAAAACTTACGTTAACACCTACTACTAGCTTCAGAACTCCGAAAACAAACCGTAAGGTAATTCACAGTAGGGAGCGCACCGTTGTCAGCAACATAATAGAAGCACGTGTACAGGAGGCTAGTTCAAGATCTCTGCTGGCACCTATTACTTGCCCTAACAAGAGAGCAGCCTTTTATACGAGAAAAGGGATAGCAACTATTGAACGAATTAGGAAAGGAAGGAAATATTCTCCAAGAGGGGATCTAAAGTCACCACAGAAACCACAAACAAGGGTGCCTGTTGTGATTGACAACTTTGACAGAAGTGTAACTCGCCAAACAATAGAGCACTTTTATTTACAACTACGAATTGTGCCTTCCGTCAGGAAACTGCTGGCACACTGAAAGAGAGAATTAATGTCCCATACGGCAAAATAAAGCTTAGATAACTATTACACGATATGGGGTTTAAGTGGAAACGGCCCTGCAGTATAGGAAAAGTGCTAGTAGAGCGCAATGACATCATTGATTGGCGGTGCAGTTTTCTGATGAAAATGAGGAGGTATCGAGAAAGACAGCAACAGATTTTCTTCCTCGATGAAACTTGGGTAAACTCAAGTATCACGTTCCGGAAATGCTGGCAAGGGCCAGGTGTAACCTGCGTCGCCGAAAAGATTAGTGGAACCAGTAGATTTATTAATGTCCACATTGGTTCCAAAAAAGGATTTTTGGCTGGAGC
The DNA here is from genome assembly GCA_034769895.1 of Magicicada septendecula. Taxonomy (NCBI): domain Eukaryota; kingdom Metazoa; phylum Arthropoda; class Insecta; order Hemiptera; family Cicadidae; genus Magicicada; species Magicicada septendecula. The sequence continues at coordinate 359,421,880 of CM068370.1, read as the reverse complement.
GGAATTGATTTTTAGGCTGGGAATACTAAGAGAGACTACCACGGCCAAGTGAATTCCGAAAATTTTTCAAAATGGGTGAAAGAGAAAGTGATTCCTGGTCTTCCTCCTCAAAGTGCTGTAATTATGGACAACGCGCCGTACCATTGTGTAGAACACAACAAGCCGCCCGTAAGATCGGTGACTAAAACGCAGTTGATTACTTGGAATTACAATCGGCTACAGCCGATGAAACCTCAGGAAACTACGCTGTACGAGCTAATAAAAGCGAAGAAACAGCCGGAAAAGATTTTCAAAATAGATATGGTGTTCGAGGCTCACGGTCACACTGTCCTGGGTCTTCCACCGTACAACTGCGACCTCAACCCGATGGAACTAGCTTGGGCGAAGTTGAAGCGATACATCCGCTCCAAAAATGCTACAGGAGAGTTGACCATGACGAAACTGAAGGAGCTAATTGATGAAGGTAAGCTGAACAAAATCATATTACCATGTAGGCCTACTTTAGAAGCAAATACAGTGGAACTTTTTTATAACAAACGCGTAAATTTCTTCCTTGTAACCGATATTCGTTTTCACCGCGAAATACGGAAAATTTCCCCATAAAGGAATAGGCTTCATATTGACAAAAGATAATTTTTTGAAAAAGATGTATGAATTACAGAATTTAATTAAAAAAATAAATTAACTAAGCAAATGCATAAACTACAAAATTTAATCATGGAAATTAACATTTATATTTTGTAGGCTATACACTAAAATAATTTAGTTACCTGTAATTCACTACAGTTCACTGTAGTGCACAGATACTCGAGTAAATTTAAATCTAATATTATAATTCAAATGCCGATAAACAGTATTTCTTAGACACTGTTGAATTAGAAGTACCGCTTCCTAAATCCCGAGTTAATCGTACTTTTTCATAAATCGTCAAGATTTAACGTTTGATACCTGATACTTTATGAATTCTAAACACAGTAGACTGCACTCTAACAGACTGACTGCAGATTCAAACTAAATGAAAGTAACACTGTAAAAGTAAACTTAATAAGATCTAAGCATACAGTACCTATTCTTAGGTATACGCGGCAAAACAACAAATGATATACCGAGTAGCAACCATTTAAGAAATGGAAAATTCCGAAAAAACATGTCAATCATTCCATGTGAAATGTGTGGTTTTACAATACAACGTACACTATGCTATACTGTATGTACTGCGACAATACAAGCATAGGCTGTAATGCGCATATATGATATAAAATAAATATTTAATTTAACTTTAATAATATATAATAGACGAGCAGGTGCGAAATTGGAAGCTGGCTTGCAAACAGGAATCAACACGCAGGATCATGCTATTACCGCTGCATGCGTGTACTCAAGTAAATAGTGTGTGTGCGTGAAGCCTGTTTGAGCCTGAAAGTTTGCAACCCCACCTCAAGTCAATGCTAAATTAAGAATATATTTAATATTAAGCAAACCATAAATGTTAGCGAGAAGGTAAAACTTCTAAAAATGTGTAAAAATCAGACCTAAGTGCAGTGCGAATTTTACGTAATTCGGTCAATCAGTGCGAGTTCTGTGCGATTTTTAAAGCATTATAAGTACCCTAATGGTGTGATCATCATGAGAATTACATATCGTATGTATAAGTAATTTAGACAATATTATATCACCTTGAAATCCGCATTAAACAGTGTGACTGGCGAAAAAGTGCAAAAATGTGAAATGAGACGAGAGTGAGGGCTACCCACGCCATGGACAGTTTTCGACATGCTGATTCATGAGCCGACAGGTGCAGTTTTCTTGGTGGATATAAATATGAGCCCAGGAAAGACGAACTCTCTCTTCTAATATTCCTCAGTCGCGGTGGTACGCTATGTCCGTCCGAGACGCGAATTTTTTTTACTACTTTGGACAGAGTTAGATGCTAGGTCTAACATCAGTATGATCTGTTTTAATCGTAACTTATAAAGTATTACGGCAAATGTTTTGAAGTAAAATAGTAATGCAAAACGTTAATTAAAAAAGTACCGTAACTAAGAAATCGTCGGACGTCTACAAGCAGTCGACAACTAAGAACATCAACTCCTGAGAGAGGACGAGAGAACGACTAGCAGAGGAACGAGACGCAGAGGACTAGAGACGGTTCTACCTTAACAGCTACAGATCCAGAGCAACACGTCATCCTAATCTACAGCAGCCAATGTACCATGAAGGACGAGAGACGAGAGGCCGAGCAGTGAGGACAAGAGGACATCCAGGAGGAGCGAACCGACGGAATCACTGGAGGACCTGGGACAACTCTGCAGAATTTAAGGTGACGAAAAACCAATATATAATTTTCAAAGAGAAAGACATTGAAAGACTTTAATAAAAAGAAAAACAAAAACTAAAAATTTGTGTAAGATTAAATAATAAGTCTGTAGATAGAGATAAAACCAATGTAATTTGTTTGTAATCAGAATATTCTTTAATTATTTTTCTTTAAGGAATGAACAGTCCATGTAACGATAAGTTAAATCCTTGCTTGGAAAATTAACAAGTAATTAATTTATTTAACTTTTTCTTAGTAAAAGCACATAACGTAGAGTCATTGAAAATAATCAATTAATTGTGTTAAAATGATTATAAAACCGTAAAAAGTTATAAAGAAAATATAGAATATGAATGTATTAACAATTTTTAAAAAAAGCACACATTTAGACTGAGTAGTCAAGAAATCATAGTATAATGAAGAAAAGTTTTTAATTAAAATTTATAATATAATATCTAGAATATAAATATATGTTTGTGATTATAACACGGCAAGTAAAGAAAATTTGAAACCACAGATAATGGATATCGTATGGCGAATTAATCATTATTTTTATATTATTATTTCTTTTATGTTTGTTTAAATTAATAAATGGAAACATATTACGATTATTAAAAAGAGTTACTCTTATTATAATTACACCTGAACCCCAATTATACATACACGTTGTTAGTAATATTATATATAAATGTTATATGAGTATGAACACAGCACCAATTCAAAATACATTAAATACAGCAACGTGTACCGTTGTAGTACATTACAAAAATTTCTTTTGTTCCTGGAATACATTCGTAGAAGGATAATTAGTGTAGGCTAAAAGAGTACTTTCGTTATCAGTTTGTATAAGAAAACGTTCCATATCTGAAATAAATTGGTCGACAGAACCAAAGTTGAATCTATAAAACAAAAGCAACATAATTATTGAATATATCTAACTGCAATGTTATACGGAGACAGTCTAGCGACAGGAAGTCAGATAACGCACAAACACGGCACACAGATAAGCGTGCAAGCAAAAGCCACTTCGTTTGCATGCTCACAGTGTTATCTTAACAATAGTCTAACCAACGTCCCATAAAAAGTCTTGTTATGAAAATTGTGTATTTTATATTAATCAGATTAAATAGAACACTTGATACTAATTTAAAAATAATGTAAATATAAATTTAACTTCTGTTGTTCATAATTTCGTTATGAAATTACATCTGTACGTACATTTTTTTCTTTGGTCTATGAATAACAAACAAGGTAACATTAAAGTTATGCATATACATTTTCTCTAACTATACCGGTTTGTTAAGGTGTAATAATTACCTCTTTTTGTAATAGTTTTTTCTTCAATAAAATAAAGGAAACTGACTAAACAAGAATAGTAATGAAAACGAAATTATTTAAATACATAGTTTTAAATTTTTTTACATTGATGATTATTTACAAAAAAATCTTAGTTTACAGCCTATCTGCTTTTAATTACAATATATCTTACTATTTCCAATCAAAATATATTACATTTGTTATAAAACTTCAGGATCTTAGATTATGAATAAGATTATGCATATCATATTGCAATGTTAGGCTAAACACTGCTAAATGGAACAAAGTTACTTAATTTTTGACGCACACCAAGTTTCGAAAAAAAAGCTGATGATGTCTTTTCTTTAGCTATACTAAAACATACAATGTTGTAAAATAAACTACTTAATAACATTAGTAACCTAATTTCATAAGTGTCTTCACCATAATCGTTGTTAGAAGTATGGCATTTTTTGAATATTATCTTTATAATAAGAGTTTTTATTTTCTATCAGACATTTAATGTTTTCAATGTTTTCTTCATAGACGTGGACTGAGTTTAGGTCGACTGTTTTTTCTGCTTCTGAAACAGTCATACCAGTTTTGGAATATCATGTCAAAGCTCAAACAGTTGCTTTTGTCAGAGGTTTTAACACTGTTCCTGAACATAAGTTTCCTCAAGACCCATTAAATCTGCTTGACGTTAGGATTGTTATTATGTCCTCCTCGAGATCTTAAGCAGGAAAATAACAGGTCCAAATGATCTTGAGATAACTTGTAAGTCAAAATATACTTGAATTGTAAATCATTTACTAATCTGTTTGACAGAATCTTTATTGGGTTTGTAATAAACCCACGTGCAAAAATGTTTTCCTAGGGTGCCGCAGAACCTGAATATTTTCAATTTTTAACGTCGTTAAATATGCCAAAAAATTATATAATATTTTATTGTCATTTTCAAAATTCTTCTTCTTTATTTGCTGTTTGAAGTGCTGCTCAAATGGGTTCCTGGTATTAAAATAATCGAATAGTCTGTCTATAACTATAACTGTAAAATAATCAAAATTACATAGAATAAAATAATCAAAATTACATAATAGTTTCGTTAACAAACACGGACAAAATTTCCGAACTGAATTAAGTATCTAGTTAACAAAATACGGAAGCACGGCTGCATACAATGTGTAAACTTGTGCTAAGTGACGCCTTCTTGCCTTGATGTGGTGGGGGCCTACTGCTTTACTTGAGTCTGCAGACTGAGAGCGTGAAGCCACTCGGGGAACTTCGTTACTGTTCGTCCGCCGTTATTGTCTACTCTCTCCTCAACCCACACTCCACACTCACGGTAAGTATAGAACATTCTCTACTTACCGTGTCCACACTTACGTGTATAATGAAATCCACGTATTTTTATCCAAATCGTGGTTTTCCTGTGTGCATAGCGGATGAATTGAATATTAAAATGAATATTGATTATGGTCACAGTTAAATATTAAAACATAATATAGAATTAATTTAACCATATCGTTGTACTCCATTTATTACCCTGAATTGTAGTTTTTGTTTTAACCTTTGTTTCCTCCAGAAACAAACACAATTTCACTGCCTCCCCAGATAAATATGAACCTTTTGACTACATCGTCGCATTAGTATATGAAATATACGTTTATTAAGAAAACTTATTTTATACTGTTTTGCCGGTTTTTAAGTTCAGTTTTTTGTACTCACAATGTTGGTTTTGATATACGTATATTGCTGTAATCGGTTGTGGTAAAACTCCTTTTTACCTGTGCACTAACTTCGCAGGTTGGTTTCGTATTTATCTGGAGTCAATTTAATCAATTATTTTTGTTTCTGGAGTGATAAACGCTGAAAGAAAATATACAATTAAGTTCTATATAGGATTTCGTTGTCCATGATGTGTTCGTTACTTAACTAAATAGCCTACAACTATTTCACTAACGACTCCGAACACAAAGTTTTGTGTTCCGAGTCGTTAGTGAAATAGTTGTATTTATACAATTAAGGTTATAAATGTAAGAAATGATATGATATGAATTTATTCTCAATTGTGTTTATTATTTATCTTCGAGAATACTTACAGTGCGTGTACCTAATAAAAACTGTTACACTAAAAATAAAATGACAAAACTTTAAAATGAAACATCGAAATGCTTACAGGACATGTATAGGTAGGTTATACACGAATACACACAGACACTTGAATACACGAAAAATTTACTCTTGAGTTTACGTATTTGAAGCCGTGAACTTAATAAAATTATTGTGCTAAAATAAATACACAAACTTTAATCAAACGTTTACCTAACTCACATCTGACAACAGAATATAGGCGGGCATAGATGAGAACGAAGGTTGCCGAAGTTGCCCGAGTGGCTTCACGCTGTCAGTCTGCAGACTCAAGTTACTGCTTTCCACCGGTTTTTCGCACTTTTACTCCCACCTAGCGCGCTATCCAGTGTTATACATCGTTGGTGTTAAATTGCAAAGCCACCAGCTATCATTAGAGTGACCAAAAAACTTGCATCCTGTACAATAGTTATTTACTAGTATATTTGTTGATATCCATATCTTTAATTATACATTAGGAACAGGATTCAGTATGTTTTTATGATGTGATCTGTTTTTTTTTTGTAGGGTTTGTGGTTACTTTTTTATTCATCTTCAAACTCGAGTGCACATACTTTCTGCGCCGATAGTAAACATGTTTTACACCAGTCAGTATGGATGCAAGTGCCAAAATTAGTTTATGCTGTAAGATTTCTGTTTCCAAATTTTAGTTCCTTTTTGTGTCCTTTTGATTTTTAGGTATCCAAAGTATAAACTCCGCAGACTGGAAAGGTTTTTGTGAGCACACAGGAAAATTGGTTAAACAGTATTGGAGTACGGACGGTTTGATGTAGAACGTCATGGAACAATTCATAGTTCGTGTTGACGACGACGATAGCGACGATGACGACGACGACGATGACGATGATGAATCAGAAGAAGACACGTGTGCATAGGGTGTGAGTTTGTAATCGGACTTGGCATATGCCTTTGTATTATTATTTGTTACAGTTATTATTTTGGTACATGTATTTACAGCTAAACTAAGTCGATTGTGTTTTGTCAGACGTTACACTAATAAAGTTCAAATGAAGTGTGCGCATCAAATTAATAAAGTGAGAAATTTTGATAATTTTTACTAATTAAAGTGAATAAACAAAGTGGTAATATTAAATGGATACAGCTTTTATTTAAAGCTAAGTCTGAAGCAACTCTATGTCGTGTTCAAAATGATAATTTAAAATATTCATCAGTCACAGCAACATGCATTACATAATTTTTGTTAGGATATATGATAATGTGACAATACAAACACAATTATCTATGTGGCATGCAAGTAGTAAATGGTTCGACGGCTGAATAGCTAGCAGCAATTTATTGTTCTCAATTACAGGAGTTGTTGACGCTTATTTATTAATTTTACATTATTTATCGTTTCTGCGAGAAAATCGTGTACGTAGATTTACGGAGTGCTATGTCTATTTTGTAAATGTAATTAGAAAATGTCTATGTAGTGACTCTGTGCATCTGTAAGTGTTTCCATATAAATCATTAGTGTATGTAATAGATGTCGCACATATGGTTCTCTCTTTTTTCTCTCTGTGTTCTCAACTTCAATACCATGTACCAATAAACTTCTAATAATAATCCCGTTATTATAGTGAATAATAAAGCGATCTTATATTACAAAGATGTTTCCGATTAAATTAAACAGAGTGAAATAAATTTCTCAAAGCTTAAATTTGAAAACATTTTTATTTATTTGAATAAAAATGTAAATTGGTAAAAAAAAGATGTGTCAAGGTAACGAAAAACGGCTAAAAGCAACAAGAGAAAGGTTTTTAAATATGGTAGCATAATCCTGATTAGCTTGTACAAGTGTTTGTAATGAAAAACCGGAGAATACATTTCCTCTGTTACTCACTTAAATTCTCGTCTCTTCCTTCTCTTCCACTCTCTTTACATATATATTTCTTTTTCCCGAAAGTTTTTGTGTTTGACTAATCGTAAAGGTTTCCTTCTCATTGTAACTTCTATACGCCAGTTCTCGCTGGTTCTTGTTTTTTGTCTTTTGTTACGTAGAGCGTGGAGTTATGTCGTCGCTTCCTAAATTAGTTTCTTTCCACGGAGTAAACATGGCTTAGAGAGGTAGAACGTGAGACTGAAGAAGAGATAAATTTACATACAGATCATCTGAGGTTATTATGAATGTATTTATGTAGCGAACTACTTCAATGAGGTACAGAATGTCTTTAAACAGAAATTAAGTTCTATTTCCATGTCTCTTGTAACTGAGATCGCGTTCATAATTCAATGACCGAAGGGGGTTCTCAGTTTTAATTCTATCGTTTGGCATTTACCTGTCTGTCTGTCTATTCGTTTATTTGGATTTTCGTCAGTCCACAGATCCTTAGAGTATTTAGAATTAAACCCCCTAAAATTTAGGGTTGAAAAGGCAAAAAATGTGATATGTAAAAATTACATGACATATCTAAATGAGGGTAGGCCTACATCAAATCAAAGAGAATTTTAACAAAATTAATATAAAATATAGGTCTGGTGTTAAGTTTTCGAAATTTCAAAATTCAGGGAGACCAAGAAATTAAAATTATAAAAAATCCCCGAAGTCCACGTCGAGTATCACACTAAACACTCCGAATACGCTGTTTATTTTGAAATACTTTTTTAATTTAGGAGTACCACAAGTCGAAAATGAAAGTTAAATTTTTGAAAAATTGTAATGTTTTCTTTTACATCAAATTATTAGGAATGTCTCATAAACACTAAAAAGTTGAATCTTGCCTTGATTTGTCCTCTGATCACACTTCAATTATTGCCACTATTAGCAATACTGTAATTGAGTCTGAAAGTCTACCAACACTCACAAATCGTAATACTGACTGGGACTACTTTAGAGAGCTTATAAATGATAATATCTCGCTAGAACTTCCACTCCACACGTCTGCTGAATTGGATGCGACTGTAAACTATCTCATCAGTACTTATCAAAAATCAGCCTGGGAAGATTGCAATACAGCGAACAGTAAGTACTTAAATCTTCCTCTGGTTGTCCGAAAGAAATTAGCTGAGAACCGTAGATTGCGACGAATTTGGCAGCATCCTCATCATCCGGACGATAAAAGAAAGTGGAATTCCGCGGCCAGAAAACTGAAACGGTTGTTAGAAAATTTAAAGAATGAAGGCATTCACGATTATTTAGAAAATCTGTCACCTAATGAAAGTACTGATTATTCCTTGTGGAAGGCCACAAAATGATTAAAAAGGCCACTATTACTAATACCACCAATTCATAAACCAGATGGTAGCTGGGCGCGAAGCAATACAGAGAAATCCAAGAATTTTGCCGAACATTTGGTCAACGTTTTTCAACCTGAAGCCAGCAAGGACGTCTCTTTCGATGAAGAAGTACAAAGATATGTACACTCCCCGCTCCAACTGACTCTACCTATTAAGCCTTTTAAGGTTAACGAAATCAAGGAAATAATCCTGTATAATTTGAAAAGTAAAAAGGCTCCCGGCATTGATTTGTTATCGGGGAAAATTCTAAATGAGCTGCCTCACACAGACTTTGTACTAATAACATACATCTTCAACGCCATACTCAGATTTGAATACTTTCATCTTCTCTGGAAATCAGCTCAAGTAATCATGGTTTTAAAACTTGGTAAAAATCCTCCAGAACCCTCTTCTTACCATAAGCCTTCTACCGATACTTGGTAAGATCTTTGAGGAGCTGTTTGTTAAACGACTTATGCCAACAATTGTAGAAAACAACCTAATTCCGGATCATCAATTTGGCTTTCGAGAAAAGCACTCTACGGAAGATCAAATACACAGACTAACAAATCTTATCAATAAATCTTTGGAATCAAAGATGTTCTGCTCAGGTGTGTTTCTCGACGTTTCCCAGGGATTTGACAAAGTCTGGTATCTGGGGTCTTATACAAAATAAAGAAAAATCAGCCACATAATTGGTACCGTCTTCTATATTCCTACTTAGTGGCCAGAGTGTTTCAAGTCAAGTTCTCGGATGCTACTTCTCCTCTATTACCAGTGGGGTCAGGTGTTCGGCAGGGTAGTGTGTCCTGGGTCCTCTACTGAACCTCCTGTTCACCTCGGACTTACCGTCAGCAAGTAAAACCACTGTTGCTACCTACGCCGATGACACAGCAATCCTAGCGACACACTCCGACCCCTCAATAGTATCTCTTATGCTACAAGAATCATTAAGCAGCGTTCAGTTATGGGTTGATAAATGGCGCATAAAAATCAAGTAAACGTTACCTCCACCACATGTAAGGCAAACTGCCCTCCAGTAACAATTAACAGTCAACCAATACCCCAAACTGAAAGTACTAAGTACCTTGGGATGCATCTGGACAGGAGACTAACGTAGATAAACATATAACCTCTAAGAAGATTATAATGTTAGATTATAATGTGTCTCCTATCAGTGTCAGAAATATCTACTGACTGATAGGTAGAAAATCACGGTTAAGTCTCGTCAACAATCTGTTAATTTATAAAGCAGTTCTTAAACTGGTATGGACTTATGGTATTCAACTTTGGGGTATTGCTAGTACGAGTAATATCGAGATTATCCAGCGCTTCCAGTCCAAAACTTTAAGATCAATAGTCGACGCTTCATGGTTTGTCTCCAACAGCTCTATACACCGCGGCCTCAAAGTTCCAACCGTGAGAGAAGAAATCATGCATCTCTGCAGGAATCACATCCCTAAATTAGAAAAGCATCCCACCACCTGGCAATTAATTTGTTAGATAATAGTGAAGATATTTATAGACTAAAAAGGCACAAACTGTTAGACTTACCATTCAGGTTTAATTAATAATATATTCTCTGTGTTATCTGTATTGTAATGTCTGTGATGTCTGTTCTGTAATATCTGTATGTTTTGTATTCGTGTTAACATGAAGTGTTAATTTCAACCAGTATATGTGCCTTATGGGCCCAGTGAACTTATTGTATCAAGCCAGCAGCAAGTGGAAGTGATTTTTGTTCATTTGTTTACATGTTTTTATCATTTAGTCTTGTAACTTGTGTATTTCTTTAATCTGTTAACAAAAACAAGAAGAGCTGTCAATGGTCAGCCTTCATAATCTTGTACGTGTATTGTCAGACAATTTGTTCAATGTTCGCTTAGTCGAACAGATCACAAATCTGCAATAAATTGAAATAAAAGGAATTTTGTTCAAAATACGAACTGGGTATCTTCAATAACTTGAAAAAATAATTAATAGCTGTCAACAGCTATTTAATATTTATTTATTTAAATTGGCTACGTTGATCCCTCAGATACTTACATAGCAAAGTATTCCGCATCTCTATCCTTAGAATGAGCTACAGAGGAAATGAACGATACAAATTTTATTTCTAGAATAGGTAAAAATGGCGTGAACTCCATCTAAGTACAAATGTAGGGTCGGAGTTAAATAAGAGGTTTCCAGTTCATTAAAACTTTGCTATTTTTCAAAGCTACACGAGCACTGATCTAATAAAATTCTGCGCGCTTTAGTTGTCTTCTACTGGAATGTTAATGCGCCGCTCGGAGATAACTGACGATACTCATTTGTTTCCATCCCAGAGTGGGGTATTATATAAACAGACAACTTTAACTACGAAAAAATCTGCTGGAGAAAGTATTTCACTTGAACTAATTGTCATTAGTAGCAAAGCTTAGTTCTTTGCAGCGCTGAAAAATGCGTTACAGAGAATTGTAGAAAACGAAACTTCAAATTAAGCCAAAAATTTAAGCATTACGAAACCTGGTGATTGTTTTAATGACAAATCTGCATAGTAGACCTATATGTAGATTAAATACGTTTCTTAATTGTAAATTAATTTTAAACGTCTGTAGGTGAATGTCTGACAGAGCTCAAAGGGGAGAGAAAGAGAGTGATAAAAAAAGACGGACATAGGCCTACAGGTATACAGACTGTACGCACAGACAGAAAAATTATGTCTCTTAATATAATCGTTTGTTATTTTATTTCAAAAGTATAATAAAGACGAAAACATAATATGTATACAAGTGGTCGCAATCAGAAATATCGAAATGTTGGTGTGATAAAAACTAAAGAGAAAAATAACGCTTTTTAATTATCATTACTTTTTTACAATTTATTGTTTACTAAACTACGCTTACTAATTAAGTTGTCTTTAAAAGAAAATCATACAATTGTTACAATTTGTTAAATGTGAAAGTTTTAAAATCTAATGTACAGCGACAGTATACTGCAGCACCGGCCACCAGAGCCTCAGCTGTCAAAGGGGACACCGTCCAGCTGAACTGACTAAGCGAAGCGAGGCTTATGATCATGTTACGCAATTATTTGGTTTTATTACGCATTTATTAACCATGGAGAGTGTCGAGTTGGAAACTCAAGCGAAAGCTCTTATAGGAGTTTACTCGAAAAATTTGAACAACGATTTTCTAATAGAATGGTTTTTGCCACGACTAAAATTGCAAGAAAGAGTATTTTTTCAAATCGTTTGAATGAACATGATAATTTTATGATACTACAGTTTGTTAGCAAACTCTTAAACTGGATCATTGATTGTAAAATGACTGATGTATTTCCAAATATACACATTGCTTATCGTCTGCTTTTGACGATTCCCATAGCTAACTGCGAATCTGAAAGATCATTTTCTGTATTAAAACACATTAAAGGTACGTTGAGTTCAACTATGGGAGATGAGAGATTACCTTCGTTAGCAAGGTTGAATATTGAAAGCGAGGTACATGAATCAATCGATTTAGAAGAAATTATATAACACTTCGTTAAGGCAAAATCAAGAAAAGAAAAATGGATCGATTAGTATTTTCTAAGCTTAAGTACTAGGCCTGCTATGCTCATTGTCCTCACTATTTAGCTAAACATTTACTGAGAGTTTAATAATATAATGTTTAACTTTAAAAATTGTGTATGCCATTTGTCAGTGTAAATAATGGATAAAAGGTTGAATTTTGAATTGGGGGGGGGGGTTGCACTACTCTGATGGGAGCATAGGGCACCACACGCTTCTTATCCGCCCCTGGGTCAGAGTTTGAAGGCAAAGGATAAACGGAGTTCAGAAAGTAAAGGACGTTATGCCATCGTAGCGGATAGAAGACTGAAACGAAAAAGAAAAGTAAGAAATAATAATAATAACAATAATAATAAAATTAATTTTTATTTTGAGGAAAAAATGCTATTTATCACACGTGTCAAACAGCCCATAGTGTCGCACTCCTGTTCCTGGACTATTGACTAAAAACACCATACTTCCTGAGCACTATCCCGGAACCGTTTATCACATTACATCAGCCCTTGCCTTATGCTCCTACAGCTTCGTCCTAATGTGATTTGAATTGCCTAGGTCGCGTTGCGACCTAAAACTCCTTTTTCCAATTGTAGAGTTGCCTCGATGTAATGTGATACCTGGTTACAGGAGCTTTTCAGCCTGAGCATAACATTAAGAATGGTCTCCGGTGTAGGTAACCCAATTCTGCCTCCAATTTTATCCACCCTTGTTCGTACATATCACAGACCAAAAATTTGTGGTACTCAACATCATTATTTATACCAGTCCAGTACTCATCATTATGGGTCCTCAGTATCCATTTATTACACGTAAATATGCCTGTGAATAACGTGTGGTCGCCCCCGTTCTATCCCACTATATATTTCTTAATTTATGGCATGAGCCTTGCTGTCCACCTTCCTAGAGGGATTTGATACCATAACGTCGCTTCTGTATGAGAAGTTCTCATATAGGCAAAGGCTGTGCTTTCGATCCAGTTATTCTGACAACAAAAACGAATCAAGTAAATGCCTCAAACAGATGTTACAGTCTACAGCAAACGTGTTTAATTCTACCTCAGTTTGAAATCTAGGAGACGAATGTTTATGCAATTCGGTGTCTTTCTACGCAATGGACTCAACAGGATGGGGCCACTTAACACTCAACGAGGCACTTAATACAATTCAGTAAACTGGGTTATGTCCCGTGAATGTGGATTCCACTTTCCATATCGTTCTAGGCCAAAGATTTTACACTATTTACACTACCTCAAATTTACATTTGTAACAAGTTAGAGAATTAATTTTTTTTTTAGAGTGCTTACTAGCAATCATATGTGAATTCAAGGTCATGCTATCTCTTCAAGGTCATGTTGAGAATCAGCGGAAGTGTTACAACTACGAAAACATTTTGTTTTCCTTAAAGGACATGGTAATTTACTTTTATGTACTGTTTGATTCCTTAAACGTCTATCTTATTTACGTCAAATAATGCTTTGTTATAGAACACGCTTTCAGTGCGGTTTGCCTTGGCTCATACTGTATTTGTGTAACTGTTATACATGTAACTTTGATAGACATGCAAATATGCAAATTTAGTTTTGCGTCATAAAGTGTACAAATATTTACTGTAAGTATTACAATAGGTGGAATTTACATATAAAGTAATAATTTAAACTTTTCGCGTATGATAGCATGTTGCAATGTAACTTCGTCTAAGTAAAGATTGCATTTTCAAATATTTTATAATATACAATAACATAGGCCTACATGTCAAATTTGTTAGTTTAAGTTAATTTTTGACAATAAAAAAAATAATTAGTGTTGTGAAGTAGTGCAGACATATGCGTAGGCATATTGCGAGTGCACGTGTGCGGGTATGTATAACGGGATACGCGCGTGTGCGGGATAATTTTAATAAACAGATTAAATTAAATAACTTTCGTGAAAATAAAAATTCTAAAATGAGTCTTAACCAGAATGCTCATTAATAAAATACCTATCGACTAGTAAAATTTGTTCATAAATTAAAGAAATAAATATATTAGGTTTAATAATGAAAGTTTTATGCCCCTAAAGAAAAGTAATAAAATTATACTCGTTCTATTTTCAGGCTTAATTTTGTACGTAGACAGTATTTTGCAGGAAGGACGTTATCTTTACTGAAGATGTAGAGAAAGGGAATTTGTCAGGCAATGAACGCTCGAGATATTGGCTGAAATCTCATTTGATTTTATTCTTCGTAAGATACAATTTAGTCTTGCTCTGAACTCAATAACGAGTGGTCATTGCCGCCAGTCTAGATGATTGGTCTACAAAAATGCACGAGCACAAGACAGAAAGTTCGCGAGTAGATTAAACACAGAGTGCTAATACGGTATAGTACAAGATTGTCCGAATAGACATTTAAAGAACACTTTAAGTTTGTTGGAGTATTCTGTACTTTTAATACATAGACTAAATCACTATTAAAAATTAATTCACTAAAAATTGTAGAAGTACACAACCCGAGAACGACCCTGAACGCCGGACAACAGGAGGAGATCGCCGTCTATCTAGAAGGAACAACTGTAGCCGCTTACCAGGACCGGAACATCGACATCGCTTCGTACATCGTAAAGGGAAGTGAAATTATTTGTTATAAAATTTATTCAAAAACACTCATGAACTTAAAGACAAAAGAACTCGTATAAATTAAATTTTTATATAATTAGAACATAAGATAAAATTATTTAAAATTTGTAAAAAAAGGTCAACGGCGACAGTTAATAAATTTATTTTGTTATCAGAAACAATATTAACTTATTTGTGCAATTAAAAAAAAAACAAATCTTTAATGAATCCGATGCATTCCAATATTCGATAACCGGCCACTTATTCTATGCGACCCTTGTACATCGCAGTATATTTATTACTGTAACTAACTATAATATGTTATAGTATTAACTATAATATTATTAGTTTCTGGTTGAAAATTGGTACAAGGAAACTAATGTAAATTAATTAAATAAAAGTAATAATATTAAATACTGCCATTTAAATGGTTGCCTTATAAGTTTTAATATCTAGTTACAATAAATAACATCTCTTATAAACAAAGAGGCTGGTTGAATAATCTGATGAAGTAGATGTACAATATTTTTTCTACGTATATATTTCATGTTTATAGAGTTTGTTGTTTTAATACTGTATTTCAGAAAGAAAGAAATGATTAACGTTGGTTGTCTTGCTCTCTGGAGGCATCATTTGCTTCTACTATAAGTTGACCGCGACATGGAGAATTTTAATAGTCTGTTACTCGTTTCCTAACAAATAAAAATCCAAAGTTTTAATGGGCTAGAACATTTCTTATTAAGCGTGTTTCTGTCTCTCACGCTAAAAGCGAGTGCTGTTTCATAGGGATTATGATAAATTACTTTTTCTTTATTGTTAGTCTCTGTCACAAAATGTTATTCTCCCTTACGGCTTTTAATCTACTTTACTGTTTTAGAACGGGAACTGAAAACTGTTGCTACGGGTAACGTTTGACTACTACAAAAGAATATCTAACTTACAGCAGACATGTTTACAGTACGCGAATCTATCTGTAATCATTTTTAAAAGTTCCGTTATTTTTAGCATAAAAATCATTTTAAACATCATAGCTTCTAAGTATTTTTTCAGCGATTTTTGGACAGATCAATTTTTAATTTGACATGCGATTTACATTAACGCGGTAATGTAGGCTACATTCGAAGCTATACCTGTTTTCAGACAAGATGGAAGCTATCATCTTCTAAATAGAGTGATTTTCTTGCTACTGACTCCGAAATTACTGGAGAGAGTGAGTAATGTCTTAGGGGCTCGTAGCTCAATGAAAGGAAATATCCAGCCTCAGCTCCAAGTGGTGGGGAATAGGAAACACTTATAGGTGACAGCCAGCATAAGCTGCTCCTTCTCAATTTGCAAACAAGTAGTGGTTAGGGCACCCTTTTACCCTTGGGATAAGAAATTGTCCATAAACTCGGGTGACCCATTGTTGGTGTTCAGCGTAGGATGTGGGAGTTTAAGAAAAACCATCACATAAAAATCGTTATGGATATCTCAAACAGGGAAGCCTGATCCCTTTAGTCCAATAAGATAGCCAGTGTACTGGAGACAACCCAGTCAGAAAATCGGGCTGGACGTTAAGCTAGATCGTGGCAGTCCCACCATTGCTAGTAACATATCCAGGGGACATATTAACAACTAAACTCTCCCAAGCAAGATATAACCAGACGGACCAAATGTTGGCTACCACAGCTGTGACTAAAAGGGAAAAGGACTTGTAATTGCGGAACAGTTTAAAGTTGGCATATGGAATGTAAGAGTACTAGCACATAAAGAGATGGGATTCGAGATCGGATTGTGCTACACATAGACTGCGAATATTATTGTGTGATATTAAGGAGTAGAATTGCAGTTTATTCAATGTATTGATTTAGTTGTGTTAAATAGGCCACAAATTTATTGAGATGTAATTAACGAATAGAAGGTAGTTGTACGTAACATAATTTTGAAATTATTTTAGAATGAATGTGATTTCGATATGCATAAGTACAACCAAAATTATGACAGCACACTATATGGTGTGCTGTCATAAATTCAACTCGATACATAAATTCCATTCTTCTAAGCATCGCCATTCAGTAACTGTATATTTTTAAATGCTGATGGAAATGGAATAATTTCACATGTATACATTTGTTACATCATTATTCTTCTTTACGCTGACAAAGAACCAAACCTAAAGGCAGTTCCAAAGAGATCACGCTTCAAGCAGAGCAAGAGAAATGCTATAGGAAACTGGAACATGATAGTACAATAATAGAACTAAAATCCTTCCGTTCATATCCTTATGCGACTATATATATATATATATATGTATATAGCATGAGAACGTACTGTGGATGGATTTTTTGCAGGTAACCGTATGACAATAGCTAGACATAACACAAACGTGGAATCGAGAGTCAACATCAAGTGCAGCGGCCTGAGGTTTTGTGTCAACGAAGCACCCTGCACAAACGGTGGGTACCGCGAGATTCATTACAGGCCTACATTACCTCTGTGTTGAAGTGCCCCCTTAGTGCTTGCTTTTGAATCACCAGATGAAGGAAAACCGTTTCTACAAC
This sequence comes from Magicicada septendecula, assembly GCA_034769895.1. Taxonomy (NCBI): domain Eukaryota; kingdom Metazoa; phylum Arthropoda; class Insecta; order Hemiptera; family Cicadidae; genus Magicicada; species Magicicada septendecula. The sequence goes on along the minus strand of CM068370.1, from coordinate 359,404,219 downwards.
GAGCTTTGCAACAGTCCACAAAATTCATTACCAGTCTTTAAATGTTTTTAATATTATAACATAAATTAATGAACATTCATTAACTAATTACATTTGAGGAATTGATCGACATAAAAAGATGCACCTCATAAATCTAAGTCTTCTGTAACACCAAAAATTACACGGAAACTCACATTTTGTATTAGAAATTAAATCTTAATTTATTTTAAAACATACTAATAATATTTTCGCATTTAACATTCTGACGGATGTAGTAGGAAAGTAGATGTCTTAATAAAATTTTAAAATTTCGATTCCTCTGGCTTTTAGTAACAACTGAAATCGAAAACGGGGAGCTAGTATCCTTCTACACGTTGTTAAGGAACAACAAAACTTACTTAACAACAAACATTTGATAGTTTTTGCAGTTATAATCTCAGATATCTTTTAAAACAGTGATGATAAATTGGAAAGATTGTTTCTACGATTGGATAAATGAAGCCTCATAGTTTGTGAAGTAAGTTACCTTGTTTAACTTAAAATTTACTTTGTTGTTAGTAACGTTTGTACAAGTATAGTCAATGTAACAGAGCGCAAGTAGATGCATATACACACATGTCCATATACGCACGCAATGTTTTCTTTCATGTTCTTAAGTAAATTAGAAAGTGTCGTATGAGAAAGCATTGTTCACGCTTTTTTTTATAACGACCTAACAAGAAGCCGAGAGTGGACGTCAAGTGCAGCAACCCGAGGGTTTGTGCTAACAGTGGGTACTGTGAGATACATGAGTTATGCAACCCATCTGCGTTGCAAAGTTCCCGCCTAGTTCATGCGTTTGAATTATTAGATGAAGAAAACAAGATTTTTCAAGGAGCGTTTAACGACTTGAACTCTGAAGTCATTATATAATAAAACGTAGGTAAATTTAAATTTATTCTCTAACGTTTTGCTGTTGTTTCAAATAAACAGATGTAATTTGTTTTTGCAACGTATGACTGAATATTAAATTATTTTTTGAAATTTTCTAAACTAGCAGTATATGGGTGTCTAGCCCGGCTTACATAAAATAGATACAGTACGTTTACAGAAGGGGCGGATGTTATGTGTTTTGGTGTGTCAAGAGACTTGTAAAAAACGTCGGGAGGAGATTTACAATCAGAAAGAGAAAATTACAGACACTATGAGACAAAGAAGAATGTTAACAGGCATCTAAAGAAAATTATTAGAATAACTTAGCAAATAAATGACACCTTTGACCAAAGGTCTACAACAGCCTAGAAGCTTTGTTGTCGAAATTGTTGTGTCCCGTGATAATTTCTAGAGTGTGATTTGTGAAATGATTGGTCTAGACAAATCGTAGCGCCAATGTACTGCAACGTTACAACAATTATACAAATATATTACCATGTACTCAACACAACTAAATAAGTATTACACCGGCCAGGTCGCAGGATTTGCTTCTCTCGTTGCATTAAGTAGGCTATATGTAGTTGCACAATAATTAAATAGTTTTTAAAGAGGGGTGAGATGTTGTTGACATGAAATAAATCATTTAAAAATCGTTTCAAATAATCATTCTAAGATTTATTAATTAAGAGAGAAAAAAATTTCAATATTAAAATTTCAAACATTAGACACATAAATATTTTCCTTTATAAGTGTTACAAAATATACTGTAACCTGCAATTCTATTCACAACATACCACAAAAAAATAAACACCCATATAATCTTATTCACTAAACAACATGTTAAACAAGTTATTTAAATTCTTTTTATTTCTGTGTGTCTGAAATTAACTCAACTTTTAAATACTGATTGCAACTCAGTTACAAACAAAATAAGATTAAGTTTCAAGAATGAATTTATTGTTGCTATAAACAAAAATAAATTAATCTACCATTTACTTCCAATCTATTATGGACTTATACTGACACACCCAAAAATACTACAAAAGTTTACAGTATTATTTCTTTACTAGATTTGCTTGTTAACTTACTCTCTTATCTAAGTATTATTTAATCTTAAAACTCTAATTGTTATATTCACATTTAAGTTCTTTTTCGAGAGCTCTCTTCACAATAAAATATAATTGTTTTTGTATCACCTCGTATATCGCCGTTACCGTTCCGCGCGCGCGCGCGTGTGTGTGTGTGTGTCCAGAATCCTGAGAGTATGATGATGTTGATGATGATCATGACTATGCTGATGCGGTGTTTGTTGTCTCTAAATGTGGTTGTTGGTGATGCTTCAGAATTCCTTCTTACGTCTTGGTGTGAGTGTGGTAGTGTGCGTGTGTGTCCAGAAATCGATCGGCAAACGGGCAGCGTAACGTCCTGTAGATTTGTTGAGCCCGAGTGTCCGATCGCCCAAAATTGCCAGTGGTATTTATACTGGTGGTGATTTGACAGGAACAGTCCTGCTTTCGACAGATTAGAGATGGTCAGTTCGCTCCAGATCGTCCTTTTTATTACACTCACTTTTTGGTTAATTATCGTGAACTTATGAACATACTCGTCACATGAGCGATCTCATTGTTTGCGTAATTTTTTTCTGGTCACTCACATATACCACACATATTAATTATTCTTTAATTACACTAGTAATTAATATTAATTAAATAGCATCATTAATATTGCATTTCTGGAAATAAATTTTACATAACCATACTCGTTAAAAATCCCTTAATGTAATGGTGTCTTTATAATTGGCGTAAGTCTGTACGTACAGGTTTAAGACAAGTAATTAGTTTATTATAATCTTGTTAAGACCTGAATAATTAGAACAAACAATTCGTAGCACATCACCCCATTATCGTGTCGCAGCTGGTCACACACACACGCCGTATCTTACACTGGCGCAGCAGGTGTTCTCTCGACAGGTCAGATTTGGTAAATTCCTGCATTTTCTTGCACAAAACTGTCTAAAACTGTTCCTTATACTTTCTATGTTAATTACATATTAAACATACCCTGGCCATATTCGCCCTGGGAAAATATGCAAATATATGTATTGTTGCAGTACAAATATCTTTGCTCATGTTCAGGCCCATATCTTATTTCAATTTGGCCATTTCACAAGTAGGAGGGTACAGCCCTTGCCTCTATGACAACTTCTTGTACGTTTGATGACTGGTCACATAGCCTTGCTATTGGGTGTAACCAATATCTGAATATTGTGTTGAGTTTGTGGAAATTAAAAATTGACACCAGGATCTAAAATATAAGAATGAAAGTTACGAAAGACCTAAGAATCCATGCCGTGAATCAGATTGAACGAAATTTTAACCTTCATAATGAGTGTTTACTTTGCAATTTTTCTTCAAATTTGGGAATACCACGAGCCAAAACCTTCTCCTCCTCCTCCTTCTTCTTCTTCTTCTTCTTCTTCTTCTTCTTCTTCTTCTTCTTCTTCTTCTTCTTCTTCTTCTTCTACTTCTTCTTCCACCAGAGACTAAGCAAGTCAGCTGTTCTGGTTCCAAAGAAATATACACATTTCATCAACGCTTCCTGTACTTCGTTGGCCAACAGGCATGTATTGCCACCTGACGTCCTTACGTAACCTGCCATCTGACGTCCTATTCAGATGAGTAATCCATCACTCTTTGTTCTCTGCAGTACGATCTTGGATATTAAAAGTGTTCAACCCTTTGCGAATGTCTTTAATGTATATTTAATGATTTATAATGGGAACACAAATATTATTGAAGTACTGTATAATTGCAAGAGAAGGCGCTTTATATTGACATATATTTAATTATCGTCTCGAGTGAACAGCGGACAGATTACGCAGGACACGAACGTCAGAGCCTCGTTAAGCAGATGAGGGCGTTAATATACCAGGGACCAGTCTCTAGTCTATCTGTTCTAGTCTCTCTTAGTGCCTGTATGTGTGTGTTTGATAGGTGTGCGTTTTCGTATGGTAGATGAAAATTCTATTGTCAGATCTCTCGAAGGTTTCGCACTTCAAGTTTGAGTAGGATCTTAGTTGTGATACATGAAAAGACGGCTCCATATGGATTTATTCCTAAACTCCCACACTACTTCGGGCAGACATTATTTCGCGATGTGGTACCAGCTTCCCATTTTTCATATTTTGTACCATTATTTATATATCTCCTGTCTTCTGTAAGCACAAATTCATACAATAAACATATTATTAGAGAAAATTAATTAATAACGTTTAACATTAAATACGTACCGCAAAAGGACTCGTACATATGACAATGTGACCGCTGTAGGCAGGCAGGCAAATGTTACAGACGACTACAGCGCGCCAACAGAAGAAAGTAGAACTACGGGAGCTGGCTGTTGCTCGTGGACTGCAACACTGCGTGGACTGCCTATTACGCAGACAACGGAAAAACAGAAAGAAACGTTTGTTCGTCACAAAGTACTATCTATTACCGTGACTTTTTTTTCGTATTGTTTAAATTAGCAGCCATCCTTACTATTTCTTTTATGAATTTGCTAACTGCTACAATTTTTATTGTTCGACAAAGCTTTTCGTCATCACTGACATCATCAGGTCTTAAACTGACATCGTTGTTTAAGACCTGATGATGTCAGTGATGACGAAAAGCTTTGTCGAACAATAAAAATTGTAGCAGTTAGCATATTCATAAAAGAAATATTACCGTGACTGTTGCAAAATGCATGTCTGATCGGAAAATTGATCACAACCTCCCCCCCCTCCACCGAAAAGGTTTAACATGAGCGGTCGGGCCATGAAAGTAAAACTGAAAATCCTTGGCATAATAAAGACAAGCTGCCCAAATTTAAGAATAGTTAATACGTTATTTGACATCTGAATTTAACTTATCGTAATGTTTACACACACACACACATACACATACACACAAATTTATTATCAAATTCGTAAAACGCTTGTTTTTTAAATTTAATGTCCCTTAATAAAAACTTCTAACGACCTCAGATCGGCGTTTATTATGGGATACCAATGCGGATAACTCTCTCTCTCTCTCTCTCTCTCTCTCTCTCTCTCTCTCTCTCTCTCTCTCTCTCTCTCTCTCTCCCTCCCTCCCTCTTCCTGCCCCATTCACGTGTGTTAAAACTATTGTCTATTATAGCAAAATAAACAAAATATCAGACAAACGTTTTCCAGCTCGGCCGATTGTAAATCAACGCTCATCCACATGAATTCATCATTGTACAGGCACAGCAAAATCGAGAAATATGAATTATAATTCAAACATTTCGATTTATTGTACACACAACTGCGTCCAGTCAGCTGAACACAGAACTTTGCTATGCAGTCGCTAGGGAAATTATGCGATGAACATTCGTTAGTCCTTTGCAAAACAAACTACAACGAAAAAGATAGGTAGAGAGCATATTATGAAGCGGTAGTGTATTTTGCTGCTGTGTCCACAATAATGCCTATAGGCTTACCTGTTTCTGAAACCAATTTCACTAAGTAAACTATTGTAGAGATCGGATTGTCAAAAAAAATTATCCCAATCAGTTTTAGTTGGGATTACAGATTTATTCTTGATTTTAAATATAAAACGTCATAAGAATAGTACGGTACTTTATTCAGCCCACTGTACCACAAATCTGTTATAATACATTAAGTGTTCGTCCATGTAACTTCTTTCACGCTTTTAAGTAATAGAAAAAGACCCGTAAACGCTTACCAGTACAAATCGAGATAAAACGAAAACAAGATTTATGTCTAATGACCACCCTACGTAGAATTAGTGACAGATTAAGTTTATTCTATTCCTAAATTGAATAGTCAGAAAATCGCCCTAATGTTTACGCTGTCGTATCATAAGTTTCATTGTTCTAAAAATCTTGAACGGGAGTGGATAAAGTGCGGGCCTCCGAGCCTATTGACTAATCGATACATAAAGAATAAACTCTTAAAAAATTGTTCTTAAAATTCTACAATCTAGAAGTTCTTGGGTGAAAACATCAATCTCAACATGTGTTTTTAACGTTTAACGGCCTCAATAGAGCGATTTTATCTGATGATGGAGCAGATGTTCCGAAACGCGTCATTTTAATCGACGTAACGAAATCACACGACGGATATAAGGTGATTTATTTATAATAATTTACTGTTCATACGTGACTTGGATACCAAGAACTAATATGCATTTCAAATTATTCTATTCGTACATTAACATGGTAATTTACTTTTTCTACCCCTACGGAAGGAACGTCTTTTCCGCTCAAATATTATTGGACCATTACAGACAATTCTACATGAGATGGGTTTTAAAATTTTTGCTGAAACCGGTTATTCCCCTCACACAATATCCATATAGGTCTTCAAAATACAACCTGGTGCAAGGGCCCTTTCAGAGGGTACAATACAGTATACCAAAACAACATAATCTGATATTTAATAAGTAAATTAAAAAAAAAAATTCTGTCGAATTTTTTTGATATCATAAAACAAAAATAGACAACAAAAATTGGAATCATAAGACAAGTTTTATGATTATAAAATTATAAAACTATTAACGTAACTGAAATAGCACTATTCAAATATTTAAGAGTAAGTAGGTAATTTGCACTTTGTTTATGGGCGATAAAAGCGTATAACTAACTACGTAGGCCTGCTAAATATGTACAAAAAATCGAGTTTACTTAAAAATGATCAAAGTGTAGTTTTCCTCTCATCAGTGTAATCCATGTTTAATGCTGCTAGAGTTATAGACAGTTGAGATGTCAACGATCTACTGAAATCCTGAAAGTAACGATCTAATCCTGGTTACGCTTTGAGTAACCAGTTATGTAAATGTAATCCATAAATCGATTAAAAATGATGATAGATCGAGGAAATGTTGATATGAGCTCATATGAGACGAAGTCGATAGTGTTTTGTACTCGTTTTTTAAAAAGCCACATGTTTGCATTTCCGTGTTAGATAGAAACATTATAGAGCTATCAAACGTTATTAATATATTCCCTTTTGATAATGGGTAATACGATGATCAATGCAGTGATAGGACGCTAATTACATATTGGAAGTCAATAAAAACTTGCTTTGACTTCCAAAGTGCATCACAGTTGAAAGACAAATGGAAAAAAATATCCGCTATATTTGTACAACATACGATGGAGCAAGGATAACGAAGTCATTATACACAGTAACGTGAAAAAAAAACAGAAGACTGTAATGGTGATGGCTGGAGGCTTTGTGGTAACAAACTCAAAGCGGACAAAACGCTGTTACCGCAAACACCATTATGCGTACTCTTACTTTGAAGTGTCCGTGAATAGTCCCAGCTTTTCATTCATTAGGCAAAGAATATACTTTTGAAGCAGAGTTCGGAATTTCTTGAGTATAGTAGCAGCGCATTCCGTGTAAAAATTTGTCCAATGCTTTATGAAAATTTAAAATTTTAACAAACGCCAGGACATCACTAAAAAAAATTTTGAAGAATGTCATAGAAAGTCTACAAAGAGACTGATATATATTTAAAAAGCTTTATTTACAGCTTCGGGAATACAACTTAAATTAATTTGTATGGGTTCCCTGATATATGCGGATGGCATAGTTCTTATTCAAGAAAATGAGAATGATTTACAAAGAGCTATGTTTCAATTACAAGAAGTGGCAGGAGAGAACTCACTGACAATATCAGTAAGAAAGACCAAAGCCATGGCCATTAAAGGTAAATATCCAGTGAGGACTAAGATAGTTATAAACAACAGCACTTTAGAACAAGTGAGCAGTTTCAAATATCTCGGGTGTGCAGTAAGCTGTGAATCTGAATATGATATAAGAGAGAAGATAAATAAATTTAGGAATATTTGTAGTCTGATTCATGAAATATTAGAAAGCACAAGGATTCAATTTTATAAGACCATTGCAATACCCACGTTGATTTATGCAAATGAAGCGTGGGTCATGACAAAAAAAGGAAAGCGGCAAGATTCAGAGTGCTGAAATGTAGTTGCTTCAAAATACATTAAATTATACATTGAAAGATAGAATAGGGAATGAAGATATCAGAGCAGAACTCGAAGTAAAGGACATAAATGAAATTATTTTAATTTACAGAAGACAATGGTGGGATCATCTGCAAAGGATGACAGAGGAACGGTGGCCGAAAGAGGCACTGAACTATAAACGCCATTGATAGAAGAGACGTGGGTCGCCGAGGATGAGATGGATGCCGGAACAGGTTTATATAACCTAATCCTTGAAGAGGAGAAGAAGAAGAAGAAGAAGAAGAAGAAGAAGAAGAAGAAGAAGAAGAAGAAGAAGAAGAAGAAGATGATGATGAAGAAAAAGAGATTTATTAAATTGTTTAACGAAAACTATAAAGTGATGAAACTGAAATTAACGTTCGGCTATTTTAGCTGATCGCTAATTCACTTTTGTGTTTAAACTTAGTGTTTACATAGCGACGAAGCACTGGAAACGCTGTGGGCAGGGAAATATTTTTGTACACAGATAAAGTACCCTCGCTGGCATTTATCTCTTTTAGTACAAACAAAGTACAGAGAAATCATCTTGTAAACTAAACAATTTGCCTTGTATTATAAAGGTAACATTGGTAGAGACAAATTGCCTGTGTGCAGTGGTAAGTTTTCGATTCCATTGATGCCAATAAAGTGACTTGTGCCTTATAAGACTAGGTGTTAGATCAATTCTTAATTTAAAACCGGTAGTAAAATTCACCAGTGAAACATAGACGAATGTCTGTAATGTCTTTAGAAAATTGGCAAGTAACCTTCGTTTGCCATTAATTAAATTATGAACAAGTTTTATTTAATATGCAACATGGCGTCAAGCCAGATGTAATAGATTTCAATTTATACATGTGATGTCTTGGTAAAACATGGTTCGACGTTTGACTGAAAAAGCCTTTTATAGAGGATTTTGTAATAGTGCTTTCGAATTCATATCACTTACAAAACTTGACAAATGCTTACTGAAAGAAGTAAATGAGGTGTTTTATTTTTCAAAACTTCTTCCAGTAAACGCTCAATTCCTATAAGATTCTCCATGTTAATTCATTGAGCTAAGTAGATCATATTAATTTTAAAGCGCTTTTAATAGGTCGTAAAATGTGCCGTAAAATATTTTAAATTACTTCTAAATAGAAGTCTGTTTTACATTAATTAAACAATCTGAAAACTAACCAGTCAACACATAGGTATAATCAGTTGATACAAAGAGTTTCGTCTTGCCGCACTTAACTCTAAACCTTTAAATCAAATTTTCTTATTCCGAAGCATTTTCTTTTACCGTCATTTAAGGATACTTTTATAAGGAGACTAAACGGTTTTGCACGTTTTTTGTGGCTGCCTATGGAGTAGCGATGGTTGGTTTGTAACATTCACTTGCGGTTTATTTTCCAACTTAACTTGCAATTTTTAGACATCGACTACATTTAGTTGTAGTGTAATTGAAGTATTATGAGTGTTTGGTTGTTTCTGTGCTTGCCGTAGTTTGTCTAATCGTATTATTATTACAAGCCTTTTCAGTTACGTATGCCCAGTGATGTATAATATATGAGCTCTATGTATAAATGTAAACATCATAGTTTGTAAACGTTTTAACAGATGGTACACGTGTCCAGTGTCTATACAGTCACAAAAAGTCAGAAAATCGCCCTAATGTTTACGCTGGCGTATCATAAGTTTCATTGTTCTAAACATCTTGAACGGGAGTCGATAAAGTGCGGGCCTCCGAGCCTATTGACTAATCGATACATAAAGAATAAACTCTTTGAAAAAATGTTTCTTAAAATTCTACAATCTAGAAGTTCTTGGGTGAAAACATCAATCTCAACAATGTTAAAAATGTTCAAAAGCTCACAAAAAAGATCAAAAGATCATATCTGAAAACCTGGTAATCGACTTTGAAGAAGGATGAGATGATTACGGTTAGGACGTGTAATGGTGTAATGTAAAAGACAACTTTTCACAACACTGTGCAGTTAGGAAACAATGAACTGCAGCTTTTTAAAATTAATATTGTTACGATAATCACATATACCTTTTCTTTAAAGATCGTTACTAAAAATTTTAATACTAGTTTCAGCAAATAAATGGATTTGTATGGAGTAATTCCATGTTATAGCTGCAACAAATAATTTAGGTCAGTACTAACAGGTGCCCGCAAAAATAATTCGCAGGTAACACTTAATAATAAACCGCTGCCAACTAACACGAGTAACAATGACTACTAATAATATTTCTTCCTGCAATATGCAATGTCGTCCTTGAATTTAAATTCAGTTGAAACTAAGGAAACTGCGTATGAAGAAAGTTCCACTACGTTGAAGAATATAATTGGGTTATGTGAAAACGTTAGTCAGTTTCAGAATGCGCAAGAACATTCCAGTTTGTTAGTAAATAGCTGTCCAACATCACAGCGTTACTACGCTAACTCAGTAACTCTCAGCATTACAAAGAGTCTTCTAAAGCCTGTTCGTCCCAAATACGCAAGACCTTATCAGTTCTTTTTCTTAACATTGTCTCTAAAATTTTCTTTCTATACATCCAAAGTCTTTTTTCAGTCACTCGTAAACATGTTCTTCAATTTCGTGTTGCTTCCTCAGTTCACTCCCAATCTCCTGTGAAACAAACTTTTCAATACAATTTTTTTTTTAACTAGTGTTTTCTGTCTCCGAGCTTTTATTATCCCCGGCTTTCGGATACATCTTTTCTGTCTGCTCATCCATTTTTTTTACCTGCAGCCAACTCCTCCTCTCTAGCCGTTTTCCATAATTACTGCTACGGCAATTATACATTCTCCGTGTAGAAATATACATGCCATCTCGGAGACAAATTAAAAGGAATGGGGAAGAGGACAACATGGACTACACATTAATGCAAAGTTGAGTATACTTTATTGATGATTGCGTTTCGTCCTTCGTGGTTTCTGATCATGTGCAACTGCTGCCGTAAAGACAGTGTTTTATTCAATGGTTAGAAAATTAAACGTCTCGTGCTGGTCACTAAAGCAAAGGGCAACCCTGTCAGCGTAGAGGCTTTTGTGTACGCTGGCTACGGCGGGGAAGATCCTGGAGCCCCTACTCAGCCCCCGCCTAGTGGCGGCTATTCAGAATGCGGGCTTGGTCCAACACTGACGGTGTGCAAGAGATGATGAAAGCCGCCCTTGTAGTTCAACAGGACAACCACGTCTCCACTAGGGCGATGTCCTACACTGGATGTGCGTAAGACTTTCAATTTGTCGAGGTAGGCTGACATTCTGACAACCTTGGAAGACGTTTTCTGAATGCCATATTACCTCCTCCGGATAATAAAGATTTTCCTGAGAGACAGGGAGTCCAGACTCGATACAGTAGATGGGCCAAGCAGCAGAGATCACAGCAAGGTTGCTCAGAGGTCTATCTTAAGCCCTGACTTGTGGAACGCCTTATATGATAGGACCTTGTGTATATAGATACCATACGACACGTTCTTGTAACGTATGCGGGCTATGCACCAGCTGTTATCACCGCGAGAGGCGCAGACGATGGACTAGTCTCACTCAGGGTCTTACGTACGGTCAGCTGGTGGATGGAAGAAGACGCCCTGATCCTGGCGACGGATAGGACTGAAATAGTCTTACTCACGAGAGGGCGGTTCCCCCCATGGTGAAGTTTCTTGTGGGGAATATGCTGATTACATCTAAACCTGATAGCCAAGTATCTGACGTTACACTTAGATAAAAAGCTTTTATAACTGAACAAAGTGTATATAGATTTGACATGTGAGAATTACAAGATAGACGTGTTCATAAAGATACAAATTTATATCTCTCTTGTTTACTACTTTTGAGTAACGACTGGATTTTTTCATTTCATAATTAAATTTAAGACAACTATTAGATAGTGACAAAAACCATTATAGGCTATATTATTTCCAGTTCTAATAAAACAAGTGTATAAGTGAAGCAATATATAAGAAATATTTCATTTATATTGGTAGTATTAGTGTAATATTATAATAAAAGTTCACTTCTAGACATTCTATTGTTAACATCCAATCTTCTCCTAGAGTTCGGAAAGAATCGCTAACAGAATATACGAAATATATATTAAATAAGAAATTAAAGAATTATGTCAAGATGAAGATCACTCTTTTATGCAACGCATAAAACAAAAAGCCGGGAACTGAGTGATTATGGAGGAAAAGTAAAGAAATCGTATAAGAAAATAAACGTTGAAGGGAAAAATAAAAAAGAGTAAACTTGCAAAAGAATTTTAATAACTATATTGAGGTAGAACAGTAATATACGCGTATTTCAGTGTTACACTATTATAGAAATGATTTTGCAAAATATAAAATTATAGCCGGTGATTTTTCGGCAATGGCTATTCTTTATTCCCTAATTTATTTTACTATTACAATAGTACCAAATTAAGTGGCTCAATGAAAAATTGTAAGTGCTAATGGTTTACTAAAAACAGCAACTAAAATTATTAATTATTAGTAAATAGTTAACATAAAATATGATGTATTGTACACTACAAAACTGCGAGAGCCTCGTGAACTCTAACGTATTTCAGTCTCGTCCTCAAATAAACAACCACCTCCGTATTCGTTACACTCATGACACAAACAGCCCACATTTAGTGTTCGCCAATGTTATGCTCAAAGAGACTCTATTTCTCTTTGCCTTACGGGACTCAAGAGTCTCACAGCAACTGCATCAGCCACAAAGTCTTTAACCACAATTCCCTGTCTCACTGTTCCTATGTTCGAGACACAGTGCAAGTGACGTCGTTTACGTAAAAGACGTTTCCCTAGCGTATAAGTGTATAAAGAGTTCAATACGGGTGGATTACAATTCCATTTATTATGAGTAGATCTTCAAATGTTAACTACTTCTGCAAGTAAAATGTATTATTCTATTTTCGCCTGATGTACGTTTCCTAAAAATTACCAGTTTTACTACATTTCTTCACACGGTTGTCTTCTTTATTCTTCTCATCACATACAAGTTATTTACCAGGTAGTTGATTTCAAAGTTTACGTGGTGTTATAGTGTTTCCTTCCTGTCTTTGGATTTATTTGATCAAGAACTCTGTCTCCAATATCCGTGCAGATTGCAGCCGATCGTCAGACATAAAGAACCGCAAAGGTGAGTCTTAAAACGTGTGTTTGAAAATGTTGCATAATGTTAACATTGTTCTTCAGTAAAACTCACAATTCGAATATGGTTTGCCCACCTCGGGTAAAAATCTGCTTACAAATAACCTGTTCTAGGTGTTTCCCTTAACAGAAATATATCATAGTTCAACACACGTTTTATCTTCATCATCTAATCTGTATCTATATTCCAGTTGTATCTTCTTACGTTTTTGCAAACGGACGTCACAAACTGAGGACTCGACTCGCATCTCTCATTCAATAGGTAAAATTTTATTAAACGTTTTTAGGTATTAATTATATTTATACTATTCTTAATACGAATAGTCATTTTTGTACAGGAATATATTTAATTATTTCATAATCAGATATCTGATGATGATAGTTAAATATTATTGAAACATTGTAATATTCACAAAACAATAAGATATATTCTTGTAAAAAAAGGATTATTATTATTATTATTAATAATAGGAAACATACAAGAAAAAATGAGAAAATATTAATGTAATTATATTTAATATATTAAAGGTAATAATATACAATAATAGGCTAGATATTGTCACGTAATACGGAACACTATCGTACAGTCGACAATGTACGTTCTAATAGCCCACCCGGTGCGTGTTACTATTAGTTGACTCTATTAGTTGACATTATTATTAAGTGTGGACAAATTTAACTGAATTATTGCACGAGTATAATCTTGTTAAATAATTTGTTGATTTCAAACTGTTAATTGTGATTAATTAAAACTGGTGATCAGTAACTTAATTGGTGTCTTAATTTTGTTTTCCACTGTACCATACGATGATCAGTTAGACCGTCAAAACAATCAAAACAATATATTTCATACTTTCAATACTTGTATTATTAATAACTTATATATTATGGACATTTCTAATAAATTAATAATATACAAACATGTATTGCTAAGCTGAGATGATAGACTGCAGTGGCTATGTGATGTTTTTAACGGTCTGTATAGATTAAAAAGTGAATAACCACAATAATAGAAAATTATATTTGCAAAGTGAATTATTCTCTTAAAGATAAGTCTACTGCTAACTAATGTGGGCATAGTTTAGAAAGATCCTATAATGGTTTAGAATTAATACAATAATGATTAAACACAATTCTGATATAATTATAAACACAAAGGGAGGAAGAAAATACAAAACTTCTTCCTGTTGTAGTAGTTACAAAAATTATGTAAGATATTACTAGACTATTCGTCTTCATATAATGTTTTATTACTATGCAATTTGGAGCGCTAGCGGAAGCAGTCATAAACTTGTTTACGTACACATTTTTGTACTGGAACATGTTATTAGGTACCAAAGTAGTTTCAGCGTAAGATAAATTGGCCAACACTAATATATCTTGCCGCTGTACTCGAATATGACGGTCACGTGACTCATAATTCAGGTCACTGGGTTACTGAAACGTTTTATGGCTCTTTTTAAAAATATAGCTTTATGTTGAAAATAATAAAACTTTATATTCCACTAACGTTTAACTGCAACAATTTCTCACTTTATTTAACTAAAACAATAAGAAGTACTATAATTTGGAGTAGGCCTACACATGTTTATAAACACTGAAATGCATCTATTTATGAATATTCAGTCTAATTAGACCTTAAAGATTATACTAATTTTTGGTAGTAATAAAGCAGATGTTTACACAACATCGTTCAGAAATTATATTCTGTATGTTCCTTGCAGGATTAGGATCTAGTTATCTTAGCTCCTCTTTCTAACTAATGAAGAGTATTGGACACTTTAAGTATTGGCGAAGACCATATCAGTATTTAATAGCGTGAGTGGCTGAATGAGACTATTGGCAACTGATTATGTTTGGTGCTTCTCTTATGGATAAGCTCTGTGATTGTTGGTATACAGATATCGTGACGTAATATTCGGCGCTCTGGAATGTTTATAAGTAACACAGTTGGATTTTCTGACATAACCTCACAATTCTTTACAACTCCTAGGCGACTTGTGATTTATATCCGGTGAACCCTTTACTTACTCTGCGTAACCTCCAGCGTAATATTTTTACATTCGCCGTTTCGACCACCAGAATCTGGCGTCTTCAGAAGCTAAAAACATAGGAATTTTCAATGAAATATTTAAAATAATGTAATATTTTATAAAACAAAATATTTTAAAATATGTTTTATTATGAAATTAGTATTAGTAGATAATTAATATTTAATTATCTACTTAATATGTTATTGCTACTAATATTTTTATAAGAAAAAACCTAAATCTGCCGTTAATTAGAAATGACACCGAAGACTAAATCATAAAGTAATGTAAAATAAAACCCTATTACCTGTTAGTTGTGGTTGAAAGGCTAATATGAGACCTCATGACGAGGTTCTATATTATTTATAGCACCACCTACTTTATGAAGGCTACGCCCCCTGTCCGACTGTAACCTTCTACATAAGAATTCCATACCCTCTCGGAAATTTTTGTCGTAACAACACCTGTCCTTACCGTGACTCTCGATTCATTCTTAAGAATATTAAACAAAATATGTAGAATGTTCTTACATGCTTGACACAAAAAGATTTTGGTAGCCGTATTCAAAGAAACTATTTTAAATTTCTGTTGTTCAGTCTCTGATTCCTTACCTACTATCGTCTCTTGGACCCACAGTACAATATGCTATTTATCCCAAGCATTTTCCTCAAGTCTCGTAGGTATTCTTCTCGCCTCACTAGATGTTCATGAATCACGTGAACGCTCCGAGGCCTGACCATTTTGTAGAAACACTAGGTCTCATATTCACTTGGAAGTCGACATATTAAGTTCTTAGTGCTTAACATGGCGTGGTTTTACTCGCCAACTTATCTCTGGTATTAGGAAAATGGTAGACACCTCGCACCCCGTACCTGCTTAGAAACCTCCTAATTTTTCCATGAGTCTTTCCACCCTATAAATAATGTTCCTCACTTACTGGTCATCAGACCCATTCTTACCAAAGCATGAACTGATGTTTTACATTCTTCCTGCAACGAAGTTCTATTTAATAAACCACTACTGCACGAGAGTACAATGTTTTGATAACCTCCTTCTTTATATGGTCAGGGTGATTAGAGTCGATATTAATATACTGACACGTGTGAGTGGGTAATCGGTATTACTATATGTGTTTTTATTTCTGATGACCAATATGTATCGAAACGGCACCTTATTATTCTCTTCACATTTTACAGTGGACGTAATTCAAGTAATTCACAGTTTTTGAAAATTCAACTCCCTCAAAAATTTTTCCAAACTTTCCTTACCATTTTGCCAAATTATGAAATGTCGTCTACAATTTACGCTGGATGTTAAATTTCTATAAGACAATTTCCTCAAGTCAGTTCGTAAGTTTATTAGTAAATGCACGTCGTGAAGAAGACCTCGTTAGTAGTCCCTCTCTGTGTCCACGTAAAGTATCCTTGTAGCGAAAACAAACGGAACTGGCGCAAACTTCTAAAAATTTAAAACAGCTTTGCTCGGTAAGTTGGTTCGGACAGCAAGTGTCAAATTCCTTCCCAATAGTTTCCCAAAAAACTCAATTAATTTTTTAACCAAAAGTGATTTACTATATAGTAAATGTCATATCGTAAACGTTACATATTATGATTACTGATCATAATGTCATTACACTACAGTCTAGTTGAAGATTTTTAATAATGTAAAACACGTGATTTAGATTTTTACACGTATATTTTGTATCGTGTAATGATAGTTCGTATACAGGACAAAACCGAGAGTTTACTGTAGACCAAAGCGAGACGTTGTCTTTATATATCTTGGTTAAGCCGTTGAATAATTCAAGTAATCAGATTTTAAGAGCGTCATAATACTATTTGCAAAATATTCTTTATATTAAAAGGAGGTTATAATAGCTTTTCTATCAGTATTTTATTAGGATAAGTCTCCATTTTCTGATATTCACTAGACTTTATTTTTTGTCATAATCAAAATTATTATGTAATACAGCTGAGGATCCGCCTTATCTGCCTCCTTATAATCTGCGTGAATTTCTAATCTTCTAATCTTCTTATTTCCGTGAGTTTTTTTTTTACACAATTCACGCAGAGCTTTCTGCTCTTGGAACTTATAATTGGTCTTCGTCTATTTATTGTTCAAAACCACAGTAAACCTGAAACGGATGTCAGACTTTTCGTTCGCATCTAAATGTCGAATACCCGATTCAACAGAAATAAAATTGTCTAATACTGGAGTTTGTGTCACCGCTATAAAAAATATTATCCTTTGTCTATTAATTTATAAAAAGATTAGTTTAACTGAAAATTAGATAGATTGAAAACTTATGTTCCATTACTTATGTCATAATACTTAATTAACTTTTAATGTATTTTTGTAACTGTTGCAAAAATTGTTATACAAACGTTTTTTTCTTTTATCTAGTCATTCAAAGGCAAGCACTGAGAGGGGAATTGCATAGAAGCAAGAGATAATGAGTCTCACGTAACATTTCTTCACTAAACGGAGGCATGGAGGGCTGTCATATGAGACAAATCATTACAATACCAATCGAATTGAGCACGCAATTTAAATATTTATTAACTATTCGAATACTCATACAAGGAATCAATCAACGTTGTTTTACAAAAATAATAATCGTAGGCCTATATTATTATACCAGTGCTGGGCCAAGGATTCAATACTGCATCCAGTATAGCGGATTCAGTAACATTTGACGAAAGGGTAAAGAAATTATGAGACTCGCACAGAACAGGCAGGCATGGAAGGTTCTCGTATGAGGGCATACTAGGCAAAGCAGCACGCAATTGTTTGATATAAGATCCCTCGTCATGTTATCCACGAAAAACTGTAAAGATTTGTTTTATTTTTTTATTGTGTATTGTATTGTATAGTGTATGTGTAGTGATTTTTTTTGTAGAAAACGAATTTTTAATAATATTCTTATAAAATAATGAATTTGTGATGTTTGGTGTACGGTACGTTTCATAGTACCATGTTTTGCTTTACTGGAAACCTAATATAATTCTCTGTTTGCTATTAACAAAACATTTCAAATTTCCAATTATTAATAGAAAATTTTTTCGACATATATCAATTTGGAAATGATGGTAAGTGTTGCCCACACTTCACTTGGGATGTTCAATTGCGGCAGCAGGATCACCTCTGATATAATGTACCTTGTTACCATCCACTGCAACCTTGACAGACCCAGAGGCTAAAGGACCTAACAGCGCTGTATCCGACTCTGTGTGGGGACCCTAGGCGAACTTGTGAAGACCAGTGCCCAGAAGATCCGGATAACGTCAGAAAATTTAGCATGTGCCTTGGCCAAGCTGTACAAAACAATACGCGTCTAACAGTGTTTTTTCTATTGAAAGTTACTAGTACAACGAGAGGCGAAAAGAATTTTTACACTAAATATTCATTGGCTATGACATTGTTCAGTTAACAGCACAATATACGTGAATGTAGAAAATGTTTTTTAAATAGAAATTTTAGTTACGAATAAACAAACTCTATTTGCATGTTAATATGAAAACACACTGACTGGAGTCATACTTTGGGAACGGCGCTTTTGAATTCAATATGAAGCAGCGTGTAGCGTACACCAACAATGTTAAATTAAAATTTCAAACTTTTTTCGTAAGTGAACACACATAATATAAAATATGTAGAGAGCGTTTTTATGCGACTCATTATTAACGGTTATTGAGAGGAACATTATGTTTATATAATATTCACTTTCCTGTTAGCAGTAAAATAACCTTTTGTAAAATAAATTTGCGCGATAGATAAAAATGGATCTCACTTTTTGGAATCAGCACTAAAAATTAAATAAAAATCAGTTGACAAAACTAAACAATTTTTAAACGTGTTTTTTTGCAAGCCTGTGTAATTTGTCAAAACGAAAAATGTTAGCAGAGAAAATATTTTTACTTTAAAGGCAGTTCCTTTGCTCACAGCAAACTGAAGCACTGTAAAATAAAGAGTCCATAGAACAAGGACTGAACCAAAAGTATTCTTCTCACTTGTCACATAATCTAACTGATAATCATTGGAGAGGTCTTCATATATCCCGGTTATTAAATAAGCAGGAATGAAAACTAAATTTAAAAACTATATTTTAAAGCTTTGAAACTAAATTCCTTCTGGTCCATTAATAATAATTACAACCACGGTGTACGTAAGACTTCCTATTGAAACCCAACAGACTTGTTCATTCGTTTCTGGTTTAGTTTTATAAACTCAGTGTGTTACAGGCTATTTTCTTACACGTGGCTGCATTATAGAAACGGACATTATGATGTAGCTAAACATTAATCAAAAGTAACTACATACTAAGTGAATCACAGTAGAAATAATTTTAAAACAACTGAAACTTAAACCTTGGTAATTTGGCGCATAGGAACTTCGATTTAAGTCAAAGCAATTAAATAGAATAAAATGTTAAATAATAAGGTATGGTGAAGCTTTTAAAACAAAGAGTGACTATAGTAAATTTGTTAAAGTAATAAACTGCTTATTGTTAACGTAAATTATGGGTAACTGAGTCTAATTATCTTTAATTTGGTTATGTTAATATAATAACCTAGTAAAATTATAAAATTATAACTAGTAAAATTAAGATGGGTAATGTTGTAATTATATGACACTTTAGGTAAAAGTAAATTAATGTTACACTTTACAGAAATTATTTATATTTTCTTACCAGTTTTGTATTTGAATGAGTGAAGCGAATTCTCAGTTTTAACTCGACCGTTTGACACTCGTCTTTTTGTCTATTGTCTGTCTTTCTATTTTCACGATAACGTTTAAATACATCAACCGAGTTTTGTAAAACTGAGCATTCGTATCTGTCTTCCACTTCGGAAGACCCCTAGAAACTTGTAAAGTATCTTGGTAACTGTTGCAAAGCTCGCTGTACAAACGTTTTTCCTGCATATAATCATTCAGAAGCAAGCGCTAAGAGGGCACTTCAACATAGAGGCAAGAGATAATGAATCTCGTGGTACCCAGCGTTTGTGCAGAGTGCTTCATTAACACAAAGCCTCAGGCCGCTGCACCTGATCTTGACTCTCGATTTCCACGTTTGTGTCTCGCCTAGCTATTGTCATACCGATACTGTTATACGTGTGCAGTGCTTTCTCTTGCTATATACTCTATATCTCCGCATCAGATATGAACGGAACAACTTTATTTGTATCATTGTTCTTTTCGGGTTTCCTGTACATTTTGTCTTACTCTGCGTGTACGCGTGCAGGCACAGTAAGAGAAGAGCAGCAGCATTGGCACTGAAAATATATAATTTTTGTAGGCCTACTGTCAGCTTAAAAAAGTTTCCAAGACGAGTTAAATTTATGTAAACTGTCATACTGTGTGGTTGTACGCATGAGTAACAAATCACATGAACTCAGTAGACGATCACAGTAAACAATTACATTTGCCACCAGCTATGCTATTATCTGTGTAATAATAGCAATATTAACACAACTGAAATCCTCAAAATAAATATAAATGTAAAAAGCTAATTTATGAATGAATATATTAATTAAATTACCAATTTGGATTCCTAAAATTGTCCCTGCAATACGGGGAACATTGGGAGTTTATGATGCTGTGTCAACATTTTATAATGAAAATATAGTGAAATGGCAACTTTTAAAAATTGTAGGTATGGCTGTGGACTAGTAATGTTAGGTATGGCTGTGGACTAGTAATGTTAGGTATGGCTGTGGACTAGTAATGTTAGGTATGGCTATTGGGGAGTAATTTTTGAAAGTGCTCTTAAAAAAATATTATATACATCACAGTTGTTTATATGTCATATTGCCAACAGATCAGTCAACATTTACACTATTAGAAAACGCTAGGTATTAACATTTTCATTCTTGTTAGTTACCGTGACAAGACATGCATAAACGTCGTCGTTTCTACACATTTTGTAGCCTTCTAAAATCATTCAATATCACTTATTGACTTTTTTGATTTTTTATACCGATAGACTGGGATGTGTATCTGTTGCTTCCGGTCGTTTCATATTATTCTCACTCTCTCTCTCTCTCTCTCTCTCTCTCTCTCTCTCTCTCTCTCTCTCTCTCTCTCTCTCTCTCTCTCTCTCTGCCCTTGTTCTCACCCACTTTCCAGCATGTCAAAAGCTAGCTACTTTTTGGACTAGTTAAAGTAGACAATTCGTCACAGAAAAATGTTGTTTCCTCCAAACTGTTTGACTGTAAATCGATCTGCATTCGTGTTACTCCATTAACTGTCAGTCACAATATACCAAACGGTATTGCAGCGAAGAATGAAATCAACTGTTTAACAAAGTGTTCAACTGTTTAACATATCGCAATTTTTTCTAATCAGTAACCTAAATATTTGAGAATGTTACTTTTATTTCAATAATTTTTTAGTTATTAAAGTAAAAAAATAGAGGCTTGTTGTATTAATGGGTTTTTCAATGTTGCCAAACCCATTCTTCCAGTTTTACACAACTTTAGTTATTCATTTTGACCCTAGAATAATTATTTACTCGTCCGGAAGCGACCCTGAGGCCAAACAGAATAAATTAATCCACGTATTCGTTATCAACCCGTCGTCCGAAGGTTCTGCAGTCGACATTACAGGGAAGTGAACTTGTTATGTTATGCACAGGTATAAAAATTTATTTAAAAGAAAAAATTCTAGTACCAGTTACATCAGTAAAGACTATATAGTTTAGATATCAGTTTCTGATGATTTCCAAATTGGACCCTTGGCCAGTAAAGGGGAGATGAATCTCAGAGTATTACTGCATAGTTATCCAAAAGCTATTACAAAAGATAAGATAGGCTACACACAGTTAAGACAGTTAGTCATAGACTTAGCTGTAAAGATTATCCACCCAGAAAACAAAGAGCCTATGCTATAAACCCAGATAAAGGAAAGTTTGTTGAGGATAAGATAAAAGAAATGGAAAGCCAAAGATTAATACGACCATCAACATCTAGCTCGGCATCACATATTGTGTTACCAAAGAAGAAGAATGAAGGTATTGACTGTGGTAGACTTCGGAAAATTTAACGGCCAGACCACATTATATGGCTATCCGGTGCTAGATTGAAGGACCTGCTGAAGAAAGTAAGTGGTTCGAAGGTTTTCAGTACACTTGACCTCAATTCTGGGTATTGACAGGTTCAAATTAAAGAACGATCCAAGGACAGCTTTTACTACACAACGAGGGCTGTATCGGTTCAAGGTAATGTCATTTGGTCTGAAGAATGCACCAGCTACCTTGATGCTCTTGATGCGTGAAGTATTCTTTCGCTTCACTGAAGATTTCTTCCAAGTCAGTCTGGATAACATTTTGGTACAGAGTAAGAATCTACAGAAAAACTGTAAACAGCTCAGTCGAGTTTTGGAAAGACTCAAGGTTCATGGTCTAATCTGCCAACTGAAAGAATGTCATTCCTTGTCACAAAAAGTAAAATACTTAGGACACATCTTAAGACATGAGGGTCTAAAAAAAACAGGCAGAAAAAACCAAAACTACTGTAGAAATGGATAGACCCCGTAGTAAACGCCAAATTCGTCAATTCCTAGGACTCTGTGGGTGGTATAGCAGCTTTGTACCACATTTCGAGGCAAGAGAACTCCAATAACAGACCTGTTGAATAAGAAACATCCTTTCAAATGGACTCACAGGGAGGAAGAAGCCTTGCATAAGATCAAGGAAGCAAAATGCAGTGCTCCGTGACTTGCCTACCTGAATGCCAAGTGAAAAATCTGTCTGCAAACTGATGCCAGTGATATGGGAATATGGACAGTATCGTTCCAAGAAAAGGAGGACGGAGAAAAGGCGTAGTGGAATATGCCAGTACAAAACTGTCTCCACCAGACAGAGACGGAGGCGTTAGCAGTGGTATGAGCTGTTGGGTAATTTCGGAACTACCTGGAAGGTAGGAAATTCCGCCTATTTACTGATAACTCATCTCTTCAGTGGCTTCATAGTCAGTCTAGTACAAAATCAGTTGATGGGCTGGGCGTTGCTATTCTATTTTGATGTATGCCATGTACCTGGGGCAAGCAATCACCTAGCACATAGCCTTTCAAGACACCCTTTGGGGGAACCGGAGCCAAAGAAAACAGCTGTTTGTTGAAAACATATATTCCAAAGCAAACACTAGATACGGCAGGGGGAACAGACTTAATGGTTAATATAGACACAAGTAATAAACGACCCGTAATTAGTGATAAACGTGAGTAATCAGCAGTTATTTATTTTTATCAATCAAAGGATTTCTTGACGTAGGTTTTATTAATTTTATATCACTTAGTCTATTTCTTTAGTTATACAATTTTGTACGTGGTTGGACGGTGCGCTCCGTTTATTTTGTTAAATAATTAAAATGGTTGCTGACTATGCAACTAAAAGTGTTGCCAACTTAACTCGTAACGATACCTAAGAAACACAGCTCATATGTCCCTTTCACATTCTGCTTATCTTTGCAGTATGAAACATTTGTATCAATAAAGATTTAACAAACAAACAGTTAATTATAGTGAATAAGAAAAACAAAATTATATTAAAAATGAATTTTTATTTGAAAAGAATAGACTAATATGAGTTTTCCGAGTTGTAACATGTTGTTAACATTTATGAAACGTTTTGTATTTTTATTTATGGATAAATAATAAATAAGATGTCAAGAAAATTAAAATCAACAAGCAACAGGAAGAATAGTACATAGACTTTTAACTACAGCCTGAATCCATAATGATAATTGCGTACAAGCGTTTGTTAAGGATAACCGGAGTTTCCTTTTTGTGTGTTACGCACTTATGTTTTCGTCTATTCTTCCTCCGCCATTCTCATTCCACAGAGTTTTATTTTTCTTGTAAAGGTCCCTGCCTCATAACAAAGTTTTCCTTTTCATGAAAACTTTTATAACCGCTGCCACGATGATTTTTTGTTGTTTCGTTTTTTCTTTCATTACAGGGGACGGAAAGTCTGCTGTCGCTTTCTGAATGTCTTTAGTTACGGAAAGTAAACAAGATCTGAGAAAGTGACAAATTTACACACAGAGCGTCAGACTGTATTATAAGAGGTATTTAGGAAACGACGTATTACAGCAGGGAACAGACTGTTTAAAACAGAATTTAAATTCTAATATCACTTGTCTTGAAACTGCGATCTTGTCCATAATTGAACGAGCAAAGCCTGTTATCAGTTTTAACTAGCCCGTTTGACATTTTCGGTCTGTCTGTTAGAGAGATATAAAATGGCATTTTTTGAACGGATCAATACATTTTATAACTCTAATTTACTTTAGCTAGATATTACCCTCTTAAAGCCCACTATTGGAGCGCCAAATATAATGATGTTTGCTATGTCCCGCTAGTTGCGGTGTTAAATATAACGTTTTTATTACTCGTTATCATTTATTATATTGTTAATTAATAGATTACGTTCTTTCAATCTAGCAACGGCAATTGAAGTTACAGTGAAGTCTACTGATGTTAATTTTAATTGTGTTGAGTTACTTATGCGTAATGAGTACAAAGAAATCTAATACTAATTGCTAAGAAGTAATAATACTAAGAAGAATACTAATTGCTGTATCATCCCACAGGTAGTTATTAAATAATAAAACGCATTCGCATTTATCAGTATAATTGTTGCATTTATTATTATTAAGTTACTCGTCATTCATATTAATTCCATATGATTTTAACGTTTTATGATTATTCGTTAATTTAAAATATATTCTATCACAATATACATTCATTCTAAGATCTCTATCTCAAGGTAAAATTTAACACTTATCTCTATTAAATATCATATTACATATATTTTATTTAGAAATGGATTCATGTGGATGAATATGAAGTTTATCTTTAATAAGACATACGTGAGTTTTTTAAGTATGTTATATTTTGTACGTAGGGTCTTTGAGTAGGACAGACAGGAGTAGAGGGATAATGGGGGTACTGAGCCACAAAGGAATGCCGCCTTTCTTAAAAAAACAATAAAAAACACTAAAAAACATGATCTAAGAGATGACGCCGCCACCGCTGGACCCGCAGCATCCCAATGGACCACAGCATCCGCGATAAATTTTTTAATTTTTTTAATTTGGTTTTTTTATTTTTGTAATTAATTGATTTGCATATCAAGGGGGTGGATGAGGTTCAATGGACCACCAGCATCCGTGAATATCTTTTTATTTTTTTAAGAAAGTTGATTTGCATATCAGTGGGTGGTGTTGTGTGGGTGGTTTTTTTATTTCATATCAGTGGGTGGTGGTGGGTGGGGGTGGTTCCAACTCGATGCATTATAGTGTATATTAAAATATATGATCAGGTGTACCAACCTTTCCATGAGTTCAAATTTGTCGTGTGTTATAATGTATATTAAATCTATATGATCAGGTGTACCAACCTTTGTATTATTATTATAGTGTATAGATATTTTATATGAGCAGGGTTGTCAACATTTTTTTCTCTTCTGTGGTGGGAAATTCAAACTATATGATCATAATTGATACTCTCTCTCTCTCACTCTCTCTCTCTCTCTCTCTCTCTCTCTCTCTCTCTCTCTCTCTCTCTCTCTCTCTCTCTCTCTCTCTCTCACACTCACTCGTGTCAACTGTGTCAACAAATATTAACGCTCTCTCTCTCTCTCTCTCTCTCTCTCTCACTCACTCTCTCTCTCTCTCGCACTGTGTACATTGAGTAAACAATTTTAGCTCTCTCTCTCTCTCTCTCTCTCTCTCACACACGTTGTGTATCTCTCTCTCTCTCTGTGGTCAGTACCGCGCGTATGTATATGAAATTAGAAAGTTTATATTTATTCGACAAATATTAACGCCCTCTCTCTCTCTCTCTCTCTCTCTCTCTCTCTCTCTCACTTGTTTCAACTGTGTCAACAAATAGTAACGCCCCTCTCTCTCTCTCACTCTCTCTCACTCTCTCTCTCTCTTACCGTGTACATGGAGTAGTCGATGTGATGAATAAATAATTTTAGCTCTCTCTCTCATTGTCAAAACGCTGTCTTCATTTTTCATGTATTAAATAATTAATAGTTTATAATGCAGTCAGTGTGATTGATCCTTGTTAGAAATATATATATTTGGCAAATATTAACTATGTATGTGTGTTGTTGTCAATGAACTACTTACCTGTGTGCTGTTACAGATGACAAATTGGCAAATATTAACTATGTATGTGTGTTGTTGTCAATGAACTAAATAATTAATTAATAGTTTTATAATGCAGTCAGTGTGATTGATCCTTGTTAGATGGCAAATATTAACTATGTAAGTGTGCTTCTGATGTAACAGTTCCCACAAGTAATACAGTTCACAAAAATATAAAAAAATATAATCGTTCTAGTGTTAACGTTTGCTACAACAGTACACACATAGGTTCAGTGGTGTATAGCGAAATAAATTAAAATTATACACACATGAAAACGGTGGTTGAAATTCATACAAATCTTCTGATCTTGTTAGGGGGAGGTCTGTATATGATTTTAGAAATGTATTGCAACGAATCACAGGATCATGATAGGCGGGGCAAGTCATATATTACACAGACAATGGACATTCATATTATATTGGTAGATGGTTAAGTTTGGTTGTTATCAATTGTATTTAGTAAGGTTAAGGGTTTAGTTTAAAAAAAAACTGTGCATTATTATTTATGGTTATTCATGTACTGTGTTAGTGGAAATGTGCGCGCGTGCGCGAGTGGGAAACGTTTCCCGTGCGGTGCGTGAAGTATTATCGTTGTTTTGACATTAGCTGAACTGAGACATGTGTATCGCTACAATCCCTATACCTGTCGGACTATTGTTTACGTTCATGTATATTATTAATATGTATGCAGCATGCATGAGATACGAGTAGTCTGATTACCGCTATGCATGCTGTTACAAGGTAAATGCACTCTAATGCATGAAAAGTGCATGGTCACCTTTACTAACCATGTGACTTCCATCCACCAATAGAATGCTGACTGGTGGTTGGAAATTTTCTTATGCCTGTCGTTACACAGGCAGTTCTTCTACGCCATCTACCGCGAACGGGTCGTGCACTCCTTGTACAAGAATTCTACCGCTTGCAAGGTGTTGTAAAGACTATTCGTCGTTAGTGAAACGGGAAGGCTCAGAACTGTGTATGTAGTACATCTGCACACAGTAGTGTTTAAACGCATTACGCGTATAATTACGATAGTTCTTCTACGCCATCTACCGCGAACGGAACGTGCACTCCTTGTACAAGAATTCTACCGCTTGCAAGGTGTTGTAAAAACTATTCGTCGTTAGTGAAACGGGAAGACTCAGAACTGTGTGTGTGGTACATTTGCACACACCAGTGTTTTAACGCATTGTGCGAAATTTACAAGCAGTTCTTCACTGCTGCTACCGTGAAAGGTACATACAATTCCTTGTACAAGATTATACCGCTTGCAAGGATCTGTTAAGACTTTTCGGGGATAGTAACGCGTGTGTCGCATAGCAATTGATTTTATATCTTTACAGACGATATTAATATTGTAGTATTACGTGTGTAAGAAGTGTGTAACTGTATCACTGTGCGAGATTTTCCGCAGTGACAGTATCATTAATTGTTACGCAATAGTTCCATCAAGACGTTTCCGTGCTAGTGCAAGATTTCCTCATAGGGTGGTCTGCTGATCGCGGTAGACCTTGTTATTCGCGAGAACACTTGAAGAAGCCGGAGAGGTATAAGCTCAATATACCGTTATTGATTAAACTCACTGTCACCTGAGATATTACTTGGTCTTAAACTCTATATAAGTTTTGCGAGTAATAAAATCCGTAGTACCGTTGTGTGTGCGAGGTGTCGGATTCTTCGTGGGAATTGCAGGACATCAGCCCAGCTGTTACAGGACATCAGCCCAGCTGTTACAGGACATCAACCCAGCTGTTACAGGACATCAGCCAGCTGTTACAGGACATCAGCCCAGCTGTTATAGGACATCAGCCAAGCTGTTACAGGACGCCAGCCCAGCTGTAAACGTTTCTGGGAAAACGTCTGTCATTTGTAAGCCACACCTGACGAACCAACTACACCGCAAAGACCGGCCCTTCTATTCAACAACATCATCGTGGGAGTCCTCTTATGTAACGTATCACGTCTTGCGTATGAACATTATTTAACATTTTAAAAGAAAGACTCTATATCAAACATTACATTCTGTACATTTCAAATATACCATATAAACTATAACTTGTGTTTGTACAATAAATAATCTTAAACCCTCCAATATAGACTTGTAATTTGAAATACACATACTATCATATCCTATGCGCCAATAGTTTAGTAATTTGTGTTGTCGCAGTATATATATTCGGAAAATATTAACTATGTTTGTGTGTTGTTGTCAATGAAGTACTGACAGGTGTCTACTCTCTTTCTCGCAGACGGCAGAAGAAATTCCTACTTTATAATGTAATTACCTGTGTGTGTGCTGTGACAGATGACAAATCCATACGTTAACGGCTTAACAAACTCTCTCTCTCACACACACATACACACACACACACACACACATTGAACAGATGCGTCTTCGTTAGTAAAATGTACAAATCACATGACTTTATGTGAACGTCGAAGGGTACAAAGAAAATATGTAAAACAAAAAATACAGAATATATGAATTGCTATATTTACACATTATTAAATCAACACCACTGTATAGAAAGATTAACTATGTGCACACACACACACACACACAACGATACAGAAGTATTCACTACATTAAGCCAAGTCATTGATTCGGTGCGTCCTACTTTCTCATCCCTGATGGTAAAACCTAAGACAAAAAAAAAAAAAAAAATACAATCAGTAGTAATAATACAAATCACTGTTTTATTAATTTAAAATACTGTATGAAAGAGTGGTATGTAATTTTCATCCAAAATATGTAAAACAAAAATACAGATTATATGATAAGTAAATTGTATGTATATATCACTGAATAATAATATAATCGTTCTAGTGTTAACGTTTGCTGCAACAAGGTAACGCAGTTTACAAATAATTACATATAGGTTCAGAGGTGTATAATGTAAAACAAAAATACAGATTATATGATAAGTAAATTGTATGTATATATCACTGAATAATAATAATATAATCGTTCTAGTGTTAACGTTTGCTGCAACAGGTAACGCAGTTTACAAATAATTACATATAGGTTCTGAGGTGTATAGTGAAATAAATTAAAAATAGAAATTAATTCCTCATAAGTTAATGTCCTTTCAAATAGTATTCTCTGCACTACAGTCAAACATACGCACACACAGTGATAAAAATTGTTTATTAAAAGTAGTTTGTTACCTTAACAAGTACTGTTATCCTACGCCGTTGGGGTCCTCAACCACTCGCGGACGAAATTACATGTGGACATTGATGCCTTATGGACTTGGGCGGGATTGTCGCCCACCTCCCAATCCATAATTCTTATTTTGCATACACAACATCTTACAACATCACCGTCGCCTTCGTAAAAGAACCCAGCTTTAGCCAGATCGTACAATTTCACGTTCTCATGCGGGTATATAGGAACGTAAATTTTAATATGCTCACGACGATTAATGTTGTAATAGCTGTTCAGACGGTTTGTAAAAGAATGTGCGTATTCGTCCATATCTGATGCTCGTTTACTACGGCACATTCCACCTCAGCGAGGATAGCTGCGCGCGTTCCTATAATAATAATAATAACAGTACCTGCTTCATTATCATATACATTATGTGCTATATATAAATATATACATAAGGCTTTCAACACACACACACACACACACACACACACACACACACACACACACACACACACACACACACACACACACACACACACACACACACACACACCATAAATCCAGAACAGGAAAGGTATTATAACAAACATTACGAAAACAAGTACGTATGGTCACGTACATAGATCAACGTTTAAACAAACAGATTAATACCTGAATACATTTTTTTTTTTAAACAGGACAGCGTATTATCTATATAACGTTCTGTTTCAGATAAGAATAGTTTGAATATAAAATGAAAGGGTACGTTGTGTTTTGTTATGAGAAAATGCATTTCTAAATTTCGTTACATTTGTCAAAAGATCTTATTGATCAGACGTATGAGTAATTATATTAATCCTTATGTAGCAAATACGCACGGATTCGTAAAATACAGCACTCAGGTGTAGGGCAATTAATCCTTTTGTATTGAACGTATTTAAGTAGGCCTACTCGTGATATCAGTAAATTCTATCTAAACGTCATCTCAACGGAATCATTAAGTTTTACAAAAGATCTTATTGATCAGACGTATGAGTATAAAATTGGAAATCTACAAACACATCAAAAATATCTGTCAAACCCCTATCAAACAGTAACTGACCTAAGCACATGTGCTTCATTAGGCAACAGACCAAAAAATCAAATAGACGACTATAAGCTCAATTTAAATAAAATCTGAATATTCAATAAAATTATGTTTTTTTACTTAATAACATATGCAAATATTTTACTTACCTCTTAAATATTGTTATACACACAATAGTCGATTGTACGATGAGTGTCTCATACAAATGAGAAATAGTGACATGTCGTCTTGTGTGTGTGTGTATATATATATCATACGGCGGTAGCGTACACGTTTGAAAGTTGATGCACATAAAATTCTCTCTCACTCTCTCTCTCTCTCTCACACATTACAGATATTGATATTAATTGCATGTATGTTCAGAGGTTTGGTGTCTAAATCGATGCATTTTACTTTCACCTTCTAATTTGACACATGGCTTACTTTCATACAGAAATAGCTATCGCCCATATCCGTCTACGAGTGTTGCTAAACGAAATTAAAAAAAATGCTGTAATACATAACGTCCTATGAAATAGATATGGTATGTTTTTAGGACAGTCAAAAGCATGAAAGTATTATTATTTAAATCTGTTATCTATATTGGAAGTCATCTATAAATATCGGGTCAGTGCGACACAACGTAATGGACCTAACATGATTCATGCCAACGTGTGCACGTCGAATGTATGTGTGTGCGTGTGCGTCTGTGTGTTCGTGTGTGCGTGCGTTGTGTTGCGTTGCGTATGCGTCTGTGTGTGTGCACGTCGGATGTGTGATTACGTGTGCGTCTGTGTGTGTGTTCGTGTGTGCGCGTCGGATCATGACATAGTATTCGTAATGAGTCATTAGCAATCTAACGTTACGACGGGAGCATAACGATAATGAAAGTCATACATTATCGTTATTTTGTCTAAGCTATGTTAACTTTACACACACATACACAGAGAGACACACACACGGAAATGGAGGAAGAACTAGCATAGGAAATACAATTAAGTGATTGGAAAGCCAACTGTGGGTGTCGAGACAAAACTGTTGCTTGTTCCTGAGTTGATAGAAGCGTCTGAGGGCAACGTTATGCAAGAGGTTGTTGACGAGAACCAAACAAACTTGGATCAGCCAGTAGTGTTTAGGTCATCAGTACATGACGCAACGGTAGTGATAGGTCCAATTAGGTTTGTTACATGTTGTGTCGCACTGACATGATATTTATAGATGACCACCATACAAATACAACAGCATAAAAAATCATGTTAAATATCAAATTATCACATGTTAGGTTAAAATGCAGTCCATTCACGCATACATTATCGGTATTTTGTCTAAGCTATGTTAACTTCACACACACACACACACACACACACACACACACACACACACACACACACACACACGGAAATGGAGGAAGAACTAGCATAGGAAATACAATTAAGTGATTGGAAAGCCAACTGTGGGTGTCGAGACAAAACTCTTGCTTGTTCCTGAGTTGATAGAAGCGTCTGAGGGCAAAGTTATGCAAGAGGTTGTTGACGAGAACCAAACAAACTTGGATCAGCCAGTAGTGTTTAGGTCATCAGTACATAACGAAACGGTAGTGATAGGTCCAATTAGGTTTGTTACATGTTGTGTCGCACTGGCATGATATTTATAGATGACCACCATACAAATACAACAGCATAAAAAATCATGTTAAATATCAAATTATCACATGTTAGGTTAAAATGCAGTCCATTCACGTTTCATGTTAGGTTAAAATGCATACAAATACAACAGCATAAAAATCATGTTAAATATCAAATTATCACATGTTAGGTTAAAATGCGGCCCATTCACGTTTCATGTTAGGTTAAAATGCAAACAAACAAACACACGCACACGTGTATGTTATTTAAATTATTATTTAAATAACATACACACGTGTTAGGTTGCCACCTAACACGTGTGTGTGAGTGTGTTTGTTTGCATTTTAACCTAACATGAAACGTGAATGGGCCGCATTTTAACCTAACATGTGATAATTTGATATTTAACATGATTTTTATGCTGTTGTATTTGTATGCATTTTAACCTAACATGTGATAATTTGATATTTAACATGATTTTTTATGCTGTTGTATTTGTATGGTGGTCATCTATAAATATCATGTCAGTGCGACACAACATGTAACAAACCTAATTGGACCTATCACTACTGTTGCGTCATGTACTGATGACCTAAATACTACTGGCTGATCCAAGTTTGTTTGGTTCTCGTCAACAACCTCTTGCATAACTTTGCCCTCAGACGCTTCTATCAACTCAGGAACAAGCAAGAGTTTTGTCTCGACACCCACAGTTGGCTTTCCAATCACTTAATTTTATTTCCTATGCTAGTTCTTCCTCCATTTCCGTGTGTGTGTATGTGTGTGTGTGTGTGTGTGAAGTTAACATAGCTTAGACAAAATAACGATAATGTATGCGTGAATGGACTGCATTTTAACCTAACATGTGATAATTTGATATTTAACATGATTTTTTATGCAGTTGTATTTGTATGGTGATCATCTATAAATATCATGTCAGTGCGACACAACATGTAACAAACCTAATTGGACCTATCACTACCGTTGCGTCATGTACTGATGACCTAAACACTACTGGCTGATCCAAGTTTGTTTGGTTCTCGTCAACAACCTCTTGCATAACTTTGCCCTCAGACGCTTCTATCAACTCAGGAACAAGCAACAGTTTTGTCTCGACACCCACAGTTGGCTTTCCAATCACTTAATTGTATTTCCTATGCTAGTTCTTCCTCCATTGCCGTGTGTGTGTCTCTCTGTGTATGTGTGTGTGAAGTTAACATAGCTTAGACAAAATAACGATAATGTATGACTTTCATTATCGTTATGCTCCCGTCGTAACGTTAGATTGCTAATGACTCATTACGAATACTATGTCATGATCCGACGCGCACACACGAACACACACACAGACGCACACGTAATCACACATCTGACGTGCACACACACAGACGCATACGCAACGCAACACAACGCACGCACACACGAACACACAGACACACACGCACACACATACATTCGACGTGCACACGTTGGCATGAATCATGTTAGGTCCATTACGTTGTGTCGCACTGAGCCGATATTTATAGATGACTTCCAATACAGATAACAGATTTAAATAATAATACTTTCATGCTATTGACTGTCCTAAAAACATACCATATCTATTTCATAGGACGTTATGTATTACAGCATTTTTTTAATTTCGTTTAGCAACACCCATAGACGGATATGGGCGATAGCTATTTCTGTATGAAAGTAAGCCATGTGTCAAATTAGAAGGTGAAAGTAAAATGCATCGATTTAGACACCAAACCTCTGAACATACATGCAATTAATATCAATATCTGTAATGTTATTTATTTCCAACTAAAGTCAGAGACACCCCAGTAGTTTTTCACCTAGAACGTATATAAAACATCTGATTCTTGTGTGTGTGTGGACTTGATATTGCGTAAACGTGTCTGCTCTGCTCTACCTGATTATCCTCATGCAATAAAGGACGTGCCTCGGTCATTACGAATACTATGTCATGATCCGACGCGCACACACGAACACACACACAGACGCACACGTAATCACACATCCGATGTGCACACACACACACACACACACAGATGCATACGCAACGCAACACAACGCACGCACACACGAACACACAGACGCACACGCACACACATACATACGACGTGCACACGTTGGCATGAATCATGTTAGGTCCATTACGTTGTGTCGCACTGATCCGATATTTATAGATGACTTCCAATACAGATAACAGATTTAAATAATACTTTCATGCTTTTGGCTGTCCTAAAAACATACCATATCTATTTCATAGGACGTTATGTATTACAGCATTTTTTTAATTTCGTTTAGCAACACTCGTAGACGGATATGGGCTATAGATTTTTCTGTATGAAAGTAAGCCATGTGTCAAATTAGAAGGTGAAAGTAAAATGCATCGATTTAGACACCAAACCTCTGAACATACATGCAATTAATATCAATATCTGTAATGTGTGTGTGTGTGTGTGAGAGAGAGAGAGAGAGAGAGAGAGGGGGAGAGAGAGAGAGAGAGAGAGAGAGAGAGAGAGAGAGAGAGAGAGAGAGAGACAGAGAGAGAGAGAATTTAATGTGCATCAACTTTCAAACGTGTACGCTACCGCCGTATGATATATATATATACACACACACACACACAAGACGACATGTCACTACTTCTCATTTGTATGAGACACTCATCGTACAATCGACTATTGTGTGTATAACAACATTTAAGAGGTAAGTAAAAGATTTGCATATGTTACTAAGTAAAAAAACATAATTTTATTGAATATTCAGATTTTATTTAAATTGAGCTTATAGTCGTCTATTTGATTTTTTGGTCTGTTGCCTAATGAAGCACATGTGCTTAGGTCAGTTACTGTTTGATAGGGGTTTGACAGATATTTTTGATGTGTTTGTAGATTTCCAATTTTATACTCATACGTCTGATCAATAAGATCTTTTGTAAAACTTAATGATTCCGTTGAGATGACGTTTAGATAGAATTTACTGATATCACGAGTAGGCCTACTTAAATACGTTCAATACAAAAGGATTATTTGCCCTACACCTGAGTGCTGTATTTTACGAATCCGTGCGTATTTGCTACATAAGGATTAATATAATTACTCATACGTCTGATCAATAAGATCTTTTGACAAATGTAACGAAATTTAGAAATGCATTTTCTCATAACAAAATACAACGTACCCTTTCATTTTATATTCAAACTATTCTTATCTGAAACAGAACGTTATATAGATAATACGCTGTCCTGTTTAAAAAAAAAATTTTTATTCAGGTATTAATCTGTTTGTTTAAACGTTGATCTATGTACGTGACCATACGTACTTGTTTTCGTAATGTTTGTTATAATACCTTTCCTGTTCTGGATTTAATGGTGTGTGTGTGTGTGTGTGTGTGTGTGTGTGTGTGTGTGTGTGTGTGTTGAAAGCCTTATGTATATATTTATATATAGCACATAATGTATATGATAATGAAGCAGGTACTGTTATTATTATTATTATTATAGGAACGCGCGCAGCTATCCTCGCTGAGGTGGAATGTGCCGAAGTAAACGAGCTTCAGATATGGACGAATACGCACATTCTTTTACAAACCGTCTGAACAGCTATTACAACATCAAACGTCGTGGGCATATTAAAATTTACGTTCCTATATACCCGCATGAGAACGTGAAATTGTACGATCTGGCTAAAGCTGGGTTCTTTTACGAAGGCGACGGTGATGTTGTAAGATGTTGTGTATGCAAAATAAGAATTATGGATTGGGAGGTGGGCGACAATCCCGCCCAAGTCCATAAGGCATCAATGTCCACATGTAATTTCGTCCGCGAGTGGTTGAGGACCCCAACGGCGTAGGATAACAGTACTTGTTAAGGTAACAAACTACTTTTAATAAACAATTTTTATCACTGTGTGTGCGTATGTTTGACTGTAGTGCAGAGAATACTATTTGAAAGGACATTAACTTATTAGGAATTAATTTCTATTTTTAATTTATTTCACTATACACCTCTGAACCTATATGTAATTATTTGTAAACTGCGTTACCTGTTGCAGCAAACGTTAACACTAGAACGATTATATTATTATTATTCAGTGATATATACATACAATTTACTTATCATATAATCTGTATTTTTGTTTTACATTATACACCTCTGAACCTATATGTAATTATTTGTAAACTGCGTTACCTGTTGCAGCAAACGTTAACACTAGAACGATTATATTATTATTCAGTGATATATACATACAATTTACTTATCATATAATCTGTATTTTTGTTTTACATATTTTGGATGAAAATTACATACCACTCTTTCATACAGTATTTTAAATTAATAAAAAAGTGATTTGTATTATTACTACTGATTGTATTTTTTTTTTTTTTTGTCTTAGGTTTTACCATCAGGGATGAGAAAGTAGGACGCACCGAATCAATGACTTGGCTTAATGTAGTGAATACTTCTGTATCGTTGTGTGTGTGTGTGTGTGTGTGTGTGTGTGTGCACATAGTTAATCTTTCTATACAGTGGTGTTGATTTAATAATGTGTAAATATAGCAATTCATATATTCTGTATTTTTTGTTTTACACATTTTCTTTGTACCCTTCGACGTTCACATAAATTCATGTGATTTGTACATTTTACTAACGAAGACGCATCTGTTCAATGTGTGTGTGTGTGTGTGTGTGTGTGTGTGAGAGAGAGAGAGAGAGTTTGTTAAGCCGTTAACGTATGGTTTGTCATCTGTCACAGCACACACACAGGTAATTACATTATAAAGTAGGAATTTCTTCTGCCGTCTGCGAGAAAGAGAGTAGACACCTGTCAGTACTTCATTGACAACAACACACATACATAGTTAATATTTGCCGAATATATATATATTTCTAAAATCATATACAGACCTCCCCCTAACAAGATCAGAAGATTTGTATGAATTTCAACCACCGTTTTCATGTGTGTATAATTTTAATTTATTTCGCTATACACCACTGAACCTATGTGTGTACTGTTGTAGCAAACGTTAACACTAGAACGATTATATTTTTTTATATTTTTGTGAACTGTATTACTTGTGGGAACTGTTACATCAGAAGCACACTTACATAGTTAATATTTGCCATCTAACAAGGATCAATCACACTGACTGCTAATAATAAATCTATAAAACTATCAATAAAACTATTAATTAATTATTTAGTTCATTGACAACAACACACATACATAGTTAATATTTGCCAATTTGTCATCTGTAACAGCACACAGGTAAGTAGTTCATTGACAACAACACACATACATAGTTAATATTTGCCAAATATATATATTTCTAACAAGGATCAATCACACTGACTGCATTATAAACTATTAATTATTTAACACATGAAAAATGAAGACAGCGTTTTGACAATGAGAGAGAGAGAGCTAAAATTATTTATTCATCACATCGACTACTCCATGTACATGGTAAGAGAGAGAGAGAGTGAGAGAGAGAGAGAGGGCGTTACTATTTGTTGACACAGTTGAAACAAGTGAGAGTGAGAGAGAGAGAGGGAGAGTGAGAGAGGGCGTTAATATTTGTCGAATAAATATAAACTTTCTAATTTCATATACATACGCGCGGTACTGACCACAGAGAGAGAGAGACATACACAACGTGTGTGAGAGAGAGAGAGAGAGCTAAAATTGTTTACTCAATGTACACAGTGCGAGAGAGAGAGAGTGAGAGAGAGAGAGCGTTAATATTTGTTGACACAGTTGACACGAGAGAGTGAGAGAGAGAGAGAGAGAGAGAGAGAGAGAGAGAGAGTATCAATTATGATCATATAGTTTGAATTTCCCACCACAGAAGAGAAAAAAATGTTGACAACCCTGCTCATATAAAATATCTATACACTATAATAATAATACAAAGGTTGGTACACCTGATCATATAGATTTAATATACATTATAACACACGACAAATTTGAACTCATGCAAAGGTTGGTACACCTGATCATATATTTTAATATACACTATAATGCATCGAGTTGGAACCACCCCACCCACCACCACCCACTGATATGAAATAAAAAAACCACCCACCCAACACCACCCACTGATATGCAAATCAACTTTCTTAAAAAAATAAAAAGTATATTCACGGATGCTGGTGGTCCATTGAACCTCATCCCACCCCCTTGATATGCAAATCAATTTAATTAAAAAAATAAAAAACCAAATTAAAAAAATTAAAAAATTTATTCGCAGATGCTGTGGTCCATTGGGATGCTGCGGGTCCAGCGGTGGCGGCGTCATCTCTTAGATCATGTTTTTTAGTGTTTTTTATTGTTTTTTAAGAAAGGCGGCATTCCTTTGTGGCTCAGAACCCCCATTATCCCTCTACTGACAGGTGTTTTAACAATATATTATTTAATGCATAAAAATTACTATTGGTACGTTATCCACTCTGCGGCGTGTAGAACTGCGTTGATTATCATCCCCACTCCTTAGCTCTGCCATGAAAGTGTAGATGCGCTAATCATATCGTGGTTTATTCTTTATTCTCGTAGTGCATGGTACATTGAACACTCTTTGATCACTACACTCTGACTAAGACACTTCGGCATCTTCCGACGTTCCAATAAATAATTACCGGTTACTAGTTATAACGTTTATTCTTGTTACACGAGCTATAATTTTCACACGACTGTTTCGAACACATGTTTCGATCCGAATTGTTTTAAAAGTTGTATATTACTACAACGTTAGTTCGCACTTCTCAATATTAATTGTATTATACGCATAGTTTGTTAACTTTGGTTCTACGAAATATAATATCAGTTACAAATCTTCACAATTATTTGTACATGTTATACCTTCGTACGTTATAAGTAAATTCGCGGACTTTCACTACCGACTAATTCTGAGTTTCCGTAAAGACTCTGAACTGTTACGTTAAGACTCCACGAAACTTATAATATCATCTCGTCAACACTTCCGACCGACTCCTCCGAAAGATTATTATTAGACTCCTTGATCGCGCTCTCGGCTTATTTTATATACTGATTCCACCTCATTCCCTCTTAAGACTCTCTTAGTCCAACACCATCTTTTCCATTGGTTATAGTCCTTCGTTTCTCAGAAAATTCCCTCCTATTTCTTTTACACGTTTCCACGCTACGTTTCCATTGGTCTGTCGTTCTAGTCTTCCTAGAACTTTACTTCTGGAAACCCGCCTACATTGAAATCTGGTTTCTGATAGGATATCTTACTTCCCTACTCTATTTTCCTTGCTTTTGGTTCCACCCTCAGTCTGTGACGATAGTTCGATTTCACACGCGTCAATCATCCTGTCATTTCTTCTTATGTTTCTTTCAGACCAATTCTCTTAATTGCCTTCTAACGCACAGTTGCATCTGGTTAATGAGTGTACGCTACATTGCTCTAGATTTCTCAGTATTTCCTTGTCTGGCCCCTCGCTGACTTTTCTATACCCAAGCGAGACCAATCCCTTCATTGTCTTCACTGTCCAGCTGCATTCTCTGTTAGAGTTTACACACTTGGTGTGGCCTTTCTTAGTAAATTTCTCTCTGGTGTTTTTGCTATCCCTTACTCAGAATCACCCTTTTCTTTAAGCGTCCAGATGTAGTCGTTACATTAGTTTAATAACCTCCTGTGTGGCTCTCTTTTGTATTTTTACTTGTACTTCTCGCTGGGATGTCTTCCTATGACATTCAGCTAGAACAATCTTTGGTTTCGCTACGCGTCCAGCTGCCCCGTTGATTAGTGCGTTCGCCTCCGTCGTATTCCTTCTTAGTATTTTCTCATTGTACTTTGTTCTGGGGATTGTTCTGCCTATCAGCCAAAACAATTCCTTAATTTCTCCACGCTTTCAGCTGCACTTGTTAACCTTGTTCACACGCCTCTGCTGTATTTCCTGGTAAATTTTCTCTCTTCTGAACCTCTGCTCTTGTTAGATTTATGATACTTACAGACATGTGCACGTCAACGTTGAAGGCTGTTACACTCCTTTGTATTAATTCCGTTTATAGCTTCCCACATACTTCAATGTCAAACCAACATCTGCCACCTGCTCCATCTTTCCCTTTTTTTTGTTTCGCGTTTTGGCATTACAATTTCTGTAAACTTCAGTTTTCTTGTTCACTCTGACACTCCACACAGTCCTACAGATTTTGACATTAATCCCACAAATTTAGACGTGAGAAAACAATAATCATTCAAAATTTAAAACAATTTACCAGACCTAATGTGGAGAATCAGAGTGGAAGGTTTCTTTTTCCAAAATCTGAATGTTGTGTTGAATTTTTGTAGTATAAAACCTTAAGACAACAAGATGCAAAAATGGAATAAAAATTACAAAAGAAATTTTGTATCAGATTGAAGGAAAGTTTAACCAAACTTTGAATGCAGTATATATGTTACAAATTTTTCTCAACTTTAGGGGCATCATGAGTCAAAGTAAATGCTTTAAATGTTGATCAAAATTTTGAAAGTTTATATGAGGGCTACATTATTAGAAACGTTATTTGTAATTAATTTAATAACTTAGTTATCATTAGTACCACTAGTAGTTTTAATGTTTTGACAAAATTAGTAACTATCGCCACCTGTTACCAATCTTTAGCGCCTTGAAAAATGTTCAAGTTATTGCATAAAACTGCATATATTGGACTCATGTGCATGCGACATATTGTGTGTGCATTTGCGAAAACTATCAGACATAGGTCTACAGAACTAAGCTTATGTAAACTCATTCACCTTAAGTGAGATTATTGTTTTGCATATAGAAGAAAACTGAAGATATTATTTTTGACTTCTTCATTTCTAAATGTGTACAAGAACAAATAAGTAATAAGTACAAAATTAAAAACAAGGAACATGTATAATGAGGATGTAGAAGGGCTTGGAGTAAAAAATTGGTGGACACTGGCTAAGGATAGGGAAGTCTGGTATTTCCTCAAAAATACTGAGGGAAATTGAGGCCCATGGTGGCATATGGAGCTACTGATGATTATGATATATAATGAGACTTTGTTAAATACCTGGCTTTAGTTGTCAATGACTTGTCCGAGTATTTATTATACTTTAATTAATGTCTTAAATAAATAATGACTTGAATTATTGTATTATATTTTTGTAAAGTCAATTTAAATTAAATGACTTCCTTAATGGTAAACTGATTTTAATAGTTTGTAGGTAGAGTGATAGACAGGAGACAAAAAAGAAACAAGGCACCACATACACTTATGGACAGACAGAACCTGCGTCAACTTGTGTTTCTGAGGTCAATTGCTGACGAAAGTATAATATGATATTATAAAATATACTTCCCTCTGAAATATGAAAATGTTGATGCCATACAAAATAAAGCATATGTGACTATTTCATACAGAAAATTGTCATTAATTTTTTGCAATTCATTATTTATTATTTGAATTTAAATTTATAAATCCTCTTTGGAATAAAATTGTAAAATTGTTATCACTTTTTTAATAAAAAGTTCTTAAATTTAAGGATTAGTGAGGAGCAGTACATATTTTACTAAAGTATAATTACGCGAGCGATAGCGCTTTATATTGACAGATACAATACTTATTATCCCGGTGGAAATCGTACAAATTTCACGCGGGATAGGAACGCCAAGGTCTCACTAAGCAGATGAGGACTTTAATCCACCAGGGACCAGAGAAGGAATTTCGCTTGTTCTATTAGTGGCTGCAACGGATAATGACATGTGTGTGTGTGTGTGTGTGTGTGTCTGTGTGCCTGTCTGTCTGTACGGTAGATAAAGGTTTTACTGCAGATCTTTAGAAGGTTTGGCACTTGAAGTGTATGGGGGAGCTTTCGGTGTTTTATACGTTGTAGCATTATTTACATCTGCCGTCTTGTATACGTTTACAGTCATCCGTCATACAATAAATATATTATTAAAGCACAAAAATCAATTAATAACGCTTGACTTTAAATACATCCCATAACAGAATTAATACCTGTGACCATGTGACAGTTGTTGACTAGCGGCTTGTCATGCGAACGTTATAGATGACGACAGCGTGCCAACGGAAGAAAAGAGAGCTACGGGAGCTGGTCTTGCTCGTATACTGCAACACTGCGTGGACTGCCGAAAACGGACACACACGGACAACGGAAAAACAGGAAAAAAAATTTTGTACTTAACAGCGTGTTATATATTAATTGACGTGACTATTGCAACATGCATGTGTGAGTGGAAAATTTGAATTTTCAGCCACTGTTACCAGCAGTCATTTAATATAACAGTGTTTAGTTTAAGCGATGATAATGATTGCTTATTTTGTATGCTTGTAAATTAAAATTTTGTAATAAAATGTATTTAAATTTTATTAAATTTGCAAATGTGCCGCAAGGGTACTGGCCCTCAGTGGATATGTTGTCCCACCTTGATAGTCATTTTTACTCTGACCACCAGATTTGACCTTTAACCAAACTCCCCGGTAAGGTTTAAAATAAGGATTTGAGCATGCAGCTGTAACTGAAAATCATTGGAATAAATAAGTCGAGTTACCTTAATTTAAGATAAGTTTATAAGATATTTGATATTATAATTTTAAATCATCGTAAAGTTTATATGTATATATTAAAGTGTAAAACCAAATTTGTAAAACGCTTCTCCTTCCAAATTTGACATTCCTTTATAAAAAATCCTAATGACCTCACATCGGCGTTCGGCAT
The DNA here is from genome assembly GCA_034769895.1 of Magicicada septendecula. NCBI lineage: Eukaryota > Metazoa > Arthropoda > Insecta > Hemiptera > Cicadidae > Magicicada > Magicicada septendecula. Next base: position 359,361,410 of record CM068370.1, on the reverse strand, counting down.
TTATTGTTGGGTACCAGTGCGAATAACTGGATAAATCTCTCTCTCTCTCTCTCTCTCTCTCTCTCTCTCTCTCTCTCTCTCTCTCTCTCTCTCTCTCTCTCTCTCTCTCTCTCTCCATATAATATTCTTTTGAATTAAAACTATTGTCTATTACACCTATAGCAAAATAAACAATATATGACAATAATGTTTCTCCAACTATGCCGACTGTAAATCAACGCTCATCCACATCAATCCATCATCGCACAGACACAGCGATATGAATTGTACGTCAAACATTTCGATTTATTGGAAATATAATTGCGCCCAGTCAGCTGAACACAGCATTTTGCAATTCAACCGCTAGGGAAATTACACGATGAGCATTCGGTATCCTTTACAAACCAACAACGACGAAAAAAGAACGCCTTATTTATTTCATAGACAGAATGCATATCACTAAGTGATATTGAATTTTTACTGCTGCATCCGCAAAACGGAATGTACCTATTTCTGAAGCTAATTTTACTAAGTAAAATATTGTAAAGATACAATTATATCCCAAATAAGTAGGATAAGTTACAGTTGGAATTGTCGATTTAATCTGGATTTTAAATATAAAGCGGTATAATAAGTGTACATTATTTTATTCATCTCACGGTACCACAAGTCTTCAAAAATATGACTAATTAGAATAAGTCCCCTAATTGCTTACCAGTACATCATCATCATTATCATCATCCAAAGGCCATGCCTTGTCAAGTTAGCCACGTCCCTCCCTCTCCATCATTGTCCTCTTTAAATCACATAAGATTTACTCTTTAAATGATAGGAGTTAATCTCCTTTACCATTTCTTTGAAGTACACTGCTCTTGGTCGTCCTCTTGGTGTTTCCCACAACACCTTTCCTTCAAAAATGTTACTTATGAAATGATTGTGTCGTAACACGTCCCCCATCAAATTTTCTCTTCTTATTCCAATCATTTTTAAAAGTGATCTACCTTCGTTCACTTCTGCGAGGACTTACTTTTACTTTTCTTATCCATCCAACACGTCCTCATCGTTCTCCTCCAGACCCAGGTTTCCATTGCTTCCAGCTTCCACGTTTCTATTTTGCCGAGGGTCCACGCCTCACACCTGTAAGTTAAGACACTCCATACAAATGTTTTTGTAAACCGTTTCCTTACCTCCACACTTAAGTAGTCATTTGTGAGTAAATTCATTTTTTTCTGAAATGCCTGCTTTGCTAGAGCTATTCTTTTCTTAATCTCTGTTCTGTCTGTTTCACAAGTGATGGTGCTTCCCAGGTAGCAAAAATTTTCAACCTGTATTAAAATTGTATTGCTCAATTTAATATCAAGTTTTACATTCTATTTCTTCTTCTCTATCACCATTGTTTTTGTTTACTTCTTGTTAATCTCTAATTTAAGTTTTGCTAGGTTTTCAGACAAGATTTGTAACATCCTCTTCGTTTATTTTACCAAGTCTGCGATTATTACTATATTATCTGCAAAGCGGATACTATGAATAGGCCTTCCGTTAGTCTTAATCTCTATGGTTTTTTTCTTTGATACTTGTGATAGCCTCTTTAACAAATCAGATAAACAAATGTGTAGACAAGGAGATAATTGTCTGAATCCGCTTCTTATTCTGGCTTCAATTTTGCAGCCGCTTATATCAGTTTCAGTCTTCTGCAATTAGTACAAATTGAAAATCAGTCTTCTATCCCTCCAATCATGTTCAAAATTCCTCTTGAAATAAGAACTCCCAATCAACCCTATCGAACCCTTTTTCCAGACTGATGAAGGTCAAATACACCTTCCTGTTAACTTCTATTTTCCTCTCTACTATCAGTCGCAGCACTAGTATGTCTTCTCTTGTTCCACTTCCTGACCTGAAGTCAAATAGATCTTCTCCTAGATTTAATTCAATTTTAGCTTTTATTCTGATAGTGGTAGTAGTATGATAGTAAAAAGTCAAAGGTAGTGGGCTGATAGAGAACGTTAATGAAAAAAGTAAATAGCAAACATGGAATGTTTTTGAAATAGGGATAACTAACTGAAAGGGATGAGTGACCGCGCCGATACGCGGTGATAGGACGGAACGAAAAGGGTGTTTAGTTTAATTTGTGTGAGTCGGCAACATATTTTTTGTTGTCGCGTAAATATCTACAGAATTTCTATCTTTGCGTTTCTTCTCTTTCTTTGGCTTCTTTTGTTACGATTTGCAGTTCTTTGAAACTACGATTTATACTGCGCTGGTTTTTCTTATGTTAGAATCTAAAGCTTTTAGCTATACACACCCTAAATTTACGAAGTACCATTAGGTCAGTTAATTTGTGTCTTCCGTACAGTGAACTTACTAATTTAAAGTTTTACTTTTTTTTTCATGGGTGGTTATCCTACAGACTGACAGTTGTCTGAGAACGCTGACCTTGCCTGCTGTTGTCGCTTTAATTTTTTCATACTCACGATCTTTTCCCTTTTGTAAATGAATCTGTTTTTTTTCTCTGCATGGTCGTTCCTAAGCCATATGGTTCGGAAATTCTGTTAGGTATATGTACACATTTGGTATGCAAATTGCGTATACCCTGTCGGCATGTCTTTTCGGTAAATATTGCTGTCTGACACTTTTATGAATGCCTGTCATTTTACACTCCCCTCAAAAATGTGTATGTTTACTGGCCGCGCTACTACCTTTCTTCCGTTGCACAAAGATAAATAGGACTGAGCAATTTATGTAAACGCAATTGTCGCTGTTGTGGCAAAAGCCAATAACATTTCAGTTACAGTACCCAATTCCAAGTAGGTTGGGTGAACGAGGTGAGGAAGAGACGAATTAGCAACAAACATCCAACATATTTATCGTCCTAGTATTGTTGAAAGACATTTTGTGCGTTTCATGTGAACGGTTCACGTCTTTATTGTAGACAGTGTGTGTATTAGTTTATTTCAATAATTTGTATTTATTATGAGTGATATTGAGGAACAGTATCCTACATTTAGTTAGGGTACAAGCAACGGTGGTGTACGTGCGGGCCGAGAGGACATTAGAAAACAAAGTAAAGTCATCATAGCAAACGTTTACAGGTTTCTTAAAAATCTTGCGTATAATGAAGAAGCCAGGAGGAACATAAACTTTGCACATGTTCGAAAATTGACAGTGGAAGCTTGTGGCATTTCTGAACAGTCGGTGCAACGTATTAGCAATACCGTTGCTTCGGCAGATGATCAGGATTTAAGCGTTGTGTTCAGTTCTTCAAGGAAAAGGTATAAACGGGAACACAAAAACACTGAACTGGACGATTTTAATAAACAAATAATTCGCAGGACCGTACTAGAATATTACGACCGAGGGGAATACCCCACTGCAAGCAAAATTCGAGCTGATCTCTGTCAGAAAATCAATTATTCTGGTTCAAAAGCCTCCGTACTTCGCCTTCTGAAAGTGCTTGGTTTTAAATTTAAGAAGTGCAACGATGGACGAAAATTTTTAATGGAGCGCAGAGACATTGCTGCCTTGAGAGCGAAGTTTTTGAGAACCATGCATATACATCGTAAGGAGGACAACAGGCCTATAATTTATTTGGATGAAACCTGGATATCACAGAATTATACGAATAAATAGATCTGGCAAGACTCCAGAGGGAACGGTGGGCTAAAAGTACCTACTGGTAGAGGTGGCCAGCTGATTATTGCACATGCTGGATCCGCAAGTACAGGTTTCATAGCAGGTGCCAAACTTGTCTTTCGTGGCAGTAAGCATTCGGCTGAATCTGACTACCATACAGAAATGAATGCTGAAGATTTTAAGACCTGGTTTGTTGGTATGTTGCGCTCTTTGGAAGAAGGCAGTATGAGTTTTTTAACATACTGCTTATTTATAATAGTCATAAGGAATTCTATAGTTTATAAAATAAGGAAAATTTTAATTATAAAATTTGTAAGGACAATTCAAAAAATATAGAATTATAAATTTAAATTCTATATGTAAAGATTTATAATATATGAACAAGGAATTTTAAATTTATTTCATGAGGCATTTGTGTTTGTTGTTTATAAAATTATCCTTCTTAAGAAATCCAATTCGTTTCACGTTTATACATACCATTATTTTTATGCTACTTGTGCATGTAACGTCTTATAGTATAGTTCTAATTTTTTACTTAATTATTAATAAGCAGCGCAGGAAATAAAAATAGAATATTTTTCGGAGTCACAAATAGTGCGGTGTCTCTTCAATAATTAAATGGGACAAGCTTAAGACACAGGATGAATATGAAAATTCGTTCAAACAAACTATAGCTGACGCGTCGCATTGAATGTCATGTATAAGTTACGGAAATTAATTGTTAACATTAAAATCAAACACAAAATGAAATAAAGCCGTACATAACTGTTGCTTACCGTCAACGTCCCCAGGCGGAACATTGTTATTAGAGATTTTCTTTGCAAACAGCAATATACCACAGATGTTGACGTAATTAATGTATTAAGGCTGAATACTTGCAAGATTTAACTTGTAATGTTAAGATTCATCAAACCTTAGGTTTAAAAAATATAAAAAAAGCTATTATTTGGCATAAAACGTGTTCATTTTCTTTTTAGTTCTATGCAAACATTAAAGAAAATATCGACATCTAAATCTTTGCTTGTAAAAGTTAAATATAAGTTGTTTGAATTCAAATTCGTCATAACTTTACTTTGCGGTCACAAGGAGTATAAAAAGAAAATGTTATGTCGTTAGATAAGCTACACAACGCACTCCCCTACAATCCATACCCACCCTCATCAACAGAACTACCCGCAACACCCGAAGACCTTCCTTCTCATAAACCGTCTCCTTACCATAGCCGATGGACCTCCTCCCAGAACTCCTCGCCGTCAGTTTCCGCGAAATAGCAACACATAGAAACACCTAATCATTCATTACAAACATACTCTACCTGCCATCCTTCCTGAGTACACTATAATTTAAATTTCAATAACCTCTATCCCAGTCTTTAACCTCCTTATTTGTGTCTCCCGCCTACCTTGACGCCTCTCTGTCGCCTCCTTCCAGCTTTGGCGACCAGCGCTACTCGTCCCTTTCTTGGCCGCCCTGAAAAATAAAATAAACAATAATAAATGACACTTCCGTAAGTCACTTCCTTTACTTATATGGCTACAAACTACATCTACACAGAAATACACGCACACGCACTACTATACCTTTAATATGCCTCCACCTTCCTCGCTTCCGGCCGGCGCTGGCGTGCGTCTTCTCACATCCTACCATCTGGCTGAAGGGGACTTGCCCCAGATTAGCCCGAGGCTTATCCCCGGACAAGTCTCAAACAATACGAAAAAAAGTTAGATAAGCTCAAACATTTGTACAGAGAAAAATTAGTTAAGTAAAGAGAACAATTATAAAACAATAAAACTGTTTTGTTATGTTATAATTGAAACTGCAGGAGTGTGATATTGTGATATAGTTTACTAAATCTGATCTCCTCAAAGTGCAAATTCTTTTCTACCAAAAATACTTTTCAATATTTATAAATATAAACAACTTCTTGCACCTCTGGTGACTAATTTGTATTGGAAAACTGTCTTGCATTTAATTTAATACAAATCAAGCTGTCAAGTAACAAAGATTGGTTGTACTGATTACAAAATTGCTGTGTACCTCTTACGTTGTTAATGTAACGTAATTCTTGTCCGACGCAGTAAACCATTTAATTTTAAAAATTGTTTCTATACTTTAAAATAACGAATTGGCCTACTCTTAAGAATTTAAATATGTTCTAAGTAACTAATACTTGCGTTAGTACCTAGTAATTTATGGTAATTACTGTAGAAGAAGTATTGTAAAATCTTATTTAAGCGTAGAAACTAACAAAATAATTCTTTAAGTGCTGCTTTTTTACTTACTGGAGACTTTTGCAATTTAAACATTCAACGTAAGAAACTTTAAAACTTATTATTTTGTTTGAAAATTTGTTTGTCGTATAAAACTTTGCTAATTCAGATTTTCAGATGCTACTATGTGGTTGATAGTTCCGTGCAGTTTTTTTTTCAGCAGACACTTGTTACATTACTTTGTTCTTAAACGTGCAAAACACACATTGATAATGTATCGTTACATATAACCAACCCAATACCAACGTAAAACAAACTGATTATAAACTATCCAAAACAAAATAAACAACACAATGAGAACATTAAAAAGGAACATAGGACGAATAGTGACTAATGTAAGGGAATATAAGAAGTTATTATTCACAGGTAATGTATTACAGAAGAAACGAAGACACACGACGAAAGACAAGACAACGTTGACCCGAATACCCAATAGATCAGACAGTGAGAAGAAGACCTATGGGCAACACCCATAACAAGAAGAAATTTATTAAGGATTATAATAGAATAAGTGCGACTAGGAAAAATAAAAGGAAATCAAATACAAGAAGGAACAAATAATGACAAGAATAAAATAAATAATGGGAATATAAATTATTGTTAATGATAGAGAAAACAGAAGTGATGTAAAAGCTGATGTAAAACCCTAGGCTATGGCTTGACACTGACATCAAACTATTAATAAATTAACTTCAATGACTTGACAATATAACCAGAACTCACAGGTTAAACAATAATGTTAGAAAAATAAAGGGGAAAGTGAATATAAGAATTGTAAATGTATAAATTAAGAATGTATATAAATAACAATTAAAGGATGTTCTAAAGACTAATTCAATATGTAAGGTAGATACAAAATTATAAGAGGAAACTATTAATCAATAATAATGTTGAGATAGTCACGAAAAAGAAAAATTTATCTATAAATAATAAAACTTAGCATTAAGAAATGTAAAGAATTCAGTGCAATATGTAAAAAACAAAATCTGAGGTTCAACCATTGTTTGGGATCCAGGTGAGAAACATAATCTAAACTGACCAGCAAGTTTCCATTAGAATTGCAAAACACAATAACTGGAATGCTCTTAAACTAGAGTGTATTATAATATAAGCAAACTAGAGACTATAAGGAGCATTCCATTAACAAAAATTAACATAAAAGGGCTTGTGTACATTATAAGTGTAAGTTAACATGCTCAAGAGGTACAACATAGTATTGGAACCTTGAACAATAAAAATCACACATTAAGTGATAATAAAAGAAAAGGTACTAAGGTCATGATGTTAACTAAGATGTAATACTACTAATATAAGGCAACTCAATATTTATTGCTATACATTTAATACTAATAATATATATTATACGTAACTAATATGTGAACCTAGATGCAAGAAGTAATAGATATTTACCAACAAATGTCAAAATACCAGAGCAGAACAAAACATTGCCAAACCTTAGCATTACTATAATAATCATTATTCAAACTAAATATAATCAAAGGATGAAGGTGTAATATCAAATAAGAAAAAATGTAACACTTCAGACTACTGAATGATAATCTGATGAAAATGTAAATAAATAAAAATAAGAGAATACTAGCTAATACTGAAGTAACCAGAAGTTGTGATGATTAGTTCAGTACAAATAGGCCACAGCAAATATGATTTATAAACGAAAATACTATATTATGATTCATAATATTATAAAATGAATAAAAACAGTTAGCAAGGCCATAGACCAGGTATGTAGCCAAAATAAATAGAATTGTTATGGATAATTATTAAGTAATTATGTAAAATACTACTGTGCAATAATTATAAGATAACACAGAGAACAAAAGTGAGTAATAATAATACATTAGCTGTAAGAATTATTAACATAAGAAAGGGATAAAGACATTGTAAAAATACTGAGGTAGGCCTAAACAACCAGAGACAATTTTTAACGAATTACCACCTGAAACTTTAATGAAAAGGTGTGATAACAAATAAAGAAGTAGAAATGATAAACGTTTATCAAAGGTGAATATAATAATTAAAATAAAATAGAAATTAAGATATGTAAATAGATCGTAAAAAATAGTAATAAATTTATTTTGTAAATGGTGTGGGTAACCGAAATACTCGTGTTCAAAAGACAAAATCAATGGGAATAGTGAAAAAAGGATTAGTGTACTCATAAATGAACAATTTAAATTATAAGGAATTAATTAATTACAAGCCCGTGGGCGTACAATGGGGAACCAAATTTCGTTAATCTCGAACCCAGCGGGATGACGCCAAGAACGCGTCTATTTTGCCGAATAATACCGAAAGTGCACGGAAATTATAACAATTGGCCAATCAGAGGCCGTTATTAATTACTAGGTAGGAGATTTTGACACAGGTAAGATCATCAGTTTATCTCGAGACTTCGACGAGGGTTCCACGCAGGTCACCGTACCCAACAATACTGGATTGATACCCGACAGCTGACCAAAGCAATTTAACCTCGAAACACGAAGTTGAGGTTAGGTCGAACGTAAAGAGAGTGAAGTTTTGTTTGATTAGTGTTCTAGTCCGGAGTACATGCGCATAGGCAGTGAATGTTTAAGAATTATTAAAAAATAATTTAATTCAATAAAAATTTGAATAATGATACTTCGAGAAACTACTGTGGACGCAAGTATAAGTGACTAGTAATAAATGTTGGAATAGTAATAAAAGGTTTGATGACGCTATGAGCGAAATTGATTAACAGTATTATCTCAATTTTAATCCAACCCAGCTTGGAACAATACTTAAAGTATTAATTTAGATAATTATTTGTGACGAGATTAATCGTAACCAAACTTTAATTTTTTAAAAATGTTGTTTAATCCATTTGTTTTGGCTTTTTGCGAGATAAGTCGTTGCTTCATATTTGTAATTCAAGTTTAAAGATTAAAGAAGCTTTAAAACCTTCAATTTGCTGCATCAAGCAAACTTGTATACGAAAGCTAAGCAGAGGGGGCCCGGTTTTACAGTGCTGGAGACTCGCCCTGATCCTTCTCAGTTGGAGAGAGGATTCGGTGGCTTGGCAACCGTTGTTTAGATACTGAACACTTCTGAGTAACTACCTTTAAAGTGGCTGAAAAACATGTGATAACATCCTGACACGAATCCCAGTAAATTAAATGGTAATAACACAATAAAAATACACGCTATTGATTTATATGATACTTACTGACCTAATTGATTTTCGTATATTTCACATATCAAATGTATACGCAAATTCTGTGTAATAAACCTGTTTGTATATTTACAAAAAAAGTTATTACTGTATTAGTGTACACAGCTGGAAAATAATAAAACAGCCTAACAATTAAAAATTAAGTTATTAACAAAATTTGTCGTCAACTTTTGGCCCTCTGGGGGAGGGGTCCAGTCCCATTCATCCCCCCGCATAAATATACGCTTGGTTCCGCAAGGATGTACTTTATAACTTCTACCTACATTACATTACCTGATAAGAGAGTAGAAGATTGGTGTACTTTGAAGAATACATGCAAGTCAACATGATTTTCCAAATTCTATGGTATTTGACGACGACCACTGTAGTGAATACAAACAGTAATTAACTATTCATAAACTACACAAATGCTGGTAGCTTATATCTTAAGAATCTCAGTACACTAGTTAGATCCCTGAGCTACAGAACTAACTCACTAGCTATTTTGAATGAGATGCATTTATTATTAGGTGAATTTCAATATTAGACAATTGAGTGGTGAGAGATGTTAAGTCTGTCAAATTACTAAAATATTGTTTCTATATCGAATAAAATTTCTCTTAACTTAACTGCCTCACAGAATTTCAAATTATCTTAAATTTCTGAGTTCCATTTTTAGCCCGTGATGCCCCTATAAAATTAAAAATAAATTTCATGGTAAACCCTACATTTGGATTTGGGTTAAAATGCTCTTTATTCTGATATCTGGCTGGATTTTTTAATTATTTTTTCAAATTTTTGTTCCTTTATGTAGGTAATTACATAAAAAATTCAGATATTTAAAAAAATGAGCACTGTATTGAGATATTGGATACATTCTCTTTAATTTATACACTACATGAATTTTTGTGGTTTTATCAAAATTTTGACCCACTTTTGGGCCCTGGCGTCACAAAACTTTGGAATTTAAAGTACTGAAAACTGTATTCAATTAATGGTTAAAATTCCGTTTAATTTGATACTCCAAATGTATTTTTTGACAATTTAACCTTCTCACATTTCTGCCTCGCACCCCATAGGAGTCAGTCTAAGTTTTGATGGAGTCAGTCTAAAAAACAATAGGGTTCCGTAGAGTAAAAGTATAGAAACATTTAGCAAGTTTCATGAAAATAGGTTGGTTCGTTCAAACGTTAGACAGACAGACAAACAAATGCCAAGTGGTCGAGTTAAAACTGAGAGCTCCCTTCACTTGTTCAAAAAACTAAGACTACAGGAATTATGGGAAAGATACAATATGGATGAGAGTCCGACTGATCTGATATAATCTGACAGGTAGCAGAGTCGCACACTTTAAATGTCTAAGGCGTGATGTGAATTACAAAGAAGGCAATGATATTATCAATAAAGTTAGCTTCAGTAGCATAGATCAGCTAAATAACTTTCAATTTTTATATTACTTCAAAGACTTTTTGAAGTACCATATATTTTCAGGTCCATTTTTGTTACATAGAGACATAGAGGGGGAGAGAGAGAGAGAGAGAGAGAGAGAGAGAGAGAGAGAGAGAGAGAGAGAGCCTATTTGATGGTTTTCCATAAGTTATACTACAGCACTGTAAGACTTAAGTCAGAAAGGGAAAACTAAGATGGATACACCAGAAAATTTTACAAAGTGACGGTAGTTTCCACTTTAGTGTAGAAATCTGTATCATATACACCAAAGAAAGAAGTTGTGGAATTATCAGAGAGAGAATTTGAAATTTCTTAAAATTGTGACAGAATTTACAAGCTAAAGATGCAAAGAAAATTGATAGAGCCTACTAATTAGGAGTATAGGGCTACATAACAAATGAAAACAGAAATTCCAACACAGTGCATTATAGGGGGGGGGAGGGGGTGCTATGTTACCAAACATATTAGCGTGCTGTTGTGAGCTTTGCAGTGTCAAGATAATCTGAGAAAAAGTTACTTCAAGGTAAAGTCTTAAAGCCTTTATGATGAGCTTTTTAAACTTTAGATTTTTACACTTCAATAGTAAAAATGAAACGCCTGTCTGATATACACTTAGTGCTGAAGGGAGGCTGTTGCCCCTTTGTAGCCTCCTATAAGTATCCTATAAGCCTCCTAATCCGCCTATAAGTACAAAGCATGAAGGACCATGAAATGCATATATCTCCAAACAGAATACTTCAGGAAGTTATGTGTTAACCATTGCGAAGAAGGAGTATTATAGGACCGGCATAAACAGTAAAGGCAAGTTTGTAAAGAAGGGCAGAAGAAAAAACAATTCATATAATTTATTAAATGTTGTATTTGAAATTTGCAAGAAACAGGCGCGTTATAATTTGTCACCATAATAGAGATTTATCCGTCATCTACATTGGAATAAGCATGGGAATTTAACTGGAAATAGGAAATAGTTTGAAAATCTACCAGTCCTAAAAAGTGTGTGTCGATCATCATAAATAATAGCTTTACAGTGTTAATACAAACTGACAACACAGCTTACAAAATGGATTTCAACGCTTTCACATTCAACACAAATCCGCGACTGCGACGACTCTGCAGTCTGATGTGTCACTGTGAATGGGCCGTCGCGAATTCAGGTTTGTTTACAAAGTACAAGAGGACAGCTGTCCACCGCACGAGGTGGTAGACCGCGTAGCCTTGACAAGGTCGCCTGCTGCTCTCGTGTTATTGACCCCCCCCCCAAAAACCTCCATATGTTCTGACGAAGCGTTGGTTACTCGTAAACATGTGACCAATCGCCTCGTTGATTTGTTGTGGATCATTCCATTGTTACGGATTTATTTAACTAGAACAGTTAAGATTCCTCCAACTCATATCTGGTCAGTAGCGCAACCAGCATTGTTCCATGAGGGGGGAGGGGGAGTTGTAGACTAGTATTTTTCTACGGTGACAGATTATTGAGCGAAAACAGCGCGAGGCGAGGCGCGTTAATGGTAGCAGAGGATTTACCACTTATATCGTACGGAATATTCTATATAGTAGCCAGCATATAACCCTTAGCAGCCCCCCTCCGGCTACGCAGTTGTATTTGATAGACAGTTCTAAAGCTATGGTACAGGTTACTGACCGGTAAACACGACGTCTATATCTGTTATCTTAGAGAAAGAAGACAGGAATAACTAAACGTTACAGGTAGTAATAACTAAACTGACTTCTTTCAGTGAACATTGTATTACATTCCTGTGGCAATTACAGGGGAATACAATGTTACATTGGAATATTTTCCTTTAGCATTACGTTTACATGATTCATTTACACGTTTTTTTTTTAATTTCATTTTGCTCTTAACTAAGTCCGTACAAAAATTTTAATACACGTTACGGATTGAGAATTTATTATTTTATGTATGGGATGAATTGGGGGGTGTTGGGGAAGAAGAGGATGGAGAGGTTGAAGAAGAAATCCAGTATTATGGTCCACATTTGGACATACCGCCACCTTCGAGAGAAGAGTTGAAGAACAAGTGAAGAACAAAAAATCGCCAGGAGAAGATGAAGTAACAGCAGAAATAGTCAAAAGCGGAGGAGAAGAATTGATAAACAAGATACATGAGCTATTTAAAGATATATGAATGCATGGAAAACTCCAAGCGAATGGACGCATGCGGTAACGTCCCCCATATGCAAGGAAAAGGGAGGTAAGCTGAAATGTCACAACTATAGAGGAAAATCATTGCCAGGCGTACTTTGTAAAATTTGGCGGCGATTATAGCTGAGAGAAATAAGCCATATGCAGATGAGGTTTTAGGAGAGTACCAATCAGACTTTAGAAGTGGAAGATCCACTATAGACTATATATTCACTATACCAATGATTTTGGAAAAATTCTACGAATCCAATATTGACGTCCACCAACTGTACGTAGATTATAAACAGGAGCATGACAGTTTAAAAAAGAAGTATTTACTACAGACAATGGAGGACTTTGGAATTTACAAGAAATTGATTATTCTCACAAAAATTACAATATCAAAAACAGTAAATAGGGTGAGAAAACGAAGTTCTATCAAATCAGTTAAAATGGAAAGGGGGCTAAGACGGGTCATCCGCTTTCCTCACTGCTATTCAGTTAGTACTGGAGAGATGTATAAGAAAGATAGAAATATACCCTGGAGGAAATATATATATATATATATATATATATATATATATATATATATAACAGATCCTGATAATTTCTATCATATGCAAACGACGTGGCAATTACGGCAAGAAAAATACAGGCACTAGTGGCAGTATATCACGAATTGGAAAGAGAGAGGCAAAAGGCCGGATTAAAAATAACTGAAAACAAAGTATATTTGATGACACGGAATGAGAGAAGAGAGAAAGTAAGAATAAGAATAGGCAACCACAGTTTTGAAGAGTTCCAAGAATTTAAATATCTCGGAAGGACAATAACAGAGAATAATGAAACAAGCGAAGAACTCAAAGCAAGAACAGCAGCGGGAAACAGAAGCTACTACGCATTAAAAAATATATTCCAATCCAGGAATGTATCAAAAAATGTCAAAAAGAAAATATACACCACTGTACTCAGACCTGTAGTCTGAGTATATGCAAGCGAGACATGGGTGCTGAAGTTGAAAGTTGTGAAAAAACCTTGGTGTTATGAAGAGGAAACTTCTGAGATGAATTTATGGATCGGTGTGGTACGGACAGATATGGAGGATAAGAAAGAATCGTGAGCTAAGAGACCTTTATGGAGAAGCGGACATAGTTGCGGCAGTGAAGCCGCAAAGGTTGAGATGGTTGGGGCATGTGGTGAGAATGAGAAGTGATCGAGGCCCAAAAATGGCATTGGAAAGAAAGCCAGAGGGAGTAAGGAGGAGAGAACTTCCGAGGAGGAGATGATATGAAGATATGGAAGGGGATTTGAGGGAGATGCAAGTGGCAGTTTGGAGGAGTAAGGCTCTGGACATTGAAGAATGAAGGCGAATCGTTGAGCAGGCCAGGGATCTACAGGGACCGTAGTGCCAGAAGAAGAAGAAGAATGGGATGAATACTTTTATTGTATTTCCGACTATCAGAAAATAAAACGATTAAATACATAATTAAAAATAACCAGCTGCTTTATCGTATTGCTCTTCATTAATGCTGCTTGCCATCCAAGCTTTCTGAACATTTTCCTGTCACTGACTACTGTTCCGGGGGTGTCCAACACGTTGACACCTTTTCAGGTTGCATAAGTTCAACCATATGTAAACTCTGAAGTTACATATATGGTTCAGAAGAACTCTGAAGTTAGCAAGTAAGAAACTTTCAAGGTTCATCAAGGTTGTGGCCCTTCTCACTCTTCTTTATGGGTCTGAGAATTGGTTTACGACAAAAGGCCAAGCCAGTACCATTCACTGAAGTGGGTTCCTTAGGCGTGTGGTACGATACGGTATTCAAGATCGCAGAAATAGTACTAGCATATTGCATATTATGAATACATTATACGTTATATCGGCTAAATTGGTTGGACAATATTAACCGAATGAATAGCCGAAAAGACGGGGAGTGTAGGACTTCCGAAGAGGCGTTGGAGTAACCAGTTTTAGACTTTGTCTACTTGGGACCGAAAAAATTCAACCTAGGTTTAAAACGGGGAGTTGATGATAATCCTAGTTTTTAGTATCTATTGATTTCTTCACTCCCATCAGTTTTAATATCCTTCATTACTCACACCATCTCTTTTTAACTTTCTACAAAATCTTTTTAATAATCCTCTCAAGAAGAGTGACTATTTTTTTTCCAAACTTTTGTTACCGATCATGCTTACAAACCTTACAGTACTCATCATTGGTCTATAAATGTTCATTCTCCTTAATCTGAAACACCGATACCCTTTCTCCACATGTTCAGGCAAAAAATTTGAATACATAAATAATAAAATATCATTTTAAAATTTTATAAACACATAAAATATTGCTTTTGTGTTTTGCTCTTTGCACAGTCACCAAGAAATTTTCCCCTGCCTACAAACATTTCTTTACTTTCATTATTTGGAGCTGAAATTAAACCGTGTATCCTCATATACACGTGAGAAAATATGCGCTCACACACACACACACACACACACACACACACACACACACACACACACACACACACACACACACACACACACACACACACACACACACACACACACACACACAGAGAGGCATATGTAGAGCGATTGCCAACTCAAGATACAAGCACGGCATTAAAAGAAAAAATAAGACAATCCAATTGATACAATAAAAAGTACACGCAATGCAATAATAAATAAATTTTTATTATAATCTTTAAATTTATACAGAATTTCACAACACACTATTAAAAATGAACAGATAGATATTAAAGTAAGCAACCACAATATTCTGATATTCTTTAATGTTTTTAAATGCCTTTGTCTCCAAAAATAAATCAGCCAACGCTTTAGTTCTTCAGCAAAATATTTGCAGTTAAATTTTTAATACTATGAGTGACACGATTGAAACATCAGAACGTGGTGGACTTAAATTATACACGAGAAAATGAGAATGAGTGAAAAGTGAAAGACGAACGACAACATAAAACGTTGGTGTTGTAAGAAAAGGAATTTACTGTGAAAGAATAAAGCGAGGCGCTGAGAAAAAGAATGGGAATGGGAGGCGTGAGAGACGGAATGGGAAGAAGGTTCATGAAGTTGGGATGGATTGATAGCAGTCGCAGAGAGTCAAGAGTAATAAGGTATGCGTAAGAGATCAGGTAGGGCAAGGTGTGAAAGGGCGGGAGAAAAGACAATTTAGAGGGAGGTGAAAGTAGCACCTCCTACTCTCTAAACCCGTTTTCGCACACACTTTAACACCTTACACTACTCTATACACTTACTCATGCCTTAGTACTCCACTTTTCTGGCTTTTCTCAATCCAGGGGGTGGGGGAGTTGGGCTGGATTGATAGCAGACGCAGAGAGTCAAGAGTAATAAGGTATGCGTAAGAGATCAGGTAGGGCAAGGTCTGAAAGGGCGGACGAAAAGACAATTTAGAGGGAGGTGAAAGTAGCACCTCCTACTCTCTAAACCCGTTTTCGCACACACTTTAACACCTTACACTACTCTATACACTTACTCATGCCTTAGTATTCCCCTTTTCTGGCTTTTCTCAATCCAGGGGGGGAGGTGGGATGGATTGATAGCAGCCGCAGAGAGTCAAGAGTAATAAGATATGCGTAAGGGATCAGGTAGGGCAAGATGTGAAAGGGCGGGCGAAAAGACAATATAGAGGGAGGTGAAAGTAGCACCTCCTACTCTCTAAACCCGTTTTCGCACACACTTTAACACCTTACACTACTCTATACACTTAC
The DNA here is from genome assembly GCA_034769895.1 of Magicicada septendecula. Lineage (NCBI taxonomy): Eukaryota > Metazoa > Arthropoda > Insecta > Hemiptera > Cicadidae > Magicicada > Magicicada septendecula. The sequence continues at coordinate 359,345,001 of CM068370.1, read as the reverse complement.
TCATGCCTTAGTACTCCCCTTTTCTGACTTTTCTCAATCCAGGGGGGTGGGGAAGTTGGGTTGGATCGATAGCAGACGCAGAGAGTCAAGAGTAATAAGGTATGCGTAAGAAATCAGGTAGGGCAAGGTGTGAAAGGGCGGGCGAAAAGACAATTTAGAGGGAGGTGAAAGTAGCACCTCGTACTCTCTAAACCCGTTTTCGCACACACTTTAACACCTTACACTACTCTATACACTTAGTCACGCCTTAGTACTCCCCTTTTCTGGCTGTTCTCAATCCGGGAGGGAGTGGGGCGCCTCTGTTTCAACCGTGCCATTCATAATAATAAAAATTTATACATACCTCAAATATTATACTGTAATGGGAAGCTAAAACACCAGTTGATTTATTAGTGGAGACATCTTCAGCTACAAAAAAATTAATTTGAATGTACTGCGACCATATGTCAGTGCAACTCGCTTGTCGGAATTAAATTGAATATTTTTTTCAAATTTCGTTTGTTCCCTGGAAACGGTACTTTTATAAACAATCGCAACAATTACGTTTATATTACATTATTAAACTTTAGCCAAATATACAGTTTTTCTAGTCGATTTTAAAACAAGTAAACTGTGAAGAATATCTGTGTATATAATAAAGAAACAATAGAACACTATTAAATAGAACAAATAATTTTAAAAACTGGTAGAATTCGTTGACGTTCTTTTATATGCTGTCACTGTGTCTTAAATTTACTATTTTATGTTAATATACAAAAGTAGAATATTTTTAATCATATGTATTGCAGTACCGCCACTCGATGAGTCGATGATTTATACTACAACACAAATTAATTCCTACGTTTATATAAACAAAATAATTTCAGGATAATTTGATTACAGTTATCGGTTTTCTTTTATATTGGTGGTTGCTTTTATCCTTTAGGCAGTATTAGTTACACATTAACATTCTTCTGATCAAAATTTATACAACGTACGTTTGTTTATGTTTGTCTGTGTTGCTTAGTAATATTTCCTTTGGGTTTATGTTGATATTGACGTACATTTTCAATTAGGTCACAGATTGATACCTTGTCTTGACTTTTAATTTAACGTTCTATTTAAAAAAGTTGTTTTGAGGGTCACATTTTAGTGTAGTCTGTCTCAATTAAGTTGGACTAAACAAACCTGGCTTTTGACAAACAATACTGAGACAACAACCTCTGGCGATCCGGTATTGTCAATATTGTTATTTTTAAGTCAATGAGTGTAATTCAATAAAATAAACTGTAATTTGAATTAATTGTATTACTATATCTGGCAATTGTGAATTATCCTCCAGTTCACTAGAACCGATCACCGATACGTTCAGCACTAGATGTGGATTCGATACCCACATCTGTCTGTACAATTCAAACATATGAATCGCGGCTGACCGCATAGCTTGTAGCGTAAAATGGAGGGAGTAGATTTTGTAGATGATGCATACTCACACTCACTAATACACTCATAGATGATGGGTACTTTTATTTTATAATAAAAGATGTTTAACCATGCAACAAATTTAATGTACTCAAGCAGTAGGCTAGAAAAGCTGGTTTTGATTTAGTTAAAAAGTCATTCAACTTAAAAAAACAACAAAAATATATAGACCTACTTAACCCAGCCCACGAAAACATCGCCTATATTAATAAACACCCCACCCATAAAATACGCACCGGTTTGGACATGTAAGTATCAAACGAATATTACCAGACTAACCTCGCTCGTAAATAGCTTAGGATTGTAGATGATTCTGAGTAGAACAAAAATATAAAATCCTCTAATCCCATTGAAGAAATGTATTATACCAGTCCCTGAGGTGTAAAGTCCAATTGTTCTCCATTAACTTTGTCCCTTTTTAATAAACGTGTGACGTCTTTTATGTCACTGAACAATTCTTCACTGTTTAGGTCATGTGGATACAGTTTTGCAAGCACTGTGCTCTTAATATTGACTTGGGACAGCTGTTCCTTAAAATGTAATTCCCTATCATTTATGTACGCCTAAATTTACAGACGAACCCAAAGCGTTTTTCTAACTCTTTTATGTTACAGAAACGGCTTGAAATTTTGACTGACAGTTTTACCAAAGTTTCTATTACAGAAGGTCGCATTTCTTGAAGGTAGTGCATAGTAGAAGGTAGAAGGTCGCATTTCTTGAAGGTAGTGCAATAATCGTGTGCATACTCCCTTGGCATCGTGCGCTTCCTTCTTATCCTTTTAGTGATACTGACACTCCATTCATTACTTACCTGCTTTGCCTTAGTAGTGACATTGTCACACAACTCATTCCTCCAAACTTCCAATTTGGCCGTTTGCGTCTCCAAAAGTGTCAATGCTTGAATAAAGCTTACTTCTTTGGTGTGCAAGATTTTCTGGATTTTGTCCATATAAGGAAGAATATCTGTCCAGAAAAAGAGCAAGGCCACAAAATTAAAGTTTTATATTGCATTCATTATTAATACTACATCTTCCGACGTATCAATTGTTTCAGTAGGAGTATCCCTCAGTTTCAACAGTTGAGCGATCATTTCATCCAACTGAGTGGATATTGAGTGGCTTTTGAACTCCACCTGGTATCACAATATCCTTTTAGAGTAATATTTACGAAGTTAAGAACATTCCATTTATGAGTGGAACAGGGAAAGAAGGTGAGTAGACGTTCTACTGTCCCAAAAAATGTCACTGCCTGAACATTTACATGAGTTGCATGAGCTCCAACAATGTTAAGTGAATGGTTGTCAACAGAGCTAGTTGATTCAAATCTAATATTCTCTTCTGAACTCCTGAATGAATACCAGCCATTGTTGCTTGATTGTTCATACGACTGACCTCTGCAATCGCTAAGATTCAATCCATCTCTCTCTAGTTTACTTGTAATAGCTTGTGTGATCCCATCCGCTGTTTTGACTTCAAAGGATTAAAGTCTATGAAAGCTTCTTTGATATCAACAGAATTGCGTTAAAATTCAACAAGTCTTATAACCTGAGACATTTGTTCTACATGTACAGCATCTGGTGTTGTGTCAAATATAATACTAAAGTACTTCACCTTCTTATAATATATTTGCCCACTCTTTCTCCTAACAGGCTTATTATTTCGTTTTGAGTAGTTGCCGAAAGATACGGTATACTCCCAGATTTACGAGAGACTGAAACCAAATGAGATCTCATGAGAAGGTCAAATTTAGCTAAGTATTTTAACAAAGCCAGAAAGTTTCCAGGATTTTGATTGTTAGTAATTGATTCCAGGGGCGCCTCATGATCAGGTTGCAAAGTTGCACAACCACCAGTTTTATTGACGGTTTTTATTAATATATTAACAGTGTTAACAAGTATTTCCATTAGTGTGCGTACACGTATAACAGTTATATGCCCAATACATTATCAGTCAATACACTGCTCGAAAACGAAACATTTACACTTAAAAAGCAACGCGAGCTTTGTCGGCCGAGGGTGGTGGTGCACTAGGCCTCTGCAACATGATAGTTATATGGCAGCGGCGTACAAGCGCTCAACTGCATAACGCAGGCTGTACGTGTACAATCTTATATATATCGGCTATACAAGGAAGGTGGTTCCACGCCGGGCTGCAACGTGAGGTGCGTGCGCAGCCAGTCCAACGTTACTCTCTCATTCTCCACACTCCCCAACAAACTCTTCCCGTCAGTGTGGCCAGGCGTGTGTGCTTTATGACACTGTTGTTTTCGGTTATCGTTAACAAATTGGCGGTTTATTAAAGTTCACGTTTTTTTGTTATTGTGAATGTCAGTGTTTGGTGCCCGTTGTAATAAGATTAATTAGGAATAAAATTATAAACATGAATTCTGTTGTGAACCTAATAGATAAACTGTTTTCCCATCGCAGCCTCGAAGGAAATCTTGAAATTAAAAGGTTAGGACGCCCTTTACCAGATTTAACAATAAAGCAAAATATTAAGTCAGGCACTAGGACATTTTGTAGAACATTTAAGTCTGATTATTATTCAAAATCTGACTGGCTGTGTGGTTGTGATACAAAGAATGCACTGTTGTGTTTTCCTTGTTTGTTGTTTAGTGGAGAACAACTCTGGACTAAATCTGGTTTGACTGATATTAATCATTTAAATGAACGTGTTAAAAAAACATCAGGCTTCAAACGTACATATAAAAACCGCTCTTCAATTAGCACTGGTTGGAACAGTAAATATTGCAGAACAGTTTGACTCACAGTATAGATGCAATATTGCCTTACATAATGAAAATATGAGGCATAATAGATATGTGTTAAATATTATTATTAATTGTGTTCGTTTTTACGGATCTTTCGAGTTAGTTTTTAAGGGGACACGACGAATCTGACTGTCGAGTAACCCGGGAATTTTTCGCGGCTTAATTGATTTTAGTGCAGAACTCGATGTTGCTTTAAAAACTCATTTAAAAAGTGCTACTGTGTTTAAAGGCACGCCAAAAACGGTGCAGAATGAGCTTTTAAAAATAACGTTAGAGGTCTGTCGTGAGAAAATCTCACAGTAAATTAAAGAAACTAACTTTTTAGCAGTAATTGCTGATGAAATCAGTGACATTGCTAACATATTTCAGATGGCTATGGTTTACAGATATGTTGTGAAAGGTAAACCGATTGAAAGACTATGGGGATTTTTCACACCTGAGAAACATGATGCCAAAACTCTAGCAGCCTGCATTATTGAACAGCTTGAGTATCAGAAAATTAACGAAACACCGGCAAAACTGATTTCCCAGACTTACGATGGTGCATCCGTAATGGCTGGACCATCTGGTGGAGTCCAAAATGTCAAAAAACATTTTCCAAAGGCAGAATATGTACATTCTTACGCCCACCAGGTTAATTTAGTCTTGATGATGCGGAGTCAATTAATCGGAGCGTTTGCGTTTTCTTTGCAAGCTTACATGGAATATGCACTTTTTTCAAGTAGTCCTCAGCGAACCAAGATGTTAGACGAAATAGTTAGAAACAATTACCGCGATCTGTACCTACGAGATGAAATTTTCAATCTGGAAGTGTGAATACGGTTTTTCTGTACAGAAAACAAATTATACAGTGCATGAGATATATTCTAAGTGGAGATGAAATAAGAAATTTCAACACAACAAATCAAGCAAATGGGTTTATAAAAACTCTCCCCAGCAATACATTTGTGTTTTGGCTCTTTTTTCCACAAAGTGATGCCGCACGTCGAAGTTTTATTTGGAAGCTTACAGAAAGCAGATATAAATCCCCTTACTGCTGAAAAATATATCTCTTCTTTAGAGAAGAAATTGATGAAGAAATCACAGAAACAGTACCAGATCCCCTAACAAAAACACAAAAGGGAATGTCAAGACACTTTGACTCTTTTGATTCTCTTTGAGTTGAAAAGAGAATCAAAAGAAGTCTGTGATACCATCATTTATCAATTTAAAGCCAGATTTGGCTTCGTTGGCCATGCGGTTTCTGCATCTACATTTTCTGCTCAGAATTTTCAGAAGTTCGCATCAAACTTTCCAGACAAAACATAGAAAACCATTTGTGAGGTTTATCCATTCCTCAATTTAAAACAGTTGCGTCTGTAGCTTTCAACTATTTACAGCACAGACGTATTTTAATCTGCATCTGGTATTGTTAGTCTGTATGACTTTATTCGTGAAAATAACCTTGAATCTACAATTAGTGAGTGTGCAAAATTATTAAACGTGTTAGTCACTCTTCCAATGACAACGGCAGCGGCAGAAGCCGAAAGGTGTTTTGTCAACTCTAAAAAGAATAAACACTTTTTTAAGGAACACTATGTGCCCAGAAAGACTTTCAGCCCTTGCTATGTTATCCATTGAACGCGAGTTAATAATGGACATTCCAGACTTCAACCAAAAACTAATAGACAAGTTTGCGCAGGGAAGGAGAGGAGGATGGATTTTCTTTTTGATAAGGTAGGACCGATTTTCTGATTACTTTATTTATTATATTTTTATTTTCTGGTAATTTTTAAATATCTTTTCTCCTATTTAGAATGATTATAATTTTTCTCTTCAGTGGCACTATGAATTACAAAAACACTTAATATACTTTCACTCAAAAATTTGATGTTTTATCCCAACCCCTCTTACACAACTCCAACCACACGTTACTGCAACCACCAAAATTTGGAACCACCAGCCGCCACTGATTGATTCTCGATGTTATCTCAGTGCAAGATTTTGTCGTGCAAGAGTTTGTACTGTGGCAATAGCCCGTTCGAGGGTTTATTTCCATGTCTTAGCTGCTTTACTCATTTGTTCCTGAAGTAGATCATCAGTAAGTCCCCCTTTGTTTAAAGAACGTTCCAGTTCCTTCCATTCCAAAAACGCAGAGCGATGAGCAGGACTATTTTCATGATCCTGAATACGGAGATTAAATTTCGCCACGACGATAACACATTGCCACTGTTGAAATTGCTTCTTTGATAGATTTTGTTTTGTAGAAATAAAGTGCAAAACAGAGATTTTTAGTTGGAGAAAAACACATCCAAATGCGACTTACCTTTTTGCCATTCTGCAAGGTTTTATCAAACCAATACTTGTTTAATAATCGCTCAGCTTCATCTTCAGAAAAATGGTTGTTCTTGTCCTGCAACTGACATATTCCTCTATTCACCATTGTATCTCGGAAGGACAGAGATGTCTCGGTTGGCCAAGCATAAACCAGAGAAGCAGGCTGGTTATGCTTCTTTTATGAAAGGAATAGTCATATCAAAGAAAGAAGTTGTTTGTAGATTTATAAACTGAAAACATTTTTTTCCAGGCTATGCTCACTTTGCCGCCCTCCTGGCAGGTGCACCCTTGCGCCCCCCCCACCCTGTAGCCTCTGTATGCGAGTGAGGCGTGGGTTATGACAAAAAAGGAATGCGGCAAGTTTCAGAGTACTGAAATGCAGTTTCTTCAAAATACTTAAAATTATACATTGCAAAGATAGAATAGGTTATGAGGATATCAGAACGGAACTCGAAGTAAAGGACATAAATGAAATTACTTCAATTTGCAGAAGGCAGTGGTGGGATCATCTGCAAAGGATGACAGAGGATCGATTGCCGAAAGCGGCACTGAACTAAAGCCATTGGTAGAAGAGACGTAGGTCGTCCGAGGATGAAATGGGTGCTGGAACAGGTTTATATAACCTAATCCTTGAAAATAAGAAGAAGAAGAAGAAGAAGAAGAAGAAGAAGAAGAAGAAGAAGAAGAAGAAGAAGAAGAAGAAGAAGAAGAAGAAGAAGAAGAAGAAAACTTCATGAAGATACAGATCCTGGGACCTCCATTTAAATTTTGGATAAACCAAACTTCTTCATATTTTATTGGGAGTTGAAGGAACCGACATGACAATAGGTTTTACATTATAAAATGCAGTGCTTTTTTTGAGTATCTTGGAGTTACGTTATCAAAAGTTGATAAAACTGATGAAAATACCATCAACAAAATAAAACAAGGGAATTCATAGAGCAGGTGAATTCTGCGCTTTGAAGTTGGAAAATGAAGGACAAACCAAAAAAGATGATTTACTCACCAATTATAGTCATCATCTATGATTCTGAAACTTTGAAGATAAATCAAAGAATCTCCCGAAGGATGCAAGCTGTGGAAATGGACTTGTGGAAGAAGGTTTTGTGGGTGTCCAGGCTCCAGTGATTTAGAAAAGATGATATCAGTAGGCAACGTGATGTTGAGAAGACAATTTTAGACATCGTAAAGACAAAGAGTCTTGTACGGTAAGGCCGCGTGTGAAACGGATGTCTCACGATCATTGGACCAAAATGTTGCTAGAGTGGATTGCACCTTGACGACTGAAACGGGGTAGATCCAATAGATCATGGAAAGAGGACTTGGAGGAGAACGGATAGGAGGGGAAATGAGACTTGCAAAGTGGTAGTTGGTACAACAGACGCTCTGGTGTACAGTATATGAGGGAATACAGTAGATTTAGAAGACTTGCAATGGATAGACGGATGGATGGATGGTGACTCGTATAATGTCTGCTGTCCCAGTTGATTGGGATTCCTCAAGTTTTCGAAAGACGTTCCCATGTTATCAATACATGGAAATACGTGACGTTGTTCAATACTTCTTGGAAACATTTGAAAACTTTTTTTTAGTAAATTTGTACTATTTTTCTTTTCGTTTTGTAATAAAACTAAAGAATAACTGAAACTTTGGTGAGGATGAAAGCGATGAGTGTAGAAAGTATGAAAAACCGATTGAGAACCGGCGATGGAAGACAGTGACTTGAGGAATAAGCAGAAACGGACGTTAGGGTACAAGACACACGCGCTCTACATAATCCGCTGGATGAGCCGCATAGCATTTTCAGTACCTTTTTTAAAATAATTTGCTTTCAACATTCCCAAAATGTTGTTTTAGTTGTGTGTCAGTTGTTTTATCTTACTGACATTTTGACAGATTACAATCAAACCATTTCCTTATCCAAAACAAAAGTTATGGCTTTTTCAAATCATATTAGAACAAATACTGTCATACAGGAGTCGCCAATAGAACAGGTGTAATATTTCAAGTATCTAGGGTGCAGCATTACAACATATCAAGATGATTCGGAGATTAAAAGAATAATTAGTTGCTTTGTGACTGTATCATTAAACATTTAAATAAGAAAACAAGGAAAGAGACGCTATTGAAATATTATAATGTAATGGCCGTATCTCAACTACTGTTGGTAATGAGGCTTGGATTAGGAAGGCCAAAGGTATATCTAGAATACAAGGAGCGGAAATGAGGTTTTTGAGAGCTGTAAAGAGTTGTACTAGGGGAGATCTTATCAGAAATGATCATATTAGAATGAAGCTAGGCATAGCTGAAAACTTAAATGAGAAAATCTCGCGGTACAAAACTGAGTGGCGGTTACACGTAGTGCAATAGAACATTGCAGTAAGGGAATCGGTAGCCAGGACTACATGATTCTATATCATTTTATGACGTTGTAGACATGTTAGAATTTGATTTTTGTTAAATTGTGTTAGGTAGAGATAAGTTTTGAATTAAGAATTGGGTAAAAAACAATTATATGTCAAAATGCTCATAATTTCATTTACTATCATGTCATGTACGGGAGTTAGTGTGCGAGTGCGCGGGTGGGCGTGTTATTAGCACTTATGGAATAACCCTGGTTATAATTAACGGATTGAATCGAGACTTGGATAGCGCATGCATCTAAATTAGCGCTATATTTTCTTGGTGTCAATGACTGGAAACAGATTATTTAAATAGGTATTTTTTCGCAAAAGTCATCTTTCTATAGATTCCTTATCTTATAAAAGTAATAAAATTTCTAGATAAAATCTATACCTGCTTCTGCAGACTTTTATCGATTTATTCAGGACTTCTGTCTATCAGTTCTACCCATCGATCACGTGTCAAGGGTTTCGACCAATCAGCGGCCCCAATTTTCATTAAGATTGGGTCTCCGTCCGAGATGTTCCAGTCAGTTCCATCTACCAGCTCGACTATTACAGACGTGCTTCTCTGTGCGAGTTTTTCGTGCAGAAGACGTTCATATGTAGGGGTTATTAAGGGAATCTTAGCGACGAGTTACCCGTTTGCTAATACCTTATATTGGTGTACGAACTGAATTTAATACAATATAAAATAATTATTTAAACAGTGCTAGTATCGCGAGAGGCAATATTTCCGTTTAGGGGAGGTTTATCCACTGGGATACCCCTGTGTTAATGCGAGGACACCTCAAGACGCGGAAAGGTGTACGCTCAATACACCATATTAAAATAAATATAAAGTACAGCCCAGTTCCGTACTATCGGCGTGTGGGCGTGCGTGCGTAGGAGAAGAGTGTCTAACGGATCGTCAGTGTTGCTGAGAACGGCTGGCGGCGTGGGTGCAGATTCAACGGACCACAGGACAGCACAAGTATTACGAAGCGACCGTAAAAAGGATATCATCAACAAGTAACAATAGACATTTTAAAACAAAACAGTTCAGATAAATTCAGAGACATTATTCAATTAAAATAAAGTATTTGTAAAATTACAGAGCATATTTAAATTTGTTTAAAATATACAACATGCCTAATATATTGTTTTGTCTCATATGGCGCCCAACGTGCTTGCACGAGAAAATAGTACATTATAAAATTTTGTATTATTTTTGAACTGTTACATTTCGTCTTTAGAGTGTGTATTAATGATATATTGCATATACTCAGAAAGACTGTGTTTAGGTTAGAATTGTAGTATAGTATAGGATATTATCTGGAGTAAGTTATCTAATTTGTGCATGTATAGGTTAAGGTTTTGTGTGGACATTGTGTTGAATGATTTCTGACTGTTTACTGTGCATTGCGATAATATTTTAGAATAGTTCAACATTAAACGTTAACAATAAGAATAAGTGTGCCGTACGTAAGTCAAGACTTTAAGATAAACTTTGTTGTGATTTGTTATCGTTGTAAAAGACGGCGGAAGGTCTATCAGCTGATTTGCAAGCTACACTAAATGCGATTTTAGCGAATGTACAATCCGTACGTGACGAAAGTATAAAAAATAACCAAGCATTGCAAGAGAACTTAAAATCCGTGCGTGAAGAAAATAATAAAAATATTCAAGCAGTAAGGGATGATAATAAACAGTTATGCGAAGATAACAAACGAGTACAAGAAAACTTAAAATCACACGCAGATAATAAAATAATGCAAGAAAATTTAAAATCTCTACGTGACGACAATAAAAATCAAAATAAAAAAAATATTCGCTTCCATACACGAGCAAGCAAAACAAAATAAAGCTATCGTCGAAGCTGCCGAGAGCAAAATAACAGAAAAAGTTGAATCTATCTGCGTGGAGTTTGAGACCGCAATAGAATTAAATAACACACGTATAACGGAATGTGAGACGCGTGTGCTAGCAGTAGAAGAACATGTGTAAGCGCAGACGACGGTGGTAAATGATTCCATAAACACCTATGAAAACAAATTAGAAATTTTAAAAAGAAAAGTGAAAAAATTCAACAGACTACACCACTCGCAAACCAGGTCACGTATATATACAAAACACTGGACGACATCAACCCATAGTACATGACATTTTATGGCCTCGAACATGAGAATCCTGTACAGTTCCTTACGCAATGCCAACGCAATATGGAAAATATTGCTGGCAATCTTAGCGATGTTGGCAAAATAAACGGGTGGTGCGTCAGCTAAATGGCACAGCGGCTAAATGGTTTTCGGTCGTGCAAGATAAAATCGTGGTGTATAAAGATCTCGTTAACTGCTTTAAGGCAAGATATTGGAATGACAAAATCCAGCGGAAAGTACGCGTGCAGCTGGAGTTTCGTAAGTATACTCCAAGTAAAGAGACTAAGGAGAAATACTTTATCCAGCTTGTAGCCAAGGCGAAACACCTGGAGCCTGAGATATCAGAAGCAGAAATTGTCAACAAGCTAGCCCATCATTTTAACAGGGGAGTACAAGTAGCAGTAATCACAGAGGGAATTAAAACGTTAGAAGAACTGCTGTTGCTGCTGACAAAATGGGAAAATGTCGACGGGAATCCCGAAACATACAGTGCACATACAAAAGTAAACTTAAATAACACGCATAAACAGAATGAATACAAAAATAAACAATGGAAAAAGCCGGATCGTGAACACAATTCTTCCAAATTAGGTAATCATAAAGTCGCGACTACAGCTAAAGATAACACAGATAATGAAAACGGTCCAAAAAACGCGTAAGGTTGCACGGTGTGGGACCGTGAAAAACAAACAAAAATAATAATAATAAAAAGGTACCAGTCAGAATCAGAAATTCAATGAAAACATAGAAAGTAATAACATGATTATGTCCTACTGCGGATCTGGTGTATACCCTGATGATATACGCAGTGAACTTATGAATGACAGTAATGACGATGTAGCTAATATACCTAGAAATAGTGATAAGATAGATAGTAGATATAATGTGTTAAAAGTGAGAATACATATTTGTAAGGGGAATGTAGTAATAGACAGTGGTGCTCAGATACGTTGATTAGCGAAAATTTTATAAACAAGAACATAGTGGAATTTAGGAAGGTACCAATATTACCGATTAACAATACAACTATTAAAACAGCCACTAACGAGGTACAGAAGGTAAATAAACAAGCATACATAACAATTTCATCTCAAGGTATGGAGCTTGAAACACCCGTATTAATTGTTAAGAATTTAATTTACGATGTCATTATAGGGACAGACACTCTAAAAAAAATAAATGCCATTATTGATTTTAGTAATAATAAATTTAAATGTACGGTTAACATTAAGCAGCATAGTATAGTATCAGGAAATATTGACATTGATAAGCAATCGGAAGCGAAATACATTCACATATTGTTAGATGACGAGATACTCACTCGATAAAATTTTATAAGTATTATTATTATTATTATATAATTTTTAATTTTGTACTGTTGTTAAGTATTGTGAGCTCGTTGTCGAATGGTTTAAGTTATCTCTTCTGCTATTCGATGAGATGATTCGAACGGTGTTTTCCTTCACTGAAATTTACATAAGTATTACATTTATACAATACTTACTAGTGATGGTTGTATGCTAGTAATGTGTGAGAATATTACTAGCGAGAATCATTAGATTCAAATTCTCGCCGCAGTCACTGGTACCAACCGTTGCCGTCGCTCACCTAAGCTGCAAGTCTATTCATTTACAATAACAGTCAACACTTTTGTCATTCGTGAAATAATGCTTATTTATTGAACTCAACTTTAATAATTGTTATTATACAATTATTTTATCCATTTTGCTTTTAAAACAATTAATTTCGAGTATGGACTCTTAAAAAATAATTAAAATCTCAGGGTGGCCAGACTGAGTCTAATAATCTACTCGCCTGTATGTAAACAATTTCGTTACTTTTCTTTATAAAAATCGCAGGTCCTTTTAGTCTGCAAGATACACTTTAACTAAAGAAATGCACTACTGTAATAATGAGTAGGCGGAGAATAAAAAATATTATTTGCTTCTTTAACATAACATAAAATTTGAACGATTGTTCATTACTTGAAATTGAGGTTAAATAGGTTCATCGTAACCTCGCTTATTTGACTTTAATGATTAATGATTCATTGACTGCTTTACTTATTTCATACAACATTATTATAAATTAAATTCAGTGATATTTTCATGAATTATGTCTTAAAGTGGATATAAACAAAGAACAGGTAATTAAAATTCATCCACCACTAGGGTTAGCTAGTATGTTATATTTAGTTATGATTGTACAATTAAACACAATATTAATCTTAAAATATTATATGTTAGGGTTCATTGGTTCCCTCATTGATGATTCAATGTCTCTTTACAAAATATTACAATTGATTTTAATAAGCTAGAAAGTCAAAATTTTTAATAGTCAACTCTTTCGTTGCTGGTTGTTTACTCAATTGTAAAATCCCCTTTCTCATAGAAATAAAGTTAGATTTTATTTAACTTCGGTTTAATCAAATTCGCTGGTAGCGTTCTTTGTTTGATTAATTATTTTTATATATCATAGTAACCATTGGCACTGATACTTGCGTGTCCCGTTGATTTCGAAGTGTCACTATCACAAAACGTTTTATTTCTGAGAAATTATTTAACACTTGAATTAATATTTATTAATTCTTTTCACTAACTGCCTATACGCATGTACTCCGATTAAGAACACTGTTAAAATAAACTTCACTTTCCCTCTTATCCGACCTAACCTCAACTAGGAGTTTCGAGGTTAGTATGCGTTATCAGCTGTCGGCTATCAACTCAATGTTTTCGTGGTCACTCTCACCCACGTGGAGTCTGCGTCGATTGCTGGAGATGAACTGTTGCTGTTACGTGTGTCGCAATTCGGCACTTTATATTTTTTAATGAGCTCTGATTGGCTAATTGTCTTTATTTCGTGAACTCTCGGCGACATTCGGCAAAATAGACGCGCAAGCAAGCGTCAGTATGCTGGGGTCGAGATTATGATTCTCTGGTCACAAGGGCACGCGCACGGGCTTGCAATTAATTATTTTTTTTTATAAATCAAATAATTTACTTATAATTACACTGATAACATTTATAACTACCATTGTTTCTATCTTTTGATTACGAGTATTTTGCATACCCTTATCATATAGTATGATATGGGGTTGATAAAAACAATTTTCGTACAAACTAATAATATCTCTTATGTTACATAATACATTAAATACATTGTTTTTCTTCACTGTGTTTATGGTGATTACTTATTAGTAGTGTATTATGAACTTTCCACCCATTGTTATCTATTTACAGTCATGAATTATTCACTTTCCTAGGATTAGACTCTAGGCCTATTATCACGATAATTATTTATCAGTTAATTCATGATATTAATGGTTGATAATACAACTTTGTTGTGGCCTATGCATTATGCACTGGTCACTACCACTTCTGATAGTGTCAGTCTTATTTATTACTGGTTTTTTATTACTTTAAGTACAGTCTCTTTGATGAGTTTTCAGTACACTTGGGTGTTACATTTTTCATTAGCTGTAATTCTTTCTCATTTATCTCATTATTGTATTTTTGTTTCATGTCAGTGTTCTGATAACACTGTTAGTACTGGTCAGTGGTTAAGTCTACCTCTATATTGACAATTACATTGGTTTGAAGTTACTCAAACTTCTTGCATCTAGTTACTGCTAGTTTTCACTTATTATTTGTTTCATTATTATTAATTAGGTGGATATAATCCTTGAATTGTCTCATCTGAACGTTATTCTGCGTTATTCAGTATCATAGGTTGAGTTCCTATTCTATTATTACAAGTTTAAGTGATATTTTTGCTGACCCAGGTACCCATTCTATGTGATATACTTGGTTATATTAAATTACATTTATTCAGCATTTATGTTTCTTTATAATATTATCTTGTGCACATTGAATGTTCCTTATAGTATCTAGTTATGTTATACTACAAAACATTTTAGTTTAACATCATCTTAGTCATAGTTTTTACTGTTTTATTGAAAACTAGTTGGCCAGATTAGGTTATGTTCTAATTTGGTTTTTCAACAATGGTTGACTGTCAGTTTCTGTTTTCTACATAATGCATGATTTATTTACTCTTATCTAACACTGGTATTTTATTGTCTATAGCTAGAATTCTTTTTGGTCATTATCACAATCTTTATTACTGATTGTTAGTGGTCTTTGACAATTTTAATTCCACTTTAAACTTTTTATTAGTACTTTGGACATTGTCTATTTGTTATGTTTATACATCATGTAATTATACAATTACCATGCTGGTACCCAGTCTCACTCTTAAATTCTGCTTTCAATAGTTAATTTTAATGAGTTCTGTTTGTATTGTACTGTTATTGAATGTATTTGATTAATAAGTTTAGGTCAGTGTCAAGTCACAGCTTAGGGATTTAAATCATGTTGGTTGACTCACTTTTACTTTCTTTTCAATAATAATACTCTTATTACCATATGTTAATTTATTCTCATTTATATTACCTCCCTTTGGCGTTTGACTTGATTAGGTTTCCTCCTTATTTGCACTGATTCCTTCCTCACTGTTAGTACGTTTCTTCTTGGTGTTGTTGTCATTGGTTTCCTTCTCGCTGTTTGATTTATTGTGTAATTAGGTACGTTGTCTTGTCTTTAGTCTTGTCTTCTTTTCTTCAGTTGTACATTTACTTTTAAATCATAATTTATTTTATTCCCCTATTTTGGTTACAATACCTTTCCTGTTCATGATTGTAGGTTCAACTTTTGTAGATAAATTTATTTAGAGTGGCTTTTAATCCATTTGTGATACGTTGGTGTTAGGTGTGTTATATGTACCATTACAATATCCAAGCCGGCGGCCAAGTTAGTTGTCAACAATAACAATTAAAGTAATAATAATACAGATCAGTTAACCCAAATTCAACGGGAAAAACTAAACCAGCTAATAAAGAAACATACGGAAACATTTCAAAACACCCACACTACCACACATGTATACACGCATGACATCGAAGTAACGGACGATCCCATGGTAATTGTTAAAAAAAGTAACCAGATAAGGATATGTTTGGACATGCGAAATTTAAACAGCATAACTAAAAAATGTTTTGACTGTGCGCCTAATGGTGAGAACTTATTTACTAAATGCCAGGGTGTAAAATATATGTCTCGGTTGGACCTTAAAAGTGGCTTCTGACAAATACCATTAGCTGAAGATAGCAGAAAGTTTACTGCACTTTTATGTAAAAATAAATGCTATCAATTCAAGGTAGTGCCCTTTGGTTTGGTAACCAGCCTCGCGGCGATGGTAAAATGCTTGGAGTTAGCATTCGGTCCAGAGGTGGAAGATTTTGTGAGTGTTTTTGTCGACGACATCTTAGTTATTTCCAAATCATTTAATGAGCATTTAAAACATCTTGACATAGTATTCAGCAAACTCTGTCAGGCCAACTTGGTGCTCAACTACGAGAAGTGCGAATTCGGAAAGTCCGAAATAAAGTTTTTAGGTCATATTATATCGGCGCAGGGTGTTAGTACGGACCCCGAAAAGATACAATCCATCACGGGATTTCCAACACCTAAAAAACAAAGGATATTAGAGCTTTCCTAGGACTCACTGGATATTACCGTCGATTCGCGCCTGCGTATGCGAAAACAATAGAACCACTGTTGGAACTACTTAGGAAAAATACCAAGTGGCGATGGGAAGTAAGACACGAAGAGGCATTTAACGCAGTGAAGGAATTATTTAAAGAAAATCTACACGTGTTTCACCCCGAGAAGGAAGGAACTTATGTGCTGGACTGCGATGCATCGGATTGTGCCATTGGTGGAATTCTGTATCAGAGACAATAATGGTGAACTTAAAGTTATGGCGCATGTAAATCTGTCGTTAGAAGGTGCTGAGCGAAATTATTTTACTTCAGAAAAAGAAATTTTAGCAATTGTTTATTGTGTTAATAAGTTTAGGTATTATTTAGTAGGTAAACATTTTGAAATTGTATCTGATAACCAAGCTTTGTCGTTTTTGTTAAAATATAAACTTGCAAATGCCCGAATGTCACGATGGATAATGGCTATGCAAGAATATGATTTCAGCATTAAGTACTGTAAAGCTAGCGACAACAAGATGGCGGATACTGTAAGTCGTTATCCACCTTTGCATCAGGAAACTCATTCGACGGATAAAAATGAAATCCAAATCTTAGCGATAAAACATGCGTTACCTAACGAGCTTAAAGCTTTATTAAAAAACATAAATAATGCGCAACAACATGATGACAAAATTAAAAAAATAATAAATGAAATACAAGTAACAGAAAATCCCAAGTTTCAAATTGTTAACAATATTGTGTACAAGCTGATCGACGGACAGTGGAAAACAATGGTTCCCGACCATCTCGTATAGGACCAAACATGGGCATGCCATGAAAGTCTTGCTCATGCTGGTGCCTACAATTGCTACTTGACGCTGCGGGAAGATTTTATATGGTTGAACATGGCCAGGAAAGTAAAATCAATACTTCGTACCTGCCACACCTGTCAGACAGCCAAATACCCAAACCAACACACATATGTGGAAATGGGGAACATCGTTATGCATGGGAAAAATGAGTTACTGTGTATCGATTTCCTTGGTCCATTACCACGTGCGGCTCGGGGTATGAGAAATCTGGTTGTGTGTACGGATGACTTCACAAAGAATGTAAGTCTTTATGCTATAGGTAGACCCACAACAGATGGGGTACTTAGAATAATTTTAGAAAAATACATCCCAAAGTATGGTCATGTAAAGAAGATCCTGTCCGATCAAGGCACGCAATTCCAGAATAAAAAAATGGAAGGCTGAATTGGAGAAGAGGGACATTCAAGCGGTACTAACAGCCATTAGAAGACCTCAAGGAAATCTTGCCGAGAGAGTAAGTAGAGAGCTCGGTCGTTTATTCAGAACTTATTGTAACACTAATCAGAGCAAGTGGCCAGAGTATCTTGAGTTTTTTGAGAACGCCATAAATGGTAGTTACAATACCACGACTGGATACACACCATTAGAACTGCAGTCAGATGTTCAACCAAAGCGTGTCTGGAGTGAATACATAAAAAGTGTAGCTACTCAGAATTTGCCGATGCCAAACGAGGTTAAGTGTTTAGATGCGAAGGAGAGGATAAAATTATTAACAATGTATTAATTGTGATGTAATTATTATTAAGAATTATTGACAATGTAAAAATGTATTCTAATGTATGTATTAGAAACATTCTCCCTGTAAAAGTTTACTTAAAAAAAATACAGTAAAACGCAAGTTAACCTTACATTACACTATCTTACAAAATCAGAACAACTGTGTGATACTCATAAGATTTAAAATGTTTTTTTTAAATAACATTACATTTTATCTATAAAATGTCTGCAGTAGGCATCTATGAACCTTCAAAATGTATCGTTGTTTTTCAGTCTTCTATTGTCATTGATTTTAGAATGTTCAACAGTTTAAAGCACAAAAAATGATTTTAATGGAAGCCTAATTGACAACAACAAAGTATATATTTAATTTAAAAATCATTATTCTTTACATTAAGTAGGCCTACTTACTAGTGTAGCATTTTTCGGAAGAAAGGGAAACTGTTGCTTATTGGCAACGCTATAAGTAAGCGGTGTGACCTTGACGATACTACTTCCATGCAGACTAACTATAATAGCCAGAAAGGAGGTTTAACTTAAAAGCTTGTTTACGAAAATGTGTACGCGCTGTAGTGCAAGTGGGGGTATAAAGAAGTTGTCTTCTTTAATACTGTATCAGCACAGTCCGTTTTACACATTTGCTCGTTATTTTGTTATTAATTATTCTACGCTTCATACAAATTAAAAATCTATAATTGTTAAAAAAAATAAGAGCGTTAACAAATGTCAGACTTCACTGCAAACATTTTTAAAGTCTTATAAAATCATAGATAACCAATAAAAAGGTTATATATATATATATATATATATATATTTGAAGTGGTAAGCTTCACATAAAAATGATAAAGTGACATAAATGAAATTAACGTCCGGCTACTTCAACTAATTCACTTTTGCGTTTACATAAACTAATGTTTACATAGCGACGAAACACGGCAAACGTTGTAAGCTGCTAAATATTTTGCACACTAGGTGGCTACCTTTACAGGCATTCATCTCTCTTAACACAGACAGTTACAAGCAAATCGTCTTGTAAACTAAACAATTTGCGTTGTATTACAGAGCTTTTGATATCTAATAACACTGGCAGAGACAAATCACGTGTATACAGTTACTAAAAGCAAATTTAGATTTATCAGTGGAAATAATTGGGAACAAGCTGAAATTTGGTACACATGTCTAGGTTGGGCATAGAAACAACCCAGCAAAACTCAATTAAAATCAATTGTTGGGAACGGCCGCCATCTTGAAAAATCCATTTCCGGTATGTGTTTTTCAGTATATTTTTGTTTTGTGTGCAAAAACCATTCAAGATAGAAAAAATTGTACTGGACCTTTTTTGTAGAACACGAAATTTTCTATGTAAAGAAAAAAATCATCTCTGTGGCCCATAGACTTTACGGCAGGGAATGACCGCCATCTTGAGAAATATATTTTGGTTTCGCGTTTTGCAGTATATTTTTGTGTTTTTCTGAAATACCACTCAAGATACGATAACAGTGTACTAAACCTTTTCTGTAGAGGATAAAAGTTTCTATCAAACTGTAAATGTTTGTGTCTGTGAGCCAAAGACTATTATTATTAAACTAGTGAACCTTTGCGGTTCAATGCGCCGCAATAAATCACCATTGGGTATGCTAGACTTTAAGTTTTTAAAATGAACTGGACACCTTAAATTACTGTTTCACATAATAAAAGAAGATATTTTTTAAGCTATATGGTGAGGAAAAAATTGAATGGTTAAAAAAATAATAATAAAGAAATTAAACATACAAATGATTATAATATAGACTATTAGGGGTTTAAGGTTTGATTACTATTTTTTACAAGGGGAAAAATGGGCTTGAAAATACCAAATTTCATATTTTGTTAATATTGAGCGCATTCTTTCTTAATTAATTTATCTTCTTTTTATAGTTAGTTGATGTCATAGAGATTTTACAAAAAAGTAAAGAGGAAAAGTTAAGCTGTTCTAGCACAAATAAATCTCTACAAATCTTAGTGATCAAATTTAAAATTTACATACAAGATGTGCTGTAATATTATGTTATTTACATATATTGCTGCCATGTCTGTCTGGCTTATTTTTAGTTATCGTACTATTTACTAGCATTATTTGAGCATGCTGGCAGAGAATAAATGAACAAAAATGTAGATATTCAATACATTTATTGGTGTAAAGTACAAACAGTTGGTAGTCTAAATGAAATAATATGTGACAATGTTTTAAAATAAGTCAAAATGTGTATAATAAGTCATTGACTAAAAAGAATATAAAGTCAAAACAAAATTTTTCTTGTTACTATTAATGTGCTCGGCCGATCAAAGTGGGAAGTCATTTCAATGGCCGACACCCCTTCATCTTCCTTGGTGTAATCCTTTCCTGTTGCATCCTCAGGTTGGTTCAAATCTTCATCATAATCTTCTTCAAGGTTTTCGTCTTCCTCTTCCGCCACAGGCTGTGGTGAGTTTTGGCAACCAATCCCCTTACAGTGAGAGCATGCTAAGGTCCAGCTTAAAGCTGCTTTCACGCAGCCACATCCTGAGTGGCAACCTTTAATACATCTGCACACAATCAACTTTAAAAGGTTTTCAGGTGCTTGAGGCTTTAAGGTGGCAACTGGAACTAAGGAATTCCCATGCTGTTTCTGCCCATCACCACTTTTCATGATCCAAAACACTTCCGTACCACAGCTGCACTTGGTGAAAAAAGACTCTTAATATATGTTCATGGGCAGCTTCAGTTGTCGGTGGAAGACATGCCAAGTTCACTTCATGTTTTTCTTTTGACACCAACCTGTACTTGTTTAAAGAAGTTTCTTTATCCTTTGCTTCGTAAATGCGCAGCAGACAATTTATTCCGGCAGCTTGCAAGACTTCAGGCTGTACTGACGTATCATTGAAAACTGACAACATACCTCTAAGTCCAGGGTCAGATTGAACAAATTTGAAAATTTTCTTTTTCCCTTGTTTAAATATTGACGAAGTTGCGTCACAGCCACTTAATGCATGCAGGAACAGTAGTTGGCCTTTGATGTCTTTGAAGTTTTGCTGATTGTCTTTTGAGTGGAATAATACATCGGGAATTTTGCCCCTTCCAGGTTTCAAAAAGTAGACAGAATTGTGTTGGGGTGTAAGTGGAGTCATCAGAATTAATCAACAAGTCCACATCTTCTCCCACTACGACCACAGGTTTGGTGGTGTTGCTTTGACACTCTACTATGCCTGTTTGGACGATGACTGTGTCTGCATCGTCATTGGCCTGGATAACAGAAACGCCTTCATCTTCAAGTTTCTTGGCCAGCTGGTTAATGAATTGACTTTTATTAGTCAAATTCGACAACAACTTGCTTTGTTCGACAGGTGAGCTCATAGTTTCTTCAAAGAGAATGTCAGGGCAGGGGATGTTTAAAGAACGTCTCTGTCTTTCCATGTTTTTAGTTAGAACCGAACTAGAATCATAACCATCAAACACGACTATCGCATCATAGTGCTCTACCACATAATTGCTGTACGCTTTGTATATACACTCGTAAGTCGTCTGAGAAGGCCAGACCACTTTGTATAAAAGATGGCCCCCGTCAACTACATATTTGCAATTCTGTAAATGCAAATCCGAAATCGGTCTGAAAATAGAGTAAAGAGCAGATTTCCGGGTCTTCCTCATACCGCTTTCATCAAACAATGACAATCGCACTGGCGATAACTCATATTCAAAATATGAACATATTTCTTTTTTGTCTTTCACAGTTCTAATCATTCTTTGATACAGGACGGTAGGTGTCAAAGGTAACACAGTATCGTTTACTCGAGAGTGTGGGTTAACTGCAGAGAGTGGCAGAACTCTCGTTTTACGCTTGAATTTGACATCATGAAAGCATTTATTTTGACAAGATCTCAACCAACTTCTCCACTGCGATGACAGTTTTGTTTCATCCCCAATAATACATGTTGCTAGGGACATAACTTTATGATTTATGGAAACCAGTGGATTGTGATCTTTAAGGCATTTTTCGAAAATCTCCAGATCTTTTACATCACGTTTGACAGACGAGTGCCAAGCAGAAGAATGTTGATCAATCCCAGTGTACTCATGACTGACGAAGACTTCTAACTGAGAGAATATTTCAACATACACTGGCATTTCCAGTATCCATTGTGCTAAAGTGGAAGGCGATACTCCTCTGGCATGGGTCAAACCTCCTGAAGTCTTCATAGATCTCATTAGAGTCTGTTCTGTAGTCATATCTGACCATATACCTGCCCAAGCCTTTACTGATCTATGTATTGAGAAATATCCCTTTTCAACGAATTCTTCATATTCAAAAGGAGTCAATTTTTCTTCGAGCTTAACCATTTCCTGCAAATATAAGTGCGCTGCTTTTGCATAATATAAATGTCCAACAGCATGAAACAAAGGGATCATGTGCCGCACACAATGAAGATGCAGATTCCAGTCGCATATGAGCTCAGCTTGGATGAATAGCCGAACCAAGGATATCATTTTATAATATTGAATCCAAAGCTTGGCTGTAGCACCATTTCCCTCGAGACGTTCCAGTTCCTTATTGAAGTCTCTACAGTCATTGTAAACAATTCCGAGCTTTTGCTTTCCTCATTGGTAGGTGGATCAGCTTCTAACATAGCAAAAATCGGGTGTTACTCTGTTGCCAGATTGTGCGCCACACCGTGGACAATAAATCCAATTTTCGTAACTAATTGCTATTTGCATCCTGGTTTGCAATTTTCGAATTAGCATGCTAAGTTTGTGCATGAAAAAGATATAAACTTGTGAAACGTAAGTAACTAAAACAAAGTTAATTTAGGAAACATGTTAAACTACAATACGTTTTTCAATACATAGATGCAAATTTTCCCATTTATGTGAACTTTTATGCTCTACAAAAAAGGTCGAGTGCGATTGTGCCCTATCTTAAAGGGATTTGCACAAAAAACAAAAATATGCTGAAAACACGTACCGGAAATATATTTCTCAAGACGGCGGCCGTTCCCAGCCATAGAGTCTAAGCCCCACAGAAAAGATTTTTTTCCAAATAAGAGGAAATTTTATCCTTTACAAGAAAGGTCCAATACAATTTTATCCTAGCTTGAATAGTTTTAGCACAACAAATTTAAAAATACTAAAAATCGCATACCGAAAATAGATTTTTCAAGATGGCGGCCGCTCCCGGATATTAATTTTAATTGAGTTTTGCTGGCTTATTTCTAGGCCTAACCCAAACACGTATACCAAATTTCAGCTTGTTCCGAATTATTTCCACTGATCACCCATTTTTCGTCTAATTTGCCTGTACTAAGTAGTTGGTCATCAATGCCAACTAAGTGACTTGTGGTTTACAACATCAAAGGTTAGAGCAATTTTCAATTTAAAACCGGAGGTAAAATTAATCAATGAGTATAAACGTTGTTTAAAAATTGATTAATTTTTAATATATGTAGAAAATCCAGATCTGTCAACTGCATGTGTAGTTATCATCTATCCATCGTTATCCTTTTTGCCATTGTTAACAAAATTTATTTTATTTTCCGACCGGCTCAAGCCAGATTTTAAACTAGGTCCGCGTCAACACTTTTAGACGCTTGACTATAACAGCTGTTTTGCAGTAGATTAATCTGTGACACTAAGTACGAATTCACACCGCCTACAAAATTAAAAAAAAAATGCCTACTAAAGAAATAAATAGAATAGTTTATTTTGCAAGAACTACATTCTTTAAAGCTTTAATGGGCATGATTTTCTCTGTGTTAGCTCGTTGAGCTAAGTACCTTTAAGTCAAAGGTCAAAGAAAAGTGGTTCGCCAATACATTTCAGCTTGCAATAGACTATAGGAGGGTGTGAAATAACATTTGTATGATCATGCTAGTGCGCGTATGCCCATGCATTTTAAGGCGTACATATTCCTTAGACGGTTTTACAAACTTTATGAAATATATGACAGCTGTATTATCTATACGTTTAGAGTAAACAGCAAAACATCGAAATAAAATCCTAGAAGGCAGGCTAAAATTTTATATTCGACGTGAATTATCCGAAAAGTCATATTGTCATGTGAAGAGTTTTGTTCACAAGAGAACTGAACAAGTGTCATGGCTTGTTAATTGCTACGGCAGTGAAATTAAAAAATAAATTATGTTGAGTAGGAAAATTTTTTTGTAAATTTACTTTAGTAAGGTATGAAATGATCCCACTTCAGGGTTTAAGCAATTGTCGCATTTGGTTCTTATCTTAAACTCACAGTTTTCTTGGTCTACCTTTGTCAATTTATTTTATTAACAACGTACATATAACTTTCTCTCAGTTTACAATGTTAATAGTTTAAGAGACTTGTTTTATCATCCGTTGTATTTTGAATAGTCAATTTTATTTTGTTATTTTGTGTCGTTCTGATTATTGGCCCCCAATTCCCTCCCGTGTCCATTTCTTATTTTCCCTTAAAACGAAGTTTTATTGGAATGCATCTATAACTGCAGTTGTGTGGCAGTAAATTTTGAATCTTTGAAGAAAACTACACGAGTATCATATGGAAGCCGTATTCTGATGCTTTGATCTCATAGTGTGTGCAACAAGGGACTTGACACATGTTGAATATTTTTAGTGTACACCGTAAAACGATAAAATATTAGGTAATGGGTTAACCGTTCACAGTGGGTAGCAGTGATAAATTAGCTTTGAAAATCCGGGAAACTTTGAAAATATATAAACGGGACTGTTTGAGATTCTTCGCCTACTGAGGAATCATTGTGGATGGTAAGAGGTAAACTGCGTAATACAAGATGTGTTCAAGAAGGGTTACAATCATATTGATTTCCCCGAAGTTTTCATTCACGTCGAACTATACACATGGACCATAAATACTGAACATAAATTTCTTGACATTTAGTTATCCATTATATATTATTTTTTATTCTCCAGTCACTCTGCTACCTTTTGCTTTGTGATGTGTTTCTTCAGGTTGAGTTTCAACTTAGGAGAGACTGATGCGTAAATAATGCATCTCGTTAATGCGTAATGGTAGTTCTCGTTATATCTTAAACTACTAACATTATAAACTGAGGAGTAAGTTAGATGTACGTTTTTAATAAAATAAGATAATAATGCGTAAATAACGAAGTTCTCGTTAATTCGAAATTATTTATAAATACCATTGATTACTATTATAATACGACACATCAAAGACACAAATGCATTGGAATTACATTGGGTAAAGCAGTCAGTGCAGTAGGGCATTACATTACGATTTTAATGCAATAAACTTCTTAATAGTTCACAACTGCAGAGAGTAAGGGAAGGTGAAAAATATTGTTTACTTGGTAATTTAAAGACACACAAAATTAACCCTAGAGTTTCTAGAGAACAATAGTAATACATCATAAGAAACCAAACCGATACCGGGTGGCAAAGTGGTTAACGTATTCATGTATGTGTTGGGTTCGAATCCATGTCAAGGTGAATCGTTTTTCACTACAAATCTTGGACCCTGGACGCACACGTCCATAATGGGCAGCTAATATTTTTTTTCCGAGGAAATCAATTATGTGTAATGTAGTTCATTTAGTAATTTATCAGTACACAAATTTAAATGATTCAGCATTTTCTATAAAACAATAGCAGTTCAATTTTATAAATCAATCGGTACCCGGGTGGTACAATGGCTACATCACTCGGGTATGTAAGTGGGTTTGAATCCATTTCAAGGCAGCTCTTTTTCCCACAACTCGTTAGACTCTATTCGCAACCATCATAATGGGCAGCTAGTGTTTTAAAAATCGATGATGTGTAATATAATTCCTTTAATAAGTTATGGACACCCCAAATTAAACGTTTAAAAAATTTCTGTAAAGCCATAATAATGCTTCGGTAATAAGTAATCCAATACCTGCTGCCACAGTAGTTAGCACGTATTTATTATGTGTACACCATAATTTTCCTTATATTAAACTCCGTGAGCATTCAGGTTTTTACCACATAAAGTAAATTTCTTTAAATATGTTAGCTTAGATACTTATTTATTTGCTTCCATAATTCGTATGCCATAACATCCTTTTAAGAAAGCGATTTTTAATGTAGGCCTAATTGCAGCTTTTTTTTAACAGGTACTCAAACTCACGTAAATCTGGGGCGAGTTATGGTTTCTTCGTTGTTTTGTTGCAGTATGTTCTCCAAATCTCCACACGTACAGAAACACACCGTCTTCTCTAGATTTACAGTAAGGTCCAACACCTCATGTGTTCACTCTAATTTTGCCTTCTTTTATTAAGTGTCTCCTTTAGCACTGCTTAGTGATTTGTAAACTGTAGTATTTATTGGATTGTATTTTTCGAAGTTTCCTCATCCCGAAGAATTACAGTGTTCTTTGTTTAAGGATAGTTTTATAAGGAGACTGAAAGGTATCGGAAATTTGCAGCATCCTTGCTGTGACTGTTTTGTAACATTGTATTGAATAGAATGTTTTCTTTCAAACTTGACTTAAGAATTTTGTTGTACTGTAATTAAGATGTTACTAATGTTTGCTTGTTTGTGCGTTTGCTGTAGTTTGTGTAATAGTGTTATTATTGCATTAATAAATTGTATGTATAGAGTCACCTATATAAAGACGTGAAAATCAAAGTTTGTATAAGTTCCACATTTTGTTTATGCTCCTAAACATTTTAACCTGAAGCTAATTCTCCTCTTCAGCCGTTAACCTGCAGCCGATTCCCTTAATTAGTGCTACAGCAATTACTTAACTCTCGCGTAGCAGTTAAGTACCTGCTTCTCGAAGAGAAATTAAAAGGAAAGGGGAAGAAGACATCATGAAATACATAATAAAGTACAGCTGTGTGTGAAACTTTACACGTACACTACAGGGCTTGAAGTAAAAGGATACTGGTACACAAAAAACAAAATATGTTTTCACGTACCGGGTTGGAGGCATACACCACTTTGCTCACGTCAGATGCTAGGCGCAAATGTTTATGCGGACTGTGTTTATAATTAACGCAAATTTGTGTACGTAACTAACGTCATTGATCTTAGACAGTGTAACTGAAGAACTAAAGATAGAACAATAGGCTACCTTGTCACATTAGTCCGTGATGTCCCACTGGAAGACCGGAAAAAAAGACGACGACTGACGTTGACTTCATTTTTTACATAGACGGTAACGAACTTGACACAACGACGAATCGCAACCCTCTCCAATGTCACCGACACAAGTTGCACGAATGACGGTCTTCACGGATGCACGCACGTCTCGACAACTCACAACCCACTGACCACTGACACACATTGAAAATATACGCGTGTCTGTCTGACACACTGCACATGCACGGGAATGACGAAATGTGGTTCAATCACAACGCATAGCACTTAAACAATTTATCAGATTTTTTAAAGAGGTTCAAATTTATATTCTTATTTCTTTTAATAAATGTAATATCCTACATTAACAGTACATCTGTTCTGTTCTTTGCGGACGCATTGAGGGTGTAGGTTTTGCCCTCGGTTGCTCCTGAACCACTGCCTAAAGGACGGGGTTTTCCCAAAGAGCTGAAAATACAACAGCTCGTGCTGGTCAATGAAGCTAAGTGCTACTCAAATTCCCCGTCGGGCATATAGATCCTTATGTGTGCTTCATACGGCGGGAAAGCTCCTGGAGCCAGTACTCAGGCCTCTTCTAATGACGGTTGACCAGGATGCTGGAGAATTATCATAAAGGCAGTATGGTTTCAGGCGACTAGGTTCAATATTGGCCGCGTGCAAGTGATCTTGAGGCCGACCAAGAGTCTCCATAAGGTAACCACTTCTCCAGAAGAGTCGTGCTATTCCCAACACTGGGCGTGCGTAAGGATTTGTATTTCGGCAAGGTGGGCTTCCATGCTGGCAATTTAAGAACAATTTACCTCCTCCAGAAATTAGGAAATAATCTTGCCCACGAGTCGGCGGGTTCTCATCATGGTGGGCTTTCTGGTGAGGGACAAGCCGACTACGTCTAAGCAGGGAGTCTTTGATGACTCAGCATTTAAAATTTCCCATCACACGTTCTTTTTAGTGCGATCGGTGGGTTTTTGAGAGTCAAACGAATGCACTGAAACTATGAAAAAACAGTTCTGCACCTGAAGAAGACGGCATTAGACCGTCTCACAGGTCTAAGATGTAGACGAAGAACACCAAGATGTAGAAGCCTTGTAGACAAGATACGAGGCGCCGCGCCACCCTGCAGTAATACGAATAGTTGTTATCGTGAGGGGGGTTTAATGGGTGTGAGTCCGAAACACCGGGAGGCCAATCGGAGGTGTACTGACGATTCATAATCAACTTTTCCTCCTACACCAAAAATGCTCGTTTTTGTATAATTGGAATAGCTTAAATGGTCATGAAGGGTACGCTGCCTATGTGAGAGGTTCTGCAGACAAAGAAAGTATCCTTCCAAACACTACGCTTCAGAGGTTGAACTCGTTTCATAAACACATAAAAATCACCAAAGGCTTTTGAAACAGTTATTTCCTACACAACCCCGCGTATATCAACCAATACACAACAGCCTCAAACGAGGAAAAATATACTTGCTTATATTTAAAATCTCCCTCTAAAGGCAGCAGCCGACCTTCGCAATGACAAATCTTATTTTCCCGTGTTTCTCAACTCAAAGACACAACATCCCATCCTAGGCTACATTTATTTTGGTTTATATATATTTATTTCTGTTTGTATTACTCAGAGGAAACAACGACTCGTAGAGATAACATTCAATTTCGCCTGCGCGATATTAAATTCACTACAATCGAATAAGACACGATGTCTCTTTATCCCTTGTAGACTTCTCTCTGTCTATTTCTCTGCCTACCTGTTTGCTTCCCTTACATCTCATTCATGTACATTTAAACTCACTTACTCTCTCTCATAAACCCGTTTACCTTGATAAAAACATATTTTCTTTTCCCGTTTGTAAACGAGAAGCTTACAGATAATTAAATAAATATTCGTGAATGATACGAAATTTGTCTATGACGTAATCGGCTTGGCGAAACGGCTTACTGCATGTCATTTTGTAGCGCAGAAAACTATAGAATAGAACTCGCTGAAATAACTGAGAATATAAATGACAATCCTTTTTTAACTGATATAAGACACCTGGAGTTTGTAATGTGGCGGCGCGGCGTTAAGATGGACTGAGTTTTTGTAAAACGATATACAGTCTTTCCGTTCTTAGCTTAATCCTGATGTAAACGGGCGTGGTACATCTGAAACGCTATTTAATGCTTGAATTAGAGGCGTGTCAGTGTGACATAAGGAGTACAGACAGATTATATATAATGTTGATACTGTATAATCACGTGTAAATTGTAATAATTTGTCCTGACCAAAATAAAATTTGAGTGACTGTATCAGACCGACAGTGAAATATTTTATAACACCGAGAGTTAATGGCTTTTTTATTCACTGTTTAAATATCACAAGAAAAAATATAATGTAGGCCTATATTTAAAGCGAAAATAGATGCTGTGATAATTGCTTACCAGTGTACTGTGTATTATCAATTGCTGTCAGAGAGTAATGCAGTGCCTTACATATTTGTGTCGGAGCTTGAATCATCATATGAGTCAGCAGTGTTGATGATAAGATTGTCCACGACAGTGTCGGTAACTTGATCCAATTCCCAAAGTTTGTCTTCTTCTTTGAATACGTGTTGCACACAATGACTCCACTTGTTCGGTGTTATATCATTTACTGCCTTCTCTAACGGCTGTTTTACATCATGCAGCTTATATGTTGTGTTGTGACGGGTAACGTTTCATTTCAACTGGCTCCATATTAATTCAATGGGATTCAGAATACAGTGATAAGGAGGAAGCCTTAAAACGGCGTGCCCCGAATTTTCGGCAATATCATTTACTAGAAACTTTTTAAATTTATATCTATTTTGTTTTACTATTTCTAAAAGTTCAGTTTTGACGCAACTTTCTTCAAGACGTATATTTTTTAAGTTGAGCCACGCGACAGTATCAGCTTTCCGCCACGCACTATTCGGAATACGCTTAGTCATCACAGAATGATATGGGGTATTATCCATGATTATTACACTATTTCTACTAGTCATTTTATACAAACCACTATGTTGTCTTTGGTATTGACGAGCGCTTTAGGCAGTCAAGGTTGGTAAATGATCTGAAGATGGCTTGACTGCCGAAAGCGCTCGTCACTACCAAAGACAACATAGTGGTTTGTATAAAATTACTAGTATAAATATTTGAGACCACTAACACTCCAATACGACAATATATTACACTATTGTTTAGTAACAGTGTAATAATCTTTTCAAACCATTTTCTGAAGACGTAACCATTCATTCCAATATGATAATCCCCACTACTTTTAGATTCGAACAAAAGTAAGCCCCCATCTAAAAACCCATGTTCATTACCGATATAAAGTAATATGAGACGCTTCCCTTTGCTACGTGGTGGTTTCATTCCAGTTGACAGACCTGACAGGAAAGCTTGTCGTGATGTTTTTATTGTGGAATCACTCCATACTTTGCTAGTCGTGTGTCCTTCGTGAACCCACGTCTCATCGAGGTAAAAAATGTGGCGATTCTCCGTCCGGAACTGCTTGATTGACTTAATTGAAGTAATTTCTTCGCCAAGTCGAAATGTCGTGTTTATCTAAAATTACAGACAATTTATTTGTTTAATAAATTTAAAACCCATAGGTTTCAAAAGTCCATGGAGACTGGTTCGTCCCATATGAGGTAAATCGGGGCCATTATTAATTTCTAATAATAGTTTTTTTAGGGTTGGAGCTTCATTACGAAAAAAAGTTATGGACTTTACAACGTATAGCCGTTTTAACGAAGTCATCGCATTTACCCAATACAGTACTCTCGCGTTCTCTTTTCTTTCCTAGTGTAACGAGTTTCCCTGTGTTTTTAATCTCACTTCTCATGCTTTGAACACTACTTTCTGAAATATCAGTAAATTGGGAAGTAAGTTTTTCTATGTCTCTGATAGCAAGAGTCGGGTATTTTTCATTTAGCGTATTAAAAACGTTAAATACTATTAATTTTCACCACTTTTTAGCGACTTACCCTGTTTGTGTTTCGTAACACACACACTTGATGGGCCAGCTGTGCTACCCATCTTAACGCAAAATATTACAAACAATGCTCTAAAATTAAAAAAAGTAATAAGTTTCACCAGCTTACACTAAACACATGAAATACGTAGCATTGAGACACTCACACACTTTACACTCGTACCCTTAACCGCTAACTCGTAATCGATATTTTCAATCACCGGCGATAAAGTCCTACTATGTACTCATAAAGATGATTAAACGTAATCAAAAACCACTTGCTGCAATAATACTAAAGACAATAGGCAGGCCAAAGACAACTCTCACATGACTGTACAGACATTCTGCACATGCTCATAACACATTACTGTGCGTACGGTGTCAACGCCCCTGACCAATGGCATTTCAGATTAGCCACGTGGATTTGTTTACATCAGGATTAAGCTAAGAACGGAAGTAGTATAGTTTGGTAGTTGTGTTTGTGTGATACGTTAAGGGGTTATCTGATAATATGAGTAATATAATCATATTACTTTTTATTTCAATTGTGAACATTGTGAAAATTAAGTCTAGGGCCATTAATCCTGGAAAATTCACACGAAAGGGAATTCACCATTAGTAATTGAGGCTTTGGCGTAATTCGTCCAAAAAGTTCCTCCAAAATAAGAATACAACTATTATAATATCTTAAGTAAAATTATTTTCCGGGCTATTTGGGCGTGGCCATCTCCTTAAAAAGACAGACGTTTCGACTACAACTGTGGCAGCCATCTTCAGTGGGTCTTCTGTTTAGCTTCCTGCCCCTCCGGCGACTGATGACGCAACACTCCAAACGTATACGATTATATAGATGACTGTGGGCAGTTATCTGAAGGGCCGAGAGCCTGATCAATCCTGTTGCTCACCCGTATCAACACGCGGAGTTAGATGTTGTACGCGAGCTAGGCATCCGAGAGCCTCACACTGCCGGATATCACGCTTTATTCACCTTCAAGCTGTACTCTTTACTGAGACTGCTACTATGTTTCATATTTAGTTCGCTACCCCGTGGAGGCCCGTATAGTACAACAACACAAAGGACAGGATCGTCTCTTCTCCAACTTTACCACGAGGTCGTCATTAGGGAGAACGTGCTCATCAATTGCCGACTTGTCCAACGGCTCTTCTCAACAGGCCCGACTGTGCTGATCGTTGCCCGTCCTCGCACTGCGCTTTGTTGTGCCACTTTATACGCGTCCGCACGTACAAACGATAACTGCCGCCAATGGGTCTCTCGAGTCCTCAACTAACGTCAGATATCGCTTGATGCTCAGCGTTGGCTTAAAGACTGTCTCCTATGCTTTCCGTCACTCTGGCTACATATAGAAGAAAAGGCTTCCCTCCTTCTGTCTTTTCCTCAGAATTGATGGATGGGTAAGGTATTATAAGTATAAAGCTCTTCTGATTTTGGGACCTGGTATCCATTAGCTTGTTGGGTAGTTTAAAGGTGTTTCAGTTTATCCCGAAGAAAGTGCGGTTTGCGGATACGTAAATCCCGGTCAATAAGCGTCTTTATAACTACGGATTGTTATACCACGAGTGTTGGTTGGAGTCCCAGTGCAGATACTGGTTTGTTTGAATCGGTTTCGAAACACTTTGTGATACGGCCTCTGAACACTCCTATTCATCACAGCACATCAAGAAAGGGTAGTTGTCCGCCTTCTCCATAGCAAACTGAATGCTGGTGGGAATATCGTTCAGCCGTGCCAGAAATTTCGCAAATTCGTACTCCCCATGACACTAAACCACAAAGGTGTCATCGATGTAACAGAAACAATAATGCCGCTTTAAACTGCCAGAATTTGAATACCAGAGACATGAAGCGGATTGAACTGCCGTGTGTTCAAAATTGTCTGTGCATAAATCCGCAATTTCCTGAATCATTGGGTTTCCCGTGTCTACTTCATTAAGTAAAGTTCGTAAAACATGCTGCCCCACTTGAAATTAATCGTGGTCAGAGCATGGCAAAGGAGTAAAATTAAATAAACCTGTATATTGTGTATTCTTTCTAGAGCTGAACAGCGACACCATATCGAAGGTTTCCACTTCTTTTGTTTTGTAGCGACCAGTATTCTTCATTCATACGAACACTAGGTGATTCGATCATCCATATCCCAAACTGTCGCTGAATCCGGCTGCTGATATTCAGAAGTAAGTGCCATCTTGCCAAGCATGTCGTTATATGGTCATTAAGAAGCACTCGTTCCCTTTTATTCCAGGCTCTGTGCAAATGACCAGTAGTAAAAAAGCTATTCGGATGGTGTTCGTGATATCTTGGTCAGCTTCGATATGGTGTCGCTGTTCACGATATTTTAAGAAATTATCTATTATGCTTGACACTGGGAATATTTAAATTGTTTATGACCTTATTTATTTATAAATCATTAAAAACATTTATGAATTTTTACTAAGGAATGTGGAATTTCAATTACAGTCCAGTTCAATTAGAGTAATTTTTTTTACATATTACGTGTAAATGTACCTCTAAATGTAAATGTATATGTATGTAAATGTGTATGTAAATGTACATGTAATGTGTACCTCTGTTGCCCTACCATGATGAAGTCCAAATAAT
Source organism: Magicicada septendecula (assembly GCA_034769895.1). Lineage (NCBI taxonomy): Eukaryota > Metazoa > Arthropoda > Insecta > Hemiptera > Cicadidae > Magicicada > Magicicada septendecula. The sequence continues at coordinate 359,311,098 of CM068370.1, read as the reverse complement.
ATCAGACGTAATTATATTTTTATGCTAATAATTTAATGCTTCATGAAAAGTAACTGAACCAAGTATATGTGGACCTAACATGTGAGAAGTACAAGACAGACTTGTTTTTAACATAAGAATTTATACCTCTCTTGTTTACCACTTTTGAGTTAAGAAGGCGTTTTTCACTTCATCGCATTATATTTAATACCGTACAACTAGTAAATAGTGACAAAATATCCTTACAAAAGTTTACTTCCTAGAAACAGAGAATGCTAACATCTAACGTGCTCTTGCAGTGTGCTCAAAATCATTAGCAGAATATACGAAATAAATAAGAAATAAGGAATAAAATTCAGGTCAAAATGAACATCTCTCTTTCTTGCAACGTGTACAAGAAGAAGGCGAGAAGTGAGTGTTTAAGGAGGAAATATAAAGAAATCGTAGCAGAAAATGCAAGTTGAAGAAAAAATAATAAAATGTAATAAACGTTTCAAAGAATTTGAATGATTGTCTTAAGATAGACAGTAATAAAAAAGTGTTATAATATTATAAAATTGATTCTACTAAATATGAATCTTATCCTGTGACTTTTTTGGCAATGGGTATTATTTATTTTATAATTTGTTTTATATAAAAAGACCTTACAAATTGTAAGAACAACGGATTAATTAATAATTGTAATTGCTATTTTTCCTATTAAAACTATTAATTAATAAATACTTAATTCAACCTAAATATGAGATATTATATAAAAAGATGCGACTGCCAACTCTAGTGTATTTCGATCTTGTCCTCAAATAAACAACCATACCCGTATTCGTTACACTCATATCACGTACAACCCCCACTTTTTGTTCCTTCTGTTTGTGTTCAAAGTGACTTTATCTCTCTTTGTCTCAGGCGACTTGGGTCTCACTACAACTGCATCAGCCACAAAGTCTACAACCACAATTCCCTGTCTCCCTGTTCTTATGTTCCAGGCACCGCATAAATTACGTATTTTACGTAAAACTCGCTTTTCCTAGTATATAAATGTATAAAGAGCTCAGTACAAGCGTATTACAATTGCAATTATATTCTTCTATAATGATTTGAATCAACTTTCATTACTTACTATATCTGTAATAATTCCTCATTACTGGTTCTTAATTTTTGTTTAAAAAATATTAAATGCATTCTATCTTTAAGTTATTCAGCTGTATCTGCATTTATACCTAAAAATTACCAGTTTTGATACAATTTCTAGACGGTTGTTTTCTTTATACATCGCATCACATACGATTTATTTATCAGGTAGTTGATTTCAAAAGTGTACGTGGTTCTATAGTGCTTCGTTGCTGTCTTTGGATTTACTTGATGAAGAACTCTGTCTCCAATACTCGTGCAGATTGCCGCCGATTGTCAGACACAAAGCACCACAATGATTATTCTTATAACTTATGTTTCAAAATATTGCATAATATTAAATATGCCCAAAATTCGAATATGTATGTCCACTTCGGGTAAAAATCTGCTTACAAATAACCTGGTCTAGGTGTTTCCCTTACAGCAGTTCAACACACGTTTTTTCTTCATCCTACATCTGTACCTGTATCGAGTTGCTGGTCTTCTCTCGTTTTTAACAACTGCACGAATAAACTGAGGAGCAATTTGTCATATCATTCGTCAGATTAGCTTTCCTGCCTTAGTAATATATATCCTCTCCCGCTCATTTACGGTTCAGGTTAAAACGTATTTACTACCTAATACAAAGTGAAACATTTCAAGTGGTGTGTGTGCGTGTGTAGGGAACCAGTAGTGATCATTGATTGACTCATGTGTTTGTGTGATGATCATTGTATTAAACTTTGAGGCATGGCATTTACCGAGACAAGTAAGGGAAAGCCTTTGTTCACTTTCAGCGGTCATCAGTACATAGTGGATTATACTAACAAACAACAAGTGACGTATTGGAAATGTGTTGAATGTTAAAGGAAGCACTGTAAAGGAAGACTCCCAAACGATGCAGTGATTGAAGTGAGGAAGCTTCTGATGAATGCCAGAAAGCGGACGAGGGAAACGGACAGCGTGATATCAAAAATATGTGTAGAAGACGTAGGGCAGATCTTTAATAGAGAATATGATTTTGAGATAGCGATGTCATCGCATACAAGTACAAATCAATCGTCGTATCGCGTTCGGAGGAAGAGTAAGGGATTTAGAAAAGACCCGGTCAACTCGAAAGGTATACACCTTCAACAACTGCATTTGGATATGAAAGATGGAAGAAAATTCCTACTGCACGACGACGATCTAGGCCCTAATGACAGAATATTAATATTTGCCAGCGAGAAATGTATTTTCCTTTATCAACGTGACGTCGTTCTTCATCGACGGAACGTTTAAAATTTCGAGCAAGCAGTTTGGCCAGTTATTCATTATCCACGCCGATCTTGGAAGATCGTGGGATGAAAACAAAACGATTCCAGCCGTCTACGCACTGCTGCCAAACAAGAAACAAGAGACTTATGGTCGTTTTTCTAGTGGCGTTAAAATGAAAGTGACTGGATGGAATCCTGAGACGATTGTAATAGACTTTGAAGTTGCCATAATTCGCTCAATTAAAGTTTCCTGCAGCTAACACGTCTGCTTGTAATTACCATTTTATCAATGCCTTTGGAGGAAAGTACAGGAATTCGGCCTAGTTCCCGAATATAGAGAAGAAACTAAGAAATTCGGCTCCACATCCGTATGTGCTCTGCCTTAGCTCAAGTTCCGCTAAATATGATGGATGAAGGCAGGTTGTGCATTCAGGAAAGTACGCCCGAAAACCCGAAACTTCGAGAATTTTACGACTACTTCGTCGATCAATGGCTAGATAACGAATATATGCCAAGAAAAATGTGGAAACTGTTCCGGCAGGCGGCACCGAACTAACAATATTTCTGAAGGCTGGAATCAAAGAATACACAGATTTATTTCTAAACCAGTACCAACTATTTATTTATTGGTTGATGCTCTCCGAAAAGATCCAGAATATTATGGTCACACATTTGACAGGATATCTCTAAACCTTCAAGAAAATAAGAGAAGTAACTCTGTTTTGATGTTAGATTAGGTTATTTCTAGTGCTTCGAAAAAACTTCAAGATGATAGAAAACTAAGACCATTCCTTACAAATTTGGCATATATCCAAAAATTGCAGTAAAAACCAATTTGTGAATAAATTGTAATATTTAATACATTTTAAATTGACTAAACTTTACAAATATATTTTAAATTGTAATTTTTAAATTGTAACTTGTAATAAATAAATTGAATAAATTGAAAAAAGTTAAAAAAAATCTTAAAATACAATAAACATAAAAGCACACAAACATTTTGGGGAACTATGAGAGACTACCTCCTCGTGGTGTCCCCTGGTTGTCTATTTTGTCGGCTATGTCTCTACAAAAATAATAAAAAAATAATAAAATAATTAAAATAGAAGACTAGCACATGTCTTTTCAGCTGTCGTTTTTGTATAGTCTTCAGTCCTAAAAACGTTAAAAACAATTATAATTTAAACCTGTTGTGGCCAACCCGTAGCAGGCGTGTCATGTGTGGAGGCATGTGAAGCAACCTGCAGCGAAAGAAAACATTTTTTTGTAGATCGTGTTTTTTGTTTTAAATCTTTTACTAGATTTATAATAAATTTCAAACACTTACTTCAATACGTAGTTTTTAATGTTATTTTACAATAGGCCTATATTAAAATAAAAAGTATATTACGAAATACTATCTGAATTATGGTGTGGTAAGCTTGGAATCTTCTGTTAAGTGCCAGTTCACTAATTAAGCCAAACATAGAAGAAACTATAAATATATGTAAATTTAGAGCCCAAAGTACGAAACTGTTTACGCCTAAAATTTAACACAAATTCTTATCTACCTAATGAAATCTGTTTTTTCTTAATTATAAATTTATTAAAGTAACTTCTTTTCTTCAGTTCGGTACGTAAAAGAAAACAAAAAATACTTGCCTGCCTTTAGGCCTATTATGGTTTTCTTACATAGGCCTACTTAAATAAATTTGTAGCTTAAACTAAAAATATTTTACTCTTGATAGAACTTCCCTAAAAATAGTTCGTTTGCCTGACACACACACACACACACACACACGCGCGCGCGCGCGCGCGCACACACACATTCTAACACTTATTGCTACAGTTATTTTCTGGATAAGTAAATTACTTAATATATAGTACTAGTTTAAATTAAACATGTTACAACATGTTTCGATCATCAGGCTTTTAGTTTTTAAAAAAATTGCTGGCGATGAGCAAAATGGCTGATGCTCGAAACTTGTTCCAAGTCAAATGAGGCAACACACACACACACACACACACACACACATGTATACATACATACATACACAGATTATGTACTTTAAAAAATTTTATAAAGTTGAGCTTCTCTTCAGAAACGTTGTAATACACTTTTGCTAATCAATCTGAAACTGTGGAAACCTGAAGAATTCCACCCAATATTATGACTCCTAGCCTTCTTCTGTCGTCCACCATTCAATTTAAAAAAAAAAAAAATTCTTTTTATGCCAGCATTGTGAGAAGGTATGATGAAATTTTATCTTGTTGACGAGTGGAACTAATTTGAACTAATTATTTTTTTACTTTACACATTTCAAGAGAAATCTGAATTGTAAATATAACGTGGAGCATTAACGATGTCCTAAACATTTTAGACTTGAAACTTTCTTTAATTGTTATGTTAGGTGACTCAATTCACCATAATTGAATCCCGTCCATACATACATACTGTATACTGTGACATATGGAGTTTTTTGACACCAGGGGATTTCTTTTGTTGATTTCCAACCATCATTAGTACATGGTAGACTGTGCTGAAATAAATCCAACTTATTTTTGGTGTATAAAAAATGCTGTAAAGTAAGAATTTCTCCTAAAAACCTAATCTTGTTTTAAGCGAGGCTCTTGAGGGAAAGTCGTAATTAGAGAGACTATAGTATCACTGCCAAAAGTACAAACCAATAATCGCATCGCGTTCTGATGAGTGCGGGCTGAGTGAGTTCAGGGGAGTACGGGATCTTCAAAGTACTCGTTTGTTTCGTGTATATCTGATGCGCTCGATGAGTTCACACACACGTGTTTTATCGTCTCGTTGATAACGCACGCACTTTCCGAGCAAATGTCACTAATAGCAAATGCCATTCCGAGCAAGTGTTCATACCCCTCCTGTTCAAGTAGTTAAAACAAGTATGTAAAGTATGAGTACACTATTCGTCTTTATATAAAGTTTTATTACTACGAAATGTACAGTCGTAGCGGAAGCAGCCATAAAATTGTTTACGTACTTATTTTGTCTTGGAACACCAGAATATTTTAAACGTAAGATAAATTGGCCAATACATATATACATTGGTGATGTGCACTTTTATGATGATCACGAGATTCATAATTTGGGTTACTGGGTTACTGAAAAGTATTATGTGACTCATATTGTTCATGTTGATGAAATTACAACTTCATGTTGAAAATAGTAGTTTTACATTCCACTAACGTTCAACTGCAAACATTTCTCATTTTATTTAATCGTAATAATAAAAAGTACAATAGTTGGCAAATACAAATGTATTAGGTCTAACAACTGGAATGCAACTATTTATGAATATCCAAAGTAATTAAGTTTCGCAAATTTTATTAACCTTTTGGTGGTTAGAAAACAGTTTTACACAGCATCATTCAGAAATTATATGCTATAAGTTTCTTGCAGACTTAAGATTTAGTTGTCTTAGCTCCCCTTTGGAACTAATGAGGATTATCCAATAAAAATATGTCTTCTCATTTACTTTAAGTATTGGCCAAGACCATTCTCCTTGTCTTCTTGTTAACAGTCTTGCATGAATTTTGTTTTGTCAAAGAAAATTGTGTGAATTTTGTCTTTTCGAATTTTGTCAAAGAGTCTTGAAAGAGACGACTGACCATATTTTCTAACGTCTATTTATGTTTGGTGCTTCTTTTATGGATACTCTCTGTGACTATTGGTATACAGAATTCATGATGTAATATCAGGCGCATTGGAGGGAGCGTAGCATGGCTTGTTAGCTTTTTAACTTCTGCTCCAAAAAACTGTCTAATCGTGCACGATTAAAAATAGTAAAGCTGGCACAACTTCATAATTCTTTAAAACTCCTAAGCAATTAGTGGCTCCTTATACAGTGACCACTCTACTCACACTGCTTCGATCGTAATATCTTTACATTTGACATTTCGACACCAAAGCATGTGGATCGTCTTCAGAACCTAAAAAGCATAATAAATTACAATACAAATATCGGTATGGAGAACCATACATGACTTCCATGTTCTAAGATTTATATTTAAAATCATTTACGAAATGAAATGTTTCCATAGAAACTACAGTACTTCTTTCCACTTATTGCTTCAGCCTTAACCACAGTACTGTGGTCACTAACATATACCATCACACGTTATCGCATCCGATTTTCACTGATGATGGCAGTCGACGGCACTGCCGAAACGTCTGGTTTTGCAGAAAACATTGGACTACGGCCAAACAGCCCGGGAAGGAATTTTAACAACAAACTACTACTTTGTTGCCGATAACGTAGTACACATATAAAAATTATCCCCTCCCCATTCAACTATAATTTTCATTTATAGAAAATTACCCCACCCCGTTCAAATAGCCTCTTCATTTATAGATATTTCATCTACGTTTCTACAGTGGATTATTAAGATCTTCTTATCAGGATAGTTTATTTATCAAAATTAAGTACGGTACTTTACTCTTGTTACAACAAAAAATGTTTCAGGTAAATTACCATTTCCCCGTAACCGATCTTCACCAAAATCAATAGGGCTTGATTCTTCTACAACTCAGGCACATGTGTAAAAAATTATTTGATTCTGTTTGAATTTACGATAATTATCGTTCGTCATGAAAAAATTACCCTTCTTAAAACATAAAACGTCGCAGGTAAACTACCCCATTTCCCCTAACCGATCTTCACCTAAAACAATACGTCTTGAGAACTCTACAATTCAGGGCTGTACGCGAAACATTATTTGTTTGAAGTTGCGGTTGTTATCGAAAAAAATTAGCCTTGTTAAAACATAAAACGTTGCAGGTAAACTATCCCTTTACCTTAAACGATCTTCACCAAAAACAAATCTTATTAACATTCTTATTTAATTACAAATAAAATTTTATTTGGAGAATCTAAATTTTACATATATTATGAATTTTTACTGGAGATTAAACCATACATAATCGCGTAATAAGTAAACGGCAGTACTAACTGTGTCTCTGTTTTTGATGAACCACATATTTGCAAACGGTATCTTATTATTGTTTTCAATTTTCACAGTAACGTTAGATATTTGAGAATTCAAGTCACTGAAAAAATCATCCAAACTTTCAGTACCGCGTTGCAAAATTATAAATATGTCATCTGTATATGTAACCCACAGTTTAGTTATGATTTCTAAATGACGTTCTCTTCAACCAGTTAATAAGTGTATTGGCCAAAGCAAGTGATAAAGAAGCATTGGTAGTCCATCTCTGTGTTCATAAAATGCATCCTAGTAGTGACAATAAACGAAGCTGGCACAAACTTGCTATAATTATAAAATTTATTCGATTGGTAAGTAGATTCGGTCAAGTCTCTTCGCAAGTTTTTCGTAACAAGTCCTATTGTATTCTTAATTACTACACCGTAAAACATTTACGGCATGGAAGCTGATGGTAATTCCAGTTGAAGGTTTTTTAGTAACGCCCAAAAGCGATTTCAACCTTTAGTAGTAAATATTATTGTATTATTTTGTATGCCAGACCAAACCGAGAGTTCACTGTAGCTCTAAGCGGGACGTTGTCTTTAAACAACCTGATTAAGCTCTAGTCATGTTAGTTATCAAATTTATTTCGATGGTCAGGTTGACCAGGTTCGCGCAGGTTGACCCGCTCCTTAAAGCTCTTAAGCGATGGGTGATTTCTACCAGGTAAGCGTTTACGATAGAGACAGCCCGAATAGGAAGCGTCAGCAGTAAGCTTCCTCCCTGTGATCTACGTATTTTCAAAATGTTATTTTCAAATCCAGATAGTTGTCTAGGGATTTTCGGATGAGTTGATGAGAATGTATTTATTGTGCACACAGGGTTACACTACTTATTCAGGATAAACTGCCGCGAGTGTATCAATTGTCTGCACAGCTGTTGTCGTAACTAAATCACAATAGTTCTAAACTCTTCTTCTACAGTCAACGGGACGACAAATTTTGCCGTGTGTTTATCTCTAGTCTTAACTGTTTAGAAATACGGAATGCATTCTGTGAAATATGAATAAACTTGAGTGAGAAAAAGAGTTTGTTATCTTCTTCTATACACTTGATGTTAAATACAATATATCGGGTGAAGCAAATTATGTGTGCCCAGAATGGTGCCACTTATACCCCCCCCCACACACACACACAGAAACAGGAACCATAAATTATTGGTGCTGATAAGAACTCGACATCCAGCCTTAAAGAAGTAGTTCAACAAAGAAATGTAGTAGCCTTCCCGAGGTGAATATCGTTAAAAAATCTGTCACTTTCAAATTCTATTTACCTACTTCTGCTTTATAAGTAATTGTATAAATAAGTTCAACTTATACTCCATCAGTAACGAACGGATGATGGAGTAAAGTTTGCATTATCATTTAAAACTGTAAACATGTCAGTTATGTCACAAGCCACTTAGTTTATTTTATCCAGCTTGATATTTTTATAAAGAAACTGGTAATGTAAGTGTAAAAAACAACAGTAAAGAAGTTATTTTAAATTATTTATTGTAATCTGCACTAATCTTACTTTATACTTGTGCGTGTGCGTGTGTGCGCGCGCGCGCGCGTGTGTGTGCATTCTACACGTACAGTAAGTACTGTGCAGCTAAATGGAACCCAAAGGCCCGACTCCATCAGTAAAATGTGCGTAAAATGACGGAAGAAGGCTTAAGAGTGTTGGTTAGAAAGAGAGGCGGCTTAAAGTCTGCCATAGTGAGAATCAATTCCGCAGTACATAATTTTGATAAAAACAGTAATACCAAACATTTTTTAACTGTGAGACTAGAAAGTTTAAAGAGTTTAGCAATAAAATATGATGAGGTACAGTCTGAGATAGAATTAATTTCTAAAGACATAAATGCTGCCCAAGAGGACAGAGTCGAGGTTGAAGAACTTTTATATTCAACCGAGGCTAATATCTTACAATTAATAGACACTTTCAGCATCCAGAGTGAATCTCAAACATTAAGCAGTAACATTCAATTAAAACCTATAAGTTTGCCCTGCTTCACAGGAAACATTCTCGAATGGCAGCACTTTTACTCAATATTTTTAGACTTGGTACATGCTAGATCTGACTTAACTTCAGTGCAAAAACTACATTACTTATATTCATCTCTCAAAAATGAACCACTAGATCTAATCAAGGCTTTGCCTATTTGTAATGAAAACTATTCAATAGCGTTAAGTTTGCTGTCCGCTAGATATGACAATAAATTCATATTAGCTAAATATTACATTCAAAATTTTAAATTATGGAAAGAATCTATAGATTCTGAAAATCTTCCTAATTTTCAGAGTTTTATACAGTTTCTAAATGCCCGTAGACAATTATTAGAAAACACGTTACCGATAGAAGCTGGACAGCAGCTTAACAAACCAATTTTAAAATTTAATAATAAGTCTGAAAAACATAAGTTACGAAACTCTGCTGGCAGCACTGCATTTAAAAGTTATCATTCGATTTCAAATAATTATTCATGCCCATGCTGCAAGGCAAGTCACCCAATTTATATGTGTGACAAATTTCGCGATTTAAGCATATCGGAACGAGGGCAATTTATATTAAAGCATAAATGCTGCACTAATTGTTTAAGACCAGATAATTTTTCACCTAATTGCAAGGTCAAACAATCATGTAAGATCTGTTCCAGACGACACCATACATTGCTTCATATAAATAATGGGTCAAAACAGGGTTCTGCCAGCAGTAGTAATTATTGTTCATTTAAGCTTCAATCAGCAAACAATGTTATTTTATCTACAGCCGTCGTGTTCGTCATCGACCGTGCTGGTAACAGGCAACTTGCACGAGTTTTGTTAGATGCAGGTAACTACTCCCAGGTAAACTTTTGTACTGCATCATTTGCAAAAAAATTGCAACTTAACTTAACTAAATCTAATATACCAATCTCAGGTATTAATAATGCAACATGTTGCGCTACTAATTTGGTATCAGTTCGTATTGTTTCTCGCTATCAAAGGTTCAATTTTAATGTTCCGTGTGCAGTCTTATCTGCGTTGACCCACAAACGTCCTGCACAATCTTTCGACATAAAACATTTTAATATCCCAGATAACATTTTCCTTGCTGACCCACATTTTAATGTAACAGGTGACATAGACATACTGTTAGGAGCGCAGTTTTATTTAGACTTGATTCAAGCTAACAAATATGTTCGTGGTCCTAACTTTCCTGTTATACAAGAAACTAAGTTAGGCTACACTCTAGCAGGCAATTTGCCTAAGCATTGTCAATCTAAGGGTCCTGCTGTTTCGTTCTTGGCAAGAAACAACGATGATCAAATTCTAGCGTCTCTTGAGAAGTTTTGGGAGACTGAAACCGTCCTTGATAATGCACCCATTATTAACGATTCAGTTTGCTAAGAACATTTTGTTAAGTCCACTCATCGTAATGATGAAGGTAGGTTTGTCGTCTCACTGCCATTTGGGTCTGATAGTCTCCAGTTGGGTGAGTCCTATGCTACCGCTGAAGCGAGATTTTTAAGTTTAGAACGCAGGTTCAAGCGTGATTCTGCGCTTGCGCGTGAATATGCAAATTTTATTCAGGAATATAGGGATCTTGGCCAAATGGCGCTGGTTGACGATTATTCTGTTAATTCCAAGGTTTCAAATACCTACTATTTGCCTCATCATGCCGTTTTCAAACATTCTAGTTCCACGACAAAACTTCGCGTCGTTTTTGATGGTTCGGCTAAAACTACCAATGGTCTATCTCTCAATGACATTTTGTTAGTGGGCCCAAATGTCCAACAAGATCTTTTCTCTATTCTTTTGCGATTTCGTATACACAACTATGTTCTGATCGCTGACATCGAGAAGATGTATCGACAAATTCTAGTGTCTGATAACGATTGTCATTACCAACGTATTCTGTGGCGTAATTCTCCGCTTGAACAATTTAAACATTTCGTGCTGCGAACTGTAACATACGGTACTGCTAGCGCTCCTTTTTTGGCAACTCGCTGCCTTATTCAGATTGGTAAGGATAATGAAGTTTCTTTTCCTGACGCTGCTCCAGCTATAATTAATGATTTTTATGTCGATGATTTGTTGACCGGTGCAGACACCATTTCTAATCTAATCAAGTTAAAATCTGACTTAAGTACGTTGTTGAGTCAATATGGCTTTACTCTACATAAATGGGCATCAAATGAACCAAATGTGGTCACTGAGCATAATAATTTATCACTTCCATTAAACAAACAAGGCAATGTGCGTACTTTGGGCATTCTTTGGAACAACTCTACAGATTCATTCTTGTTTGACATCAAGTCATTTCCAGTTGAGTCAAGTATTACCAAGAGGAGAATCCTGTCAATTATAGCGGGTATCTACGACCCATTGGGACTTATTGGTCTAATTGTTTTCCTTTATAAACAGTTTATGCAGCAACTGTGGTTGTGTAATCTTGGTTGGGATGAGCCAATTTCTGAGCAATTATATTCGTATTGGCGTTCATTATGCGATAAGTTGTATTTAATTAGTAAAATTATTGTTCCACGCTCCATACGCAGCAAGTCTGAGACCAAGCTAGTTGAATTACATGGTTTTGCGGATGCCTCTGAAAAGGGTTATGGATGTTGCATTTACGTTAGAGATATTTATCAAGATTTAATGGCCTCTTGTCACCTTTTGTGTTCTAAATTTCGCATGGCTCCACTACGACAGGTGTCATTACCCCGTAATGAGCTCTGTGCTTGTGCTCTGTTATCGCGACTTCTATTCAAGGTCACCCCTGCTCTCCATTCCTTTGTCAATAGCGTACACCTGTACTCTGACTCCATGGTATCTCTCTATTGGATTCATGCTCAGTCTTCTAGGTGGAAGACCTACGTCGCTAATCGTGTTGCTGAGATTCATCGTCTCACTGAAACCTACACATGGCATCATATCAATTCGCAACATAATCCTGCTGACATTATTTCTAGGGGATGTCACCCCGACGTTTTGCGCGATTGTTCGCTTTGGTGGCATGGTCCCGCTTGTCTGTCTCAATCTTCTAAGCCCAATCCTTTTTCTCCTTTCGCACCTTCTAATGTGTCGTTTCCTGAATGCTCTGCGGAGGAGAAACAAACCCCCAAACTTTCTCTAATTTCTACCCTACCTATTGACCTCTCTAAGGACTTTCCCTCGTTGCACCGACTAACCCGCGTGTACACTTATTGCTTTCGATTTATCAAAAATACTAGACCCTCAAAGGCAGAGAAAATCTCGGGAGTTCTTACCCCTACCGAAATTCATTCTACTCTTAACTTTTTCATAAAGCAATCCCAGTCGATCCACTTCGCTTAATTGCCTTCGAAATGGAGCTTCTGTCTCTATTAGGAGTAAACTGTCTTCTCTGGACCCATTTCTTGATGAGTTTGGCATCATACGTGTCGGCGGATGCCTACAGCAGTCCCAACTACCCTATGATAATAAGCATCCTACTGTCTTGCATCCATCGGCTCACATCACTCGCCTTATAATCGAGAGTGAGCATATTCGGCTCCTCCACGCTGGTGCTCAACTTGTCCATAATTCATTTCGTCAACGCTGGTGGATCATTAACGCCAAGATAGTCATTCGTTCCATCATTCGTAGATGCGTAAAATGTCTCAGATTTAATACCAAATATCAAGTTCAAAGGCTTGGTGTTTTGCCATCTCCTAGGGTTACTCCTTCCAGGCCGTTTTTATTCTGCGCAGTGGATTATGGTCGTCCCTTCATGATCCGTCATGGCGGGCAGAGATCTAGGACTCTGTCCAAGTCATATGTGTCCTTATTCATTTGCTTAGCCACCAGGACCATTCATTTGGAATTGGTTTCCGACCTTACGGCCAATGCGTTTATAGCTGCCTTACGTCGCTTCATGGCCCGTAGGGGCATACCGAGCCAGTTATATTCTGACAATGGCACGAAATTTAGGAAGGCCCGCAACGTTTTGCATGACCTTTACAATCTCTGGCATAAAAAAGATGCCACCTTAACAATGCAATCGTTTGCAATTTCTCATGGGATTAAGTGGTCATTCATTCGTCCATCGTCACCTCATTTTGGTGGTCTTTGGGAGAGCGGCATAAAAAGTTTGAAGTATCATTTGCGCCGCGTTGTAGGCAAGTCCGTACTCACATTCGAGGAGTTTACTACGGTTTTGTCACAGGTAGATGCCTGTCTAAACTCACGTCCATTATTTGCCGTTTCATCGGATGTAAACGATCCAGTGCCACTTACCCCTGGCCATTTTTTAATCTGTGCACCATTAACGGCAATACCCGATCCTGACTTGTCACACGTTCCCATCTCTCGTCTCGGCCGTTGGCAACTTCTCCAGAAGTTTGTCCAAGCTATTTGGAAATCATGGTCTCGCGACTACCTACACCAATTGCAACAGCGTCACAAATGGAAATTTGCTAAAGAAAACGTTTCCATTGGTGACCTGGTTCTACTGATCGAGGATAACTTGCCTCCATAAGCATGGAAATTTGGGGTAATCACAGCCACATTTCCCGGACCAGACAATTTAATCAGAGTAGTTGACGTTCGTACTCCTGTTGGCACCTTTCGCAGACCAATTCACAAGTTATGTTTGGTGCCAGCGAGGGACGAACAGTAAACCCTACATCAGTATAAAGTGTAAAGTATTAAGTGTTGTGTTAAGTCATTGTGTCAATACTGTGCAGTCAATACTATGCATGTATATTATTATGTTCTTTCTTTATTGTATTTACTATATTGAGTCAGTTTTAGAGGATATTTTTTTTATATAAATTAAAGGATGTCGTTTATTTTCTTTTAAAATTAAATGTATGTATTTATCAAACCTTGTGTTAATGTTTTAAGAAGATTATGTTAGTTATATAAGCATTTTATTTTTACCATAAGCTTTAGTTTGTATCTTTTCAATTCAGAAATTGCTTTTTTTACTTAAGCAAGAGTCAATTTATTTAATATGTAAAGCTTCAATTATTTTATGCATTTTCTTGTATACAACATTCGATTTATGTGTCATGTCTATTGGTGTTATTGGTTCTTATGTTATAGATTTTGTTATATAATATTCACATGGATTTGGAGCTATACAAACCATGTATGCATATTTGCTGCACATTTTTTGTTAATATTTGTGCATTGCTATTTCACTATTCTATGAATTTTATGTGTTACTTGTAATTGCTCAACACATGCATTACATTTTTGTATGAACACATTTACTGTACTTACATCTATTGTCTATGATTATGCACCACGCATATATTTTTACACATATTTTGTATTTGTATTTTACGATCATGTATTGCACATATATTATTATTCATGTTTATGATTATGACATACATGTCATTACGTTTGTATACTTGCAACTATTCAACAATGTATAATCTATTTTCGCATGTCAATTTATTTGTGCATTCTTGCAATTGTTTGGTATAGCATGCACTATTTAATTATTATATTACAGCGTTATGCTAAATCTATGTTTTTACATGCATATAACTTTTGTAATAATCTTGTCTATTCATTTTATATTCAATACTATTATGTATAAATCAGCTGGCCTTGACTGCCTTGGACTGTCAATCATGACTTGCATAAAATATTTGCAATTTGTATCGGACCCATCATGTGATGAGTCACCGATTATTCATCATCAAGCATTATCAAATTATTCATTATTCATGTTTTGTATTTTATTGTATTGTATACATCTCTGCTAATTCATGCACATTTATACTCATGTATAAATCAGTTTGCAAGCCAACTGTGGCCTGTTTAACCTTATCATTATTATTGAGGTTTTATCTCTGAGTAGTTTAATGTTATAATATTGTTATCTAACATTCAATATCGATGATCAAGACAACCTACTGATGGTTGATATCTATAGTAAGAACGTACATGTTGTGTTTTCTTTATAATATAAATTTTAAAAAATGTATTATAAAAAATCGTTCGATTTTTGCGGGCAGTTATGGACAGTAATGTGGGAATTGTATAATCGAAAGGTTGGCTAATCTGATCATGGTCCAGCCATGCTCGCGCATCGATGTATAATAACACTGGATAGCGCGCTAGGTGGGAGTAAAAGCGCGAAAAACGGTCCGCCGGGTAAACAGCAGCCCCCCACCACAATAAGGCAAGAAGCCGTCACTAAGCATAAGTTTACACATTGTATGGAGCCGTGCTTCCGTGTTTTGTTAACTACATACTTAATTCAGTTCGGAAATTTTTCCGTGTTTATTAGCCAAACTGTTATGTAATTTTTATTATTTAATTGTATGTAATTTTGATTATTGTGATTATTAGTTTTGCATAATGGTAACTTCCTGTGCTGCTTACAACTGCACTAACAGATACAAGAAGAACAGTGGACTATCATTTTATAGGTAAGTACTGTATTTCGTTTAATTCCCTTATAACTTTTATTAGACTAATATAAAACATTCATTTTTTTCAAATCTCTACAAATTAATTACTGATTAAATTAATTATAAATTGTTATTTTTTTAACGTTGTATTCTTTTTCGTATAAACTGTGAATTGTCTATTACAGTGTATTGTCTGATAGCATTATTATATTATCAACATACCATAATATAAGAAATGCAAATGTCTAAGAAAAAACTATGGTTTTTCATATTTTACGTAAAGTACAGCATTAAAAATAAGGAAAACCGTACTATAATAACAACATTATTTTGTCCAGATTTCCACAAGATCAAGAGCTACGAAAGAAGTGGATTATAGCTACAAAAAGAAAAAATTTTGTTACTTCAAAACATACGTCACTTTGTAGCAAACAATTTTGCTAAAGACCAGTATCAGTTCAGACCCAACTGTAATTACGAACTGTTGAAAAGCGATGCCGTGCCAACGCTCTTTTACTTCCCCGTGCATCTTTCAAATCCTCTGACAAAAAAAAGGACATTATTAAAATCCAGGTAACATTTAACACAAATTTTTTCAAACAAATGCCTAGATAGATTGTAGGCATAAAATACAAATAAAACTTAGTTAATATTACTCTTATAGTAGTCATTTTTCTACTAAATCTTCTGCTATTTTCATTTGCTTATGATAATAATTAATACTGATTTTATTGACAGCATTAAAGAAGACACATTATTTTTAAACAATTCGTAATTATGTAAGCCTAATTCATTTACAGAGTTACAATTACAATAATTTTATTTCTGAAGTAATTTTACTACACAAAATAAGTTGCCGCTTGAAACATCTTTATCAAAAAACCTAATCGATGGCGATGCTTATGCGGAGCCTGATAAGAATGATCCTACTGAGATTCCTGGTACATGCCAAACAATCATTAAACCACAACAGATAAGACATTAAATTTTATCTATTTCAACTCTGGTCTCAGCTACCGATTACTGATTATTTATCAATGGTTTTAACTAGCTGAAACTGCCATTGTAAAGCTAGTTATTTAACCAGCGGTTGTATTTGCATCACATAAAAAATAGGCTATTATTGATAAAATAAGTAGACCCAGTTAACAGTGTATTGTCTGATAGCACTATTATATTATCAGCATACCGTAATAATAATAATAGTAATAACCTTGTTTGAAGTAATTTCATTAAATACATTGGGCAAAATTGGAGAACGTTGTTATTGCCAATGAAACAGTATAAAATTAAGTCCTAATTTTTATTTTTCAGTTGTGTGTATCGCCTAGTGAAAAATTTCTCCGCCGGAAGGTGAAAATACTGCAACAGCGTTTACACAGAAGGGATGCTAAAATTAAATCAATGAAAGATATTATTTTAGTTTCAAAGAAAAAATTAAATTCTCCTGAAAGGTTACTAGAAATTTTAGAAGATAATTTTTCTGGTTTTCCGTTTAGAAATGATTATTAACTTTAGCAATAATAATAGAAATAAGTTTATGAAGTTTTATTCAGAGAAAATGAAGGAGTTTTCTTTAACCGTTTATTTCTACTGTCCCAAAGCTTATAAGTATTTGAGAAATCTAAACTTTCAGTTACCAAACCCATCAACTTTAAGAAGGTGGCTTTCTAATTTTAATTGCTCACCTGGTTTTTAGAAGTGATTTTTATATATTTAAAACAAAACGTTCAAAGCAAGGCCACATTTACAACACGTTAACTTGGTTTTTGATGCTATGAGCATAAGGAAACAACTAATCTACGATCCACGAGATGGGAAGAATTTTGGGTACCGTATGTGAATTTGGGTAATGATATAAAAGTAAATGAACACGAAACATTAGCTAGTGAAGCACTAGTCTTTCAGATAGTTGCACTACGAGGAAATTTCAAATGTGCCGTTGGTTATTTTTTTATTGATAAGATTAGTTCAGAAATGTTGTTCAAACTAATAAAAATGTGCATTATTAAATTATACGAATCAGGTATCCATGTACATAATGTAACATTTGATGGTACTAGTACAAATATAAACGATGTTACAAAACTTGGTTGCGAATTGCCAGAAAAGCCTTTTTTCAATGTGAAAATAAACAAAGAAATGTAACAGAAGTTTAATGAAGAAAGTTGTGTTAGTGGTTGAAATCACAAGCAGAATGATCACTGTTGCACACCACTATATAAAAATTATCGCAACACATTAGCAGATAAAGGTACTTTACTATCTACAGATGGTGTGATAGATTTTAAATATATTCAACGGCTAAACACTTTACAAAAAGAACAAGGATTAAAGTTTGCCAATAGCCTTTCAGACACACACATACATTATGGCAACAGAAAAATGAACGTGAAAATTGCGGCCCAAACCTTAAGTGCCAGCGTAGCAGACGCCATAGACTTTTTGATGTATAAACAACATCCTGATTTTATTGGTGCTAAACCAACAGTGGAATACATTAGAGTTATAGACAGGCTATTCGATTATTTTAATAGCAGGGACCCATCTGGGCAGCACTTCAAACAACCAATAAAGAAGGAGAATTTGGAAAATAACAATAAAATGTTTTGACGATAATTTTTTGGCATATTTAACGACGTTAAAAATTGAAAATATTCAGGTTCTGCGGCATCCTAGGAAAACATTTGCACTTGGATTTATTAAGAATATAAACGCAATAAAGATTCTGTCAAACAGATTATTAAATAGTTTACAATTCAAGTATATTATGACTTATAAGTTTTCTCAAGATCATTTGGAACTGTTATTTTCCTGTGTAAGATCTCGAGGGGGGCATAATAACAATCCTAATGTCAAGCAGTTCCAATGGGCCTTCAGGAAACTTATGTTCAAGAACAGCGTTAAAGCATCTGACAAAAGCAACTGTTTGAGTTTTGACATGACACTTCAAAACTCTGTTATGAGTTTTGCAGACGCAGAAGAAACAG
Organism: Magicicada septendecula; assembly: GCA_034769895.1. Lineage (NCBI taxonomy): Eukaryota > Metazoa > Arthropoda > Insecta > Hemiptera > Cicadidae > Magicicada > Magicicada septendecula. The sequence goes on along the minus strand of CM068370.1, from coordinate 359,292,416 downwards.
TGGACCTAAACTCAGTCAGCGTCTATGAAGAACCCATTAAAAACGTTAAATGTCTGCTGGAAAATAAAAATTCGTATTATAAAGATAATATTATTCTCTACTTGTCTGGATTTATTGTCAGAAAAATTAGTTCTAAGTTGAAATGTGAAGAATGTATAAGACTGCTGATAGCCGATGATAGCAACCTTAGCCCTTACACCCATTTTGTTGATTATATTTCAAAAGGAAATTGTGTCAGGGCTTCCTCAGATGTAATCAGGATAGTAAAATTTATGTACTCCCTTCTTAAAAATAAACAAAACATTGACAAAAACAATTTAGACACAAAAAAGATGATTATATTAGTGTGTAGAACCTTTACTAATGACATATTTAAAGGTCATACTTCTAACAATGATTATGGTGAAGACACTCACGAAATTAGATTAGTAATGTTAATAGGTAGTTTATTTTACAAAATTATGTGTTTTAGTATAGTTAAAGAAAAGACATCATCAGCTATGTTTTCGAAACTTGGTGTGCGTCAAAAATTAAATAAGTTAGTTCTATTTAGTAATGTTTAGCCCAGAATTGCAATATGTTATTCATAGCAAATGTAGTTAGTTTTATATCAAATGTAATATAGTTTGATTAGAAATAGTAAGATACGTTCTAATTATAGACTACGTTACACGTTATACGTTAGTTATACGTTATATGCAGATAGGCTGTAAACTAAGATTTTTTTGTACATATTTATCAATGTAAAAAAATGTAAAGCTATTTGTATTCTTGTTTAGTCAGTTTCCTTTATTTTATTGACAAAATAAAAACAAACTAGGGCCTACTACAGAAAAGAGGTAATTATTATACCCCAACCAACCGGTATAGTTAGCGAAAATATGTGTGCAAAACTTTAATTTTACCGGTAACTTGTTTGTTGTTTATAGATCTATATCGACGAAAAAAAGTGTACGAGCTTCTGTTATGAACAACAGAAATTAAATTTATATTTACATTATTTTTAAATTAGTATCAGGTATTTCATTTAATCTGATTAATATAAAATACACAATTTTCATAACAAGACTGTTTATGCGACGATCAAATCGGTTAAACTAATATTAAGATAACACTGCGAGTATGCAGGCGAAGTGGCTTTTGCCTTAAAGTGGTGGGGCGAGCGTAGAGTTGAGCGGACTGAATTCAGTACACGCAGTCGGCAATCCAGTGTTATTATACATCGATGTGCTCGCGTCGGCGAACATGTCGTCACAGTGCTCCGAGCGTCCGAATGCAGCAGACGTGAGTTACGCTTGTTGCTTCGGCTGTCATTTCTTTAATGTCGCGACAAATTATGTAGGCCTTAGGCCCTACAACATTTCATTTATGTCGCTAGAGTGTTGCGTAATTGCGCCTCACTTCTATAAGGTAACATTTTTTAACCGAACGTGATCTTCCAGATTTCTAATGCGTACAAAGCTTAGCTAACCTTACGAATTCAAACTTAAATTATAACATTTATACCTAATAAATGTGTTAAACTACAGTCCACTCACTCATCATTATTTTCTTCATCCTGGAAAATTTAATTCCACTAAAATATTAATTTACAAACATTAATTCTTAACAACCACATCTAATAACGTATGGATAGATATTCCACATAAAACGAAATTTTTAAGTTTTGATGTCATCGTTTAAAACATTACATCACAGCGCATAACAGAAAAGTTCTTTTCGTTGGAAAAGGTGGTCATAAAGCCGAAAGCCCTCTGGGCATGTTAGCTTTGCTGTAGATTGTACATTAGTTTCCGCTTTTACTAGTTTAGTAAGTGAAACTAATGCAATCGAGGAAGCTACGACAGTGCTACCGCTCTAAGTCTTAACGGCTGCATTTAGCGTCTTTGTTTAGAGGAAGCGACGCCAGCAAAAATAATAAAGGGTTTACAAACTTTAATAAATTGCATTAGTCAAACTAGGAGAAACGAACTGTTTCAAGAAACTGCTCTGCAAAGCAAACTTAGGAGGAATGAGCAAAAGAGAGAAAGTGAGAGAGTACGGAAGTGACGAAGATAAATTCTACAGTTTCCTGACAGACACTTTGTTGTCTTTTATAATACGGGCGCAAGTTAAAACAGCTATTAACTCACATAAAAACTGGCAGAGTTTATTTACCTTTTTTTTAATAACGTTTTGGGAAAGTATAACTTGTAGCTGCATATTAAATGTGTTTTTTTTAATAAATTACGATTTAAAATTAAAAAAAATTGTTTCCGAAACAGTAGAATCTTAAAATAAAATTTGTGCATTGTTGATGCCCACATGCCCATGTTATATGACTGTTGGAAACACCTTTTCAATTAACTCACTTCAGGGGTAAATTGTTTTGTACTATCCGCTTCCAAATAAGCATTCATTATCAATGATAACATTTTGTTATCAAATCCTTACATAGTAAAGCAATTCCACTTGGCATACTGACATCACAACCCTTACCTGAGTTAATGCATGTAAGAATATCATTAAATATTACAACGGTGAGGATATAAATATTATCGTATTGGCGAGTTCCTACGTGATTCTTTACACCCCACCGTGGGCGAAACTGTACCATACTTTACAGATCATTGTATGCAGCAGAAATGTGTAAAGCTGTGGACTGATCTAGGTCCACGCTAGATGCTGATGCCCTGTCCATACGTTTACGCCACTAGTCCAGCATCCAGCAGGCACGATATCTGATTAGAATGCAAGGCGTCGTAGTATAAATACCGGATTTCGAATCTGTCCAGTTCAGTTACAGCTGTTGGGAAGTGCGGATCGCAGTATTGGGCAAACTGATCCTTGTGTTAATTAATGCAGAACTGTAATAAGGTGACATTTATTTTGTTGTTTGGACGAATTTGACGTGAATTATTGTGTAAGAGTGTTTTGTTGATTTATAAATGCCGTTAGGGTGTAACTGAGTTTTGTGTTAGTGACTACATAAGTGTCAGTTATACTGTTTCCTCTGTACCCACGACGATCTTGTGTGTTCTTTGTAACAAGATACCATTGGGTATCTATTATAATAATAATAATAATAATAATAATAATAATAATAATAATAATAATTATTATTATTATTATTATTATTATTATTATTGTTACAAGGAATGCAGATTGATAACATTTTAGCTAATGGGAAATTAGGAAATTTAGTAGAGGATACTAGGGATTTTAGAGGATGTGACGTTGAGTCTATTTTCTGCTCATATAAAAAATTAGTATTCCAGGTAGTTGGAGAAAGGCTGGGCCTACAAAGCACCAGTGCTCCAAGCAAACTTTTAAAGTACACCTGCTGCAAGATGAAAGTATAAGATACCTCCACCATACCCGGTTGAATCAGTTTGCACAACAAAACCCAATCAGTAACAATATAAATCAAGAATGGGGTAACATCAGACACGTCATATTACAAGCAGCATTCGAAGCATTGGACGAGACTTAAAACGTATGGAAACCCAGTCCTACAAGTAGGGAATGACGATATTAGGCAAATAATAGATGCTAAAAAGCAGGCATACCGGGAACAATGAAACACTAGCCTTAAACACTGATCAGGCAAGGTGTGAATATAAGCGCTGCTGTGCCATTGCCAGAAGAGAAGTCGGGAAAATCAAGCGAAGTACATGTGATAAATATGGAAGTGATATAGAAGACGATGTACACGGCAGGCAGGAAAAGACTTACATAATATTAAGGCATTTGAATCGAACGGAAAGGGATAACCTAAGGATCAGTAATATCTGAAAACAACAATGGCTTGCATAGTATGAGCAGCTATGGACCCAGGATCAACTGTAAGAAACCACCTTTGCTGATATCAGCGGTTGTGTGGACCCAATAACAGTGGATGAATTGTTAACTGCCGAAAAAAGAGGAAACCACCGGGCACTCATGGGCTGAATATGGAACTTATGAAGTATGCACCAGCCTTCTTGAATGATCGTTTGCTGCAGTATAGTAATCTATGCTGGACCACTGGTTATTTTCCTGACGACTGGCGGATTGCAAAAGAAATTCCCATATTCAAAAAAGGTGATCGTAGTGACTGCAGGAATTACAGAGGAGTCAGCCTTCTTAATACTTCATATAAATCATATGCATCGTCTATTAAGAATACGGTTGAATGCAATAACAGAGACCATGCTTTTAGAGGCCCAGAACGTTTTCAGGAAGGGCAGATCATGTTTAGATTGCATATTTACAATAGCTGAACTCATTGAAAAGCGTAGAGATTGTCAGCTCCCACATACATAGCTTTCATCGACATCGGGAAGGCGTTTGACAGGGTGAATCAGAGCAAACTATGAGCAATAAGGGCAAGGGAAAGAGTTACCATAAATGGATCTACAGAGTCTTTATGTAGAGAATAAAAACTTAATTGAAGCAAGGAAACTAAGAACAGCTCCTAGAGTTGGCCTCATCAATTGTGGAGTACGACAAGAGTTTTCATTATCACCTTCTCTATTTAATTTATATATTGACGCTGTCATACAAAAATGGCAAATTTTCATTGTTTGTATATTCGTTGGGCAAAAAGTAGAAAATAACTTGACAGACGACAGAAGACAGAGTTCGGCATGCCACTACACACATTTTGTAGAGCCTATGATCGATAGGAAGGACCAGTGTGACCGGATCTTTTATTTTTTCGGACATTTTTGGAAAGAAAAGGAAGTTACCATGAAGAGATGGAGACGATACTACAAACCCAGAAGTAAACCCTATATGAACAAAAAAAGGCCTTGCTCCAAGTAAAGTGTTAAACATATACAGGCTAATATCCAACAGGAAATGGGGTTGTTTAGGCGATGTTCCGGTAACAGGAGTGTTTGTCCTTTCGAGTAAATTGCATTTTACCTTCTCACTACTCCCAAGAAACAATAACAATAACAATAACAATAACAATAACAATAACAATAACAATAACCATAGCGATAACGATAACGATAACGATAGCGATAGCGATAGCAATAGCAATAGGAATAGCAATAGCAATAGTAATGACAATGACAATGACAATGACAATGACAATAACAATGGTAACGACAACGACATCGACAACGACAACGACAACGACAATAACCATAACCATGACCATGACAATTACAATGACAATGACAATGACAATTACAATGACAACGACAACGACGACGACGACGACGACGACGACGGCGACGACGACGACGACGACGACGACGACGACAACAACAAGAACAACAACAACAACAACAACAACAACAACAACAACAACAACAACGACGACGACGACGACGACGACGACGACGACGACGACGACAACAACAACAACAACAACAACAACAACACCAACACCAACAACAACAACACTAATAACTTATTATTATTATTATTATTATTATTATTATTATTATTATTGCTACCTTCTTATTGCACTGGATTTGCTGAAAGGGTAATGAAAGGACCCAGTCTATATTACGAAAACAAAGAAAATATCATTGCTAATATCATCCTTTAGTGGTTGATTTTCGTTTCATAAACAGAGGAATTTTAAAATATTTCCATCACACATTTTAAAACAGTGTAAAACATTCTCATACACACCCATTCATATACAGACCCATTCACAACAGCTTTAGATGAGCGAAAAATACTCGCTTGTATAAATAATTCTCCCTCAAAACACAGCAGCCGAACTTCGCAACGTCAAATCTTATTTTCCCGCGCTTCTCAACTCAAGGACAACGCAATGCACACTTATTGCTTTATATATATTACTTTCTGTTTGTATTACTGAGAGGAAAAACAACGCCTTGTAGATATAGCATTCAATTTCGTCTCCGCTATATTAAATATACTCCAATTGGATAAGATACGACGCCTCTGTACCTATTCCTGTCTTCTCTCTATTTCTCTGCCTGTCTGTTTATTTCCCTTAGGACTAATGCATGTACATTTAATCTCACTTTTCCCCTCTCATTCACTTGTTTATTCTGGAAAGCATATTTCTCTTCCTTTTCCCGCCAGTAAGCGGGAAGCTTATATATAATTAATCAAGTAATCGTGTAGGATTTGTTGTCGAACTCTGTGTCGCCATGACGATGCAGAACGTAAAACACAATTAGAGAATTTTATTGATGGTGTAATCGAAACGGCTTTACTATACGTGAATTTGTTGCGTAATAAGCTATAAAAAGCACAGAACTAACTGAAGGGATTGAGAATTCTTTTGGAACATTGTAACATGACATATGAGCCCAAAGATTTCAGTAACCTGAAATACTTACACATGTCAATAATCGAGTCAAAGAGACAAACCAAGTAATTTATCTAACATGCCAAGCATCAAAACTACATGAGCTACCTATCACCAAAGATAAACTCACAACAATAAGAGTTCATAAACTGATGGTAACTAGCAAGTGAAATGACATGATAATGAAAAGAAGATGCACCACACAATGATTGTACCACAGGAACCAACAACCCAATAGTTTACGGTCAGTGAAGAATCAGTGAAGAGTCAGCGAAGAATCAGCGAAGAATCAGTGAAGAGTCAGTGAAGAATCAGTGAAGAATCCGTGAAGAATCAATGAAGAACCAGTGAAGAATCAATGAAGAAACATACTACGAGAAGGACACCTAACAACCATGGCATAAAGTATAGATTCCAAGAGCCAGTCAACCTTAGATCAACATCTTACCCGTATATGCAATAACTAAACAACCTACAGATTGAAGAGATGGACAAGAAATGACTAAATGAGATGACCAATATACAGCAAATAATGTTATAAATGAATAGGACAAGATATGTTATAAAAAGAATGAAAATAACCATACTGTTTATTGAATAGAAGCTGTAAATAAAAGCATAGTAACATGTTATGCACAGCACCAATGTAACACAAAGAAGTATCAAATTTGTCTCAGAATGATACCAAATTTTAGTCAAATAGTCTAACAATCATGTAAGACAAGAAAAGGAATAACTAAAGGTTATTAGTTATCATTAATAAAACCAAACTTAAGAAAATAAGGTTAAAAGAATACAAATGTGTATCAACCCAACATACACATTGTTGGCACAAATGACAAAATCACATAACCTAAGATTAGGTACCATTCACCTAAATTCACAACTAGCAGTAGGAAAAACCTACCCAAACCAAAATGTTTTATGTGTTAAACCAAGTAGAAATAATAATCTTTCTACGGGTACCAATATAAGATACCCAAGATAAGTTTTAAATAAGAATATAAGCAAATAAAGTGAACCAAAACCAACCAAAATGGAATTCACTATATAAAACCTGAATAAAACCATACTATAAAACCAAATAGAAACAAAAGGTTAATGACTAGACCACAAGTAGAGTGTAATACCACTACTGTAATAGCATAAGAAGACTATAAGAAAGAATATAATGTATTATAATAGTAATTAAGAACACCTGTCATGTGACACCAGGTGTAAGTAATGTTATTTAATCATATGCAATATGGAACAGACTAGTGTATTAAAAAACACCAAGCCCATTACAGAGATACCATTATTGTTCAACTATTGCAACTAAATAATAATGACAAAAGAGCTAAAAAATACCAAATGAGAGTGACATTACGTATGCATCTCATAATGCAAAATAGAGACCACATTATTAACGAGAAATGACAAGGAATACATAATATTCCAAGTAGCAAAGGTTATCAGTAGTGTAACGAAACAAAATGTTATAAAAAGAATTGTATTGTATGTATTGAGTAAGTTAGCAGAGAACAACATAACACTAAAACTCGAAAAATCCCAATTAATAGCGAAGGAGGTTCAATTCTTAGGTTTCAATTTGACTGAACAAGGTATTTCCCCATCACAAGAAAAGGTTACTGCAATCCAGAAGTTACCACAACCAAAGAATAAGAGGCAACTCCAATCCTTCTTAGGACTGTGTAATTACTACCGGAAGTTCCAACGCAATTATTCCGCATTAACATCTAAATTTCAGGAACAGCTGTCTTCCAAAACCAAATGGATATGGGGACATGAACAGGATATACAACAAATAAAGGATAAATTCTTAGAGACAGTAACCCTTCATCATCCAAATTTTGATCACCCATTCTTTTTGAACTGTGACGCAAGTGATGTCAGTCTTGGGACGGTATTGTACCAAGAAGACAAAGAAGGAAACCATTTAGTCATCAGTTTCGCCAGTCGTGTGTTAAACCACTGTGAGAGAAGGTATAATGTTACTGAAAAGGAACTATTAAGCATAGTCTTTGCTTGTAGTAAGTTCCGAACGTACATTTTGGGATATCCTGCAACTGTCAGAACAGATCATAAGTCCATCTCATTTTTGAGAAGTTGTAAGCTGAGTCACGGAAGGCTTACAAGGTAGATACTCGCCTTGCAGGAGTATAATATCAAATGGGAATATATTCCAGGGAGTCAAAACGTGATAGCAGACGTGTTATCTCGAATAAACCTGGACACCCAGACATTTGAGGGTGAGAAGGAAAGGATTATAAAGGTGTACAACATTCTCAAAAGTAGATCTGATTTGGAGGCATTATTACAAAATATCAGAGCCAACCAATTATTAGACCCAAAATTAATAAAAATCAAGGAACGTTTGGAGAACCAAAACTCTCCAATAAACCAATTCTATTGTGAACAAGAAGAAATTTTGTTCATAAAAAATACATTGAACCAAGAAGACTGGAAGGTAATCATTCCCAGAATCATGGAGAAAGAACTAGTGTTGGAATATCACATAAGATACGGACATATGGGTGCAGTAAAGGTAGTGAAAGCATTGGAGGAAAATTGTTACATTAAGAACATACACAGGAAAGTACAAAATTATATAAAACCCTGTCATATCTGCCAATTGGTCAAAATTAATAATGAACGGAAGGAAGGTATAATGATACCTATATCGTCAGAACAAAAACTGGAAAAATTGTTCATTGACATATGCGGACCATTTCCTAGGAGTGAAGGTAGAAGCCGGTATAAATGCATTATAATCATTATGGACCACTTCACCAAATTCACCAAATTGTATCCAATCAGTCGAGCAACTACGCAGAAAATTCTTGAAGTAATAACTACACAATACATTCCAGAAATAGGAATACCTGTCTCAATAGTTACAGACCATGGTACACAATTTCGAGGCAGAAAAAGGAAGAACACATTGTTAGAACTGAACATCAAAAGCTATAAGACCTCCGTATACCACCTCAGTAGCAATCCATCAGAAAGAATACTGAGAGAAGTTGGTAGAATCTTAAGAAACTATTATCATCAACAACAAGGGAAGTGGCCTGATTACTTATCAGCTACAGAAGATTTTTTAAACTTGGCTTATCATCAATCCATAAATTGCACTTCATACACTGCCATGTATGAAAAACAACCACCCAGAGAGATCCAAGAATTAATTAAATTTCCTAAGTCTCCACAGTACCAATTTAATAAATTAAAATTTTATAATCAGGTGATGGAAAATTTGGAAAAACGTAGAAACAAATACCAGAAAATCAAGGGTAAAATAATTAAATATGAAGTAGGAGAGAAGGTGTTGTTAAAGAACAGGGAATTGCCTAGCACTCTAGAAGGGATATCAAAGAAGTTATTGTTACTCTACGTAGAACCCTACACCATAACAAAAAATCACAACAACAACACGTACGAATTAACCGACCCCATTTCAAAGAAGATCAAGGGCAATTATAATCAACAATCCATGAAAAAATATCACGAGGAAGAAAAGGAAAATGTAACATAGGTAATTATGTCCTCACACCTAATGAAGTGTTCAGAAATAATTAATTCTGAAGGGAGGCAATTTGTAACGAAACAAAATGTTATAAAAAGAATTGTCAATATAATATGGAAACCCTATCCAGAGAGGGAACAAGAAATCATAATTAATAGCCAATTAAAGGAAAATACTAAGTTTTGAAAAATCAGTAAGGAACCAAATATAACTAAATAAAAACAACCTTTGGCTTATTTAATATCATCAAGACACCCAGAAATTACCCAGTAGAGTAGGGCAGTAAACAAAGCAAAATTTAAATAAATAAACCTAGTAGGCCTAAATAACTTGCCATGAGTAACCCAACCAAACCCAATAAAGAGTACCAATTCATAAAATAAAATTGTATTAAACAAAATTGTATACACCTATAATCAAGGAAAGGAAAAGGGACACAACCCCTTACAGGGATAAAAGTAACATAATAATAAATAGTGACACAAACTACATTTAAACAGTGTGCTATTTATTTTTCATAAAAAAGTGTTTTATTATTATTAACAGACGGAAAAAAAGTTTATCATACAGACAATAGTTTAACAGTATAAATAAATTATAACTGTCAAAAACAAATATTATTATTAAGAGTTGTGTTATATATTATAAGAGTTCATGTTATCAGTTAATTAATTTAAATATATTTACCTCATGGAGTCAAGGTAGAAATTGCAATCAACCATAAGAAATTGTTCCATCATATATCAGAGAAATTCACTAATTACTAAGGTTTTACAGTTATAAACTGAGGCATGATTAATACCAAATTGTTTATAATTATATAATTAATAATCATATAAACATTGCATGTATCATTAGGATATAATAATAAAATTATATATTAAAAGTAATTTGTAAAATGTAAAGTAGTAAATGGGTATTGATCATATAACACTTAACCTGTACATAAATGGCAAATCAAAATTTAAGAAGTTTTGATCAGTTCGGTGACTAAAAAAGAAGAAATGACACTTAGTTGTTAATTGTGATGGAGAACAGTTTAATAGCGCGTGCCGAGATGTTATTAAAATGAAAATCTAAAATACTAAACCGTTTTGTGAAAGAAAATTTTTATGACAACCACTGAAGATAAATAATTCCTTCACTACAATCATCTCACTAACCAGGAACACACACAGTCAAGAAAATATAAAGAAAAATCAAGGAGACGGTCAGCAATATCGCCTAGATGTGTAACGTATAATTCGACTTAATAACTGACAATATTTTTTATCCAAAAACGAACATCCACTAGACAACACTCTAGTTCACACTAACACTAATCACTAGTGAACATTTTAACAAGTGAAAACAAATTCCATATCTAAAAGAATCAATGGTTACAAGGAAAACACTTATTTTGACACATTTAGTAAACTTCATTTATTATCTGACACGGACGACGGCAGCCATGATGATGACGTCACTCTAACCAGCATGCTTTGTTTGCATGCTCTAACCAGACATTGTATGTTGTTTCTTATTTAATTTTGTAATTTTTTTAGATTATAAGTACTAGAAAGATTTGTAAAGGTACTCTATATTGTTATTTATCATGTAATGGAACTTTTCGTAGCAGCCACAAGAATTCCCACGAAATATATTAAACCTATTTTATTATTTACTCCTGAGATAAATATCGATTGTTACTAACGTGTGTATCGAATGAAAATTTCTATCAATTTGAACTCCAATTACCGAGATTAAACAATTATGTTAATAAATCATATCCATGCGTTATCATTTCATGAACATAAGATATTATCAACATTTATTTTATAATTACCAAGACTAAGAAGACGTCGGAGAGTCGTTGGAAGTACACAAACTATAAAACCAAGATTAACCTCAAAGAATAGGGTTAAGCCTAATATCGAAGGTGAACTTAAGAATTGTTTGGGACGACTCGACCGCTATTTTTGAATTAATTTGGAAGTTGTAACTGCTGAATTGTAATAATAATAATTCTGATTATTAAACCAAGGCAGAATAATTCATTTCTTAACTTATATATTAAATCACATTAGAAAACACGCAACATAAATAATTCACGATCAATTGATACACTATTTGCAACTTTTTATTACAACTTAACATTTACAAAATAACACGGGCAAATTATTATACAACGGATACACGTTCAGTAATAGTAGTTAAAATCATTTATTATTATCAACTGGAGCCGTACAGAAAGTACATAAATACTTTCTGTTATGTAAAATATGTAAATACAAATATAGGAACATAGGCTAAGACAATGGTAGTTTAAGAAATGTATTTTATCAGTAGTTTTAAGTAACTAGCAACTAAGAAGTGCAAAAGAACTTGGAAGGCATGCCCTCGAGTGGGTATGAGTGCCATTAAATAGTGTTAATCGAAAATTAAATATAAATAATAGTGTATAGTAAATGGTGATAATCACAAACATTAACTTCCTTGATAATGGACCAAAGTACACCATGAGTAGACTCAAAATAAAGAGCCGAGTGTACCAATCCAGTGGTACGCTCAGATTTAAAATCTAAGCAATATTAAAAAAGTTATTACAATTATAAGGAACTCATGTCAAATTGAGCAAACATTTATACTCTTGACACCAAATACCCCACGCCAACTTCAACAATTGAAATAGTTCGCCGGGGGAGTGAGACCCCTCTTTCCTTTTTATGCTGTATATAAATTTTGTTGTATTTTATTTTGTTTTTTTTTGTACTTATATTTTTTTTTGAAAGAGAAGCCACAAGTTATTTAAAACTAGGCCGGAGCCTAGAGAAGTCAAAATGTGCTGGGTCCAGTATCAATCACGGTGAAGTACTTGGCCTCACAAAACCAATCGAAAGCTGAGTGGAGATCCGGAAGGGGAACCGAATCCACCCCAATATTGGAATTCAATTTCCGGTAATCTATCACCATACGGTGCTTACCCCCAGGCTTGGGTACCAGGAACGCTGGACTGGCATAGCTCGAATTGGAAGGTTCAATGACCCCTTGTTCTAACAGCTCTTGAACCTTCTCCCTCAGAACAGCCATTTTCGGAGGAGCGAATTTGTATGGGTGCGACCTCACTATCTTAGAATCCGTCAGACGAATTTTATATTCTAACAAATATGTGAGTCCCAACTTAGGAGTTAATACTGAGGGAAATTCCTCACACAGTCGGTCTAAGGTCCTCTGCTGGGCGGGAGTGAGATGATCTCGTGCAGAATCGGGACAAGCAACCTCTTGGATACCTCCCTTAGCTCCCTGGTATCCAAGAAAAGGAATAACAACGCCCCGATTAAATTTAAAATAACACTGGTGCCCATGGATGTCCAACACGAGACCACTTTTAGCAATGAAATCGGCACCCACAATACAATCAACTCCCAGAGCCGGAGAAACCAGAAAAGGCCACACCCAAGAAAAGCCATCGATCTTGAACTTAAAGGAAACCACCCGGGAGATGGGCAGAATTTCCCGTGAAGCAGTCCAGCACACTACGGACGACCGATCCGACCCTTTTATTAAGCCCTGTTTTTCAAGGTCCGCACATACTCGAGATGAGATGATAGATCGGGCTGACCCGGAGTCAACTAACGCTCTGAGTTGACCCTTCTTTACCTCGAGCGACAGGAAGGGGCATACAGAAGCCTTTTGCGGGACAGTAGCAAGGACCTTGATACCAGAAGAGTCAGGACCTATCCTTTGCCTGGAGGCACTTGAATCCCAAAAAGTCTTGTGACGAGGGGAAGACAACCTCCGACTTGTCCCCCCCCCCTGGTAACTTAGTTTTTTGGATACCGGACCCTCGGGGGAAGCGCTGGACGCATACCACCCTCCGTACAATCGCGGGCAACATGCCCCTGTCTACAACAGCGAAAGCAAACCACGCCTCTCAACTGTCCACCTCGATCGCCGGTATTTCTTTCTGGCCGGGGTTGGGACTGAACGACCCGTCGTTCCACCACTCGAGACTCGCCCGGACTAGCCCTTACTGGCCCACGGGACTCATCAATTGCTTGTATAGCCCGGGATAACACGCACATCTTCTCGAGGTCTTCATAGCTGCGCGGTCGCTCAGCAAAAATTAAACGCGAACTCTGCTGGGGAGTAACCCCTTCGAATATCATCTGCACTACTTCGATCTCGGGCAGTCCCAACCCCAAAATCCGGACAGCTTTGCGGATACTACGCACAAATTCCGCGAAGTTCTCGCCGTGAGCTTGCACCCGATAACAATGTTTATGCTGCAGCTGCTCCCGCAATCGGCCAGGCACGCATGCGTCCAACACCCCCCGATGGAAAGACGTCACACTGCCGCCACCTCGTATAGTCTGCGCGACCCGCTCATCCACGGACCCCCGACAGTAGGGATACACGAGTTCGAGTAGGGTGCCATCCGACATCCCCGGGAAGTCGGACAGCTGAAACAAAATTCTAAAAAAAGCCATCAATTTATCCACGTCCAGTCCATCAACGACCGGAAGCTGCTGAATAATGGAAGACAGGGGGTTAGGTAATTTGTTGTAAGAAACGCTCGATCCGCCCGAGAACGTCGGCAATTGGGCCGCCGGACTCTGCGTTTGCGCGATGTCCATATCAGGAGACTGGGGAGAGCTCACGGAAAGCTGAGACTTCACGGGCTCGAAGTTCCGCAATGCTTTCGCCACCTGTTCCGAAATCAGCTTCAGCGTGGCGCTGACTTCAGCAATTGTAGTTTGTGCGGACAAGTTCTCCAGTCGATGTTGCAGATGTTCCGCTCGTTGACGCACTCTCTGTCTCGCCCTGAGGCTGGAAGGGGCCGACTCAAAATCCTCCATCACCTCCCGCAACTCTCCCCACTTCTCCTGGCACAACTCGAGCTCCGCTGTCACATCAGTGACTTTTACGAGCGACGTCGCCCCTCCGGAGGAGAGGGCGTCTCTTAATTGCTTCCTCAAAGAAGCGACATCCCCTTGGGGCCTCCCACCCCGGGACTTATTCTCGAACTCTAACTCATGTTTCAAAAATAGGTCGGGATTCATGACACTCATGCCGCCAATGCTCTAATTATTCACCACACGCACCACATACAAACATGAAAACACCAATCACTAAACTAGGAAAACCTTGAGTACTGTTCTTCCATCAAGAGGACCCCCGGGTTCTCTAGCGCTGCGGAGACCTGGCCTACTTCGGAACCATCTACTCACACCACAGAAGGAGACAAGCAACAACCAACAATACTGAACACACATAACATCAAACATCAATTCGACACACACGTCTCACCAACACATAACTCACAGAAACCAACTAGCAATCAAAATTCATAATTCGGGAACTAGTAATCAAAAGTTAACATGAATTAAGTCGGTGACGGTACCGACTTCCAGTCGGGCCATACCGCATCCCGCTAATGTCACACGCTAAACGTCGACCCTGAATCAGCAATATTCTATCACCCAGGCGGCGATAGCTTGCACCAGCCGGAACAGAACCCCTAACATGTGACATAAATTTTGTAGTAGGCAGAGTAATGACTTTTGGCTATATATGAAAATATTTAAGTGTAAAAAAAAATCTCTAGCACGCTCCCCCAGTGCAGCACACAATTACAAACATCGTACTTAGTTTAATGAATTTAAATTATTAAAGTCACATGATGTTCAGAATGAATGTTCAGCTGACACACCCTATAGCAGACTGTCTAGCCACGTATGCACATGGTTTCAAAAGAAATTTAAACTGTGAATCAGGAGCACGGCAGGCCCGGCCAACGAAAAATAAAAGAGTTCATATCACCTTAATTATGAGCATGTGCTTCATCCTGAGTGTGTTCACCAGACTCCCTCCTCCGAACAGGTGTGTGTATGATGGTTCATGGCTGATGAAGATGGAGTTCTATCAGCAAGACCAGCATCTCCGGCTTTAGGCGAGAACCCTGGGAATTCATAAAAATTAGAAATGCTGTTCACAAAAAATTGTCAACCCAAGTTCCCAGGTAAATAACCTCAGAACGGGCCTTCAACCAACTCAAGATAAATGCACAAAGTTTCGGTTATTGTTATGTCTTTGAAAATTGCCAGAAGAGTAATAAAGTCTACCAGGAGATGATTAGCTCATTAAATAAAAAGATATTATTAAAAGGCGTAGCGTAAGAGTCACTGACACGCGCCGACAAAATCCAACAGGTTAGATTGCCACGTGGTGGCACAATTATTGCAATTTTCCCAAACATGATCACCTTCAAGGCATTCACAGTTGCACACAACTGAAATATTAACAATGTTTCCTCTAAGGGTGGTCTCACAAGTTATTTTACTGCCATAATTAATTAAAGAGAACACGCGTGCAATCTGTTGCATGCACGAGCACAATTCCACTCCATGCCTACGCACTGACTTTAGCTTATAATTTATATAACATTCTATGAAGCGATTACCGTGACTCTTACAATACAATAATCATAAAAAGAATATGAGCTTTATAAACTGAACATTAAATAATCATTTAATATACATACTGCCGGGTCGCACCCCATGCATTCGTCTTTCTCATACGGCTGCATACATTTCGTTAATTAAATTTAATTATTTTTGACGCATACAATAAGATGCTATGATCACTTACCGGGAAGTCTCGTAAATTCAGCCTGCCATAAGAGTAGAAGAAATAACTGCGTAGTACAATCTGTTCGGATCCCCGGAGTCGGTTGCTTCCTCTGAGTGCCGGTCTGTGACTGAATCAAGCGGCTACGATCTAACAAACAGCCAAACCTCCCCACAGAGTGCGCGCGCAGTTTTAACGGAGCCGTACAAATCTCGTCGCTTTAACTGACCCTTGCGTTCGCGTTATTTTAAAATTAATTTTCTAAAACCTTCGACTGCCGGGTTTGGCAAACACCGGCACAGGAGTATGTGCATCAAATTAAAGATCGTCAAACCAATCAAATCCAAGAAATTAACAAAATTTTGGACGATCGCAAAACGGAACGGCAGAGCGAGGCCTGCGTTCTCGTTACTTTTTAATCAACATCAGAAGGGAACAGACGGCTACAAAGCAGAGCAGAAAGTCAGCTGATCATATGATTTGTGCGCGTCACCGATGTAAACAGTGTAACGTAACCTCAAATTGTGATAGCTTAAATATTTTAGTATCAGAGGTGTGAAGTGTAACAGTGCGTAACAAGGATTGCTCAGTGTATAATCCAGAGCAATTCCGGGATTTATATTATAAATAAAAGGGAGTACAAGTGATTATTACATTCGTAGTTAAGAAATGAAAAACGATATAGTCGAAACATTTTTAAACAATGATCCTAGGTTAAGATGTATTCATGATATTATCTAATCAACAGTAATGACAATCCTCAGATATTTGAATATGCTAATTTTACGAATTTATTAAATTTCAAATAATTTTTATGTACGAATACTCCGTGTGACTTAACCACACGTAATGACAGTTGTCAATTATTACATATAAATGGAATTAACCAGTATTCACCAATGACCGAGATTTGTTAACTGGTAGATTAATTAACGAAAGTTAATAAAATATTTCAATGTTATGTATGTTTTATGATTTAGGAAAGGAATTTACTATTATAACCATTTCAATGTTTTTACTTACTATGAATAATAACCAAGGTTGTTAAGATACATGATAACTTACAGCCATGCAACTATGTTTATGTAGAACCAAGCAATGAATCAGATGTTTTACTAAATAACACTCCTTCAATATATAATATTATTGTTAAATTTTTAATTATTTTATCACGAATTATTTTAACATTAACTAACTTTCTTTCAACCATTTATTATCAATTGAATTTAATAATTCTGCTAACCTGAAATGTTCAGAGCAGACACATGTTTATTGTTTTGTATGTTAATTATAAGTGATGACTGAATTGTAGTCAATATCAAACTGCTTAATAACGATTGAATATTAGTTCTATTCAATGTTTTGGTATTCTGTCAGCTCAAAGAATCCACGAAGGTATTAAATTAATTTTAACCAAAAAGAACATTTAGATAAATTAACTTTGTAAACAGCTCTGCCACCCTGAGGCAAATTTTATAAAACTCAAAGTCTCATGTTACTTATTCTGAATTTTATTATAAATGATACATCAGATCAATCAAAGAGAGCACATTAATTGAATAAAATATTATTTGACACAAGAAAACGAAGTCAGTCAGTTTATTTCAATAGACTAAGTTGAAAACAGGTGAATGAATTTCATTGGTCAGCTCGACAAGCAGCGGCGAATACAAACACCGTAAGTCCGTATACAAATTGGATTGTGATATCGACCCTGCAAGTTCGACAAGACTCACCAAGTAAGTGATTGTTAATGCAAAATATTTGTGTTTTCAGTGCGGAACAAACACCACCATTTCAACGAGTCGACGGAAGAACCTTCATATAAATAAACTAACCGAAGTAGAAAATTGCTTCGATAAATAATTTCAGTGCATCAACCGAACTTATTCAAGTTGGATTCAACGCTAGGTTGAATTGAACCGGATAAGTCAATAATATTAAAATAATAAACAAAAGTTATTGCAAATTCTAAACAAAAATAAACGGGCAGTTAGCACCCCAGAACCCCAAACGACGTTTACCTACAACATCAATACTCGTTAGAACGCCATTAGTCTCCTTGACTGTGATTTTTGTATGGTGGCGGCGTTATGAATGAGTTAGTTATTTCGAAACGGCATTACTTAAAAGCAGTTGTCTGTGTGATATATTAAGAGTTTATTCGCTCTCAACTGCTAAGACCTAAACAAGACAATCGTATAAAATTTATTACTTGTAGAATATAGGTTCTAGGGCCACTTACCTCGGAAACATTCGCGTGAAAAGTATTTCACCACTAGCAACTCACCTTTTGCCGTATTCACCCACAGCAGTTCGTACAGAAGAGAATTCACCCACATAAATGTCATCTAGCAGGTTATTTGAGATATTAAGTTTTCATCGAACGTATACAAAGGGATTACAAAATATTGTTTGTTTTATACAATTAAAAGTAGAATTTAGGTAGGTATGAACACATTAAACGAGCCAGAATTGGGGAGTAATTACAGTATCCGTTTACGTTATTTAACATAGTCATACCTCAAAGTTACTTTCTGTTTTCTTGGGCTCAGGGCCTTACGTATCTGCTTCTAGAGTTGAACAACAGACTGCCCAAAATTCCACTGATCGATCATCGCGTCTGTGTCACTCTGCTCCTTCTGAAACATAGTATTAATTTAAAGACAGAATGACGCGTTATTTGGCAAAATTGTTTGAAACCGCTTGTAGCAATATCAACCATTGTCCACGTTGCGTCACGCTTCATACGAGATTGATTGGATTTGAAGAATGGAGTTGAATCTATAATACTGTTATGTAACGACCTTCAGCAGGAGGCCTCCTATCGCTGAACCACAATGTATTCTACATATTTCCGAAATATTTGTGAATTCAGTTAGTTGTCTAGGGTAGAGTTATGTGAGAATATACTTATTGCAGGAATAGTATCATCATGTTCAACAAGCATAGTGATAGAAGTGATTGTTGCGGTTCAGTGGAAAATGATTATCGTATTAACTTATTAACGTGCAACACTGTAATAAGACATTTATTTTTGTGCGTTGTACAATTTAAATTGAGTAATTGTATAAGGATGTCTTTTTTGATTTTTAACTGATGTTTGTGTTTAATTAAAGTTTCTAATTACCGAATTCACTGGTGTCATTTATTCTGTTCCTACTGTACAACACGACGGTCAATGCAAGTGACGTAACAATACTAATTTTTGAACGTTTAATTAATCCTCTATTAATAGCTTTTATAGGCATATAATGTGATTGTTTCTATGAAACAGGGGAATTCAACTTTCTCATCCACTTTGTTTTTCGATCATCCCCTATTTGAATTCTCCTTTTCCATTCTTCTTTTTACGATATCGCGGAAGTAAATATTTAATTAGCGTTTATAACTCTTAAAATATCAGTGATGTTACAATTTCAGAACATACTGTAACCTTCAAGCCATATATCTCACTTTTACTCTACTCTTTTTTAATGAAAGTGGTAAAATATGAATACAGAATCAAGTGAAAATATAGATAAATAAATAACCAATAAGTAAATGTGTTTATGTTACATAATATACCGTAATTGCTTCTTATTTTACAGTATACGAACAAGTATAATTCTACATATCCAGTAATTAATTAGTAGTGTACAACTCAATGGAGCCCACTCCCACCTTTAAAATAATTTACTTTTTAATTTTTGCAGTCCTCTATGAACTGTTCTGTGTTTGTGTCACTTCTTCGGTTCCATTTTTCTTCCATCGTCTCCATCTCCCGTTCTTCGTTTTCTTTGTATATTGAATAAACTTTTACCCATTTACCGTTTGTTATTCTTACACCGTTTATTTCCTCAACTCAGACCATGTAACTTTAACAAATTCCTTCTTTTATGTCTATTAGTCAGTACACATGTTAATAAATATAAAAGGATAAATATACTTCGTTTCTTTCCAGTTGTATCACACCAAAATATCTTGCAAAACAGCGACCTCTGACAATGAAAGGTTTATTGCATTATTATAACGTACATCCTACACTGTAGCCTCCACATTTTACATGTTATTATCATACCAAGTATTAGTAATATTATATCGTACAATGTTACCACTATTACCTCCATGTTTTCTGTTAACAAGTTTTTCTCTCATGTCTTTCATTACCACCATACATAGACTGAAAATCCTAACACCTGTTTTACCAAATAAATTCCTGTCTAATGTACAGAATTTTGAAATTCAGTAATTTATATAGAAATACAAAAATCTTTTAAAGAATCAGATATAATTACTTTTCAATGATTTAAACGTTAAAGAAATGTTTACGTTCTAAGATCGTCAAAGCGGTTGCGCTGTGAAAGGCGCTCATGAAGTCAAGTCCTATGGGCATATTCGCCTAGCTGTGTAGCTCGTTGAACAGTTCCAACTTTTACTTGTTTACTCAGTGTAACTAATGTCATTGAGGAAGCTACGACAGATATATAATTACCTTAATATCCACTTTAGCGATACACAGTTTCGTCACTGATGACGCGTTTCGGGACTAAGTCCCATCCTCAGATACATAATTAATAAATTAAAATATTAAAATCACGACCATGATACTGGTCAAGTCAAAATAAATAAAATAAATTATAAATCGCATGTAATAAGTTTTGCTAACCACGGCTGGAGCTCCCGCATGCGTTCACCCCCAACCGCGATTGTCACGCGACTGGTCAAAGATTAAGACAAACTGATTGCAGTGTCGAACAGGTAATTTGACGCAAAATTTACCTGGTCATTTAATAAACTGTTTTTGGTGTTACTATCTTTTAAAGCTTTATAAATTTCAAATTCCTCCAGACTATCCATCCGTCTACCCTTTTTACAAATATGCAACGCTGTTAAATTTTCTTCGAAGTTCGTATATTTATGTCCGCTTGATATTAAATGTTGTGCAAAGTTGGACTTATTATTACTTGGCTTAGGAATATGTTCTAGAAATCTTTTATAAAAACATCTGCCAGATTGACCGATATAGAACGCATCACAATCATCACATTTTATTTTATATACGCCACATTGCTTTTTTAATGGTAATTTGTTTTTGTTTTTGAAATAATTTCCTAAATTATTATTTGTTTTAAATGATAAAATATAGTTATTATCTTTAAGAACGGGTCTTAAAATATTTGGCATAATACCTGTGAAATTAGCCGAAAGATATTTATAATTTTTGTTACTTGCTTTTATAGAGTTTGAATTTTTAATATAGAATTTGAAATTTATAAAGCTTTAAAAGATAGTAACACCAAAAACAGTTTATTAAATGACCAGGTAAATTTTGCGTCAAATTACCTGTTCGACACTGCAATCAGTTTGTCTTAATCTTTGACCAGTCGCGTGACAATCGCGGTTGGGGGTGAACGCATGCGGGAGCTCCAGCCGTGGTTAGCAAAACTTATTACATGCGATTTATAATTTATTTTATTTATTTTGACTTGACCAGTATCATGGTCGTGATTTTAATATTTTAATTTATTAATTATGTATCTGAGGATGGGACTTAGTCCCGAAACGCGTCATCAGTGACGAAACTGTGTATCGCTAAAGTGGATATTAAGGTAATTATATATCATATAATAAGTGATACGGTACGCAAAAAATAAGTAATTAAGCTACGACAGCGCTACTGCTCTACTTTGTAGTTTCAACTAACTTAGTATCTTCTTGTAGAGAAAGTAGTAACACAAAGAGAACAGTAAAATTTCCTTTAAAACCCTTAATGAGTTGCACTAGTTAAACAAGAAGGAAAGAATTTTCTGAGGTGCGAAACTCCTGTGCAAAGCAGTATGAAGACAAATGAGAAAGGAAGAGGAAGTAAGCGAGTAGGGTCTGTGATGAAGATGAATTCCGCGGTTTCCTGACAACCACGTTGTTCTCTTATATAATGCGCATGCACGTTGAAAACGTTTTCATCTGGAGTTAATAGTAGCAGAGTTTATTTAGTTCTCTTTTTTATAAAAACGCGTTACATAAATGCAATTTAATGACTGTAGTTTAAATACACTTTTTTACTTCTTCAGAAATTAATTTATAAAATACTGTTTCCAGAACAGATGTATCTTCAAGAATAAAATTTTATAGCGTGATACACGTATAAGGTAAGACTGCAGACAAGGATTTTTTAACTAACTCATCTTGAAAGTTGAATGCTTTTGTAATATCCCGTTTAAAATGAACATTTATTATCAAATGTTTACCAGTTTTAGTTTTAGTTTTCTCATTAGTAAAATTTTGTTATTCAGATCTTCCTACAATATGTCAATTCCGGTTACTAACTAATACTTCTATTCGTACCCAAGCTAACAGACCCTTAAATAATATCATTGAATTAGCATTGTCAGTATTGTTACAAAGATCGTACGGATGTATATCTTTAAATATTCATTAAATTATTAAACGACAGAGATATCGATACAGTTTTAAAAAAAGTACACTTGAAAATTTCTATTTTCATGTAGTAACTACTTCGGTGGTTGATTAAATTAACAAATTGTGTTTATGAAATTGCATTATAAAATCTATATTTTAATGAAATGTTATCTTTTAAAATAAGAAATATTTTAATGTATGTATTCAAAGAAGAACTTTGAATAAGAATAATTGTGGATGAAAGCAACATATCTGTAACTTTAAAGAATTATACTGTAGCGTTGTATCTATAGAAAAGGATATACGTCACATATCAGATTTCAAGAAAATCCAGGTTACTAAAGTACAAACAGGAAATTCCTAAGATATTTAATTCGTTTGTGTCTATAAAGAATATTTATAATAAACTTAAAGATTTTTACCTTGTATAATCCACTAGGCGATCTCAGTTTTTTACATACAACATGTTTCGGGGACTAAATCCCCATCTTCAGGTACAGTAAAAAATTATTATTCCCCTAATACATAGGGGTCGTCGAAATGATTAAAATGTTTATACATAAAAACACACGCACAAAAATCACTGAATAAATTAACATATAACATAAACACACGAACACGTTAAAAGCGACGCGGTGCACCGGTCGACCTCCGATCGTCAACTAGTCTGTATTCGTGCTTCATTGCTTATCGTCAACGCGGTATCATATAATTTATTGGATTTAAATGATAGCTGATCGTTGAGTGACTGCTCTTTATTTACTTTGGATGCCTTGTATATTTCAAACTCTTCTAAAGCATTCAGGAAATGACCTTTATTACAAACGTGTATAGGCTCAATGTTCTCTTTGAATCCAGTGTAATTATGGTTTTCGTTTATGAGGTGGAGTGCGTAATTTGATGAGGTGGTTTGGGGTTTCTTTTTTGGTAGGTGTTCTTTAAACCTCTCGATAAATTTCCTCCCCGTTTGTCCGATATAGAACTTATCGCACTCACTGCACTGGTAAAAATCTTTAAGTTAATCATAATAGCGATCTGGAGACTGCAAAAAATGTATTTATAATAAATTTTCAGATTACGTACAGGTGAAGAGAAGAGACAAAAATTTGAAGTTAATGGTCGACTTCGAGCAGGATGTTCGAATATAACAGTGTCTTAATTTTTAAATTTTTAATAGCTAAACAATTACACTAAATCTTTTAAACACGCATTTCAAACAAAAAGCTTAATAAACCATACGACAATGTTTATTAAAAATCCAAGTGCAGATGGATTTTAAAAATAAAATTTTGTGCATGACACACGTCCAGGTAACTGCAATGGAAGTCTGTATGTGATATAGGCCTACGCCTGTGAAATGTGATAAAAAAAGCAATTAATACATACTAATGTAACAGTAAACGCGATTTATAAAAAATTATCAAAAAAATATTAAAATACTGGTGCTAGCTTTTCACAAATGACGGGAGAATGTGAACCTAGAAGGAGATATGGTAATGACAGATAAATCGTTATAATCTTGAGAGGGATAATTAAAATTGTTATTCAGTTGGAATGTAGATAGCTATTGAGGCATTTTGGGAAGCATAAACAAGACTTTAGACAGGATAAATAAGGTTGTAGCTAGCAATACGACTAACAAGGAGAGTATAGATATCAGTAGTAAAATTGTGGGACTATGTTGAACTGAAGTATACGCAAAATATATATTCGTTAAAAGAAAACATTTGTCGACAAATATTAGTTTTTGGTTACGAAGTCTTGATGTATCAATGTTAGAAATAAGTAGAAATATAGACATGAAAAGAGATGTGCATCTGGCAGAGACACAACAGAATGTATCGAAAGAAGTAAACTTCTGTGAACAAGTCAATACTACGTAGAAAAAAATAAATTTAGAATGGAATCCTACGTAAAAAGAAAGTTACCGATTTCGCCTGAAGAATGGAATTGTAGAAGCAATGAAAAAGCAAATCCTGTATAAGTTCAACTGTATGCCATAACATGCAAAACCGTAATATATGGCATATGCAGGCGGCGGTAGGTTTAGGTTGCATAGTTAGACATTTGTTAAAATTGCATTTCAAGATGGCCGTAATGTTAATGGAGCAAAAGTCTCGAAAATATGGGACCCCGTTCTTATGCGTCCGTGTTCGGTGTATTGGTATGACATGCAACCTAAAAATTGTATTCCTTTCGGTCTTGTTCAAAGAGACTGTATCTCTCTTTGTTCCTGGGGACAAGTCTCACAGCAGCCGCATTATTCGCAAAGCCTGGAACCACAGTTCACTGTCTCGTTGACTCTAAGTTCCACATAAACCGTACAAGTAACGTATTTTGCTTAAACGTCGAATTATCCAGGGAATAAATAAATGAAAAACTTAATACAATCTCATAAAATGGCAAGCTCTATGTAATGATTTCAATTAAATTTTACAAGTTATTAGATCTGTAATATCCCTTGCTGCTGTTTATTGGTTTTTTTTTTAGTAAATACTAGGCTTAATTTTACCTTATAAATTGTGCTTTCATATTAAGCAATTTTTCGTTTTATTATGTTTTTCCAACGGATTCCTCCTTTGTTCTTCATATCATGTACGAACTGATATCAACATTTCTATGTTGCCTTAATGTATCCTTGCTGCCTTTATATCTTTTTTTATATCAAACATCACCGACCGTAGTCATGACTATTACCGCCTACCATAAGAAACAAAACACCACAATAAAGATAATTGAAACGTTTATCTGAAAAATGTTGAATGATATATAGATTATCAAGGCAATCGCAATGCCTGATCAGACACTTTACTCTGGTTTAAAATTTTTTAGCAAGATCATAAAACGGACATATTAATTTACCGGACGTGTGATATACTTTAATACATTGAGTTTTGTCCTCACCACTTGAAGCAGTCTTATAATTTATATTAGAATCCTAATTTTTCCCTCGTTTTTATACGAGCTTTCCATCCGACTATTTTGCAATTATGTGCAAAATTATTTGTTATTTTCGTCAACGGCGCGTAAAGTATTTTCTTGTGTATTCTGTTTGGTAAGTAATATATTGTATAAGCATAACCTGCATACATATATAAACAGCATATAAACGGCAGTGAATCTTTGCCTCAGTTTAGATCTGTATGGGTCTAGTAGTGCCTTGCAATGTTTCTTTGTATTCTGTAGCCTCAGACAAATTATATTATGTGCCAGACGTTTTTCAGGTCTGCCTACCTGAAAATTTTGACTTTCATTATTAAGATACATTTTGAACACGTAAATTTCAAAACGTATTAACTTGAAAGAACAAATTTTTATACTATGACTAACTTCAGCTTATTAGTGTTCGGTGTAAATCTTCCTTCCACATTTTATAACATTTCTGACTTTTGTAACAATATATCAGCATAGATATGTGGTGTTGTATACAGTCACAAAACGTGGTGAAATTACAATGCATTTGTTATAAAAAAAAATCGGTATAAAATAACGATTAACGTTTTGAAATTAAAATTACGAGGCGTGTTCGTAACTTCGTGTTTTGCTTATCCAGTTCACTGTTGTTACAAAGATAACTTCTTCCTGTCTACAACGGTGCAGGACGTTTGATTACACACATTCAAAAGTAAACTATGTAAAATGATTGACACTTAGTAGCTTTTGGTGTAAAAAAACAATTTATTTGTATTCTAAAAGAACCAATATTACTGTTTTGTCTTATGTTATCCCACGTTTATTAATTTGAGTGTCCATCTAACTATTGTGAAACAAATATGATTATTAGCTAAGTTAAACGACGGTATTAGGATTTCCAAACAATATAAAATCGATAAAAAATAATTCTTAGAATGAATTAATTTACGGAGTACGCCAAAGTGGCAGCTTTGAAGTTCTAGATCTAAACCCAGTGTTTTTCTCAGTGATTGTGACTATCATAAGCTAGTGTTGGACGTGCATGGTGCTAAGAAGAAAGAACGGAAGGAACCACGGGATTACTGGATACTGAATAATTACTATGTTATGCTTGTTGAAAATAAAAGCAAACTAATTTATCCCCTCAAGCAAGGTGATAGTGCTATTCAGTTTTATGTCAGTGATACGGAGTTGTTTGATGTACTGCATGAAGCCCACTTAGCGATAGGCCAAGGAGGGAGCGACAGAATGTTAAAAGAACTTTCTATTAAGTGTAAAATCATTACGCGTCATGATGTTGAACTATACTTTCTTTATAGTGAGCCTTGTCAAAAAAAAAACTGCAAAAAGGTGTAAAAAAAAGTATAGTAAAAAAGATTGACGTCATCGATTTCCAATCCCAGAGAGACAGAGATTTTAAGTTTGTTATAGTTTATCAGGACCAGTTGACCAAATTTGTCGTCCTTCGGGTTCTCAAAAAAAAAAAAAAAAGACTGCTGAAGAAGTTGCGTACAACCTCACTAGTATTTTTACGCTATTACGCTATTTGGAGCTCCGTCTATTTTACAGTCTGATAATTGTAGAGAATTTTCTAATACAATTGTAAATAATTTGAAAGAATATTGGCCACCTTCAATAAAAAATGGTTTATGGTAAACCCCATCATTCACAAAGTCAGTGCAGTTTCGAACGGACAAATCAAGACATTGAACATATTATTGCAACTTGGATACAAGATGAGAAAACCGACCAATGGAGTGAGGACCTACGGTTTGTTCAGTTGATGAAAAATAGAGCCTTACACTCTGAGATCCAACGATCACCCTATGAAGCTCTGTTTGGATGTAAAGTTAAGGAAGGGCTTACTACATCCCCGATTCCCCATGATGTGTTAGAAACTCTTAAAAGTGAAAAAGATATCGAAAAGTCATCAACAATGAAATACTGAAAGACTACACAAAATACCGATGCCGGACTAACTGAATCTATCAACCCTGCCGTGCCTAACCTGATTCAGGCAACAAAGCATGCAAGCACTTCAACTGTAAGCATTGATCCTGTAGAGCATTTTAGCTCAGCCAAAACCACCGACCCAAATCCCGCTTTAGACGTGCTCAAGAATCCCGCCAAAATCCGACAACGGCATGCTGTATTTGTTCAAACGAAACTTTTGGTTCTGAAAAGCGTGTGGAGTGCTGAAGAGATATGCATAGTACGTGTGGAAATTTTTTGAACACTAGTGGCAGTAGTGGAGACAAGTGTGACGATGGCTAGAAGCTGTGTACTCTCTGCTTCAAAGCAAAAAATGCAACTGAAGAAAGAAAAAGGTCAAAATCATTTCTATAACTTCAAGCAAAGAAGATGAAATCTGATTCTGACAACAAATTTCCTTCAGCTCCTGTGGGCGCGTCTGTTCGTGTTCCAATTTCTGAAGTAGACAAGGGGCGGGGAGATCTTCGAAACATCCTAGCAATCGTTGTGAGTGTGACAGAAGACGGATTTTACTATCTAGGAACTACTAACAGATTGTTAAAGCAGCTATACACAAGATCGCAGTTCAATGTATGCCTAAGACATAGGGGATGCCTAAGAATGGGGGATCAAGATGTTCCTTAACAAGAAACCGCACTTTGTTCTGCTGATATTGCCCAATCATCAGGATCCGGACAACGGTTCGTAAAATGCATGTGCAAGACTAAATGTAAAAAAATGTAATTTTGTAAAAAACGAAAGAAAGTGTAGTACAAAATGTCACAGCTCTCTGTCTTGTTTTAATGAGTAGAGTATATTCCATATAATTAGAATTAATAAACACCAATAATATCTAATGTACTTTTTTTAACCAGATTGGTTAAAAAGTTCTTATACAATATATTTTTAATAAATAGTATCTGAACGTTAATTAAGTAGAGAACAGATAATTTCGAAATGTCATACATTCCTCCTCTGTGTAAAATCAACTCCCTACGTTTTTCTGAGTTCGTTTACTTCGATGAAGTTTTTTTATGTTGGGCGGCTCTGATAAACGTTTACTGTTTCCGGCCTATCAGACTTGTTGGTTATTCCTTCTCGTGGTTAAAATTACTGTTAACAGGGAAACAGAAACACTTCTTTTCACTGAAATGTTTCCACCGACACGGCAGAATGTAAATCTCTTCTAAGCCGCATTAATCCGTAATCGATTAAATGAACAGCAAATGTACAAGCAAACATTTCGATGTATTGTAAAAATATGAGAGGCAAATCGACTCTAAACAGACAGAGATGTTTTACAATGTCTAAAATTAATTAACATGTGCTTTGACAGTATACGGAATTGTTGTATTGTATTGTTGTGTGGATGAGGACTATTATTTTGGTTGAAGGTAAACTGATAACTGACACAGAAAAACAACATGGAGTATTAATACACTTTTTTATCCAAATCACACTCAGGACTAAAAAGTTGTCTTTCGAAAATGGTACAAAATTACAGCTTTTCACTACAAACAAAAATGACCACATCACTAACTTATGTTCCATAAAGTTACAGTTACGGCCAAATACGTACTTAATGTCACCCCACCCAAAGTATAATTTGGGTCGTCTTCATTCCTTCGTCTTTTTCGTAAACATGTGATATCTGTAAAGATCGTCAAAGGAAAAAGTGGTCAAACCCTTTTCTCCCATCCAGGCCTTTACCATATTCCTCCACTTCTTCTTTACTGTACAACAGTTTGTCCTTGGCCAGCCTACTTTATTTACTTCTGCAGATTCCAGTGAAATGTATGTTTACGTTATAAATGCTGCTATGTTCCAGTTATACATGCTGCTTACGTTTCTTCTTAAGCTATGCTCCAATCATAGGTATTTAGTTTTTGCGGACCTAATGTAGGCATACAGTAGTCAATCGGACGCTAACTGGATAATTTTATTAAATCCTTTCAATAAACCCGTTTCTATCACTGTGATTCCGGTACGGGAACAAATTTAAATTTAAATTAAGATCGATATTTTGATTATCTTTCTCTCGTGAGTCGTCTGACTGTTTTGAGCCGTCGTCAACCTTTTCCCATCCTGAAAAAATTTCGTCATTTTCGAATACTCATAATATGTTACACCTTCAACATTCCGTCTCGCTGGTTTCATCTACAGTTCCTCCATTTACTCTGCCCTTAACACTCAACCTTCAGTGGCATTAGCCTCGTCTTAACACTCAACCAGCGCCTCGTCTTCTCGTTACAGTTCTCCACAGAGAGTTCTCCTTCCACCCAGTACTTTCAGAATAAGCTTACTTGGTTTCTTGCCACCATTTTATTTTTAACATTTTCTTACAACACCATACGTCAGATGCTTCTTTTTATGTCAGTCAGTTTTCCTATGGTCCGTGAATTGCTTTTCGTATAACGCGATGCTGCCATTTTCCGTTTCCCTGAAACTCCTTGTGATATGGAGTGTGTAACTATTATTAATCATAAGCTTATTATTATACTGTGACTGTTTAGATTGCGAATAGTAATAATTTACTAAAATTAGTCAGTCAGCTAGTCTATGTTCTGTGTTCTGTTATTAGTGATAAAGTAATGAATGGAATGAAAGATTATAAAAAGAAGACATGTAAAGTGAAGAAGGCAGTCATGTTAGAAATACAATTACATATTGCAGCGGTTCAAATTTGATTATACTAATAAGGATATGGTGAGTGTGTGAAATTTACAAACACGTCAATATGGAGGCGATGAAAAATTATTTATTATACACACAAATATAGTTTTTAAAGATGTATATTGTATCATAAATTGTCATGTATTGATAATAGAAATAATTTTTGTATTGTTCGGTAATATAAATCGATTTTACTTGGTTGCTGCAACGTCCTCCTCTCCTCTCGTCGCTCCCGTCCTGGCGTCCTCTCCTTCAGCGTCACTCCTTCCTGGTGTCCTCTTCGCCCTGTCGTTCTCTTCGTCTTGTCGTCCTCTTCTACAGCGTCACTCCTTCCTGGTGTCCTCTTCTACAGCAGCTGGCTCCAGCGGCGATATTTCAATGAGTCTCGTTGTTATTATGTTTGACTGCTAACATTAATTAGTCTCTTCATAAATTGTTCACTCACAGTGATTATAAATTTCACTCGTACAGTTTATTATTAATTTATACTTAATATTTTCTTAATCTCAGGGTTAATATGGGTATTAAGTAATGCGGTGCATTTAATGTACACCTTCCACGATATCTTGAAGTGTCTTTAAATTCCCTAAGCGGATATCTTAACTTACACGAAAACAGCACTATATTATATTATAATTTGTATCTAAATATTTTACCCACTCGGTTCTTAACGCAAAACTTCGTTAAGAATTACCAAGGTTATTTTATATATGATATTTCTATGTTCGTAAGAGAACAACTCTCTTCACTGGGAACAACTTCCCCTTGCAGATGCTAAAGCAGAACTGTGACCATCCTAACTCTACAACGAATGAATCTTACTGAATTTAGTGTATTCTGATTGGCTAAACCTAAGTCACATGACAAACAGCAAACAGATATACGAATTTCCTGAAAAACTTTGTATAATTTAGCAAATGCCTGCATGGAAATTATCTACGAATTTTATTACCCTATCATTGATAAGAGTTACAATTGAGTTTTTCTTCACTTAAAAAAAACATATTTCTAAAATAGTTATGAACCTCAGAGTATACACAAATTTGAGCTTTTTACATAAACAATTCATTGCCAAAGTTTCACGTCGATCGGTTAATTACCGCGGAAGATATCGCGATCACACGTTATCACACCCGCATACACGCACAAATTCACTCAAAAAATACATGACCATATAGAACACCTTTTTATGAAGAGTTTGGTATACCCTACATGCTTATACATTTCTAAATACAAAACTTACGGCTAAAAGACAAAATATTACATAAAACAAATTTAAACAAGAAAATGCTCGTCATCCATGTTCTCTGATACAAACAACATAGCTTATCATCCTGTGTACCGTTGCAATATATATATATATATATATATATACACACACATAGAGAGAGAGAGAGAGAGAGAGAGAGAGAGAGAGAGAGAGAGAGAGAGAGAGAGAGAGAGAGAGAGAGAGAGAGAGAGAGAGAGAGAAACAGATAGAAGGACAGACAGACAGCCAGAAAGACAGACATACAGACAGACAGAGAAGAGCGAGAGAGAGACAAATAGAATGACGGCCAAGGATCGACAGATAGAGAGACATATCTAATGTTCAGTTCCAGCTCGACTCGTTTATCCTACTCAAGTAAATTTAATACAGTGCAGCAAAAATTGAATGCTATCCCTGCTTGGAATCGTCGTCTCTTGTCAGTTACTGTGTGTGTGTGTGTGTGTGTGTGTGTGTGTGTGTGTGTGTGTGTGTGTGTGTGTGTGTGTGTGTGTGTGTGTGTGTGTGTGTGTGTGTGTGTGTGTGTAGAGAGAGAGCGAGAGTGTGAGAGAGAGACAGGGAGAGAGAGAGAGAGAGAGAGAGAGAGAGAGAGAGAGAGAGAGAGCAATAAGAGTAGGATTGTTCTTAGTATTGTTCTGGATTGTGTTTCCAAGTTGAGACACGCAGTGGAAATACGACTTTTCTCTGCGAATATAGGCTATATTGTTTCTATGTAGGACTTTTGTGTGCATTAGAATACGATTGCGAGTGTGAGGACTAGTGTGCGTGGATGTTGCCGCGGTTATAAGTAATATTTGTAAACGATTATTTTAAGTATATAGAAATAGAAAGTAGTCAGCCATTACTAATGAGTTAGATATATCCAAAATAGTAAAACAGTCATCAGTCAAACATAAAAATTTCGATAATAATAACAGATCATTAGCATTCCTCACAATAGCAGCTCTAAATACATCTGAAGACTGACTTTCAGATTTCCTGAAAATGACTGCCAATGGCATACAATTGGCATCTACTCAGTCTTCTTTATGACTATTCCTTTTTAAGTTTAAAATAATATTTTCCTGTAGAAATCACAATGAATATAAAAATTGT
The DNA here is from genome assembly GCA_034769895.1 of Magicicada septendecula. Classification (NCBI taxonomy): domain Eukaryota; kingdom Metazoa; phylum Arthropoda; class Insecta; order Hemiptera; family Cicadidae; genus Magicicada; species Magicicada septendecula. The sequence continues at coordinate 359,259,695 of CM068370.1, read as the reverse complement.
TCTAGATAACTCAAGAGGTTAAAGTAATTTAAACGAAGAAAGTTATATTTAGGAACGAACGATATTAAGTAATTATTTGTTTCAACTGAAGCTTCAAGGTATTGTGTGATTATTATTGTTTAGTGTCAATAGTTATAATGGTGAACCGTTTCTTGTGTAGATTAATTGTAAACTTCGATATGATTATGAGTTGCATAAAACCGCTGCTTAATACCTGTTATTATTTCTTGTCTGTAGTATCAGTTTATCTTCATCAAAAGATTGTCATCATTAACAAAACTATATCACATAACGAAATGTTGTGAAGTATTTATTGGTAAACGTTTTACTACGTCACATTATTGAATCAAATGTTTTTTAGTTTTCATTGTAGTTAGACGTCATCAGGTTCTTTCCTGTATTTCGATCTGACTCGCCACTCGCATTTTGGCATTTACACATAAATATGTCGAAATATTTTGTGTTATACTTGATATCGATTGATTCGCTCTTTCTGTAATATAATGATGGATGGAAGAGTATTAGGGATGATTTACAGTCTGGCGTGTTTGCGGAAACATTTCAATGATGAGAAGGGCAGTTTTTCCTGTTGACAGTAGCTTTAAACACGAGAGAACATGATCGACCAGTCGGATACGGTTGGAAAAATAAACGTATATTAATGCTGTTCAACATAAATAAATTCAACTAAATAACTGGACTGCTAAAAAAAAGAAAAATATATTCTAAAAAAAATAAAAATTGTAATTCTCATGCATCTCGATTACTGTTAATTGAAGTTACACATTATTAGCTTGTGAGGCACTTAATTTGCCACTCATATTTGGAGTACAGGTATTTGTAACAAATTTATCTTTTACGTGTGGGTCATCAGAAAAGGCTTTATTTCCCAAAAAAGAACTAGTAACTGACTTTGACTTTATCCAGTTAACCTTAACCGATTAAGAATACTGTTATTAAAAGAAATCCATGTTACAGAAGACTTAGTAAACAAAAAAACAATATTCGATCACATTATGAAAAACTCCAAAGTGTTCTGTTTCACGTTATATTACAATTCGAATTAATTAAAAATGTATATCGTGAGAATAACATATAGGGCTACTGTGATTAATAAGGGGAAGAGAAATGCTCTTACACATAATAGAAATATCAGTGCCAATATTCAATATTGAGGGACTCTTTGAACACACACGATCTCTACGAAGATACTGCTTAACACCAGATAACATTTTTTTAAATTAAAATATGCGATGAATAACTTATGTATTTAGAAAATTGCAACATATGGGATCAGATATATAAAAATTTTGCAAGTGTTAGAAAAATGCTCTTTGAACATAGAAGGGTTAGCGAAATATTTCAATATACATAAATTGATATAGTCTGTTTACCAATCAACGTGCGCACTGTTTAAAAAAATTAAAAACGAATCTGTTTTAGATAGTCTGAAAGTGTAAAGGTTTAACTACGGAATTTTATCACAGAACAATTCTGTATAATTTACAATGCAAAATTGACCACAATGTTAGGAAGGAAACTAACAGGCAATAACATTTGGTCTTTAGAGAAATTAAGTGTTATGGAAAGTTTAACCAAACTCAGTAGTCATATAACAAGTATAGTATTGAGTTAAACCATTATTGCTTTCTTCATATAAGGAAGATAGCAGTACAGCGAGATAGTGAGGCTGTGGCTGCAGACTTTGTGGCTGCTGCGGTTACTGTGAGATTCCGGTCCCCGGAGACAAAGTGTGACACACAATCTCTTTGAGCAAAACTGATGGGAACAAATAGCGTGGGAATTGTAGACTGTTATTGTTGAAGAGGTACGAGTATGTTTAAAACATGTCACAATTTATAATTTTATTTAAAAGTGTTGCTTTTGAATTTTTATTTTTATAATTTTTGAATTTTTGACATTTATATTTTTTACTTGCATCTTTATAGACGCTAAGACAGTGAGACTTAAATTTTAAAACAACTTACATGTACAAATAAATACAGTAGTAGAGTAGCGTTTGTTGTCAACATCATTGAAAAATAGACAACCACAATTGTCCGTTTAATTACTCGGAAAATCATTATTGGGCATGTTGCTAATATAGAAATACCACTTGATCGTCCATTATCGAAGTTTCTGGAATTTAACTCATTTAACTATTTAGTAACTTTATAGTGTCTCTCCTGTCTGAGACATTATAACAGAGGGAACCAGTTTAATTGGTTACTTTCAATCAAACCGGCTGCCGATGTTAGTACGATTGCTTACCAACAAATCTGAAAATATGTAGAACAGGAATTAGGATTAGGTTACGCAAATTTACTCACTCTCTGGTTATTTAGCAAAAACATCTCTTTATTATATTGTCTTGAATAATAATTTAAATATTATTGTTATTTTGTTTTATTACGTTAAAAAAATAAATTACTCAAAAGTTCTGCATCAAATGCTCTTACGCCTTTTTAACATGTTACTCTGGTGAGCAAAATAAAAAATATATATTTATTAACTACATTAAATACCTCGGAACCGGGTTTTAACTTAATAATACTCTACAAAAAGTCAACATTATGCAAGCTATTGGAATATTAGTTTGCTCAAATTTCGAATTACCTTTTACCTTTAACTATCATCAGATTACTATTTCATTATTGTAATTACAGACACTACTATGTTAACATTTACATGATTAGAATAAGTCTTTGCAAAAATATACTGCTTTTGTTGCCATTGTTAAAAATATAATGGTTTGGTTTCACCTTGATACAATGTGATCAGCAGCAGGTTCTCTTGTTGTTACTCTTCAGTTGCGTTCCCTAGAAGTTCTACGATGTCGTTCGGGTGTCTCCATTTATTTTGTAGATTCTTAGTTGCGATCATGACGAAAGGATGCTGTTACCTGAAGCTCGTGAGTTTGTCGTTGTTGCTTCACTCCTGATGTACGGTGTTCACTTTTTACATTTTACATTTTGCTTTTAACTGCACTAATGTTACTCTATAATGTTTGGATAGAACATACTTTACAATTTAAACATTTCGTTTCCTTTTTTAAAGAGATGTGTCGGCTAAGTTAGTTACTTTTAGTTATTTCACTACATTTCAACTACATAACTCGTTTTACTTTAACCACATTTCAATTACTTGTGGAGTCTGTCACCACGAAAGATTACCTTCAGTTACATCGTTATTATTTTTTTTATATTTACACTTTTTCTTCACGACACATGGTAAAGCTGTTACCTTGTCTCTGATTCTGGCTCGACTGGGGTTGGTTTTGCGGCGGTAAGTAGGGAGAGGGAGCTGTTCGCGCGGAGAGAGAAAAGTAGTTTGTACTTTATTATTATTATTATCATACTAATTAACTACTATTAATAATACTACATTTTCTTTATTGAGTTAGGTATTTCTTATTATTATTGTTACGTCTTTCTATTTAATTATCATAATTATTAATTTTCGCTTCAATACAGAGTAATTTTCATGTCCGTACTAGATTTTTACAAGTTGATTCAGGCATATAAGTACACAGGGGAGGGTTAAATATTTTCTCACATGTCCTTTCAAATAAAAAATTATTTGTGCTATTTAAAATTCCTTTTAAATCGTCACATCCTCCTCCACTTAAAGATAAGGACGGGGCGATGGGGTATTAAAAAAAAACCTAAGAATTACAATTATATTTGACAGGGCACTTCGTGATGAAATTTCTCTCCACAAGGTTATTTCGATTCATCGATCGATTATCTTACATACTATACAAAATACGTAAAATTTAATACATATACAACACATAAAACACAAATTACATAATTCTACTTTATTTCAAATTCTTAAATCTACTACCGGTTTTTTTGTTTCTTCACTCGTTTGAAGGAGTGACACTCATGAGTAGTTTTCAGCATATTTGAGATATACTGTTTTACTGTAAGGTTAAAGATTCTCTAACTTTCTTACATAAGGGTTTTCGCATATTATAAGTGTGCGAAATATTTATAATATTCAACGCATAGAATCGCTTATTATTTTAACTTTTGGTTCTCTGCTCCTCCTCTTATTTCCTAATTTCGTCTTTCTCTTAGTCGCAAACGTGGATTACAATTTAGTGTATTACCACTATCATATTCATCAATCTTTGGATGAACATGTTATAGATTATTAATAACAATAGCGTATAGTAATAACAATAGAATTACCTTTATTTTACAGTGCTAGAGTTTTGTTGTGCGTCAGCTGACTTCTCATTATTTATTTTATTCTCGCAGAATATGAGCTAAGGTTGATCAGGCCTCGCTAGTATTCTTACGAGGTGTTTGAGTTTAGACTCAATTACGATATAGGATGTCACAAAGTCTTATTGTATTCCTGTATAAAATATATACGTATAATATGTTTCCTATATTTTATTCTTAATACTTTTGTAGTATTCTTGGTTTACTATCTTTCTCGTAGTCGTGCTTCTTTATTTTCACCAGGAGAAAACATTTTAATCTGTGATACATGACTTCTGCGAACGTAATTATTTGTATTGGGTTTGTACAGAGCTACTGTCACGGGGGTGATGAACTTGTGAATCGTGTAGGGGCCACACCATCGGTAAGATAGTTTGGAAGTGGTCCTATCAACGGCTCTACTCATAGGGTGAGTTTATACATGACTAAATCACCTACTTTGTACTTTATTTTCCGATTATTTCGCTCATGATATTTCCGCGATTTTTGTAAATTCGCTCGCAAATTTGCGCGAGCTTCGTTCCATATTTTTCTTATATTATTCCCATTTATTTCACGGGGCAATAACTCATGAATTTTCCACTTTGTGGTTAATGGATGGTTAGGTTTATATTTGTACAGCAAATCAAATGGTGTTGATTTATGTCCCTCATGATACGCAGAGTTGAATGCAAACTGTATCCATGATAGATTTTGATCCCACGCTGTCTGGCCTTTAGCGTGATACGATATTAAGGCGGATTTTAGGTTTCGCAAGTATCTCTCAGCTAGGTTTCCTTGCGGTCGGTACTCTGTAACTGTAATATGATTTATTCCCAATTTAAAACACATGTCATTAAATTCTTTAGATTTAAACTGAGGTCCATTGTCAGATACTAGGTGTACTGGAATACCATAATCTTTAAATAGTCCCTCTTGTAGAATCTTTATTGTCGTTGATGCTAAGGCACGCCTCATAGGATACATCCACACGAATTTAGTAAAAGAGTCCACGCAAATTAATAGCATTGTGTTTCCTGACTTAGAACGGGGATAGGGTCCGGAAAAATCTATGTATATCTTTGAAAAGGGTGTTGTGGGGATTTCTGAGATTAATCTTCCGACTTGACTGTTTCCTGCTGGCTTGCTCAGGGCACAGATTTCGCATTGTTTCACGAACTTAGTTATTTCACTGTTCATGTTTTCCCATTGATATTCCTTGCGAATACGATATATTGTTTTCCTTATTCCCATATGAGCTCCAATGGTTGATGAGTGATAGTATTCCATTAGCATGGGTTTAATAATTTCCGGGGCGATTATTCTCAATGACTTTCCGTTAGCTTTTTTATAACAAAGTACTCTTTTACTCAAGGTATACTTGTCAGAATAATTTCCTTTATCTACTTGTTCTATTATCTTCTGTAATTTCGGATCTTGTTGTTGGTGATGGGTTATATCCTTGAATGCAAGGGGGAATTCTGTTATTAGCGTATTTACAGTGGTGCTTTCAACCTTGTCTTCACCAGGTTTGGCATTGGGTAATTGGAACATGCGGGATAGTGTATCAGCGACTACATTTTGGGTACCACGAATATGTTGTACTTTAAACTTGTAGCAATTTAGTCTTAACACCCATCTTCCTATACGACCTAATTGTTTTGGATGGTTCAACAACCAGGATAAAGCTTGGTTGTCGGTCTCTAGTAGAAATCCCTTGTGTTCTAAAAACGGTTTGAACTTTTCTAAGGCAAACACTACAGCTAAACATTCAAGTTCATAGGCTGAGAACTTCCTTTCTTGCTCCGTCAAGGTACGTGATGCATAGCTGATCGGTAGTCTTGTATTATCTATTTCTTGGTATATTACTGCTCCTAATGCTACACTAGAACTGTCGGTCTGTACGACAAATGGTTTATTGAAGTCTGCTAACTGCAATACCGGGGGTGATATTATGCTTTCTTTGAGTGTTTCGTATGCGGCTTGGTGTCGAGTGGTCCACTCGAATTTAGCTCCTTTTTTTCTTAATGCATTTAATGGGGCTGCTATATCCGCTAGGTGGGGTATGTACTTATGAAAATAATTGATCATACCTAAAAATCGAGCTATACCTTTGGGGTCTCTGAATGGTAAAAATTCTCGGATTGCGCGTGTGCGTTCTGGGTCGATGCTAACCTTACCTTCGGCTGATACTATATGACCTAAGAAAGAGAATTGTTTTACGGCGAAATTAACTTTACTGGGGTTTACCGTTAGTCCAGCGTTCTTTAATCTTGATAATACCTCACGCAAATGATCAATGTGTTGATCCATGGATTCGTTATATATACTACTATGTCGTCAAGATAATGATATACGAATTTAAATTTAACGTCATGGAATATTTTTTCCAACAGTCTGCTACATACCGTACTTCCTTGTGATATTCCGAATGGTACTCTAGTAAATTGGTATAGATTAAATGGGACAGCAAACGCAGTTAGATGTTTTGATTCCTCAGCTAGTGGGATTTGGTGGAAGGCCTGGTTGAGATCCATAATGGTGAAAATTTTCGCTTTGGTAAAATAGTGGAACGCGCTGTGAATGTCAGGCAGGGGAATAGATTCAAATTCTATATTCTTATTCAGCTGTCTATAATCCACGACTAGTCTATGTTTATCAGTTCCTTTAGGTACTAGGAAAGCAGGAGAAGAATATGGGGAAGTTGACGGTTCAATGAGTTTGTTAATTTGGTTTCTCATTATGTCCATCTTGGGCGGTGATAATTTGTATGGATGCAGACGTATTACTTTGTGTTCACTTAAATTTATTTTGTATTCAATGAGATTGGTCAATCCTAACTTAGGTGTGAGTACAGTAAAAAATTCCGTTATTAATTTTTGGATCCTTTGTCGCTCATTCCCTTTTAAATGACTTAAACTAGATTCATGATGCTCCAACTGAATAGTTGAAGTTTCGCAGTTCTTGTTGTTATTAGCTCGGTGTCAAACTGACATTTTCGCGTGCAATCGAATCTAAAGCAATATTGTTTAGCGTATATGTCGAGAATTAAGCCAGTTTTGCTTATAAAATCGGCGCCTAGTATTAAGTTTTGTCCTAAATCTTCAGCTACGAGTAGTGTAACATACCAAGTAAAATTCTTTATTTTTAACTTCACGGTAATACTGCGTGATATATTTAGATTTTGCTTATTTGCGGTGGCACACTTTATGTTCACTCTTTGGCTACGTCTTATAAGATTATGATTCGCTAATACAGTGGCTAGCTGTTGATTGATAATACTACGTGTAGATCCCGAATCGACTAAACCGAGGATATTCGTTGCTCCAAGGTCTATCTGTATGTAGGGTAATAGGCATATACTTGTTTTACATGTGCTAATGGAGTTGCACTTGTTAAAAAATCTAGTTACGGAAGGGGCGTTTGGGACATTAATACGCGTCTGTTTTGATCTGAATACCAGACGTTGGATGAATGTATACAACACATTTCCAGTTCTGTGAAGGTGGTTGGTCTCTTCATGAGTGCTAGGCGAGATCGCTCCTCGGGAGATAGTCCTACTAAAATAGTGTCTACTAGCTGTTGTTCACTCCAGCTCACTTGTAGTAATAAGGCAGATTCCCTTATGTTAGATATATAATGAGCTAGTCTTTCGTAAGCTCCTTGTACACGAAGTACAGAATTCCGCTTTAATATTTCGTAAATACCGGTGGGGATGAAATGTCTTATCAGGGTGGTATGTAGTTCTTCTAGAGGGTGATTATACACATAATCATGTCCAACATCATGTTGGAGAGTGACTCCAACACACGATCTTTTAACGGAGATTTACATTTAGGTAGAAGTACTTGTAAAATCTGGTGATCTCTTAGTTGTCGCAGATCTTTGATTTTTAATAGGTGCTTGACAAAATCTAGGAGTTTTGTAATATTCAGGCCATCCGTGGTTGGTATCTCAGATAAAATACGTTCTACAGGGTGAGTTATTTTTCCATAGAACTCATTGTTGAAATTTAATTGAGATTCCGTTACAGGTTTTTCCGCTGGTGGATTTGTCTGTAGGGTGGGTGGTAAATCGTAATTACACGTAATATTCCCTATTTCATTTGGATATGGCGAGGTGGTTACGGGGAGGGTATTTGCTTGTCTAGCAGTTAACCGATCTTCAGTGGGTTCTCTACTAAATTCCTGGAGAAATGGAATTTCTTCAGCACTTGGTTGTTGTTCTTGAGTAGGAGATTGTGTTGGGGAAATATTTAGTTTAGTCATGGCTTCTTCGATCTCTTCTATTCTAAACGATTCGGACTTCCTACGTAATTCGCGCACTTCTGTGTCTGGTAATTGTCGTAACGCTTCTTCCGCAAATTTTGCGCGTCCGGTGGTGTAACTTTGTCACCGGGCCAATTCAACAGATTGGTAATGCGGCGGATTAGATGTTCTATTCTCTGCGTGGTTCTTAAAATTACCGCGGGGGATTTTTCGTCTCGCAGGGTTTGTGCGATTGAGATAAGTTCCGTAAATTTACTATAGCATGTTTCCTTTTCACTTTCGAAATCTAATACACTTAAACGATTCAACAGTGAGGGTTTGTCTGGTTTATTCTCGCGTAATATTTTGCGCAGTTCCGCGACCGTTGCGTTTGTATGTTTAAGACCGCGTAACAAAGCTTCATAGCTCAGTTCGTCCTTCAACAACAAGTCGGGGTTAAATCCAGCCATTGTAATTATGATTCTTAAATCTTATGTACTACTTATTTTAAATATGTTATCTATTTTAAACACTCTTACGAAATTTGAATTCCTGTAAACACACATATATATAATCACAATCTTATTCTAATAAATTCAGATATATGTAAATCTAGTAAGTATCTGTGGAGATACAGTTATTGAGGAGAAATTATCACTTTAATATGGAAAGAAATTTCACACGAAGAGTACATTGTTTACATTCACACAACAGATCAGCTGGTTGGGGGAGGTCTATTGTGTGCGTTACGGTGGCTTATTGTTTACCTTAGCAAGGCTTTATAACAAAGAATGGTGACTTCTGACAATTCGGAACACGTTTTATTTCCTGCACAGGATTGTCTGTTTAGTCAACCAGGGAATGTCATTCAAACAACTTACTTGTGTACGACGGGAGAGGGTACTTTTCTCGACACGAAACAAACATGAACTAGCCTGTAACTACCGTCAGGTTGAAAATTGAATATTTTTACAAGCGGGGACTTGCTTATTACGTCGATTTCCTAATACTACTATTATTACTTTATTAAAAAACTCTATTTATTTATTCACAAATCCAGAGTGAGTAAATTTACGCATTTTAGCAAGTTATTGTTAGTTATTTAGCACAGGGTACACAATTATTTTATAGATTAGCAGGGTGTTGCATTTTATCTGTGACACTCTGTAAACAATTTTTTTTTTTTTTTTTTACAAAGTAGCAGAGTGCGCATTTTATAGTGTCTCTCCTGTCTGAGACATTATAACAGAGGGAACCAGTTTAATTGGTTACTTTCAATCAAACCGGCTGCCGATATTAGTACGATTACTTACCAACAAATCTGAAAATATGTAGAACAGGAATTAGGATTAGGTTACGCAAATTTACTCATTCTCTGGTTATTTAGCAAAAACATCTCTTTATTATATTGTCTTGAATAATAATTTAAATATTATTGTTATTTTGTTTTATTACGTTAAAAAAAATAAATTACTCAAAAGTTCTGCATCAAATGCTCTTACGCCTTTTTAACATGTTACTCTGGTGAGCAAAATAAAAAATATATATTTATTAACTACATTAAATACCTCGGAACCGGGTTTTAACTTAATAATGCTCTACAAAAAGTCAACATTATGCAAGCTATTGGAATATTAGTTTGCTCAAATTTCGAATTACCTTTTACCTTTAACTATCATCAGATTACTATTTCATTATTGTAATTACAGACACTACTATGTTAACATTTACATGATTAGAATAAGTCTTTGCAAAAATATACTGCTTTTGTTGCCATTGTTAAAAATATAATGATTTGGTTTCACCTTGATACAATGTGATCAGCGGCAGGTTCTCTTGTTGTTACTCTTCAGTTGCGTTTCCTAGAAGTTCTACGATGTCGTTCGGGTGTCTCCATTTATTTTGTAGATTCTTAGTTGCGATCATGACGAAAGGATGCTGTTACCTGAAGCTCGTGAGTTTGTCGTTGTTGCTTCACTCCTGATGTACGGTGTTCACTTTTTACATTTTACATTTTGCTTTTAACTGCACTAATGTTACTCTATAATGTTTGGATAGAACATACATACAGTTACAGAAAAGTAGTTCGTACTTTATTATTATTATTATTATCATACTAATTAACTACTATTAATAATACTATATTTTCTTTATTGAGTTAGGTATTTCTTATTATTATTATTACGTCTTTCTATTTAATTATCATAATTATTAATTTTTGCTTCAATACAGAGTAATTTTCATGTCCGTACTAGATTTTTACAAGTTGATTCAGGCATATAAGTACACAGGGGAGGGTTAAATATTTTCTTACATGTCCTTTCAAATAAAAAATTATTTGTGCTATTTAAAATTCCTTTTAAATCGTCACAACTTCTCTCAAATGTAGGACACAAACACTGTTCTGAACGCAATGCATTTACTGTTAGATAAAATACTAGTCAGTACCTGTTATGGTAGATAAATTATAAATTACCAGGGTCAATGGAGATTTAGCTTTACTAAACAAGAAAAAATAACATTCCAAAACTCTCTTATTACTTTATATTTTTACTTACTTCTTACTTCTTAATACGAGCATCCGAGGCTGGCTGCTTCGATGGCTCGATGTCTCCTGTAAGTGTCTGCTGCTAGCGGCCACCAACAACTCTCGGATAGTATTTTATCCAGAGTTTTTTCTCCGGCCACTTTGTGTTTAAGATTTTCCCTCGCTGGTAGCGTTGCCGGGCAATCCAAGAGAATGTGATTTAGGGTTTCGTCCTGATCCTTGCACATTTTACAAAGAGGACTGTCTTTTAGGTGAAACCTGTGCAGGTACCTGTTCGTCACGATGTGACCCATTCGTGCTCTTGCCGCAAATGACCCCACAGATCGAGGCATCCCTTTATAGATTTTTGGGCGGTTTCGGGATCTTTGGATGGCGAAGTACTCGCGTCTGGTACTACAATTCTCCCATCTCCGTTTCCAGGAGTCAATGAAGAACTTCCTGGCTGCTTCTTTGCACTGTGTCAGAGAATAACGCTGCGCCTGTACAGGGCCCATGCAGCAACCTTTACTGGCAAGAATATCTGCTACTTCATTTTCGTGAATCCCGCAGTGACTTGGAATCCATTGAAAAACAACATTCTTACCTTTTAAACTATTAAGTTGTTGCAGGATTTCCGATGTTCGAAAATAATAATCTGTGGTGTTCTGCGCTTGTAAGGCCTGTATAGAAGACATGGAGTCCGTGAGAATGCAGATGTCACGCGCATCGATGGCTTTGCAAAACTCCAGTGCAGCATTCAGGGCCAATAATTCAGCGTTCATACTTGAGGATGCGTCGCAGTGCAATGAAAAAGAGTCACCTGTTTCTGGGCAATAATAAGCAGCTCCTCCTTTATTGTTGACTTTGTCAACAGAACCGTCAGTGTATATTTTGGCGAATCCATGATATTTTTCCTAAATCAATGTGACTGACACTTCCCTTAGAAGTGCTGGCAAGTCTCGTCCTTTGGTCAGTGAACCAGGAATTTTTGTACATGCCTTTAGTTGGTCACGTAGCCAGGGCGGGATATCAAAAACAGCCGGAATTAACTCAGGCTGAATGAATTCTAAAACTCCGCCTGGCCTATTTCGGTGGTTGAATAGAGATTGCCGGATGTTAACCTCGATAAAGCCTTTTACTGGCTGGATAGCTTGCAATTGGAAGTGCTTCCTCCACTTTCTGGTTTGGATGTAAAGATCCAGTGGTTCTATTGCCAGCTCGATTTCCATTGCTTGAACACTTGTTGTTTTTGGGCAGCCCAAACAATTTCTAAGCGCAACATTCTGGAACGTTTGCAATTTCTTGATGTGTGTTTCAGCCGCTCCTCCCCACACTTCACACGAATATAGGATTTTGGATCTTACAAAAGACTGATAAAATTGTCTTAAAATGTACGTGTCTGCACCCCATTCTCTACTAGCAATCACTTTTAGAGCATTCAGTCGGCTGATACACTTTTCAATAGTGTAGCTTACCTGATCCCTCCATAGGAGTTTGGGATCCAGCTTTATTCCTAAAAGTATAGGGTTCGCGTTATAGGGGAGGGCATTTTTATTGAGTTTCAGCGACGGCTTATAATGTTTGTGGGTGTAGCGCCTAGAGAAAAAACACACTTCTGTTTTTGCCGTGGAGATGACTAAACCCCATTTTTCGGACCATTGGAAAATTTTATCGAGAAATTCTTGAACTCTATTTGTCGCAATTTCCGGTTCCTTATGCGTTGACCAGATCGTAATATCGTCTGCAAAAATCACCGCAGACACGTTTGTTGGGATCACATTTACCAAGTCTTGAAGAACAATATTAAAAAGTGTTGGGTTGATGACGGAACCTTACGGTATTCCATTAAGAGGAGGAGGAGGGGGGAGAGGGGTGTTCCTTCGGTCGAGAGGGTTTCATTTATTTTGGTTTTGATAGTCCTGTCTCTGAGGAAATGGACAATGTATTGTAAAATATTGCCTTTCAACCCAAATTTCATGCATTGTGCGATGATCGATATCCTTGAAACTCGGTCGAATGCGGCTTCGAAGTCAATCAACACTGCTGTCGTACATTTATTGTTTGAGAACCCTGAATAGATACTTTCGGAGAAATATAGAAGGGCATCGCACGTACTTCTTTTCGGCTTGAACCCAAATTGGTGCGGGCTGAGAATAGCGCGCTTTTCAAGCCTCCACGTTAGACGATTGTTGACCAACCTCTCCAGACGTTTGCCAGGGCATGATGTCAGGGCTATGGGTCTGTAAGACGAAGCCAGTTCCGGAGGTTTCCCGGTTTTTAACAGAGGAATTATAATGGCCTGTTTCCATTTCTGCGGTATTTCCCCAGACACCCAGATACGGTTTAGACAGAGCAGTAGTTCATGCAACAGGTCTTTCGAGCAATTTTGAATCATTAAATTGTGCACATTGTCCCCGTCGGGAGTAGACGGTTTGAGTTGATCTATTGCAGCTCTCATTTCAGAGCTTGTAAACGGTGGGTTGCAGTCATCCTTTTGTGATATTGCTGCGTCCAACTCCACCGAGAATCTGTGCTTCCGAGGTTTAAGATGGAAGGCCAAATCGTTTCGTCACCTGATTTTCCCATGTACATCTTGTTAAAAACTTCTGCAATTTCCCTCTCGCTGGTGACCGTGAGACCAGTGGCTGTTTGAATTTCAAAAATTTTTTGGTCCGCTTTACCTTGGATTGCCCTGAGTCGCTTCCATACGGCCGAACATGGAGTGTTTGAGTTTATCCCATTAACAAATTTACGCCAAGATGTTCTTTTTGCTGCTTTCACCGATCTTTTACTTTTAGCAGAGGCTTTGTTGTACTCACTCCTGAACGCGGGTGTCCGGAATTTCTTCCACTGCTTCCTAGCCCTTTGTCTTGCCTGTCTTAATGCCGATATTTCCTTTGTACACCAAATATTAGAAGGCTTTTGCCGTCTGTTTGGTTTTGAAGTTGGGATGCACTTTGAGGCGGCGGTTATTATACTATTTTCGATTTCATCAATACTGTTTGCGTTACAGTTGCTCGTGTGGAGCTTAAAGAGAGTCCAGTTTGCCTCTTTCACTTTGAACTTAGTGGCGATGGCGTTTCGTGCTTGATCATTCTTTCCCGAATCGACGCTGAAAAAAATAGGAAAATGGTCGCTAGTGAGGTCACTTTCTATACGCCAATCTTTGATTATATCGATCATATCTGGTGAGATGAGGGTGAGGTCCAGTGTGCTGAGAGATCCCGAACTGGGTGATTGATATGTCGGCTCTTTGTTCTGATTTAGGAGTATAAGATTAGAGGAGAGAATCCAGTTGTACACCAGTGGGCCGTTTCTATTCTCGGCTCCCTCATTCCATTCTGCATGTTTGGCATTGAAATCCCCCATAATGAGTAGGTACTTGGTGGAGCAATCCAATTATAATAGCTCGTCAAGCGTTACGTTTTGATTAAAAATGTAAACGTTTATTAACTTTACCACGACATCCTGACTTAATGTTATATCACAGGTTAGCACTTCCATATTAGTTGTGATAATTTGCTTATGATTGCTCACCACCACCGATCTGTGAATAATGGAGGCTACACCCCTCCTCTTTTATTTGGTCGAGAGAAATTGAAAATTCTAAAATCCTTAAAGCGAGGGTGTCGCTTTTCATCCAGAGGTAAACAGGCTTCTCGTACACAGATAACTTTAGCTTGAGTATCGTCGATGACTTGCTTCAACTCCTCTACTTTGTTCATTAGAGAACGCGCGTTCCAATGCATAAATGTCAATCGTTTTTCTATGATCGGAGTGATTGCTTGTTTGGCCCTCCTTTTCCGATCTTTGTAAGTAGTTCCTATAGAGACGTGTCGCTTCTTTACAACATTACGTTTTATACTTTCTATGTGCGTGTACAGTTCTTCTGCACTTTTCCCGTTGCGGCACCACAACTCTATCCTTTTAAGTTTTCCTATTCCTCGATGTCTCATAATAATGTTCTTGTCAATGCTATAAGATTTTCGCACATTTTTAATGTGTTCGTCATCAATATTCCAAATGTTTTCTTTTAATCTATCAGGATGATTGCGCTTCCTACGGGAAGGCTGTCTAAAATAGTTCTGAGAAGAACTGTTGGATGTGTCTGTTTGCATCACACAAATACAACGGAGGACTTCTAAAAGAAGCGACTGCTGATTTGGTTCACAACTGTGTTGCTATCCAGGGTCACCACGGGGAGGTATCAGCTTGACCCCTTTATATTTTTTACTAAAATAATAATATTCAATCAGACAATGGTTAATACGTTTTTATTATCACTGTAATAAACAGACAAAATTCCGAATACTACACTAATTTTATAATAATGTTTGTAACCATATAAAATTGATATGATAAGTAGTTTTGTTCTAGCTTTACGTTTGTGTTTGTTTCCATAAGTATTTTTAAATATATATCTACTATTTTGTAAACAATACTTCGTTATTGAGTTATTAAAATACCTTTATGTAAGAATTTTTAATATCAATATCCTGTTGTTAGAAAGAGGCAATACATTAACTAAACCATAAAAACACAAAAGTTTTAATTGATACAGATAAAGATTAGGTACAGTTAGAACAAGTCCTGTTGTTCATCTGATTCGCGTTTTATTATTTAATATCTTTAAAGACGATGTGCTGAAACAATATAAAAGACGTAGTTTTGGGAATAATACTGAGCTACAATGCCATATCAAATACTTTTCCGATGACCAAGTTATAATGCAGGGTAGTATATATAAACGGCAAGTTAGTATCCACAAATTTTGTGTGTGGTCTGTAGCATGTAGCTTACAACCAAAAATCTTAATATAAAATATTCAGATCTTTACACTCTTCGGTAAATGTCCAGTACGGGCAGAAGTTTTCATTTATAATTAAGCAATAGAATAATGCAGAGCGTTGATATCGCTTAAAATTTTAATGTCTAATATCAGTTAAAACAAATAAAAAGTTCTTAAGCTTTGTTGTTGTCCATGACGTGTCCGTATATCAAACACTTTGTAATGCAGTATTCCGACTTCGAATGCACAAAACAATACGAAAACGACGTCCTTAACGACAGACACAGTTTACATCACATACTATAATAAAGACGTCATATACAATATTGTTCTGATAATCAACACCACTATTCCAGCACCGGAACTGATAGAGATCGTGATGGCAGCCTGTGATCAAGTTTATGTATTAGGGGTAGCTGGTTCAGGCAAATTAAAAAACTGTATTTGGAAAATATGTTTCCGAATTCAAAAAAATGCGTTTACAAATATATTCTGAATTAAATTAATAGCTATTGCAGACTATATGATACAATGAAGAAATAACTATTATTACAAAGGTACTACAAATACAAAGTTAAATTTATAAGAAAATACAACAAAATTTTAAAAGTTGGTGGCAGTTCTTGCTTTACTGTATTATATGGTCTGAATCATGAGCACCAAGGCAAGGTGTTTTCCCATAAACGGAATCATGTATGAAATAAGGAAGTGTATAAAATTAGAACTCCTGTGGCAGAAATAGTACGAGTAAAGTAAAAGCATAGAAGAAGGAGCAAGACCAACGTTGAAACAATCTGTACATTTTATTCAAATATTTAATCTTAATCATAACTCAGTGGATTCGAAACAGTCAATTGGAGAGTCTCGAGAGTGTCTGGTGTGGTTAGTACACGTACACGTACATTCACATACGGAAAGTAATGATACATACTGAATGTGTGTTGGTTTTAAGTATACTCGTACTATCAATAATTTTGATGCGAGTGAATATGTTGGTATAAATATATTTAATAAATCGACTACTTAATATAGTTTTGACAATAAGATGTTATCTCTAAGAACAAAAAATTATGAAAGAACAGGCACACCATAATAAGTTTGATTAAATAAATCAAAGTAGTATAAACATATGTTGGAACAGAAACTAAGTACAGAAACTAAATTGGAAGCTAAAACCGCTTCAACGTGGTCATATAATGTAATCGTAGCAACACAAAATATTTAAATTTTAAAAGAACCTACTACCACTAAACTTACCTGTGCAGACAATAATTTCTACAAATGGAAAATGTACATTAAATACACAGCCCTTAAGTAACATTTACCAAAGGCGTTATTTAAAAAAATTACGTGCAGATAAAATCTGGTCTCTTTTGCAGGGGCAACACGCGGTTGTGTCCTCCATGCGTAATACAATATAACACAAACTGTCTGCCAGGAAACAAGAGTATTCTTCCTCGTAACTCTTTCCACTCCCTCAGTTTACATTTCTTACACATTTCTCTTTAGTTTTCCTCTTACAGGAGTTTCGTTATGTTAGTAACTTCTTTTCTGCTCCTTGAAGACTACTTCTCAATAAAATTTGTAAAACTCAGCAAGAAGGTTGTCTGTTGTTTCCGCTGCTGTAGCTTTTAAAAACGTTAAAGAAATGTCAAGATGTAAAAATCACACCGACGTATCGTTTGAATAGCTTCAATAATAAAATGAAAATATTAAATATTAAATAGATGTCACATTTCCTCTGTATTCGTTGTGATATCACTGATAATGTAGATCACTATGTTGCTCACTGACCAAGTTTCAGCGAATAGGTATGTGAAACAAGGAAAAGGAGGATGACAAGAAAACAAGGAAAGAGGCTCGGATAAAATTACAACACCTTGAGTGGAGACAACATTCATACCATCTGTTAAAAGCTGAACACGAAGTGATATACTACGCATTAAAGTTAAAGTTGAATTTTTTTTTTAATATTGAAGATAGCGTTGCGGAGACCAAAGAGAGATGTTTTGGTAATATTAAAAGAACGCCGGATGACAGGGTGCCCAAAGAAGTTTGCCCAACCATACTAGACAATGAAGTATGGGAAGGTATAGGAAACATTGGTAATATATATGTAATCTCTCTGGTAACGGAACAGACGATTCACCTGCTTTCTCATGCATGACGAAGGAGGAGGTATAATTTTTATAGTGTTCTTGCCCCACGCAATTGTATGATCGTAGCATAGATATTTGTGTTTCATACACAGTACTCACTCACCAAGCTACTCAGTCAGCAATTTCTTCTTTCTATAATTTCTGGTAGAAATAGTTAAATGGTTTGAGATGAGAGAATAAAGAAATAGAAGAGCTAAAGTAACTAAAAGACATGCATGTAGTTATCTCAAGGAACGTTAGAGAGAAATAGAGATAAAGAAGATAGAGAGAGAGAGAGAGAGAGAGAGAGAGAGAGAGAGAGAGAGAGAGAGAGAGAGAGAGAGAGAGAGAGAGAGAGAGAGAGGGAGAGAGAGGTAGACAGAAAGGGAGCTATATTTTTAGCATCAGCGTGTCTCATCCGACTGGAGTAAATTTAATATAGCACAGTCGAAATTGAATGCTTTTCCTGCTTCGAATGGTTGTCTCTCCTCAGTAATACTAACACAAATATATAGCAATAATGTACTATAGGTCTACTACTAGATTCCGTTCTGGAATTGAGAAACGCAGATAAATACGATTTGCCATTGCGAAGGTCGGCTGCCTGGT
This sequence comes from Magicicada septendecula, assembly GCA_034769895.1. NCBI lineage: Eukaryota > Metazoa > Arthropoda > Insecta > Hemiptera > Cicadidae > Magicicada > Magicicada septendecula. The sequence goes on along the minus strand of CM068370.1, from coordinate 359,241,174 downwards.
ATCGAGGAATTATGTATAATCCAGAGTGTGTTTGCAAGCCTGAACGCTGGCATGGATGTATTCACTCGCGTGTGTTTATACTGACGTTTGTGAGTGATTGTCATAAGTGTAGAAAAATTTAAAAGAAAAGAAAAGAGGTAACCACAGGTAAGGATTATTGTGTTTCTGACAACATTTCCCTTACCCTTGTACTTCTTATTCAGTATTTTATATTTTAAGACTTCGCCGTATAAACAAACAGTTGATGTCTTCAGTACAATAAAATATTATTAAATAAAATAAAGACATTTAGTAAAAATTATAAAACAATACAATGACTGAGAGGGTATAGGCTATACCTATCTAAGCTTGAAGAAAATGTTAAGGAATAAACATTTTACAGCATAACTGCCCTATCTTGTGTTCAGCTTTAGTATGCGTCCTTTGTATACGAGATGTTAATGGCATGTCCTTGGGAATTTCCCAGTCCCGACCTGTTGATACTCTCTTGCTCCGTTTTGAGACCGCTACAGATTCTTTGACATTACTTAACGCTTAAATTACTGAAAAACTCAACATAAAACAGTACTCTGGTATCTACAAGTAGATAAGTTTTTCATTTCATTTCAACCTCTTATTATTTCATTTGTCATTTACATGGTACAGCTTCCCATAAAATTGGCCATAAGCCTATATGATTTTGGAGGTGTTGATACCATAAGGCAAAATTGTGGTTATGTGATTATAAATGCAACACGCAAATGGACTCTAAGTAGTACATAACATTCCCAGACCTCTGAGAATAAACAAGAATATTTTAGTTATGCATTATACGTGCATTACACGTGGCTTTGGTGCAACCATAACACTGATGGAGTGCTACGCAGCAATGAAGTTGGCGAACTGCGTATTTAACAACGAAATAGGCGTGAGTCATACCTTATTCTAAAGTCTCGGTATTAAAAGTACGTATGTTGTACGGACTTTGTTACTTTCCAGGATCTTTAAAAGGGAAAAAATAAAGAATATTTTAAATATATGTCAGACCTGTTGTATGACTGTTTAAAGTAACAAAGCTTTGACACTTAGACAAAGGTCGAGGGAATTGGAGAGGTACTACCTTGGTACCGGGCTGACTGAACACTAGTCCCCACAAATCCCCATCGTTGGGTGAAATGTTAGCTCCCAAAGAAGCTCTCTGCAGCCAATACCGTACTGCGTGGTAAAATGCCACAATCTGAAAGATTTTATATTCATATTTATCGGTGTCCAAGCCACTTATTTATATTGATAGAATAAAGTATTTACCTTATTTTGTTTGTCCGTCTGGTGGCTTTATTTCTTCTTCGTTATTACGACGGGTTTCGGGACATGTGTCCCATCCTCAGTTATTGTCACTCAGCAGAGGTCGTCATTTAAGTAAAACTATCAACACATAAAACATATAACATAACTTACACATAATCAACAATAAAAACGATTCAACTTTGGAGCACGTACAAGTCGAGATGCGCATCCCGGACTACAACGGTCGACTGCCGAGTCTATGTTATTGCTCGCCGCGCACTGTGGACTTTGTCTGTATTTGTATAGCCGTATCGTATAGCTAATTTGACTGAAACTGTAACTGTTCATTTAGGAGGATTTCTTTTGTGTTTGTGTCCTTAAATGCCTTATATATTTCAAATTCCTCGACAGCACTCATGTATCTCCCTTTCTTGCATATGTGTAGGGGTTGAAAATTACTTGCAAAGTCTGTATAATTATGATTATTGTCAACTAGATGACGCGCATAATTTGATGTTATTCTGCTACGATCTTTTTTGGGCAGGTGTTCTCTAAAGCGTTTTTTAAACGCTCTACCCGTTTGTCCAATGTATAAACAACAACAGTCGCTACACTCAACCTTATAAACACCTGTCTTGTCTTCAACTGCTTTTGGGGGTTTTGTCGAACTATCTTACCAACGTTGTTACTGGTCCGGAACCCCATCCTAATGTTTACTTCTTTAAACGCGCTGTATAAAATTTTTGGTAGGGTGTTACCATAGTACGATGTTATGTACCTAGTCCCATTTTCACTACCTTCGCGTATTTCTTTGTTACCTTCCTTTTTTCGATGTTTTTTAATTAGATTGTGTATAATTGAGCTACTGTAACCGCTGGCCCTAGCTATATATTTAATTGTGTTAACTTCTTCGTGAAAGTCTTCCTTTTCCATTGGTATGGACAGTAGTCTATGCACGAAACTGTTATATACCGCCATCTTTTGGGAGAAAGGGTGATGTGATTCAGCGTTTATTGTGATATCTGTGGTAGTTGGCTTCCGGTATATCTGGTATCGGAAGTTGCTATTTAGTCTTGTGACTGTTAAGTCAAGAAAGTTAAGCTTGCCGTTTACCTCCGTTTCAAGGGTGAACTGTATGTTCTTATTAACGTTATTCATGTATTTTTTCATATTTTCTATCTGCCGCAATCTACCGTTAAAAATTATAAAAGTGTCATCAACGCATCGTGTATACGATACTAATCTGTTGGAGAATTTATTTTTGTAACTGAGCAGATATGTGTTCTCATAATAATTTAGGTATATATCAGCCAGCAGGCTAGATAAGAGGGAACCCATGGCTAGACTGTTTTCTGGATATAATAATTATTATTGAATGTAAAGTAATTCTGGTTTAATATAATTTCTAACAGCCCGATTATTTCGTTAATTTCTTCCTGGTTACATATTCTGGTATTAATAAGATTTGTTTTAAGGATAGCAAGTGTTTCCTTTACAGGGACATTTGTGTATAAATCAACAATGTCAAAAGAGGCTATTTTGTGGTTGGGTTGTATTGTGATGTTTTTCATTTTATTAACAAACTCAACGTTATACGCTTTCATTTTATTAACAAACCATCAACAAATACGCACACGACATAATGAAACATGTTTATCAGAAACAATTAATAAAACTTCGAACTCTTAAGCACGAACAGATAAAAGAGGACACCATCATATGTAAACACAAGTTCGACGCACGTGTCTCTAACTTGAAACCTATACAGTTTACCTCTGACGAAATAGATATTCTTAACAAAGGGTTGAACTATACTATACCTTATGTCAATAAAGACCACTTAACTCGCGAAATCATTAATGCGGAAGCTGCGATAAAAACAATACCAAGCCAGGCACTACAAAATGAAATTCATGGTATAATTAATAATAAATTAAATAAACTCTTGGGAAACAAAGTAACAAATAATAATAGTGTCTTTAAAATAAATCAGAAATAGGTGAAAGAAAACAAAATTCCGAAACAACTAAAAACTAAATTGAATAATAATAATGCCCTAGTTACGAAAGCAGATAAATGTCTGTCATAATAGACAAAGATGAGTACACGTTAAAAGTTAATGAGTTCATAAAAAACAATAATATCACAATGGTACAAATTGATCCACCTCAGGCTTTGTCAAAGTTTCAAATAACAAAATCAACCAGTGTACACACCTGTTTGACGTCTCTACTCGCCGTTCGTTGAAACCCGTTAACGCGGAGGCGCCTCGATTTATTGGCCTACTGAAAATACACAAACCCAGTGTACCATTCAGGCCTCTCATAAACTTTACCACTGCACCGAGTTACGGTGTATGTAAAAAACTTGCGGCTAAAATAAAAAGCAGTGTGAGAATAGAGAATAATCACAGTATAAAGAATAACGTTGAGTTTGTTAATAAAATGAAAAACCTCGCAATACAACCCAACCACAAAATAGCCTCTTTTGACATTGTTGATTTATACACAAATGTCCCTGTAAAGGAAACACTTGCTATCCTTAAAACAAATCTTATTAATACCAGAATATGTAACCAGGAAGAAATTAACGAAATAATCGGGCTGTTAGAAATTATATTAAACCAGAATTACTTGACATTCAATAATAATTATTATATCCAGAAAACAGTCTAGCCATGGGTTCCCTCTTATCTAGCCTGCTGGCTGATATATACCTAAATTATTATGAGAACACATATCTGCTCAGTTACAAAAATAAATTCTCCAACAGATTAGTATCGTATACACGATGCGTTGATGACACTTTTATAATTTTTAACGGTAGATTGCGGCAGATAGAAAATATGAAAAAATACATGAATAACGTTAATAAGAACATACAGTTCACCCTTGAAACGGAGGTAAACGGCAAGCTTAACTTTCTTGACTTAACAGTCACAAGACTAAATAGCAACTTCCGATACCAGATATACCGGAAGCCAACTACCACAGATATCACAATAAACGCTGAATCACATCACCCTTTCTCCCAAAAGATGGCGGTATATAACAGTTTCGTGCATAGACTACTGTCCATACCAATGGAAAAGGAAGACTTTCACGAAGAAGTTAACACAATTAAATATATAGCTAGGGCCAGCGGTTACAGTAGCTCAATTATACACAATCTAATTAAAAAACATCGAAAAAAGGAAGGTAACAAAGAAATACGCGAAGGTAGTGAAAATGGGACTAGGTACATAACATCGTACTATGGTAACACCCTACCAAAAATTTTATACAGCGCGTTTAAAGAAGTAAACATTAGGATGGGGTTCCGGACCAGTAACAACGTTGGTAAGATAGTTCGACAAAACCCCCAAAAGCAGTTGAAGACAAGACAGGTGTTTATAAGGTTGAGTGTAGCGACTGTTGTTGTTTCTACATTGGACAAACGGGTAGAGCGTTTAAAAAACGCTTTAGAGAACACCTGCCCAAAAAAGATCGTAGCAGAATAACATCAAATTATGCGCGTCATCTAGTTGACAATAATCATAATTATACAGACTTTGCAAGTAATTTTCAACCCCTACACATATGCAAGAAAGGGAGATACATGAGTGCTGTCGAGGAATTTGAAATATATAAGGCATTTAAGGACACAAACACAAAAGAAATCCTCCTAAATGAACAGTTACAGTTTCAGTCAAATTAGCTATACGATACGGCTATACAAATACAGACAAAGTCCACAGTGCGCGGCGAGCAATAACATAGACTCGGCAGTCGACCGTTGTAGTCCGGGATGCGCAGCTCGACTTGTACGTGCTCCAAAGTTGAATCGTTTTTATTGTTGATTATGTGTAAGTTATGTTATATGTTTTATGTGTTGATATTTTTACTTAAATGACGACCTCTGCTAGTGACAATACCTGAGGATGAGACACATGTCCCGAAACGCGTCGTAATAACGAAGAAGAAATAAAGCCACCAGACGGACAAACAAAATAAGGTAAATACTTTAGTCTATCAATCTGAAAGAGGTTGATAAAGAAATGTATGGATCTAGATCGGAAGGGAGATAAATATTCCTGCTGGAAGGCAGCAGGAGCGATCAGTACAAAGTTCAGTCGTAAGGGAAAATATCCTGTATCGGCTTATCTTTGGAATATTAATGGCGTGAATTTAGTTGCATTTAATCGGCTGTAGGCTGTATTACGTACACGCAAAACTGGTGTCTTTACTCTTGTAAGACAGCCAGTTTACAGAAGATAACCCAGACACAAAAACTGGCTGGAAATTAAGCCGGAATATGGCAGCCCCCACCATCGTCTTGCCCCGCGATATGCTAGTAACATATTCAGGGGACATATTAGTTACTACCGTGTCGCAAGAACGATGTAGAATTCGAAAGGACGGAGAGATGTGAGGCGTCCATAGAAGGATTAGAGTGACCGGCTGTAATCTATGTGCTTGGGTCCGGAACAAACCATTTTTGGTTTAAGGCTTGCTGAAGATGTTAATCATGATGAAAGGCTTTGACAAAAATAAAGAGTTTGTAAACACTAGCTTAACAAAATGTTCAACATCAATTACTCCGATAAAATTTATAATGAAGGTGTAGGGAGAAACTTATTATGAATGTATTGGGTTCAAAATGAGATCTTCAAGCCTAATTTTCCATGGTACCATATGTTAGTGTAATGTGAAATATTTAAGGGAACGTCAACTAGTAAACACAAATTTGTGATTTCTATAAACCTGTGATCTTCATTAGATGTTATGAATATTACCCTAACAATTGCTAAGACTAATAATATATACAATGTTCGTAAATACAGAAGCGAGTCATCAATTAAAGCCAGATATAATAGGTATTGAAATAAAACACAACAAAGAAAAGCGGACACTTCGTTCTGCTCGGTGGAATGTTGAGTAACTATGAAGGCTTTGACAAATTTTAATTTCATTGTTTTTTAACTTATTATTTTACACTTTGTTTTCTTGAACAGATTTATTATATGTTTAATTTTTTTTCTACTTGCAAATTTCTACTGTACATTAGTTTTTGTAAAGAGTATTGACTGGGAATTAGCAAATCTTCTCTGGGAATTGTCAGGTGTAAGTAAACAGTTTTAGTTTTTGAATATTAATTCCTAATTTGTGTTACTATAAATATGAGGGAAAGTGGTGTTTTTGGTGTCATAGTAAATAATCTACTAATGATCTGATGATGACAATAAAAATTTTTGTCAATAGACATTTTTGTCAAAATATTTTGAAACTTCTGTCTAGAGACTGACCAGAATTGGCAATAACTTTTCTCACGTATTTTTCATATATTGCTTTTGTATATTTTCTTGATATTTTATTTCCTTTTTGTGCTTATTATTTCTCAGGTTTGACTAATGATTTTCTTTTGTGTTTGAGAGTATAGTATGTATTTTTCGATTAAACTAAAGTTAGTTTAATTCTCTATTAACGCTTAACACTATCACGTATTTCTTGAAACGTGGTGTTCATTGGATTAATTGGTTCTGACGTCCGAATCATTACTGTACACTATAACTGCAAAAATGAACAAAATTTAAATACTTAAAGTCTGCCTTAAGAAGAAAAGTAAACACCGATTGTAAGTACCAATATATTGGAATCCGCAGGAATACAGGAGAATAGAAGAAATTAACGGTGCAGGGTAAGGCCTGGATGACGGGAAATGTGTACTAGATCACCTGGAAAATTTTTGTAGGCACCTTATGTTTTCCAAGGAAACAGAGGACTTCAGTAGAACCAACATCTACTTAGAGCGGTCTGGTATTAAGCACGAAAGTTTTATTTGTTTTTAAACTGTATTGTACAGAGTTTTTATGGCTATTATTGTTAACTGTAAAACTTTTTAATGTCTTCCTCAAGCAGAATTTTATATTTAAGTATGGTATCGGTAAAAAATTGTATAAACGGTCGTCATTATTTTATTGCCTTTTGTATCAAACGAATAGACATAACCGACGTAACAACGCAACACAACAAACTTGTGTGAAATAACAAAGCACATTTATTTAATGTGGTTAAACATTAAATCTAACCACGTGGTTAGACGTTTGGGATCCTGTCTAATCTATTTAGGCATGATTCGCCTTTCACATTTTTACTTTATGTTGAAATATTTGCTTGTGTACTCGATATCTGTTGATTCACTGTTTCTGTAATACGATGATTGATGGTAACGGATTACGGGTGACTAACAGTCTCCTGTGTTGGCGGAAACATTTCCATGAGAAGAATTGTTTAAAAACGGTAGTTTAAAAACGAGAAAGAATGATCGACCAGTCTGATGCAGCCGAAAATGACGAACATACATCAGTGCCATTCAGACGTCAACAGTGGAAACGATCTCTTAAGAACGAACAGCAAAATGTATTAGAACCAGATAAAATAGGGCTAGGTATTATAGGGACTCACACGCAGTCACGCTTAATCGAAATTACGTAATTGGAATTTTGAATGTATACTTTGTATAATTTATATTTATGGAAAAACATTATATTCTTACGACGGTCTCACTGATCGTCGATTTTTCCGTGGAAACACAATAACTGACACTACTGACACTACTGAAGCAACTAATTAGAAAATTGAATTAAGCGCAAACAATAAATAGAAGTCAGCCAAGGCACTCGCATACAAGAACTCAAAGTAATTCGTCCAAAACACAACAATAAATGTCACCTTCTTACAGTTTTGCGCTAATTATCATAATTATCTCTTTCCACTAAATTACAAAAATCACTTCGATCCGCACTTGTAAAATCGCCAGGTATAATATTGACTCTTGACCGTTTGAAAATCCAGTATTTGTACTTCGCTGCCTTCCACTGTAGTGACATAGCCGGGCTGGTTAATGGTAGAGTATTCGTGTAACGTGTAGGAGTGGGCAATCTCGAACAATCCAGAACGTTACGAAACGCAACTCAGCCAGGCAGAATGATCTCCAACGGACTGCAATGGTGTACCAAGGGTAACGTAGGCACTTTTATTATTTTGTTAGCTCAACGTAGCAATTTGCTCAGTTGCATTTCCACGTGTGTCAATAAAAGAAAGTTTCTCTCTCTCTCTTTCTTCCACTTCCTCTCACTCTTTCTTTCTCAGTCGCACTCCTCCCCCCTCTCTCTCTCACCCTCACTTTCTCTTACTTTCTGGGTTTCCTTTGTATGTTCAAAACACGTCTATAATCTTTTAAACGGTATTTTCCTTTACTCTTTCTATCTGATTGCTGCGTGTAAGGGCTAGCACCGGCTAGTTTGTCCCAATTTCCTGTTTTATCGTTCGCCGTATCCTATCCTGAGTCTGTCGTTATATAAATTTAAGTAGATATGTACTCATCTATGATATTCTCATCTCACAAGTAGTTGTAAATATATGAGAATTTTTTAGATTTAAAATAATCCTTTGTATGCATGTATACAGTACATGCATACTCTTTACCTATAATTAGAATGTGTTTATCAAATAATATAACAATATTAATGATTAATTTAGAATATGTAAACATTTTTTACCAATATAAATCAATTACGCTTTTATCTTACGTAAAGAGCATCTTCGTCGGTGTGCTTCACAATCCGTGAGGCACTTATTTCACTAACGATTTTAGGCCAAGAAATACTTGAACACATTTTGTACAAAATTAAAATCCCTAATTTCACCAACAATAACCATAATTTTAAAATACAATACTGTATAAATACATAATTATTTCAGGGCATTTAAGACTGCGTACGGCTTATAATTGTCAAACTCCAATGATGTTATCTTACAATGTGATAGAAATGTTTTGAAACACACAAAAAAAAGTAATTACAAAAACGAATATATGTTGGCGACATTGTAACTCTGCCGTTACCACTTAATAAAAACCAAAATAATCAAAACAATAAAGTTAGAGAAATTTAAAATATTGATAGCCTAATATGAAATAGTTGTGGTGTAAAGCATTAAACAAATTTCGTTAGTCATTATTAGAACGTTAACAACTGCAATGAAGCAAAGCGTCACTGCAAGAATGCGTTATAAATTAATGCAATTTTGTCTATTCGAAATATTGTTCAAGATCAGTATAAAATCAAGTCGGCTGTGCACCACTGACAAAAAATGGATCACATTTGATATTCTAACTATTTATTTATTTTCCTCACGTCTCGTCCGGTATTGGCAGAGGGAAGAGTATATTCAGACCTTGCCTGATCTATGGTTAAAGCTAGATAGTTCAAATATGCCTGTTTTTTAGCATCTCTTATTTGTGCAATATCGTCATCCAATATACAGAGGACTTGGTTTCCGTTTCTTTTATGTCTCGCTTTCAACGCTTTAAATGCTGCGTGGAATATGATAGCTCTGATGTTACATTATCTTTGATTAACATTATTACCAATAGGTGTTATTCCAGAAAAATAATTCAGCCGTGTCTGGTACAGGCGACTTATTCTATCATCTTGCAGTAGATGTTCTTTAAAACTTTGTGTGGTACACTGGAGCTTTAAGAGTCTCGCCTTCCCCCACCTATTCGACTAAAAATGATGATAAAAATATTTCATAAAAATGATCAGACTAAACCTCATAACATGTAAAAACGCTTTTATCCTCCACTAAATTTCGAAGTTTCCGTTAACTAAAACGTAGTCAATGTTTGATAGAGTTCCTCTAGCGCTCAAGTATATTCGCATATCTATACACTAATAAGTCATAACTTCATATAAAGTTTCACACTAAATTCATTTTTTCAAAATCTATTAAATTTACAAAACATGACGTAAAAACCCAGAATTGAGAGAGTTTAATGTAAATATTGTACAATTTTTTAATCCTTATATTGAGTTACTATAATAGGAATGCATAAAACCTTATACTTTAATAACATAAGATATACAATACTATACGCGAAAAGAAAAGTCACCCAACTGAATGAAAAGGCAAATTCTTTTATTATTTAATTTTAAAGTGTTCTACCGCAACTAAATTTGTATTGTAATGCAGTTTGAATCTAAAACTTATGTAGGTAAGATTATTTTAGGTTTTCCCTTGAGGACAAAATTTAAGATTGAATATTTTAATCAAAATTATGCCATTAGAAAAAATAAACAAGATTGGCAAATGTGTGTCCAAAATTATGTTACTATGATACGTGATACGTGATACATTTTATAATATCCTTATAAAATGCAATTTTTACAAATACATAAATATACAACGATTGTGTAAATTTGTTGCCGTTTATAGTTACAGTATTCAATAGCTTTGAATACTGTATACTGTATAGTTTCAGTACAGTCATTAGCTTACAGTTATTAATGGCTTATAGTCGAATGTATATAGTATCAGTTTTCCGTTCCGAGAAAGATTTTATTGTATTAAATTGTTAATAGCATTTGTCTCATTTCGACTCTACTGTTGATTTCTCAATTGTTCTTATATATACACATTTGATTGTTCTTGTCGATACTTTCTAGCCGTGATACATCATGTATTGACCCTGTTGTAAAGTTTCGTTTACACTTATGCTTCTAAAGTGTTATGATACGTCACCGTTATATTATGAAACGTTATTCATCATGACGGTGTACGTCTTCGGTTCGTTATTTTTGTCAATTTTCTTAATGTTCTTAATGAATAGTTTTGGGGCATAGAGAACTTTGCCTAGAAAATTTAATAACTTTAACACCTTTGGCAACCCGCTTTTATCCGTTTTACCTTTACATTAAGTTCTATTGAGGACTGTGTCAGTCGTATACCAGATACATACTTCCATATCAGTGAAGTCAGCATACAATAATGCTTATTTAAGCTGTCTGAATCGAAGATGTGTATCCAAGATTTGGTGGAACCTTTTTACTGCTAGAAGTTTAAGACTTTTAGATACTGCTACAGTACAGCGTCCTGCGCGAAATCGGGCAAGTTCTTCAAATTCTTATCTTACCTCCATCTGAACTGAATCTTCAAGTCTGTTACAAATATTATTCTTAGAAACCAATTAATTAAATGTTAGTAGTCAATTGGTTCTCCGTTAGTATTATTTTTAAATGTTGGATAATTTGTGTAAGATCTTCTCATTTTAATTAAGCTTTATAATAAACCTTTATAAATAATATGATTGATTTATTGTGAGCATTTAATAATTAATGCTTCAAGAATAGATGGGTTTCAGTGTAGTATACAGGTTAATTTAACAAATTTTATTGAATGTCGCTGAATTGTACCTCACAGTAGACCAAGTAGTCTACTATGAGTTCGTTAGTAGACAGTAGACCATAGTTCGCTATGGTTAGCGAATGTAACTAGAACTTCTGCTACACGTACGAGTGAGTTTACGTTAAAACAGTTAATGAAAATCGTATAAATTTCTAGCAGTTACTAATTGTATTCGCCTATTTAAAATCCTTGAACTCTGCGATCCTTATAGCATTAATAATTCTATTAACGTTATATTTAAAATCACATTTAAATATTTTTCACTTACATAAATATCAAAGTGTTAGTGGAATAAGTGGAAATAATTAAATAAGTGGAAGATGTGAATAAGGAACTTGGACATTTATAACGGTAAAACATAAAACTTGCAAAGTAATAATTTTGAAATAATATTGTTTATTTAGAATTACACACTACAGAAAAATGTAACGCTAAAGATAAGATAATTCAAAAATCATCGTCAATAGTCGTACAACCTGGTTGTGAACGATGCATAAAAATTAATCTTGAAGGTTTCAAGGTTATTGAAAACAATAGCTTGTTAATGTTATACAATAATTTTTCAAAGAGTTAAGAAGAAGTATATTTAATGTGGAGTCTTTAGTTTACATATACGTCACACGTTGTTTTCTAAAGTGAAAGAAAATTAGCACTTGGAAAACAAATTTTTATTTTAAAGCCAACTTAAAAGCGGTTTTAACTTTGCATCCTCTGCTCACTCACTTGCTGTTCCGTCCTTACTGCCCCTCAGCATGTTTTGCACAGCAGTTTCTTTAGCCAGTTCGTTTCTCATTGTCTGACTACTGCAACCCGTTAAACTTTGTAAACAACTTTCACCGTTTTCGCTCTATGGCATCCTCTAAACAAAGACGCTGAGTTAACTCCCGTTATAAAGGACAACGGTAGCGCTGTCGTAACTTCCTCAATGACATTAGTTAACACTGAGTAAACAAGTAAACGCGGAAACTAATGTACAAGCTACAGTGTACAATGATTTTTATGTAAATGTAATTTACATTTGTGACAATTAATTATTTAATTGTGTTTGCCGTGCCCCACGATCTTGGAGCGCCATTAAATACAATGATTATTATAATAATATTGATATTAAATCGATGTAATTGATTTATAACGTCCTACGTACTTTGGGTACCATTTAATATAATGATAAATGTAATATTAATATTTATTTGCAATGGATAATATGCAGTTACTTGCATTAATTAATTACTTTTATGCCGCGCGTTATGCAGCCATTTAATACAATGTATAAATATTCTGATTATTCATAAACAAAATACTTGATATCATTTAATAAATTAATGTTGTCAATTCATTTACTTTACTGAGCAAAAGAAACTCTTAAAATTCTACTTTATATTTCCTTCAAAATTTAAGTTAATACCTGGGTTGTATATGGTAATAATAAACGCGTATAGAGGATCAACTTACATTACTAGTTTATTTATCATTCACAATAAATTATAATCGTACATATGATACGTCGATGTACCTGTAATACATACATATTTTATAAAAACAAATTCATGTTTTAATATATGCTGAAACAAAGAAAACATACATACATATATAAATCAAATAAGATAACAATTCATATTTTACTTATTAATGCGTTCATTAATCCCAGATAGTTCTTTGTTAATATATTCATTAATTACGTTTTAATTCTGATTTATTCATTGCGTTTATTAATAATTTCTCAGGGATGAATTCTTTGAAAGAATCAGGTCAGTAGAAGTAATTAAATAGTAATGATTAAAATAATGGGTACTTGATTTACGCAATATCCATTAGTCTTTGGTGAAGTCCAGTCCCAGTGTTGAGGATGACATGAAGACACATCTCGTTGAATGCCGTTGTTATCACAAACACTTACACACACTCTTCCGGTCACTCGCGTTGGCGTAGGTTTATGTGAATAATTGATGTTTAGTGTTCAATTAAATACTTCATCTTACGATGTATGTTGTGTGTTCGTTTTAACGTTAAAGTACATGTCTAGTTCCACTTCTATCACTGCTTTATCAAATATTCGTGTGATTGATTAATTAGTTTAATGTTTTCATGTTCTTTATGGTGTTAATAAGGTGTAGTAACACTGAATTAAGTTCAACTGTTTAGTATATTACATATGTGGTGATATCTGTTCGTGTAAGTCTCACTATCGTGACATGAAGGTTTTACTAAGTCTTCTAAGTCACGAGTTAACGTACTAACTCCCGAACTTTAGTTATCTCTCCGAATGATTAATATACTCTTGTGAACTTAGAGTAAAACTGACTCCGAACAATTAGAGTAAATTGTTTTGAAAATTTAAATGATACTGGCTCCGAATTTAAAGTAAACTCGTGAAAATTTAAAGTAATACTTGAAATGAACTATTTAAAATTTGAGTAAAAACTGGCCTCTCCCCGTTTAGAATTATGTTAGTCTGGTAGTCATTCGTTTTATCGGCTATCTCCGTTAATGAGTAAAGGGATTTTTTTTTCTTCTTCTTGTTGACGAACCCTTTTGGGTTCAGTGCTCGATGTACCGGCAGCAGTATTTATGAATTCCATTGTGTTGACTGCGCGTCGGTCCCCAGCGCGATGTTGTCGTGTATTTACAGCCGGTCTGTCACCCCTCGCTTTCTTCTGCGTTCCACTTGTTTTGTTCGAACCGCTTTCACTTTCCTTGTAAGAATTCCTCCCCTCGTTCGCCGTCACACAGCTTGACTCCCTATTATTTCTCGGTTGTATCTGTGTATATTCTATGATTAAAGATTCGAAATTTGGGATTGTCACAATTCCTCTCGTGACCACATCAAAGTGACGAGATATCTTGCGTATCAGTTGATTATCAGTCAGAGTAGGTGTTAACTGCCTACTCTCCAACAATATGCGTTCTATATATTGAATCGCAGTAATCGGTCCACGCCAATCAAACCTACCATATTCCAAATGGTCCCGTATGCTGTCTTGTCGTTCTTGTCCCCAATATTTCTGTGAGAACGCTTCCTTGAATTCTTCAAAATTTGATATTTGCTTACGTATAACCCGCCACCAAATTCCAGCGTCTAATTCTAAATGTCTACCTATCCACTTGATATTGTCAGTGGGGTAGTATAATTCTTGTATTTCAGACAATTCCTTAAGGAATTCCATGGGGAATCTGTCCGTACCATTATATTTAAGGTCATTGTGGTTAGGTCCATTAATTCGGTTTAATATACCACACTCACCTTCCATTAACTGTCTCTGCAGTCTCTCTTGGTTTTCTCTTACTGTAGTCAAATGTCCTTTTAACTCTTCGATCCGCGTCGTCTTTTCTTTTGTAGTCTCGTCCAACTTCTGTTCCGTTGAACGTTGTCTACCGTCAACTTCTTCCAACTTCTGTATAATGTTATTGTTTGTTCCGTCTTGCTCCTGTTGTTTCTGCCGTATGGTGTCATGTATCTCGGCCTTGAATTCTTCGTGCTTCTTATTGGAATCCTTGACGTGAGCATCGAATTTATTATTAATCTTTTTAACGGTCGTTTGGAAATTGTGTATCGCTACCATCCATTCTTGACGATCGTTTTCTCGTGTTTCTTGTATCTCTACGTACTTCTTGTTTGCTTCTTCTCTCAAGTTTCTCACGATATCATCTTGTTTCTTCTGTAGTTCGTTGACCTTTCCTTCCCAGGCCTGCTGGTATTCACGTATCTCGGACCGTATCTGCGTAAGCTGTTCCGCTGATTGTCGTTTAATCTCTTCTTTATGCTGGTCGAGATTTTCACTAATTAATTTGCTATTTTCTTCTTGTTTCTCTAGTTTCTCACTAATTAATTTGTTACTTTCTTCTTGTTTTTCGCTCTGTTGACGGATGAACTCCATCAACATTTGTAGACTTACATCTTCTGGTTTTGATGTCTGTCCTCGCGCCCTATCTTCTGGACTCTCTACAGCGCTATTTGGTTCGCTAGGTGTGGTATTATCTTCCGTATTTACCGTACCTAACTGGTTATTAACGTCGAATTCTAAGCTATCTTAATTGCTCGCCATTTTTGCCTTCCTACGCGTAATCATTCAAACTGACTTATAACACTAATACTTATCTTACTTCTAATTCTATAACGCTACTTTATCTACTTCTTCTACTGCCTGATCTTTGCCAAAGCTGTACGTTTTAACTATCTTTGTTATTACGTATCATGCCGTGCGGTTGGGCGACATTAAATACAATGATTTTTATGTAAATGTAATTTACATTTGTGACAATTAATTATTTAATTGTGTTTGCCGTGCCCCACGATCTTGGAGCGCCATTAAATACAATGATTATTATATTAATATTGATATTAAATCGATGTAATTGATTTATAACGTCCTACGTACTTTGGGTACCATTTAATATAATGATAAATGTAATATTAATATTTATTTGCAATGGATAATATGCAGTTACTTGCATTAATTAATTACTTTTATGCCGCGCCTTATGCAGCCATTTAATACAATGTATAACTATTCTGATTATTCATAAACAAAATACTTGATATCATTTAATAAATTAATGTTGTCAATTCATTTACTTTACTGAGCAAAAGAAACTCTTAAAATTCTACTTTATATTTCCTTCAAAATTTAAGTTAATACCTGGGTTGTATATGGTAATAATAAACGCATATAGAGGATCAACTTACATTACTAGTTTATTTATCATTCATAATAAATTATAATCGTACATATGATACGTCGATGTACCTGTAATACATACATATTTTATAAAAACAAATTCATGTTTTAATATATGCTGAAACAAAGAAAACATACATACATATATAAATCAAATAAGATAACAATTCATATTTTACTTATTAATGCGTTCATTAATCCCAGATAGTTCTTTGTTAATATATTCATTAATTACGTTTTAATTCTGATTTATTCATTGCGTTTATTAATAATTTCTCAGGGATGAATTCTTTGAAAGAATCAGGTCAGTAGAAGTAATTAAATAGTAATGATTAAAATAATGGTTACTTGATTTATGCAATATCCATTAGTCTTTGGTGAAGTCCAGTCCCAGTGTTGAGGATGACATGAAGACACATCTCGTTGAATGCCGTTGTTATCACAAACACTTACACACACTCTTCCGGTCACTCGCGTTGGCGTAGGTTTATGTGAATAATTGATGTTTAGTGTTCAATTAAATACTTCATCTTACGATGTATGTTGTGTGTTCGTTTTAACGTTAATGTACATGTCTAGTTCCACTTCTATCACTGCTTTATCAAATATTCGTGTGATTGATTAATTAGTTTAATGTTTTTATGTTCTTTATGGTGTTAATAAGGTGTAGTAACACTGAATTAAGTTCAACTGTTTAGTATATTACATATGTGGTGATATCTGTTCGTGTAACGATCTGATTGTTCACTTTGAATAATTCTTATCTAAGTCCGTTACATCGCACTTCGAAATTCACTATTAAAAGTTTACTAAGTCTCACTATCGTGACATGAAGGTTTTACTAAGTCTTCTAAGTCACGAGTTAACGTACTAACTCCTGAACTTGAGTTATCTCTCCGAATGATTAATATACTCTTGTGATCTTAGAGTAAAAGTGACTCCGAACAATTAGAGTAAACTGTTTTGAAAATTTAAATGATACTGGCTCCGAATTTAAAGTAAACTCGTGAAAATTTAAAGTAATACTTGAAATGAACTATTTAAAATTTGAGTAAAAACTGGCCTCTCCCCGTCTTGGACAGATAGTTTTATTAATTCGTCCCTACTCAAAATTTTGTCCCTGGCGCTGTTTACGCCTTCTTTATTCGTGATTGGTCAGCTTTGAGTTTTCTTGAAATATTTTGTCCCACTATGTCAAGATCCTACGTCATCGTTCTTCCGATATGCTCTTCGTTTCTGTTGCTATGGAAACAATCCTCTCTACCAGTTGTCTCCATGGCTTTAGGCATCTGATAGGTTCTTAGACATCCCCCGATTTTGCTCTGTCGAACGTTGACCCTTTTCGTAGAAACTATGGCTATAACAGACTTGTCCATCAACTTATTGTCTGAAGTAAACTCAGTGTTTCTCTAGATTGCCATTATCTGTACTTTCGGTTCTCCCGGCGTATTGTTTTGTGTCATACCCCTTTTTTGTAGCTATCAATAATTTTGGACATATGCTGGCTGGTGAAGTCACCCCAACTTTCCACTCGTAAATTATGTCTGTCACTTAGACGATAACTCCAGCTGCGTAACATGACTTGAGTTTTTGTCTCATCTTTCCCTCAGTATTGTTTCTTAAGGTGCAGTGCATCCGTTCCATTGTAACATGTAGTTTCACTCTTTTTGTCGTCTATCGTATACTGACGTAATTTGGTCGAACATCTGCCACTTTTCTCAGTACAAGTGTGAATGTCCTTGCCTACATTGTTAGAGCTGTAGTGAGCAATAATTCTGAACTAAACTGTCCCTGTCATCTTGTGCAACCAATTTCTATAGTCGGATTGAACTTAACGTCTTTCTATTGTCAAGTTAGCGACGCTGCTCTGACATCTTCTCATTACGCTTTATTTATTGCGTCAACTATAAGTCGTTGACACCGCCTCGTGTGAACGCACTCCGTCGAGGTGAAAATTTAAAAATTTTAAATTTTCTGCTCGTTACAGTGTCCTCAATTTTGATTTGATGATGTGACCTCAGGGAACAACTCAAATCCAAATTCTGCGCCCTGTACGTCGCCTCGCCATATTCATCTTCCTCAGGGAAGGATATTACATGATAACCTACTTCTAAAGACTTACATTACAATTGGTGTACCCCCTTTTAGTTTTAATTGGATCTCTGAATTTATTACTAGCTATTTGGGATGGCTGAACGCATTTAACATTATCGTATTTACATATCGATTACACATAAATACCTTATCTCTCTAATTACAAAACAAATCATAATTCAATGAGCAATTAATTAATTTAATTAATTGAATAATCTTTTTACTTTCTAAAATATTATTCTCGCAATATATTATCAAACAACTCAATTGGTTTAACGCAACGTTTTACATGAAATCAGAGAAATCTCCTATACATATACATTTGTGCAGTACTAATGGTCCTACGAATAATTTTGTTCTTAAAATGTTATTTAAGATTAGATTGGTAATTATCATATTCGCTACGCTAGTTGTAATTATATTCATATTATTTGATAATTCATACATACACGTAATACATTTTGCTAATGAGTTATTTACTTCATTCTAGCATCATTTACAATCCTAGTCTATTAATTATATACACTCACTTTAACAGAGTTCATTTACGATATAGTTTTTTGTATAATATCACTCATTTAATTTTAAGTGTCCTATTTTTTCCACTTTGTCCTAATAATTTATTACTATGTGAATCAAGTAATAGCAACTAAAATGTCCCTTGTATTCACTACAATATTTCATAAAATGTCACTCAAAACGTTAATTCATCCTTATTATGTAACATTTAATTAGCGATTAATTAACTAAGTAAACTCTTATGTTATATTTGACATTTAGAGTACATAAATTTTCTTGGTTAAGCCAGCTTGAATGAGATAAGCGCGTCAATTACCCTAACGCAGATGACTCATCACCATCAGCTAACTTATTATGATATATTCTTCAACTTCCTCCTCTTCCTTCATCTTCAATTTTCTGGCTCATGATATTTTTTCATCTGTTTGACATTAAATTTCCCGCGGATTTTGCTTTCGTCATCGCAATCGACGAGTAGCTATGTAGCCTCTCCAAGAATTCGATGTACTTTGTATGGTCCGCAGTACAGTTCGCAAAATTTCTCAATCCTTTTCTGGATCGCGTCCGATTGATAATATGTCCTGATTAACACCTTCTCACCAATTTCGAATTTTGTAATGGTCTTGGTTTCATTACACAACTTCGCTTGCTTTTCCCTCTTCTCTTTCATTTTGACAAATATTTGGTTGTGGTCAGCTCCTTTAACTTGAAGTATGTCCTTGTCTAGGTATTTTTCCCAAATTCTTGTCGGTTTTTTCCCGAGCTGTGCCTCATAGGGTGTTACTTCTATAGTCTCGTGGTACGTCTCGTTAATGCAACTTTCAATGATAGGTACATAACGCGACCACTTTGTGTGTTGGTCACAGACAAAGATCCTGAATAAATTTCCGAGTTGTCTGTTGATTCTTTCAGCCAGATTCGCACATGGGTTTCTTATTGCGGTGAATCGTGGTTGAATATTTAATTCGTTTAAACCGTCTAACCATTTCCTAGAGGTAAATTGCGTTCCGTTGTCAGTGATAATTATTCTAGGACATCCTAACTCTTTAAAATATTGTTGTATTCTTCTTAACGTGGTTGCGGTCGTTGCCCTCCTAAGTGTAAATAAGCGCACGTATTTTGTGAAGTTGTCTACCATGACGAACAAATACCTTACTCCAGCGGACGAAACAGGTAGTGGCCCAAAATAATCAGCGCTCACTAGGTCACCCTTGCTTAACGGGATAATGGCTTTCGTTCCCCCGAACAGGTTTTTGTTGCCTGAGTCCTTCCTCTTTTGACAAGTGTCGCAAGTCCGTACGTAATTTTTCACCTTTTTCAACATACCGTCTATGGTAAAATGCTCCTGTAATAATTTTATACATTTCTTAGCTCCAGGGTGTCCATACATCCGGTGTATTTCGGCAATTACTTCGCTGGATACACTGTTCGGTATGTACAGTTTCCATTCCCTCCTACGTAATCTATATAATTTCTCATTGACGTATTTATAAAATTTACTTAATTCCTTATCTACACACTTCTCCTTAATCTTTTCTATAATGGTCTTAAGCTTAGTATCTTTAAACTGATACTTTCCAATATCCATAATCATTTTGCTTACCCTTTTATCCATCTTGATCGTCAGGTGATTAATTAAGTTTTCGGACATATTGTCGCTAATTTCTTCTAACGTGGCATCTTCTGGGTTTCTGCTTAGAAGATCAGCAATAATATTGTCCTTGCCCTTACAATGGACAATGTCGAATTTGTACTCTTGGATACTTAAAATCCAGCGTGTAATTCGCGAATTGTTTAAATGACATTTGTTCATAAAGGTCAATGCCTTATTATCTGTAATAATGGTTAAAGGTTGCCCTAATATGTATATACGGAATTTTTCAAGACATCGTACGATACTCAAGAGCTCCTTTTCCGTGGCGTAGTAATTTCTTTCTGCACCCTTGAATGTTTTGCTGGTAAAAGCTATAACTCCGATTTTTCCTTCCTGGTCCAGTTGATATAGTTGCCCGCCATATGCAAAGTTGCTGGCGTCGCACTGCATATAGTATCGTTGGTTTATTCGAGGAAACTTCAAAATAACTGTTTCTACGAATAACCTTTTAACTCGTTGAAAACATTCATTTAATTCCTGTGTCCAGGTAAATTTATGTCCTTTCCGTAATAATTCAAGTAATGGTTTGGTGGTTTCAGCGTATGTATCTGTAAAACGGTTGTAGAAATTTGTCAGACCCAAGAAACCCTTTAATTGCTTTTGGTTCCGAGGTGTTGGAAACTTCATAATGGCATCAATCTTCTCATCAGTTGCTTGTATTCCTTGCGTAGTTAATCGATATCCAAGGTACGCAATTTCTTGCCTAAAGAATTGCGACTTGTCCAAATTGATGGTTAAATTTGCTCTTCTTAAGTTGGATAATAATAAATCTAAATGTAATAATTGTAACTCGTTGAAAACATTTATTTAAGTCCGGTGTCCAGGTAAATTTATGTCCTTTCCGTAATAATTCAAGTAATGGTTTGGTGGTTTCAGCGTATTTATCTGTAAAACGGTTGTAGAAATTTGTCAGACCCAAGAAACCCTTTAATTGCTTTTGGTTCCGAGGTGTTGGAAACTTCATAATGGCATCAATCTTCTCATCCGTTGCTTGTATTCCTTGCGTAGTTAATCGATATCCAAGGTACGCAATTTCTTGCCTAAAGAATTGCGACTTGTCCAAATTGATGGTTAAATTTGCTCTTCTTAAGTTGGATAATAATAAATCTAAATGTAATAAATGAGTCTCTAAATCTCCTGAATAACATAGGCAATCGTCTACATAAATAATGGTATTTTCCTTAACTTCATCTTCCAATACTGTGTCCAATCCCCTGGTTAGTGCAGCAGAACTGGTACTCAGTCCAAACGGCGTAACTGTGAAGCGATAACATTTGCCTTCGTACATAAAAGCGGTGAAGTTCCGGCACTCCGGCTTCAGTGGTACTTGCCAGAAACTGCTAGATAAGTCTACGGTAGATAAATATTTCATCTCACAACATCTAGCCAAAATGTCGTTTATCGGTGGGGCACCCTCGTAGTCCGGGATAGTCACGCTGTTCACCTTCCTTGCATCCAAACACAATCGTACTCTACCGTCCTTCTTAATTACAGTAACAAGTGGGTTAATGTATGCGCTGTTGCATCGCTCAATGACCCCATACCGTAACATTCTTCTAATCTCATCATCCACCTTCCCTTTATATGCTAATGTGACAGGCCATCCTCTCTGGAAGTACGGTGTCCGGTCGGTGACTTGGAACTCGTGAACGTACCCTTCGATCCTTCCGGTGCACTCTCTGAATAAACTTCTATTCCTTACAAGAATCTCCCTTAATCTCTCCAACGTCCCTTTATCTCCGCAGTCAATACTCTCTACTTTCTTATCGATGTTCCTTATGATCTCTTCTTCTTCTCCTTTGGCCACCACTTCTATATGCATCATTGGCACCGTGCACGCCGCTTCGTCAGCTTCTCTTCTTAACTCGACGATCCTTTTTCCCATGTCAATGAGACATCCTGTTTCCTGAAGAAAATTGATTCCTAATATACAAGGTTTTATTAAATCCGGTATAATGAGAAAAACACATTCATACTTAAATCCTTCGATATAAATATCGCATAATATTTGCTTCCTTATTAACTTTGATTTATTGCCAACCGCGCTAACTATTAAAGTGTTAGTCATCGGTAAAATTTCGGAAGGTCCTAGGTTATGTTTGTTTTGATTAAACCACGATTCGGACAATCCGGCAATAACGGATCCAGTGTCAAGCAACGCTTGTACAGTAACATTATTGTTAAACTTTATATTTATTTCTGGGCACTTTATTATTCGTTGGGTCAACTCCTCGTCATCATTACATAATAAATCGCTTCGTAAATCTGGTAGAATTATGTTAGTCTGGTAGTCATTCGTTTTATCGGCTATCTCCGTTAATGAGTAAAGGGATTTTTTTTTCTTCTTCTTGTTGACGAACCCTTTTGGGTTCAGTGCTCGATGTACCGGCAGCAGTATTTATGAATTCCATTGTGTTGACTGCGCGTCGGTCCCCAGCGCGATGTTGTTGTGTATTTACAGCCGGTCTGTCACCCCACGCTTTCTTCTGCGTTCCACTTGTTTTGTTCGAACCGCTTTCACTTTCCTTGTAAGAATTCCTCCCCTCGTTCGCCGTCACATAGCTTGACTCCCTATTATTTCTCGGTTGTATCTGTGTATATTCTATGATTAAAGATTCGAAATTTTGGATTGTCACAATTCCTCTCGTGACCACAGCGAGCTGAATCTCGCGCCCAAAGTGACGAGATATCTTGCGTATCAGTTGATTATCAGTCAGAGTAGGTGTTAACTGCCTACTCTCCAACAATATGCGTTCTATATATTGAATCGCAGTAATCGGTCCACGCCAATCAAACCTACCATATTCCAAATGGTCCCGTATGCTGTCTTGTCGTTCTTGTCCCCAATATTTCTGTGAGAACGCTTCCTTGAATTCTTCAAAATTTGATATTTGCTTACGTATAACCCGCCACCAAATTCCAGCGTCTAATTCTAAATGTCTACCTATCCACTTGATATTGTCAGTGGGGTAGTATAATTCTTGTATTTCAGACAATTCCTTAAGGAATTCCATGGGGAATCTGTCCGTACCATTATATTTAAGGTCATTGTGGTTAGGTCCATTAATTCGGTTTAATATACCACACTCACCTTCCATTAACTGTCTCTGCAGTCTCTCTTGGTTTTCTCTTACTGTAGTCAAATGTCCTTTTAACTCTTCGATCCGCGTCGTCTTTTCTTTTGTAGTCTCGTCCAACTTCTGTTCCGTTGAACGTTGTCTACCGTCAACTTCTTCCAACTTCTGTATAATGTTATTGTTTGTTCCGTCTTGCTCCTGTTGTTTCTGCCGTATGGTGTCATGTATCTCGGCCTTGAATTCTTCGTGCTTCTTATTGGAATCCTTGACGTGAGCATCGAATTTATTATTAATCTTTTTAACGGTCGTTTGGATATTGTGTATCGCTACCATCCATTCTTGACGATCGTTTTCTCGTGTTTCTTGTATCTCTACGTACTTCTTGTTTGCTTCTTCTCTCAAGTTTCTCACGATATCATCTTGTTTCTTCTGTAGTTCGTTGACCTTTCCTTCCCAGGCCTGCTGGTATTCACGTATCTCGGACCGTATCTGCGTAAGCTGTTCCGCTGATTGTCGTTTAATCTCTTCTTTATGCTGGTCGAGATTTTCACTAATTAATTTGCTATTTTCTTCTTGTTTCTCTAGTTTCTCACTAATTAATTTGTTACTTTCTTCTTGTTTTTCGCTCTGTTGACGGATGAACTCCATCAACATTTGTAGACTTACATCTTCTGGTTTTGATGTCTGTCCTCGCGCCCTATCTTCTGGACTCTCTACAGCGCTATTTGGTTCGCTAGGTGTGGTATTATCTTCCGTATTTACCGTACCTAACTGGTTATTAACGTCGAATTCTACGCTATCGAAATTGCTCGCCATTTTTACCTTCCTACGCGTAATCATTCAAACTGACTTATAACACTAATACTTATCTTACTTCTAATTCTATAACGCTACTTTATCTACTTCTTCTACTGCCTGATCTTTGCCAAAGCTGTACGTTTTAACTATCTTTGTTACTACGTATCATGCCGTGCGGTTGGGCGCCATTAAATACAATGATTTTTATGTAAATGTAATTTACATTTGTGACAATTAATTATTTAATTGTGTTTGCCGTGCCCCACGATCTTGGAGCGCCATTAAATACAATGATTATTATATTAATATTGATATTAAATCGATGTAATTGATTTATAACGTCCTACGTACTTTGGGTACCATTTAATATAATGATAAATGTAATATTAATATTTATTAGCAATGGATAATATGCAGTTACTTGCATTAATTAATTACTTTTATGCCGCGCGTTATGCAGCCATTTAATACAATGTATAACTATACTGATTATTCATAAACAAAATACTTGATATCATTTAATAAATTAATGTTGTCAATTCATTTACTTTACTGAGCAAAAGAAACTCTTAAAATTCTACTTTATATTTCCTTCAAAATTTAAGTTAATACCTGGGTTGTATATGGTAATAATAAACGCATATAGAGGATCAACTTACATTACTAGTTTATTTATCATTCACAATAAATTATAATCGTACATATGATACGTCGATGTACCTGTAATACATACATATTTTATAAAAACAAATTCATGTTTTAATATATGCTGAAACAAAGAAAACATACATACATATATAAATCAAATAAGATAACAATTCATATTTTACTTATTAATGCGTTCATTAATCCCAGATAGTTCTTTGTTAATATATTCATTAATTACGTTTTAAATCTGATTTATTCATTGCGTTTATTAATAATTTCTCAGGGATGAATTCTTTGAAAGAATCAGGTCAGTAGAAGTAAGTAAATAGTAATGATTAAAATAATGGTTACTTGATTTATGCAATATCCATTAGTCTTTGGTGAAGTCCAGTCCCAGTGTTGAGGATGACATGAAGACACATCTCGTTGAATGCCGTTGTTATCACAAACACTTACACACACTCTTCCGGTCACTCGCGTTGGCGTAGGTTTATGTGAATAATTGATGTATAGTGTTCAATTAAATACTTCATCTTACGATGTATGTTGTGTGTTCGTTTTAACGTTAATGTACATGTCTAGTTCCACTTCTATCACTGCTTTATCAAATATTCGTGTGCTTGATTAATTAGTTTAATGCTTTCATGTTCTTTATGGTGTTAATAAGGTGTAGTAACACTGAATTAAGTTCAACTGTTTAGTATATTACATATGTGGTGATATCTGTTCGTGTAACGATCTGATTGTTCACTTTGAATTATTCTTATCTAAGTCCGTTACATCGCACTTCGAAATTCACTATTAAAAGTTTACTAAGTCTCACTATCGTGACATGAATGTTTTACTAAGTCTTCTATGTCACGAGTTAACGTACTAACTCCCGAACTTGAGTTATCTCTCCGAATGATTAATATACTCTTGTGAACTTAGAGTAAAACTGACTCCGAACAATTAGAGTAAACTGTTTTGAAAATTTAAATGATACTGGCTCCGAATTTAAAGTAAACTCGTGAAAATTTAAAGTAATACTTGAAATGAACTATTTAAAATTTGAGAAAAACTGGCCTCTCCCCGTCTTGGACAGATAGTTTTATTAATTCGTCCCTACTCAAAATTTTGTCCCTGGCGCTGTTTACGCCTTCTTTATTCGTGATTGGTCAGCTTTGAGTTTTTTTGAAATATTTTGTCCCACTACGTCAAGATCCTACGTCATCGTTCTTCCGATAGGCTCTTCGTTTCTGTTGCTATGGAAACAATCCTCTCTACCAGTTGTCTCCATGGCTTTAGGCATCTGATAGGTTCTTAGACATCCCCCGATTTTGCTCTGTCGAACGTTGACCCTTTTTGTAGAAACTATGGCTATAACAGACTTGTCCATCAACTTATTGTCTGAAGTAAACTCAGTGTTTCTCTAGATTGCCATTATCTGTACTTTCGGTTCTCCCGGCGTATTGTTTTGTGTCATACCCCTTTTTTGTAGCTATCAATAATTTTGGACATATGCTGGCTGGTGAAGTCACCCCAACTTTCCACTCGTAAATTCTGTCTGTCACTTAGACGATAACTCCAGCTGCGTAACATGACTTGAGTTTTTGTCTGATCTTTCCCTCAGTATTGTTTCTTAAGGTGCAGTGCATCCGTTCCATTGTAACATGTAGTTTCACTCTTTTTGTCGTCTATCGTATACTGACGTAATTTGGTCGAACATCTGCCACTTTTCTCAGTACAAGTGTGAATGTCCTTGCCTACATTGTTAGAGCTGTAGTGAGCAATAATTCTGAACTAAACTCTCCCTGTCATCTTGTGCAACCAATTTCTATAGTCGGATTGAACTTAACGTCTTTCTATTGTCAAGTTAGCGACGCTGCTCTGACATCTTCTCATTACGCTTTATTTATTGCGTCAACTATAGGTCGTTGACACCGCCTCGTGTGAACGCACTCCGTCGAGGTGAAAATTTAAAAATTTTAAATTTTCTGCTCGTTACAGTGTCCTCAATTTTGATTTGATGATGTGACCTCAGGGAACAACTCAAATCCAAATTCTGTGCCCTGTACGTCGCCTCTCCATATTCATCTTCCTCAGGGAAGGATATTACATGATAACCTACTTTTAAAGACTTACATTACAATTGGTGTACCCCCTTTTAGTTTTAATTGGATCTCTGAATTTATTACTAGCTATTTGGGATGGCTGAACGCATTTAACATTATCGTATTTACATATCGATTACACATAAATACCTTATCTCTCTAATTACAAAACAAATCATAATTCAATGAGCAATTAATTAATTTAATTAATTGAATAATCTTTTTACTTTCTAAAATATTATTCTCGCAATATATTATCAAACAACTCAATTGGTTTAACGCAACGTTTTACATGAAATCAGAGAAATCTCCTATACATATACATTTGTGCAGTACTAATGGTCCTACCAATAATTTTGTTCTTAAAATGTCATTTAAAATTAGATTGGTAATTAACATATTCGCTACGCTAGTTGTAATTATATTCATATTATTTGATAATTCATACATACACGTAATACATTTTGCTAATGAGTTATTTACTTCATTCTAGCATCATTTACAATCCTAGTCTATTAATTATATACACTCACTTTAACAGAGTTCATTTACGATATAGTTTTTTGTATAATATCACTCATTTAATTTTAAGTGTCCTATTTTTTCCACTTTGTCCTAATAATTTATTACTATGTGAATCAAGTAATAGCAACTAAAATGTCCCTTGTATTCACTACAATATTTCATAAAATGTCACTCAAAACGTTAATTCATCCTTATTATCTAACATTTAATTAGCGATTAATTAACTAAGTAAACTCTTATGTTATATTTGACATTTAGAGTACATAAATTTTCTTGGTTAAGCCAGCTTGAATGAGATAAGCGCGTCAATTACCCTAACGCAGATGACTCATCACCATCAGCTAACTTATTATGATATATTCTTCAACTTCCTCCTCTTCCTTCATCTTCAATTTTCTGGCTCATGATATTTTTTCATCTGTTTGACATTAAATTTCCCGCGGATTTTGCTTTCGTCATCGCAATCGACGAGTAGCTATGTAGCCTCTCCAAGAATTCGATGTACTTTGTATGGTCCGCAGTACAGTTCGCAAAATTTCTCAATCCTTTTCTGGATCGCGTCCGATTGATAATATGTCCTGATTAACACCTTCTCACCAATTTCGAATTTTGTAATGGTCTTGGTTTCATTACACAACTTCGCTTGCTTTTCCCTCTTCTCTTTCATTTTGACAAATATTTGGTTGTGGTCAGCTCCTTTAACTTGAAGTATGTCCTTGTCTAGGTATTTTTCTCAAATTCTTGTCGGTTTTTTCCCGAGCTGTGCCTCATAGGGTGTTACTTCTATAGTCTCGTGGTACGTCTCGTTAATGCAACTTTCAATGATAGGTACATAACGCGACCACTTTGTGTGTTGGTCACAGACAAAGATCCTGAATAAATTTCCGAGTTGTCTGTTGATTCTTTCAGCCAGATTCGCACATGGGTTTCTTATTGCGGTGAATCGTGGTTGAATATTTAATTCGTTTAAACCGTCTAACCATTTCCTAGAGGTAAATTGCGTTCCGTTGTCAGTGATAATTATTCTAGGACATCCTAACTCTTTACAATATTGTTGTATTCTTCTTAACGTGGTTGCGGTCGTTGCCCTCCTAAGTGTAAATAAGCGCACGTATTTTGTGAAGTTGTCTACCATGACGAACAAATACCTTACTCCAGCGGACGAAACAGGTAGTGGCCCAAAATAATCAGCGCTCACTAGGTCACCCTTGCTTAACGGGATAATGGCTTTCGTTCCCCCGAACAGGTTTTTGTTGCCTGAGTCCTTCCTCTTTTGACAAGTGTCGCAAGTCCGTACGTAATTTTTCACCTTTTTCAACATACCGTCTATGGTAAAATGCTCCTGTAATAATTTTATACATTTCTTAGCTCCAGGGTGTCCATACATCCGGTGTATTTCGGCAATTACTTCGCTGGATACACTGTTCGGTATGTACATTTTCCATTCCCTCCTACGTAATCTATATAATTTCTCATTGACGTATTTATAAAATTTACTTAATTCCTTATCTAAACACTTTTCCTTAATCTTTTCTATAATGGTCTTAAGCTTAGTATCTTTAAACTGATACTTTCCAATATCCATAATCATTTTGCTTACCCTTTTATCCATCTTGATCGTCAGGTGATTAATTAAGTTTTCGGACATATTGTCGCTAATTTCTTCTAACGTGGCATCTTCTGGGTTTCTGCTTAGAAGATCAGCAATAATATTGTCCTTGCCCTTACAATGGACAATGTCGAATTTGTACTCTTGGATACTTAAAATCCAGCGTGTAATTCGCGAATTGTTTAAATGACATTTGTTCATAAAGGTCAATGCCTTATTATCTGTAATAATGGTTAAAGGTTGCCCTAATATGTATATACGGAATTTTTCAAGACATCGTACGATACTCAAGAGCTCCTTTTCCGTGGCGTAGTAATTTCTTTCTGCACCCTTGAATGTTTTGCTGGTAAAAGCTATAACTCCGATTTTTCCTTCCTCGTCCAGTTGATATAGTTGCCCGCCATATGCAATGTTGCTGGCGTCGCACTGCATATAGTATCGTTGGTTTATTCGAGGAAACTTCAAAATAACTGTTTCTACGAATAACCTTTTAACTCGTTGAAAACATTCATTTAATTCCTGTGTCCAGGTAAATTTATGTCCTTTCCGTAATAATTCAAGTAATGGTTTGGTGGTTTCAGCGTATGTATCTGTAAAACGGTTGTAGAAATTTGTCAGACCCAAGAAACCCTTTAATTGCTTTTGGTTCCGAGGTGTTGGAAACTTCATAATGGCATCAATCTTCTCATCAGTTGCTTGTATTCCTTGCGTAGTTAATCGATATCCAAGGTACGCAATTTCTTGCCTAAAGAATTGCGACTTGTCCAAATTGATGGTTAAATTTGCTCTTCTTAAGTTGGATAATAATAAATCTAAATGTAATAAATGTAACTCGTTGAAAACATTTATTTAATTCCTGTGTCCAGGTAAACTTATGTCCTTTCCGTAATAATTCAAGTAATGGTTTGGTGGTTTCAGCGTATTTATCTGTAAAACGGTTGTAGAAATTTGTCAGACCCAAGAAACCCTTTAATTGCTTTTGGTTCCGAGGTGTTGGAAACTTCATAATGGCATCAATCTTCTCATCCGTTGCTTGTATTCCTTGCGTAGTTAATCGATATCCAAGGTACGCAATTTCTTGCCTAAAGAATTGCGACTTGTCCAAATTGATGGTTAAATTTGCTCTTCTTAAGTTGGATAATAATAAATCTAAATGTAATAAATGCGTCTCTAAATCTCCTGAATAACATAGGCAATCGTCTACATAAATAATGGTATTTTCCTTAACTTCATCTTCCAATACTGTGTCCAATCCCCTGGTTAGTGCAGCAGAACTGGTACTCAGTCCAAACGGCGTAACTGTGAAGCGATAACATTTGCCTTCGTACATAAAAGCGGTGAAGTTCCGGCACTCCGGCTTCAGTGGTACTTGCCAGAAACTGCTAGTTAAGTCTACGGTAGATAAATATTTCATCTCACAACATCTAGCCAAAATGTCGTTCATCGGTGGGGCACCGTCGTAGTCCGGGATAGTCACGCTGTTCACCTTCCTTGCATCCAAACACAATCGTACTCTACCGTCCTTCTTAATTACAGTAACAAGTGGGTTAATGTATGCGCTGTTGCATCGCTCAATGACCCCATACCGTAACATTCTTCTAATCTCATCATCCACCTTCCCTTTATATGCTAATGTGACAGGCCATCCTCTCTGGAAGTACGGTGTCCGGTCGGTGACTTGGTACTCGTGAACGTACCCTTCGATCCTTCCGGGGCACTCTCTGAATAAACTTCTATTCCTTACAAGAATCTTCCTTAATCTCTCCAACGTCCCTTTATCTCCGCAGTCAATACTCTCTACTTTCTTATCGATGTTCCTTATGATCTCTTCTTCTTCTCCTTTGTCCACCACTTCTATATGCATCATTGGCACCGTGCACGCCGCTTCGTCAGCTTCTCTTCTTAACTCGACGATCCTTTTTCCCATGTCAATGAGACATCCTGTTTCCTGAAGAAAATTGATTCCTAATATACAAGGTTTTATTAAATCCGGTATAATGAGAAAAACACATTCATACTTAATTCCTTCGATATAAATATCGCATAATATTTGCTTCCTTATTAACTTTGATTTATTGCCAACCGCGCTAACTATTAAAGTGTTAGTCATCGGTAAAATTTAGGAAGGTCCTAGGTTATGTTTGTTTTGATTAAACCACGATTCGGACAATCCGGCAATAACGGATCCAGTGTCAAGCAACGCTTGTACAGTAACATTATTGTTAAACTTTATATTTATTTCTGGGCACTTTATTATTCGTTGGGTCAACTCCTCGTCATCATTACATAATAAATCGCTTCGTAAATCTGGTAGAATTATGTTAGTCTGGTAGTCATTCGTTTTATCGGCTATCTCCGTTAATGAGTAAAGGGATTTTTTTTTCTTCTTCTTGTTGACGAACCCTTTTGGGTTCAGTGCTCGATGTACCGGCAGCAGTATTTATGAATTCCATTGTGTTGACTGCGCGTCGGTCCCCAGCGCGATGTTGTTGTGTATTTACAGCCGGTCTGTCACCCCACGCTTTCTTCTGCGTTCCACTTGTTTTGTTCGAACCGCTTTCACTTTCCTTGTAAGAATTCCTCCCCTCGTTCGCCGTCACATAGCTTGACTCCCTATTATTTCTCGGTTGTATCTGTGTATATTCTATGATTAAAGATTCGAAATTTTGGATTGTCACAATTCCTCTCGTGACCACAGCGAGCTGAATCTCGCGCCCAAAGTGACGAGATATCTTGCGTATCAGTTGATTATCAGTCAGAGTAGGTGTTAACTGCCTACTCTCCAACAATATGCGTTCTATATATTGAATCGCAGTAATCGGTCCACGCCAATCAAACCTACCATATTCCAAATGGTCCCGTATGCTGTCTTGTCGTTCTTGTCCCCAATATTTCTGTGAGAACGCTTCCTTGAATTCTTCAAAATTTGATATTTGGTTACGTATAACCCGCCACCAAATTCCAGCGTCTAATTCTAAATGTCTACCTATCCACTTGATATTGTCAGTGGGGTAGTATAATTCTTGTATTTCAGACAATTCCTTAAGGAATTCCATGGGGAATCTGTCCGTACCATTATATTTAAGGTCATTGTGGTTAGGTCCATTAATTCGGTTTAATATACCACACTCACCTTCCATTAACTGTCTCTGCAGTCTCTCTTGGTTTTCTCTTACTGTAGTCAAATGTCCTTTTAACTCTTCGATCCGCGTCGTCTTTTCTTTTGTAGTCTCGTCCAACTTCTGTTCCGTTGAACGTTGTCTACCGTCAACTTCTTCCAACTTCTGTATAATGTTATTGTTTGTTCCGTCTTGCTCCTGTTGTTTCTGCCGTATGGTGTCATGTATCTCGGCCTTGAATTCTTCGTGCTTCTTATTGGAATCCTTGACGTGAGCATCGAATTTATTATTAATCTTTTTAACGGTCGTTTGGATATTGTGTATCGCTACCATCCATTCTTGACGATCGTTTTCTCGTGTTTCTTGTATCTCTACGTACTTCTTGTTTGCTTCTTCTCTCAAGTTTCTCACGATATCATCTTGTTTCTTCTGTAGTTCGTTGACCTTTCCTTCCCAGGCCTGCTGGTATTCACGTATCTCGGACCGTATCTGCGTAAGCTGTTCCGCTGATTGTCGTTTAATCTCTTCTTTATGCTGGTCGAGATTTTCACTAATTAATTTGCTATTTTCTTCTTGTTTCTCTAGTTTCTCACTAATTAATTTGTTACTTTCTTCTTGTTTTTCGCTCTGTTGACGGATGAACTCCATCAACATTTGTAGACTTACATCTTCTGGTTTTGATGTCTGTCCTCGCGCCCTATCTTCTGGACTCTCTACAGCGCTATTTGGTTCGCTAGGTGTGGTATTATCTTCCGTATTTACCGTACCTAACTGGTTATTAACGTCGAATTCTACGCTATCGAAATTGCTCGCCATTTTTACCTTCCTACGCGTAATCATTCAAACTGACTTATAACACTAATACTTATCTTACTTCTAATTCTATAACGCTACTTTATCTACTTCTTCTACTGCCTGATCTTTGCCAAAGCTGTACGTTTTAACTATCTTTGTTACTACGTATCATGCCGTGCGGTTGGGCGCCATTAAATACAATGATTTTTATGTAAATGTAATTTACATTTGTGACAATTAATTATTTAATTGTGTTTGCCGTGCCCCACGATCTTGGAGCGCCATTAAATACAATGATTATTATATTAATATTGATATTAAATCGATGTAATTGATTTATAACGTCCTACGTACTTTGGGTACCATTTAATATAATGATAAATGTAATATTAATATTTATTTGCAATGGATAATATGCAGTTACTTGCATTAATTAATTACTTTTATGCCGCGCCTTATGCAGCCATTTAATACAATGTATAACTATTCTGATTATTCATAAACAAAATACTTGATATCATTTAATAAATTAATGTTGTCAATTCATTTACTTTACTGAGCAAAAGAAACTCTTAAAATTCTACTTTATATTTCCTTCAAAATTTAAGTTAATACCTGGGTTGTATATGGTAATAATAAACGCATATAGAGGATCAACTTACATTACTAGTTTATTTATCATTCACAATAAATTACAATCGTACATATGATACGTCGATGTACCTGTAATACATACATATTTTATAAAAACAAATTCATGTTTTAATATATGCTGAAACAAAGAAAACATACATACACATATAAATCAAATAAGATAACAATTCATATTTTACTTATTAATGCGTTCATTAATCCCAGATAGTTCTTTGTTAATATATTCATTAATTACGTTTTAATTCTGATTTATTCATTGCGTTTATTAATAATTTCTCAGGGATGAATTCTTTGAAAGAATCAGGTCAGTAGAAGTAATTAAATAGTAATGATTAAAATAATGGTTACTTGATTTATGCAATATCAATTAGTCTTTGGTGAAGTCCAGTCCCAGTGTTGAGGATGAAATGAAGACACATCTCGTTGAATGCCGTTGTTATTACAAACACTTACACACTCTGCCGGTCACTCGCGTTGGCGTAGGTTTATGTGAATAATTGATGTTTAGTGTTCAATTAAATACTTCATCTTACGATGTATGTTGTGTGTTCGTTTTAACGTTAATGTACATGTCTAGTTCCACTTCTATCACTGCTTTATCAAATATTCGTGTGATTGATTAATTAGTTTAATGTTTTCATGTTCTTTATGGTGTTAATAAGGTGTAGTAACACTGAATTAAGTTCAACTGTTTAGTATATTACATATGTGGTGATATCTGTTCGTGTAACGATCTGATTGTTCACTTTGAATAATTCTTATCTAAGTCCGTTACATCGCACTTCGAAATTCACTATTAAAAGTTTACTAAGTCTCACTATCGTGACATGAAGGTTTTACTAAGTCTTCTAAGTCACGAGTTAACGTACTAACTCCCGAACTTGAGTTATCTCTCCGAATGATTAATATACTCTTGTGAACTTAGAGTAAAACTGACTCCGAACAATTAGAGTAAACTGTTTTGAAAATTTAAGTGATACTGGTTCCGAATTTAAAGTAAACTCGTGAAAATTTAAAGTAATACTTGAAATGAACTATTTAAAATTTGAGTAAAAACTGGCCTCTCCCCGTCTTGGACAGATAGTTTTATTAATTCGTCCCTACTCAAAATTTTGTCCCTGGCGCTGTTTACGCCTTCTTTATTCGTGATTGGTCAGCTTTGAGTTTTCTTGGAATATTTTGTCCCACTATGTCAAGATCCTACGTCATCGTTCTTCCGATAGGCTCTTCGTTTCTGTTGCTATGGAAACAATCCTCTCTACCAGTTGTCTCCATGGCTTTAGGCATCTGATAGGTTCTTAGACATCCCCCGATTTTGCTCTGTCGAAAGTTGACCCTTTTCGTAGAAACTATGGCTATAACAGACTTGTCCATCAACCTATTGTCTGAAGTAAACTCAGTGTTTCTCTAGATTGCCATTATCTGTACTTTCGGTTCTCCCGGCGTATTGTTTTGTGTCATACCCCTTTTTTGTAGCTATCAATAATTTTGGACATATGCTGGCTGGTGAAGTCACCCCAACTTTCCACTCGTAAATTCTGTCTGTCACTTAGACGATAACTCCAGCTGCGTAACATGACTTGAGTTTTTGTCTGATCTTTCCCTCAGTATTGTTTCTTAAGGTGCAGTGCATCCGTTCCATTGTAACATGTAGTTTCACTCTTTTTGTCGTCTATCGTATACTGACGTAATTTGGTCGAACATCTGCCACTTTTCTCAGTACAAGTGTGAATGTCCTTGCCTACATTGTTAGAGCTGTAGTGAGCAATAATTCTGAACTAAACTGTCCCTGTCATCTTGTGCAACCAATTTCTATAGTCGGATTGAACTTAACGTCTTTCTATTGTCAAGTTAGCGACGCTGCTCTGACATCTTCTCATTACGCTTTATTTATTGCGTCAACTATAGGTCGTTGACACCGCCTCGTGTGAACGCACTCCGTCGAGGTGAAAATTTAAAAATTTTAAATTTTCTGCTCGTTACAGTGTCCTCAATTTTGATTTGATGATGTGACCTCAGGGAACAACTCAAATCCAAATTCTGTGCCCTGTACGTCGCCTCGCCATATTCATCATCCTCAGGGAAGGATATTACATGATAACCTACTTTTAAAGACTTACATTACAATTGGTGTACCCCCTTTTAGTTTTAATTGGATCTCTGAATTTATTACTAGCTATTTGGGATGGCTGAACGCATTTAACATTATCGTATTTACATATCGATTACACATAAATACCTTATCTCTCTAATTACAAAACAAATCATAATTCAATGAGCAATTAATTAATTTAATTAATTGAATAATCTTTTTACTTTCTAAAATATTATTCTCGCAATATATTATCAAACAACTCAATTGGTTTAACGCAACGTTTTACATGAAATCAGAGAAATCTCCTATACATATACATTTGTGCAGTACTAATGGTCCTACGAATAATTTTGTTCTTAAAATGTTATTTAAGATTAGATTGGTAATTATCATATTCGCTACGCTAGTTGTAATTATATTCATATTATTTGATAATTCATACATACACGTAATACATTTTGCTAATGAGTTATTTACTTCATTCTAGCATCATTTACAATCCTAGTCTATTAATTATATACACTCACTTTAACAGAGTTCATTTACGATATAGTTTTTTGTATAATATCACTCATTTAATTTTAAGTGTCCTATTTTTTCCACTTTGTCCTAATAATTTATTACTATGTGAATCAAGTAATAGCAACTAAAATGTCCCTTGTATTCACTACAATATTTCATAAAATGTCACTCAAAACGTTAATTCATCCTTATTATGTAACATTTAATTAGCGATTAATTAACTAAGTAAACTCTTATGTTATATTTGACATTTAGAGTACATAAATTTTCTTGGTTAAGCCAGCTTGAATGAGATAAGCGCGTCAATTACCCTAACGCAGATGACTCATCACCATCAGCTAACTTATTATGATATATTCTTCAACTTCCTCCTCTTCCTTCATCTTCAATTTTCTGGCTCATGATATTTTTTCATCTGTTTGACATTAAATTTCCCGCGGATTTTGCTTTCGTCATCGCAATCGACGAGTAGCTATGTAGCCTCTCCAAGAATTCGATGTACTTTGTATGGTCCGCAGTACAGTTCGCAAAATTTCTCAATCCTTTTCTGGATCGCGTCCGATTGATAATATGTCCTGATTAACACCTTCTCACCAATTTCGAATTTTGTAATGGTCTTGGTTTCATTACACAACTTCGCTTGCTTTTCCCTCTTCTCTTTCATTTTGACAAATATTTGGTTGTGGTCAGCTCCTTTAACTTGAAGTATGTCCTTGTCTAGGTATTTTTCCCAAATTCTTGTCGGTTTTTTCCCGAGCTGTGCCTCATAGGGTGTTACTTCTATAGTCTCGTGGTACGTCTCGTTAATGCAACTTTCAATGATAGGTACATAACGCGACCACTTTGTGTGTTGGTCACAGACAAAGATCCTGAATAAATTTCCGAGTTGTCTGTTGATTCTTTCAGCCAGATTCGCACATGGGTTTCTTATTGCGGTGAATCGTGGTTGAATATTTAATTCGTTTAAACCGTCTAACCATTTCCTAGAGGTAAATTGCGTTCCGTTGTCAGTGATAATTATTCTAGGACATCCTAACTCTTTACAATATTGTTGTATTCTTCTTAACGTGGTTGCGGTCGTTGCCCTCCTAAGTGTAAATAAGCGCACGTATTTTGTGAAGTTGTCTACCATGACGAACAAATACCTTACTCCAGCGGACGAAACAGGTAGTGGCCCAAAATAATCAGCGCTCACTAGGTCACCCTTGCTTAACGGGATAATGGCTTTCGTTCCCCCGAACAGGTTTTTGTTGCCTGAGTCCTTCCTCTTTTGACAAGTGTCGCAAGTCCGTACGTAATTTTTCACCTTTTTCAACATACCGTCTATGGTAAAATGCTCCTGTAATAATTTTATACATTTCTTAGCTCCAGGGTGTCCATACATCCGGTGTATTTCGGCAATTACTTCGCTGGATACACTGTTCGGTATGTACAGTTTCCATTCCCTCCTACGTAATCTATATAATTTCTCATTGACGTATTTATAAAATTTACTTAATTCCTTATCTAAACACTTTTCCTTAATCTTTTCTATAATGGTCTTAAGCTTAGTATCTTTAAACTGATACTTTCCAATATC
Source organism: Magicicada septendecula (assembly GCA_034769895.1). Lineage (NCBI taxonomy): Eukaryota > Metazoa > Arthropoda > Insecta > Hemiptera > Cicadidae > Magicicada > Magicicada septendecula. The sequence continues at coordinate 359,203,225 of CM068370.1, read as the reverse complement.
CATAATCATTTTGCTTACCCTTTTATCCATCTTGATCGTCAGGTGATTAATTAAGTTTTCGGACATATTGTCGCTAATTTCTTCTAACGTGGCATCTTCTGGGTTTCTGCTTAGAAGATCAGCAATAATATTGTCCTTGCCCTTACAATGGACAATGTCGAATTTGTACTCTTGGATACTTAAAATCCAGCGTGTAATTCGCGAATTGTTTAAATGACATTTGTTCATAAAGGTCAATGCCTTATTATCTGTAATAATGGTTAAAGGTTGCCCTAATATGTATATACGGAATTTTTCAAGACATCGTACGATACTCAAGAGCTCCTTTTCCGTGGCGTAGTAATTTCTTTCTGCACCCTTGAATGTTTTGCTGGTAAAAGCTATAACTCCGATTTTTCCTTCCTCGTCCAGTTGATATAGTTGCCCGCCATATGCAATGTTGCTGGCGTCGCACTGCATATAGTATCGTTGGTTTATTCGAGGAAACTTCAAAATAACTGTTTCTACGAATAACCTTTTAACTCGTTGAAAACATTCATTTAATTCCTGTGTCCAGGTAAATTTATGTCCTTTCCGTAATAATTCAAGTAATGGTTTGGTGGTTTCAGCGTATGTATCTGTAAAACGGTTGTAGAAATTTGTCAGACCCAAGAAACCCTTTAATTGCTTTTGGTTCCGAGGTGTTGGAAACTTCATAATGGCATCAATCTTCTCATCAGTTGCTTGTATTCCTTGCGTAGTTAATCGATATCCAAGGTACGCAATTTCTTGCCTAAAGAATTGCGACTTGTCCAAATTGATGGTTAAATTTGCTCTTCTTAAGTTGGATAATAATAAATCTAAATGTAATAAATGTAACTCGTTGAAAACATTTATTTAATTCCTGTGTCCAGGTAAACTTATGTCCTTTCCGTAATAATTCAAGTAATGGTTTGGTGGTTTCAGCGTATTTATCTGTAAAACGGTTGTAGAAATTTGTCAGACCCAAGAAACCCTTTAATTGCTTTTGGTTCCGAGGTGTTGGAAACTTCATAATGGCATCAATCTTCTCATCCGTTGCTTGTATTCCTTGCGTAGTTAATCGATATCCAAGGTACGCAATTTCTTGCCTAAAGAATTGCGACTTGTCCAAATTGATGGTTAAATTTGCTCTTCTTAAGTTGGATAATAATAAATCTAAATGTAATAAATGCGTCTCTAAATCTCCTGAATAACATAGGCAATCGTCTACATAAATAATGGTATTTTCCTTAACTTCATCTTCCAATACTGTGTCCAATCCCCTGGTTAGTGCAGCAGAACTGGTACTCAGTCCAAACGGCGTAACTGTGAAGCGATAACATTTGCCTTCGTACATAAAAGCGGTGAAGTTCCGGCACTCCGGCTTCAGTGGTACTTGCCAGAAACTGCTAGTTAAGTCTACGGTAGATAAATATTTCATCTCACAACATCTAGCCAAAATGTCGTTTATCGGTGGGGCACCGTCGTAGTCCGGGATAGTCACGCTGTTCACCTTCCTTGCATCCAAACACAATCGTACTCTACCGTCCTTCTTAATTACAGTAACAAGTGGGTTAATGTATGCGCTGTTGCATCGCTCAATGACCCCATAACGTAACATTCTTCTAATCTCATCATCCACCTTCCCTTTATATGCTAATGGGACAGGCCATCCTCTCTGGAAGTACGGTGTCCGGTCGGTGACTTGGTACTCGTGAACGTACCCTTCGATCCTTCCGGGGCACTCTCTGAATAAACTTCTATTCCTTACAAGAATCTTCCTTAATCTCTCCAACGTCCCTTTATCTCCGCAGTCAATACTCTCTACTTTCTTATCGATGTTCCTTATGATCTCTTCTTCTTCTCCTTTGTCCACCACTTCTATATGCATCATTGGCACCGTCCACGCCGCTTCGTCAGCTTCTCTTCTTAACTCGACGATCCTTTTTCCCATGTCAATGAGACATCCTGTTTCCTGAAGAAAATTGATTCCTAATATACAAGGTTTTATTAAATCCGGTATAATGAGAAAAACACATTCATACTTAATTCCTTCGATATAAATATCGCATAATATTTGCTTCCTTATTAACTTTGATTTATTGCCAACCGCGCTAACTATTAAAGTGTTAGTCATCGGTAAAATTTCGGAAGGTGCTAGGTTATGTTTGTTTTGATTAAACCACGATTCGGACAATCCGGCAATAACGGATCCAGTGTCAAGCAACGCTTGTACAGTAACATTATTGTTAAACTTTATATTTATTTCTGGGCACTTTATTATTCGTTGGGTCAACTCCTCGTCATCATTACATAATAAATCGCTTCGTAAATCTGGTAGAATTATGTTAGTCTGGTAGTCATTCGTTTTATCGGCTATCTCCGTTAATGAGTAAAGGGATTTTTTTTTCTTCTTCTTGTTGACGAACCCTTTTGGGTTCAGTGCTCGATGTACCGGCAGCAGTATTTATGAATTCCATTGTGTTGACTGCGCGTCGGTCCCCAGCGCGATGTTGTTGTGTATTTACAGCCGGTCTGTCACCCCACGCTTTCTTCTGCGTTCCACTTGTTTTGTTCGAACCGCTTTCACTTTCCTTGTAAGAATTCCTCCCCTCGTTCGCCGTCACATAGCTTGACTCCCTATTATTTCTCGGTTGTATCTGTGTATATTCTATGATTAAAGATTCGAAATTTTGGATTGTCACAATTCCTCTCGTGACCACAGCGAGCTGAATCTCGCGCCCAAAGTGACGAGATATCTTGCGTATCAGTTGATTATCAGTCAGAGTAGGTGTTAACTGCCTACTCTCCAACAATATGCGTTCTATATATTGAATCGCAGTAATCGGTCCACGCCAATCAAACCTACCATATTCCAAATGGTCCCGTATGCTGTCTTGTCGTTCTTGTCCCCAATATTTCTGTGAGAACCCTTCCTTGAATTCTTCAAAATTTGATATTTGGTTACGTATAACCTGCCACCAAATTCCAGCGTCTAATTCTAAATGTCTACCTATCCACTTGATATTGTCAGTGGGGTAGTATAATTCTTGTATTTCAGACAATTCCTTAAGGAATTCCATGGGGAATCTGTCCGTACCATTATATTTAAGGTCATTGTGGTTAGGTCCATTAATTCGGTTTAATATACCACACTCACCTTCCATTAACTGTCTCTGCAGTCTCTCTTGGTTTTCTCTTACTGTAGTCAAATGTCCTTTTAACTCTTCGATCCGCGTCGTCTTTTCTTTTGTAGTCTCGTCCAACTTCTGTTCCGTTGAACGTTGTCTACCGTCAACTTCTTCCAACTTCTGTATAATGTTATTGTTTGTTCCGTCTTGCTCCTGTTGTTTCTGCCGTATGGTGTCATGTATCTCGGCCTTGAATTCTTCGTGCTTCTTATTGGAATCCTTGACGTGAGCATCGAATTTATTATTAATCTTTTTAACGGTCGTTTGGATATTGTGTATCGCTACCATCCATTCTTGACGATCGTTTTCTCGTGTTTCTTGTATCTCTACGTACTTCTTGTTTGCTTCTTCTCTCAAGTTTCTCACGATATCATCTTGTTTCTTCTGTAGTTCGTTGACCTTTCCTTCCCAGGCCTGCTGGTATTCACGTATCTCGGACCGTATCTGCGTAAGCTGTTCCGCTGATTGTCGTTTAATCTCTTCTTTATGCTGGTCGAGATTTTCACTAATTAATTTGCTATTTTCTTCTTGTTTCTCTAGTTTCTCACTAATTAATTTGTTACTTTCTTCTTGTTTTTCGCTCTGTTGACGGATGAACTCCATCAACATTTGTAGACTTACATCTTCTGGTTTTGATGTCTGTCCTCGCGCCCTATCTTCTGGACTCTCTACAGCGCTATTTGGTTCGCTAGGTGTGGTATTATCTTCCGTATTTACCGTACCTAACTGGTTATTAACGTCGAATTCTACGCTATCGAAATTGCTCGCCATTTTTACCTTCCTACGCGTAATCATTCAAACTGACTTATAACACTAATACTTATCTTACTTCTAATTCTATAACGCTACTTTATCTACTTCTTATACTGCCTGATCTTTGCCAAAGCTGTACGTTTTAACTATCTTTGTTACTACGTATCATGCCGTGCGGTTGGGCGCCATTAAATACAATGATTTTTATGTAAATGTAATTTACATTTGTGACAATTAATTATTTAATTGTGTTTGCCGTGCCCCACGATCTTGGAGCGCCATTAAATACAATGATTATTATATTAATATTGATATTAAATCGATGTAATTGATTTATAACGTCCTACGTACTTTGGGTACCATTTAATATAATGATAAATGTAATATTAATATTTATTTGCAATGGATAATATGCAGTTACTTGCATTAATTAATTACTTTTATGCCGCGCCTTATGCAGCCATTTAATACAATGTATAACTATTCTGATTATTCATAAACAAAATACTTGATATCATTTAATAAATTAATGTTGTCAATTCATTTACTTTACTGAGCAAAAGAAACTCTTAAAATTCTACTTTATATTTCCTTCAAAATTTAAGTTAATACCTGGGTTGTATATGGTAATAATAAACGCATATAGAGGATCAACTTACATTACTAGTTTATTTATCATTCACAATAAATTACAATCATACATATTTTATAAAAACAAATTCATGTTTTAATATATGCTGAAACAAAGAAAACATACATACACATATAAATCAAATAAGATAACAATTCATATTTTACTTATTAATGCGTTCATTAATCCCAGATAGTTCTTTGTTAATATATTCATTAATTACGTTTTAATTCTGATTTATTCATTGCGTTTATTAATAATTTCTCAGGGATGAATTCTTTGAAAGAATCAGGTCAGTAGAAGTAATTAAATAGTAATGATTAAAATAATGGTTACTTGATTTATGCAATATCAATTAGTCTTTGGTGAAGTCCAGTCCCAGTGTTGAGGATGAAATGAAGACACATCTCGTTGAATGCCGTTGTTATTACAAACACTTACACACTCTGCCGGTCACTCGCGTTGGCGTAGGTTTATGTGAATAATTGATGTTTAGTGTTCAATTAAATACTTCATCTTACGATGTATGTTGTGTGTTCGTTTTAACGTTAATGTACATGTCTAGTTCCACTTCTATCACTGCTTTATCAAATATTCGTGTGATTGATTAATTAGTTTAATGTTTTCATGTTCTTTATGGTGTTAATAAGGTGTAGTAACACTGAATTAAGTTCAACTGTTTAGTATATTACATATGTGGTGATATCTGTTCGTGTAACGATCTGATTGTTCACTTTGAATAATTCTTATCTAAGTCCGTTACATCGCACTTCGAAATTCACTATTAAAAGTTTACTAAGTCTCACTATCGTGACATGAAGGTCACTAACTACTAAGTCTTCTAAGTCACGAGTTAACGTACTAACTCCCGAACTTGAGTTATCTCTCCGAATGATTAATATACTCTTGTGAACTTAGAGTAAAACTGACTCCGAACAATTAGAGTAAACTGTTTTGAAAATTTAAGTGATACTGGTTCCGAATTTAAAGTAAACTCGTGAAAATTTAAAGTAATACTTGAAATGAACTATTTAAAATTTGAGTAAAAACTGGCCTCTCCCCGTCTTGGACAGATAGTTTTATTAATTCGTCCCTACTCAAAATTTTGTCCCTGGCGCTGTTTACGCCTTCTTTATTCGTGATTGGTCAGCTTTGAGTTTTCTTGGAATATTTTGTCCCACTATGTCAAGATCCTACGTCATCGTTCTTCCGATAGGCTCTTCGTTTCTGTTGCTATGGAAACAATCCTCTCTACCAGTTGTCTCCATGGCTTTAGGCATCTGATAGGTTCTTAGACATCCCCCGATTTTGCTCTGTCGAACGTTGACCCTTTTCGTAGAAACTATGGCTATAACAGACTTGTCCATCAACCTATTGTCTGAAGTAAACTCAGTGTTTCTCTAGATTGCCATTATCTGTACTTTCGGTTCTCCCGGCGTATTGTTTTGTGTCATACCCCTTTTTTGTAGCTATCAATAATTTTGGACATATGCTGGCTGGTGAAGTCACCCCAACTTTCCACTCGTAAATTCTGTCTGTCACTTAGACGATAACTCCAGCTGCGTAACATGACTTGAGTTTTTGTCTGATCTTTCCCTCAGTATTGTTTCTTAAGGTGCAGTGCATCCGTTCCATTGTAACATGTAGTTTCACTCTTTTTGTCGTCTATCGTATACTGACGTAATTTGGTCGAACATCTGCCACTTTTCTCAGTACAAGTGTGAATGTCCTTGCCTACATTGTTAGAGCTGTAGTGAGCAATAATTCTGAACTAAACTGTCCCTGTCATCTTGTGCAACCAATTTCTATAGTCGGATTGAACTTAACGTCTTTCTATTGTCAAGTTAGCGACGCTGCTCTGACATCTTCTCATTACGCTTTATTTATTGCGTCAACTATAAGTCATTGACACCGCCTCGTGTGAACGCACTCCGTCGAGGTGAAAATTTAAAAATTTTAAATTTTCTGCTCGTTACAGTGTCCTCAATTTTGATTTGATGATGTGACCTCAGGGAACAACTCAAATCCAAATTCTGCGCCCTGTACGTCGCCTCGCCATATTCATCTTCCTCAGGGAAGGATATTACATGATAACCTACTTTTAAAGACTTACATTACAATTGGTGTACCCCCTTTTAGTTTTAATTGGATCTCTGAATTTATTACTAGCTATTTGGGATGGCTGAACGCATTTAACATTATCGTATTTACATATCGATTACACATAAATACCTTATCTCTCTAATTACAAAACAAATCATAATTCAATGAGCAATTAATTAATTTAATTAATTGAATAATCTTTTTACTTTCTAAAATATTATTCTCGCAATATATTATCAAACAACTCAATTGGTTTAACGCAACGTTTTACATGAAATCAGAGAAATCTCCTATACATATACATTTGTGCAGTACTAATGGTCCTACGAATAATTTTGTTCTTAAAATGTTATTTAAGATTAGATTGGTAATTATCATATTCGCTACGCTAGTTGTAATTATATTCATATTATTTGATAATTCATACATACACGTAATACATTTTGCTAATGAGTTATTTACTTCATTCTAGCATCATTTACAATCCTAGTCTATTAATTATATACACTCACTTTAACAGAGTTCATTTACGATATAGTTTTTTGTATAATATCACTCATTTAATTTTAAGTGTCCTATTTTTTCCACTTTGTCCTAATAATTTATTACTATGTGAATCAAGTAATAGCAACTAAAATGTCCCTTGTATTCACTACAATATTTCATAAAATGTCACTCAAAACGTTAATTCATCCTTATTATGTAACATTTAATTAGCGATTAATTAACTAAGTAAACTCTTATGTTATATTTGACATTTAGAGTACATAAATTTTCTTGGTTAAGCCAGCTTGAATGAGATAAGCGCGTCAATTACCCTAACGCAGATGACTCATCACCATCAGCTAACTTATTATGATATATTCTTCAACTTTCTCCTCTTCCTTCATCTTCAATTTTCTGGCTCATGATATTTTTTCATCTGTTTGACATTAAATTTCCCGCGGATTTTGCTTTCGTCATCGCAATCGACGAGTAGCTATGTAGCCTCTCCAAGAATTCGATGTACTTTGTATGGTCCGCAGTACAGTTCGCAAAATTTCTCAATCCTTTTCTGGATCGCGTCCGATTGATAATATGTCCTGATTAACACCTTCTCACCAATTTCGAATTTTGTAATGGTCTTGGTTTCATTACACAACTTCGCTTGCTTTTCCCTCTTCTCTTTCATTTTGACAAATATTTGGTTGTGGTCAGCTCCTTTAACTTGAAGTATGTCCTTGTCTAGGTATTTTTCCCAAATTCTTGTCGGTTTTTTCCCGAGCTGTGCCTCATAGGGTGTTACTTCTATAGTCTCGTGGTACGTCTCGTTAATGCAACTTTCAATGATAGGTACATAACGCGACCACTTTGTGTGTTGGTCACAGACAAAGATCCTGAATAAATTTCCGAGTTGTCTGTTGATTCTTTCAGCCAGATTCGCACATGGGTTTCTTATTGCGGTGAATCGTGGTTGAATATTTAATTCGTTTAAACCGTCTAACCATTTCCTAGAGGTAAATTGCGTTCCGTTGTCAGTGATAATTATTCTAGGACATCCTAACTCTTTACAATATTGTTGTATTCTTCTTAACGTGGTTGCGGTCGTTGCCCTCCTAAGTGTAAATAAGCGCACGTATTTTGTGAAGTTGTCTACCATGACGAACAAATACCTTACTCCAGCGGACGAAACAGGTAGTGGCCCAAAATAATCAGCGCTCACTAGGTCACCCTTGCTTAACGGGATAATGGCTTTCGTTCCCCCGAACAGGTTTTTGTTGCCTGAGTCCTTCCTCTTTTGACAAGTGTCGCAAGTCCGTACGTAATTTTTCACCTTTTTCAACATACCGTCTATGGTAAAATGCTCCTGTAATAATTTTATACATTTCTTAGCTCCAGGGTGTCCATACATCCGGTGTATTTCGGCAATTACTTCGCTGGATACACTGTTCGGTATGTACAGTTTCCATTCCCTCCTACGTAATCTATATAATTTCTCATTGACGTATTTATAAAATTTACTTAATTCCTTATCTAAACACTTTTCCTTAATCTTTTCTATAATGGTCTTAAGCTTAGTATCTTTAAACTGATACTTTCCAATATCCATAATCATTTTGCTTACCCTTTTATCCATCTTGATCGTCAGGTGATTAATTAAGTTTTCGGACATATTGTCGCTAATTTCTTCTAACGTGGCATCTTCTGGGTTTCTGCTTAGAAGATCAGCAATAATATTGTCCTTGCCCTTACAATGGACAATGTCGAATTTGTACTCTTGGATACTTAAAATCCAGCGTGTAATTCGCGAATTGTTTAAATGACATTTGTTCATAAAGGTCAATGCCTTATTATCTGTAATAATGGTTAAAGGTTGCCCTAATATGTATATACGGAATTTTTCAAGACATCGTACGATACTCAAGAGCTCCTTTTCCGTGGCGTAGTAATTTCTTTCTGCACCCTTGAATGTTTTGCTGGTAAAAGCTATAACTCCGATTTTTCCTTCCTCGTCCAGTTGATATAGTTGCCCGCCATATGCAATGTTGCTGGCATCGCACTGCATATAGTATCGTTGGTTTATTCGAGGAAACTTCAAAATAACTGTTTCTACGAATAACCTTTTAACTCGTTGAAAACATTCATTTAATTCCTGTGTCCAGGTAAATTTATGTCCTTTCCGTAATAATTCAAGTAATGGTTTGGTGGTTTCAGCGTATGTATCTGTAAAACGGTTGTAGAAATTTGTCAGACCCAAGAAACCCTTTAATTGCTTTTGGTTCCGAGGTGTTGGAAACTTCATAATGGCATCAATCTTCTCATCAGTTGCTTGTATTCCTTGCGTAGTTAATCGATACCCAAGGTACGCAATTTCTTGCCTAAAGAATTGCGACTTGTCCAAATTGATGGTTAAATTTGCTCTTCTTAAGTTGGATAATAATAAATCTAAATGTAATAAATGTAACTCGTTGAAAACATTTATTTAATTCCTGTGTCCAGGTAAACTTATGTCCTTTCCGTAATAATTCAAGTAATGGTTTGGTGGTTTCAGCGTATTTATCTGTAAAACGGTTGTAGAAATTTGTCAGACCCAAGAAACCCTTTAATTGCTTTTGGTTCCGAGGTGTTGGAAACTTCATAATGGCATCAATCTTCTCATCCGTTGCTTGTATTCCTTGCGTAGTTAATCGATATCCAAGGTACGCAATTTCTTGCCTAAAGAATTGCGACTTGTCCAAATTGATGGTTAAATTTGCTCTTCTTAAGTTGGATAATAATAAATCTAAATGTAATAAATGCGTCTCTAAATCTCCTGAATAACATAGGCAATCGTCTACATAAATAATGGTATTTTCCTTAACTTCATCTTCCAATACTGTGTCCAATCCCCTGGTTAGTGCAGCAGAACTGGTACTCAGTCCAAACGGCGTAACTGTGAAGCGATAACATTTGCCTTCGTACATAAAAGCGGTGAAGTTCCGGCACTCCGGCTTCAGTGGTACTTGCCAGAAACTGCTAGTTAAGTCTACGGTAGATAAATATTTCATCTCACAACATCTAGCCAAAATGTCGTTTATCGGTGGGGCACCGTCGTAGTCCGGGATAGTCACGCTGTTCACCTTCCTTGCATCCAAACACAATCGTACTCTACCGTCCTTCTTAATTACAGTAACAAGTGGGTTAATGTATGCGCTGTTGCATCGCTCAATGACCCCATACCGTAACATTCTTCTAATCTCATCATCCACCTTCCCTTTATATGCTAATGGGACAGGCCATCCTCTCTGGAAGTACGGTGTCCGGTCGGTGACTTGGTACTCGTGAACGTACCCTTCGATCCTTCCGGGGCACTCTCTGAATAAACTTCTATTCCTTACAAGAATCTTCCTTAATCTCTCCAACGTCCCTTTATCTCCGCAGTCAATACTCTCTACTTTCTTATCGATGTTCCTTATGATCTCTTCTTCTTCTCCTTTGTCCACCACTTCTATATGCATCATTGGCACCGTGCACGCCGCTTCGTCAGCTTCTCTTCTTAACTCGACGATCCTTTTTCCCATGTCAATGAGACATCATGTTTCCTGAAGAAAATTGATTCCTAATATACAAGGTTTTATTAAATCCGGTATAATGAGAAAAACACATTCATACTTAATTCCTTCGATATAAATATCGCATAATATTTGCTTCCTTATTAACTTTGATTTATTGCCAACCGCGCTAACTATTAAAGTGTTAGTCATCGGTAAAATTTAGGAAGGTGCTAGGTTATGTTTGTTTTGATTAAACCACGATTCGGACAATCCGGCAATAACGGATCCAGTGTCAAGCAACGCTTGTACAGTAACATTATTGTTAAACTTTATATTTATTTCTGGGCACTTTATTATTCGTTGGGTCAACTCCTCGTCATCATTACATAATAAATCGCTTCGTAAATCTGGTAGAATTATGTTAGTCCGGTAGTCATTCGTTTTATCGGCTATCTCCGTTAATGAGTAAAGGGATTTTTTTTTCTTCTTCTTGTTGACGAACCCTTTTGGGTTCAGTGCTCGATGTACCGGCAGCAGTATTTATGAATTCCATTGTGTTGACTGCGCGTCGGTCCCCAGCGCGATGTTGTTGTGTATTTACAGCCGGTCTGTCACCCCACGCTTTCTTCTGCGTTCCACTTGTTTTGTTCGAACCGCTTTCACTTTCCTTGTAAGAATTCCTCCCCTCGTTCGCCGTCACATAGCTTGACTCCCTATTATTTCTCGGTTGTATCTGTGTATATTCTATGATTAAAGATTCGAAATTTTGGATTGTCACAATTCCTCTCGTGACCACAGCGAGCTGAATCTCGCGCCCAAAGTGACGAGATATCTTGCGTATCAGTTGATTATCAGTCAGAGTAGGTGTTAACTGCCTACTCTCCAACAATATGCGTTCTATATATTGAATCGCAGTAATCGGTCCACGCCAATCAAACCTACCATATTCCAAATGGTCCCGTATGCTGTCTTGTCGTTCTTGTCCCCAATATTTCTGTGAGAACGCTTCCTTGAATTCTTCAAAATTTGATATTTGGTTACGTATAACCCGCCACCAAATTCCAGCGTCTAATTCTAAATGTCTACCTATCCACTTGATATTGTCAGTGGGGTAGTATAATTCTTGTATTTCAGACAATTCCTTAAGGAATTCCATGGGGAATCTGTCCGTACCATTATATTTAAGGTCATTGTGGTTAGGTCCATTAATTCGGTTTAATATACCACACTCACCTTCCATTAACTGTCTCTGCAGTCTCTCTTGGTTTTCTCTTACTGTAGTCAAATGTCCTTTTAACTCTTCGATCCGCGTCGTCTTTTCTTTTGTAGTCTCGTCCAACTTCTGTTCCGTTGAACGTTGTCTACCGTCAACTTCTTCCAACTTCTGTATAATGTTATTGTTTGTTCCGTCTTGCTCCTGTTGTTTCTGCCGTATGGTGTCATGTATCTCGGCCTTGAATTCTTCGTGCTTCTTATTGGAATCCTTGACGTGAGCATCGAATTTATTATTAATCTTTTTAACGGTCGTTTGGATATTGTGTATCGCTACCATCCATTCTTGACGATCGTTTTCTCGTGTTTCTTGTATCTCTACGTACTTCTTGTTTGCTTCTTCTCTCAAGTTTCTCACGATATCATCTTGTTTCTTCTGTAGTTCGTTGACCTTTCCTTCCCAGGCCTGCTGGTATTCACGTATCTCGGACCGTATCTGCGTAAGCTGTTCCGCTGATTGTCGTTTAATCTCTTCTTTATGCTTGTCGAGATTTTCACTAATTAATTTGCTATTTTCTTCTTGTTTCTCTAGTTTCTCACTAATTAATTTGTTACTTTCTTCTTGTTTTTCGCTCTGTTGACGGATGAACTCCATCAACATTTGTAGACTTACATCTTCTGGTTTTGATGTCTGTCCTCGCGCCCTATCTTCTGGACTCTCTACAGCGCTATTTGGTTCGCTAGGTGTGGTATTATCTTCCGTATTTACCGTACCTAACTGGTTATTAACGTCGAATTCTACGCTATCGAAATTGCTCGCCATTTTTACCTTCCTACGCGTAATCATTCAAACTGACTTATAACACTAATACTTATCTTACTTCTAATTCTATAACGCTACTTTATCTACTTCTTCTACTGCCTGATCTTTGCCAAAGCTGTACGTTTTAACTATCTTTGTTACTACGTATCATGCCGTGCGGTTGGGCGCCATTAAATACAATGATTTTTATGTAAATGTAATTTACATTTGTGACAATTAATTATTTAATTGTGTTTGCCGTGCCCCACGATCTTGGAGCACCATTAAATACAATGATTATTATATTAATATTGATATTAAATCGATGTAATTGATTTATAACGTCCTACGTACTTTGGGTACCATTTAATATAATGATAAATGTAATATTAATATTTATTTGCAATGGATACTATGCAGTTACTTGCATTAATTAATTACTTTTATGCCGCGCCTTATGCAGCCATTTAATACAATGTATAACTATTCTGATTATTCATAAACAAAATACTTGATATCATTTAATAAATTAATGTTGTCAATTCATTTACTTTACTGAGCAAAAGAGACTCTTAAAATTCTACTTTATATTTCCTTCAAAATTTAAGTTAATACCTGGGTTGTATATGGTAATAATAAACGCATATAGAGGATCAACTTACATTACTAGTTTATTTATCAGTCACAATAAATTACAATCGTACATATGATACGTCGATGTACCTGTAATACATACATATTTTATAAAAACAAATTCATGTTTTAATATATGCTGAAACAAAGAAAACATACATACACATATAAATCAAATAAGATAACAATTCATATTTTACTTATTAATGCGTTCATTAATCCCAGATAGTTCTTTGTTAATATATTCATTAATTACGTTTTAATTCTGATTTATTCATTGCGTTTATTAATAATTTCTCAGGGATGAATTCTTTGAAAGAATCAGGTCAGTAGAAGTAATTAAATAGTAATGATTAAAATAATGGTTACTTGATTTATGCAATATCAATTAGTTTTGGTGAAGTCCAGTCCCAGTGTTGAGGATGAAATGAAGACACATCTCGTTGAATGCCGTTGTTATTACAAACACTTACACACTCTGCCGGTCACTCGCGTTGGCGTAGGTTTATGTGAATAATTGATGTTTAGTGTTCAATTAAATACTTCATCTTACGATGTATGTTGTGTGTTCGTTTTAACGTTAATATACATGTCTAGTTCCACTTCTATCACTGCTTTATCAAATATTCGTGTGATTGATTAATTAGTTTAATGTTTTCATGTTCTTTATGGTGTTAATAAGGTGTAGTAACACTGAATTAAGTTCAACTGTTTAGTATATTACATATGTGGTGATATCTATTCGTGTAACGATCTGATTGTTCACTTTGAATAATTCTTATCTAAGTCCGTTACATCGCACTTCGAAATTCACTATTAAAAGTTTACTAAGTCTCACTATCGTGACATGAAGGTCACTAACTACTAAGTCTTCTAAGTCACGAGTTAACGTACTAACTCCCGAACTTGAGTTATCTCTCCGAATGATTAATATACTCTTGTGAACTTAGAGTAAAACTGACTCCGAACAATTAGAGTAAACTGTTTTGAAAATTTAAGTGATACTGGTTCCGAATTTAAAGTAAACTCGTGAAAATTTAAAGTAATACTTGAAATGAACTATTTAAAATTTGAGTAAAAACTGGCCTCTCCCCGTCTTGGACAGATAGTTTTATTAATTCGTCCCTACTCAAAATTTTGTCCCTGGCGCTGTTTACGCCTTCTTTATTCGTGATTGGTCAGCTTTGAGTTTTCTTGGAATATTTTGTCCCACTATGTCAAGATCCTACGTCATCGTTCTTCCGATAGGCTCTTCGTTTCTGTTGCTATGGAAACAATCCTCTCTACCAGTTGTCTCCATGGCTTTAGGCATCTGATAGGTTCTTAGACATCCCCCGATTTTGCTCTGTCGAACGTTGACCCTTTTCGTAGAAACTATGGCTATAACAGACTTGTCCATCAACCTATTGTCTGAAGTAAACTCAGTGTTTCTCTAGATTGCCATTATCTGTACTTTCGGTTCTCCCGGCGTATTGTTTTGTGTCATACCCCTTTTTTGTAGCTATCAATAATTTTGGACATATGCTGGCTGGTGAAGTCACCCCAACTTTCCACTCGTAAATTCTGTCTGTCACTTAGACGATAACTCCAGCTGCGTAACATGACTTGAGTTTTTGTCTGATCTTTCCCTCAGTATTGTTTCTTAAGGTGCAGTGCATCCGTTCCATTGTAACATGTAGTTTCACTCTTTTTGTCGTCTATCGTATACTGACGTAATTTGGTCGAACATCTGCCACTTTTCTCAGTACAAGTGTGAATGTCCTTGCCTACATTGTTAGAGCTGTAGTGAGCAATAATTCTGAACTAAACTGTCCCTGTCATCTTGTGCAACCAATTTCTATAGTCGGATTGAACTTAACGTCTTTCTATTGTCAAGTTAGCGACGCTGCTCTGACATCTTCTCATTACGCTTTATTTATTGCGTCAACTATAAGTCATTGACACCGCCTCGTGTGAACGCACTCCGTCGAGGTGAAAATTTAAAAATTTTAAATTTTCTGCTCGTTACAGTGTCCTCAATTTTGATTTGATGATGTGACCTCAGGGAACAACTCAAATCCAAATTCTGCGCCCTGTACGTCGCCTCGCCATATTCATCTTCCTCAGGGAAGGATATTACATGATAACCTACTTTTAAAGACTTACATTACAATTGGTGTACCCCCTTTTAGTTTTAATTGGATCTCTGAATTTATTACTAGCTATTTGGGATGGCTGAACGCATTTAACATTATCGTATTTACATATCGATTACACATAAATACCTTATCTCTCTAATTACAAAACAAATCATAATTCAATGAGCAATTAATTAATTTAATTAATTGAATAATCTTTTTACTTTCTAAAATATTATTCTCGCAATATATTATCAAACAACTCAATTGGTTTAACGCAACGTTTTACATGAAATCAGAGAAATCTCCTATACATATACATTTGTGCAGTACTAATGGTCCTACGAATAATTTTGTTCTTAAAATGTTATTTAAGATTAGATTGGTAATTATCATATTCGCTACGCTAGTTGTAATTATATTCATATTATTTGATAATTCATACATACACGTAATACATTTTGCTAATGAGTTATTTACTTCATTCTAGCATCATTTACAATCCTAGTCTATTAATTATATACACTCACTTTAACAGAGTTCATTTACGATATAGTTTTTTGTATAATATCACTCATTTAATTTTAAGTGTCCTATTTTTTCCACTTTGTCCTAATAATTTATTACTATGTGAATCAAGTAATAGCAACTAAAATGTCCCTTGTATTCACTACAATATTTCATAAAATGTCACTCAAAACGTTAATTCATCCTTATTATGTAACATTTAATTAGCGATTAATTAACTAAGTAAACTCTTATGTTATATTTGACATTTAGAGTACATAAATTTTCTTGGTTAAGCCAGCTTGAATGAGATAAGCGCGTCAATTACCCTAACGCAGATGACTCATCACCATCAGCTAACTTATTATGATATATTCTTCAACTTCCTCCTCTTCCTTCATCTTCAATTTTCTGGCTCATGATATTTTTTCATCTGTTTGACATTAAATTTCCCGCGGATTTTGCTTTCGTCATCGCAATCGACGAGTAGCTATGTAGCCTCTCCAAGAATTCGATGTACTTTGTATGGTCCGCAGTACAGTTCGCAAAATTTCTCAATCCTTTTCTGGATCGCGTCCGATTGATAATATGTCCTGATTAACACCTTCTCACCAATTTCGAATTTTGTAATGGTCTTGGTTTCATTACACAACTTCGCTTGCTTTTCCCTCTTCTCTTTCATTTTGACAAATATTTGGTTGTGGTCAGCTCCTTTAACTTGAAGTATGTCCTTGTCTAGGTATTTTTCCCAAATTCTTGTCGGTTTTTTCCCGAGCTGTGCCTCATAGGGTGTTACTTCTATAGTCTCGTGGTACGTCTCGTTAATGCAACTTTCAATGATAGGTACATAACGCGACCACTTTGTGTGTTGGTCACAGACAAAGATCCTGAATAAATTTCCGAGTTGTCTGTTGATTCTTTCAGCCAGATTCGCACATGGGTTTCTTATTGCGGTGAATCGTGGTTGAATATTTAATTCGTTTAAACCGTCTAACCATTTCCTAGAGGTAAATTGCGTTCCGTTGTCAGTGATAATTATTCTAGGACATCCTAACTCTTTACAATATTGTTGTATTCTTCTTAACGTGGTTGCGGTCGTTGCCCTCCTAAGTGTAAATAAGCGCACGTATTTTGTGAAGTTGTCTACCATGACGAACAAATACCTTACTCCAGCGGACGAAACAGGTAGTGGCCCAAAATAATCAGCGCTCACTAGGTCACCCTTGCTTAACGGGATAATGGCTTTCGTTCCCCCGAACAGGTTTTTGTTCCCTGAGTCCTTCCTCTTTTGACAAGTGTCGCAAGTCCGTACGTAATTTTTCACCTTTTTCAACATACCGTCTATAGTAAAATGCTCCTGTAATAATTTTATACATTTCTTAGCTCCAGGGTGTCCATACATCCGGTGTATTTCGGCAATTACTTCGCTGGATACACTGTTCGGTATGTACAGTTTCCATTCCCTCCTACGTAATCTATATAATTTCTCATTGACGTATTTATAAAATTTACTTAATTCCTTGTCTAAACACTTTTCCTTAATCTTTTCTATAATGGTCTTAAGCTTAGTATCTTTAAACTGATACTTTCCAATATCCATAATCATTTTGCTTACCCTTTTATCCATCTTGATCGTCAGGTGATTAATTAAGTATTCGGACATATTGTCGCTAATTTCTTCTAACGTGGCATCTTCTGGGTTTCTGCTTAGAAGATCAGCAATAATATTGTCCTTGCCCTTACAATGGACAATGTCGAATTTGTACTCTTGGATACTTAAAATCCAGCGTGTAATTCGCGAATTGTTTAAATGACATTTGTTCATAAAGGTCAATGCCTTATTATCTGTAATAATGGTTAAAGGTTGCCCTAATATGTATATACGGAATTTTTCAAGATATCGTACGATACTCAAGAGCTCCTTTTCCGTGGCGTAGTAATTTCTTTCTGCACCCTTGAATGTTTTGCTGGTAAAAGCTATAACTCCGATTTTTCCTTCCTCGTCCAGTTGATATAGTTGCCCGCCATATGCAAAGTTGCTGGCGTCGCACTGCATATAGTATCGTTGGTTTATTCGAGGAAACTTCAAAATAACTGTTTCTACAAATAACCTTTTAACTCGTTGAAAACATTCATTTAATTCCTGTGTCCAGGTAAATTTATGTCCTTTCCGTAATAATTCAAGTAATGGTTTGGTGGTTTCAGCGTATTTATCTGTAAAATGGTTGTAGAAATTTGTCAGACCCAAGAAACCCTTTAATTGCTTTTGGTTCCGAGGTGTTGGAAACTTCATAATGGCATCAATCTTCTCATCAGTTGCTTGTATTCCTTGCGTAGTTAATCTATATCCAAGGTATGCAATTTCTTGCCTAAAGAATTGCGACTTGTCCAAATTGATGGTTAAATTTGCTCTTCTTAAGTTGGATAATAATAAATCTAAATGTAATAAATGTAACTCGTTGAAAACATTTATTTAATTCCTGTGTCCAGGTAAATTTATGTCCTTTCCGTAATAATTCAAGTAATGGTTTGGTGGTTTCAGCGTATTTATCTGTAAAACGGTTGTAGAAATTTGTCAGACCCAAGAAACCCTTTAATTGCTTTTGGTTCTGAGGTGTTGGAAACTTCATAATGGCATCAATCTTCTCATCCGTTGCTTTTATTCCTTGCGTAGTTAATCGATATCCAAGGTACGCAATTTCTTGCCTAAAGAATTGCGACTTGTCCAAATTGATGGTTAAATTTGCTCTTCTTAAGTTGGATAATAATAAATCTAAATGTAATAAATGCGTCTCTAAATCTCCTGAATAACATAGGCAATCGTCTACATAAATAATGGTATTTTCCTTAACTTCATCTTCCAATACTGTGTCCAATCCCCTGGTTAGTGCAGCAGAACTGGTACTCAGTCCAAACGGCGTAACTGTGAAGCGATAACATTTGCCTTCGTACATAAAAGCGGTGAAGTTCCGGCACTCCGGCTTCAGTGGTACTTGCCAGAAACTGCTAGTTAAGTCTACGGTAGATAAATATTTCATCTCACAACATCTAGCCAAAATGTCGTTTATCGGTGGGGCACCGTCGTAGTCCGGGATAGTCACGCTGTTCACCTTCCTTGCATCCAAACACAATCGTACTCTACCGTCCTTCTTAATTACAGTAACAAGTGGGTTAATGTATGCGCTGTTGCATCGCTCAATGACCCCATACCGTAACATTCTTCTAATCTCATCATCCACCTTCCCTTTATATGCTAATGGGACAGGCCATCCTCTCTGGAAGTACGGTGTCCGGTCGGTGACTTGGAACTCGTGAACGTACCCTTCGATCCTTCCGGGGCACTCTCTGAATAAACTTCTATTCCTTACAAGAATCTCCCTTAATCTCTCCAACGTCCCTTTATCTCCGCAGTCAATACTCTCTACTTTCTTATCGATGTTCCTTATGATCTCTTCTTCTTCTCCTTTGTCCACCACTTCTATATGCATCATTGGCACCGTGCACGCCGCTTCGTCAGCTTCTCTTCTTAACTCGACGATCCTTTTTCCCATGTCAATGAGACATCCTGTTTCCTGAAGAAAATTGATTCCTAATATACAAGGTTTTATTAAATCCGGTATAATGAGAAAAACACATTCATACTTAATTCCTTCGATATAAATATCGCATAATATTTGCTTCCTTATTAACTTTGATTTATTGCCAACCGCGCTAACTATTAAAGTGTTAGTCATCGGTAAAATTTCGGAAGGTGCTAGGTTATGTTTGTTTTGATTAAACCACGATTCGGACAATCCGGCAATAACGGATCCAGTGTCAAGCAACGCTTGTACAGTAACATTATTGTTAAACTTTATATTTATTTCTGGGCACTTTATTATTCGTTGGGTCAACTCCTCGTCATCATTACATAATAAATCGCTTCGTAAATCTGGTAGAATTATGTTAGTCTGGTAGTCATTCGTTTTATCGGCTATCTCCGTTAATGAGTAAAGGGATTTTTTTTTCTTCTTCTTGTTGACGAACCCTTTTGGGTTCAGTGCTCGATGTACCGGCAGCAGTATTTATGAATTCCATTGTGTTGACTGCGCGTCGGTCCCCAGCGCGATGTTGTTGTGTATTTACAGCCGGTCTGTCACCCCACGCTTTCTTCTGCGTTCCACTTGTTTTGTTCGAACCGCTTTCACTTTCCTTGTAAGAATTCCTCCCCTCGTTCGCCGTCACATAGCTTGACTCCCCATTATTTCTCGGTTGTATCTGTGTATATTCTATGATTAAAGATTCGAAATTTGGGATTGTCACAATTCCTCTCGTTACCACAGCGAGCTTAATCTCGCGCCCAAAGTGACGAGATATCTTGCGTATCAGTTGATTATCAGTCAGAGTAGGTGTTAACTGCCTATTCTCCAACAATATGTGTTATATATATTGAATCGCAGTAATCGGTCCACGCCAATCAAACCTACCATATTCCAAATGGTCCCGTATGCTGCCTTGTCGGGCTTGTCCCCAATATTTCTGTGAGAACGCTTCCTTGAATTCTTCAAAATTTGATATTTGCTTACGTATAACCCGCCACCAAATTCCAGCGTCAAATTCTAAATGTCTACCTATCCACTTGATATTGTCAGTGGGGTAGTATAATTCTTGTATTTCAGACAATTCCTTAAGGAATTCCATGGGGAATCTGTCCGTACCATTATATTTAAGGTCATTGTGGTTAGGTCCATTAATTCGGTTTAATATACCACACTCACCTTCCATTAACTGTCTCTGCAGTCTCTCTTGGTTTTCTCTTACTGTAGTCAAATGTCCTTTTAACTCTTCGATCCGCGTCGTCTTTTCTTTTGTAGTCTCGTCCAACTTCTGTTCCGTTGAACGTTGTCTACCGTCAACTTCTTCCAACTTCTGTATAATGTTATTGTTTGTTCCGTCTTGCTCCTGTTGTTTCTGCCGTATGGTGTCATGTATCTCGGCCTTGAATTCTTCGTGCTTCTTATTGGAATCCTTGACGTGAGCATCGAATTTATTATTAATCTTTTTAACGGTCGTTTGGATATTGTGTATCGCTACCATCCATTCTTGACGATCGTTTTCTCGTGTTTCTTGTATCTCTACGTACTTCTTGTTTGCTTCTTCTCTCAAGTTTCTCTCGATATCATTTGTTTCTTCTGTAGTTCGTTGACCTTTCCTTCCCAGGCCTGCTGGTATTCACGTATCTCGGACCGTATCTGCGTAAGCTGTTCCGCTGATTGTCGTTTAATCTCTTCTTTATGCTGGTCGAGATTTTCACTAATTAATTTGCTATTTTCTTCTTGTTTCTCTAGTTTCTCACTAATTAATTTGTTGCTTCCTTCTTGTTTTTCGCTCTGTTGACGGATGAACTCCATCAACATTTGTAGACTTACATCTTCTGGTTTTGATGTCTGTCCTCGCGCCCTATCTTCTGGACTCTCTACAGCGCTATTTGGTTCGCTAGGTGTGGTATTATCTTCCGTATTTACCGTACCTAACTGGTTATTAACGTCGAATTCTACGCTATCGAAATTGCTCGCCATTTTTGCCTTCCTACGCGTAATCATTCAAACTGACTTATAACACTAATACTTATCTTACTTCTAATTCTATAACGCTACTTTATCTACTTCTTCTACTGCCTGATCTTTGCCAAAGCTGTACGTTTTAACTATCTTTGTTACTACGTATCATGCCGTGCGGTTGGGCGCCATTAAATACAATGATTTTTATGTAAATGTAATTTACATTTGTGACAATTACTTATTTAATTGTGTTTGCTGTGCCCCACGATCTTGGAGCGCCATTAAATACAATGATTATTATATTAATATTGATATTAAATCGATGTAATTGATTTATAACGTCCTACGTACTTTGGGTACCATTTAATATAATGATAAATGTAATATTAATATTTATTTGCAATGGATAATATGCAGTTACTTGCATTAATTAATTACTTTTATGCCGCGCCTTATGCAGCCATTTAATACAATGTATAACTATTCTGATTATTCATAAACAAAATACTTGATATCATTTAATAAATTAATGTTGTCAATTCATTTACTTTACTGAGCAAAAGAAACTCTTAAAATTCTACTTTATATTTCCTTCAAAATTTAAGTTAATACCTGGGTTGTATATGGTAATAATAAACGCATATAGAGGATCAACTTACATTACTAGTTTATTTATCATTCACAATAAATTATAATCGTACATATGATACGTCGATGTACCTGTAATACATACATATTTTATAAAAACAAATTCATGTTTTAATATATGCTGAAACAAAGAAAACATACATACATATATAAACCAAATAAGATAACAATTCATATTTTACTTATTAATGCGTTCATTAATCCCAGATAGTTCTTTGTTAATATATTCATTAATTACGTTTTAATTCTGATTTATTCGTTGCGTTTATTAATAATTTCTCAGGGATGAATTCTTTGAAAGAATCAGGTCAGTAGAAGTAATTAAATAGGAATGATTAAAATAATGGTTACTTGATTTATGCAATATCCATTAGTCTTTGGTGAAGTCCAGTCCCAGTGTTGAGGATGACATGAAGACACATCTCGTTGAATGCCGTTGTTATCACAAACACTTACACACACTCTTCCGGTCACTCGCGTTGGCGTAGGTTTATGTGAATAATTGATGTTTAGTGTTCAATTAAATACTTCATCTTACGATGTATGTTGTGTGTTCGTTTTAACGTTAATGTACATGTCTAGTTCCACTTCTATCACTGCTTTATCAAATATTCGTGTGATTGATTAATTAGTTTAATGTTTTCATGTTCTTTATGGTGTTAATAAGGTGTAGTAACACTGAATTAAGTTCAACTGTTTAGTATATTACATATGTGGTGATATCTGTTCGTGTAACGATCTGATTGTTCACTTTGAATAATTCTTATCTAAGTCCGTTACATCGCACTTCGAAATTCACTATTAAAAGTTTACTAAGTCTCACTATCGTGACATGAAGGTTTTACTAAGTCTTCTAAGTCACGAGTTAACGTACTAACTCCCGAACTTGAGTTATCTCTCCGAATGATTAATATACTCTTGTGAACTTAGAGTAAAACTGACTCCGAACAATTAGAGTAAACTGTTTTGAAAATTTAAATGATACTGGCTCCGAATTTAAAGTAAACTCGTGAAAATTTAAAGTAATACTTGAAATGAACTATTTAAAATTTGAGTAAAAACTGGCCTCTCCCCGTCTTGGACAGATAGTTTTATTAATTCGTCCCTACTCAAAATTTTGTCCCTGGCGCTGTTTACGCCTTCTTTATTCGTGATTGGTCAGCTTTGAGTTTTCTTGGAATATTTTGTCCCACTATGTCAAGATCCTACGTCATCGTGCTTCCGATAGGCTCTTCGTTTCTGTTGCTATGGAAACAATCCTCTCTACCAGTTGTCTCCATGGCTTTAGGCATCTGATAGGTTCTTAAGCATCCCCCGATTTTGCTCTGTCGAACGTTGACCCTTTTCGTAGAAACTATGGCTATAACAGACTTGTCCATCAACCTATTGTCTGAAGTAAAATCAGTGTTTCTCTAGATTGCCATTATCTGTACTTTCGGTTCTCCCGGCGTATTGTTTTGTGTCATACCCCTTTTTTGTAGCTATCAATAATTTTGGACATATGCTGGCTGGTGAAGTCACCCCAACTTTCCACTCGTAAATTCTGTCTGTCACTTAGACGATAACTCCAGCTGCGTAACATGACTTGAGTTTTTGTCTGATCTTTCCCTCAGTATTGTTTCTTAAGGTGCAGTGCATCCGTTCCATTGTAACATGTAGTTTCACTCTTTTTGTCGTCTATCGTATACTGACGTAATTTGGTCGAACATCTGCCACTTTTCTCAGTACAAGTGTGAATGTCCTTGCCTACATTGTTAGAGCTGTAGTGAGCAATAATTCTGAACTAAACTGTCCCTGTCATCTTGTGCAACCAATTTCTATAGTCGGATTGAACTTAACGTCTTTCTATTGTCAAGTTAGCGACGCTGCTCTGACATCTTCTCATTACGCTTTATTTATTGCGTCAACTATAAGTCGTTGACACCGCCTCGTGTGAACGCACTCCGTCGAGGTGAAAATTTAAAAATTTTAAATTTTCTGCTCGTTACAAGTGAGGCAAATATGCCCAGATGACTTTAGTCTTTTTGTCCACCAATCACGCAGCCTAGCCCCTTATCTTGGCAATGTGAACTATAGGATACATACTTTTCAAAATTTTTTTTAAATTTCTCGGAAACGGAAAAACATATGATTTTATGTTGGCTCACTTGATTACAGCTTGTTCTGTATTATACACCTTGTTCAGTGCTGCTATCTGCAGTCCTTTTTGCATAAACATCGTTATAGTTGGCAGTGTCATGATGGCTTCCTCAAGGATAAGAAAACAGCTGTTCCAGGTACGCATTTTGTTTAAATTTTAGTAGTTTGTCTTTGTTTCTCTTATGTTTTATTTAATTGTTATGTTCTTTAGTTCTGTAGGCGTCTACACACATACTGATATTATAAAAGTTATGAAAATATAAAATTTGAGAACAATTTAAAAATTATGTTACTTATAGTTTACACTGCCAAGTTGGCAGACATATATCTAAACATTTTCTAACTATATTTTTGTTTGTTTCTGCTATGTTATTACATCAAAAATTATCACTCATATAGAGCAATATGCTTACAAATCATGGTAGGCTTACATAGCAACATATTGAATTATTTGTAAAAACAATGGTAGTTTTATGTAATTACAAATTACTATAAAAAAGAGGTTGACAAAGCATATGTGTGTGTGTGTGTGTGTGTGTGTGTGTGTGTGTGAAACATGTTTCATGGAAATACTCTCAACATAACGTGAATCTATATTTTATTTACCTATTTGTCTTTTTCAGACTGGCGGATTTTCATCTCGAAAAGCAAGAACTGAAGAAATTATGAAAATGGGACGTTAAGACAAAACAGATTAGGGGAATCTCCTATCATGTCTGATAAAGAACTTTCTAAGAAAGGTCGTGGATCCTTTCATCAGATTGTTGATAATAATAAAAAGGTGGTAGTTGTAAAATGGATAGATAACAAAGCAGTTTTGTTATGCAGTTCATTTGTAGATTCATATCCACTAGGTTCTATCAAACGCCACATAAAAATAAACGTGTTGCTGGCAGTGTACGGGAGAGTACGTCTAACAGCATTGTTGCTAATGATTCAGCCAGGCCATATAAATGTGATGTCACATGTCCGCAAATTGTTAATCAGTACAATGCTCACATGGGAGGCGTTGACTTAGCAGATATGTTGGTAGCCTTGTACCGGACTTCAATTAGAACTCATGGATGGTATATGGGAATTTTTTCTCAGTTATTGGATATTTGTGTAAATAATCTTGGCTTCTATACCGCCGAGAAAACAAATTGCTGGGAAGACAAAAAGTACAAAGACTAAAAGATATCAAGCTTGAAATTATAAATTCTCTATAACTGAAAATATCGGTATGGAGAACCATACATGACTTCCATATTCTAAGATTTATATTTAAAATCATTTTCGAAATGAAATATTACCATAGAAACTACTTCTTTCTGCTTACTGCTTCAGCCTTAACCACAGTACTGTGGTCACTAACGTATACCACCTCACGTTATCGCACTCGATTTTCACTGATGATGGAAGTCGATGGCATTGCCGAAACGTCTGGTTTTGTAGAAAACATTGAACTACGGCCAAATATCCCGGGAAGGAATTTTAACAAAAACTACGTCTTTGTTGCCGATAACGTTGTACACATATATATAAAATATATGCATAAAATTAATGGCTTGTATAAGTTAATAATTGATCTCCATTAAGTAGTAATATTATGATGTCCGTAATTAAAACATCAGAGCAGGTTTAGTGTGAATGAGGGTACACAGTGGACAAAAATTTTCAACATTTCCTATTGAGCGTTGCTTAGAGTAAAGCTGCGAATCTACAGTGTATGTTTCACAGAACAAACACGCGAAAAAGAAGGAGCGCTCCGAAGTCACTCATGGACCCTCAGCAACTTGCAGAGGGTTCATTCCCTAAAGACGAAAAGTCTGTCTATGAATCGTGCCTCTGTAAACACGTGCAGTTACTGCAGTTACATTGCCCAGCGATCCACAGGAAGCAAATTGATGTCCATTTTTTCGGCTTGCAAGCAATATGTTGGTGTGGGTTTCGGCACTTTCCATTTAAAAAGCGTGCAAATGTAAGAAAATAAACATGAGTGAGGCCAGAAATAACGTGAATTGTGTGTGTGTGTGTGTTTGTGTGTGTTTTACCTGCCTTTTTATTGCTGTAGGCATAATAATAAAATGGAAACGTAAACATTACATAACTGAGATATGCTTACCTGCCACGAACGATATATTATTTTATACATGGAGGAGTTCAGTGACATACACACGTACAGAAGAATTATATATATAAAGATATTAACTCATACATAATTTACATTAAAATGAAAAAATTATAATTTTATTGCCTGGCAACAAAATTATTTTATTTTTAACAATTACCATTGTTTGAAAAAGTTTAAATGAATTTTCAAGTACTTTACTGTTGTTAAAACGTAAAAGGTTGCAGGTAAACTACCCCTTCTCCTTAACCGATCTTCACCAAAATCGGAAATCCTTGAGACCTCTACAATTCAGGGACGTATACAAAAAATTATTTGATTTTGTTTGAATTTGCGGCTGTTATCGTTTGCCATAGAAAATACGCTTGATAAAAAAACGTTGCTGGTAAACTACCCCTTCCCCTTAACCGATCTTCACCAAAAACAACAGATCTTGAATACTCCACAAATCAGGGCTGTATGCAAGACATTATTTGATTCTGTTTGAATTTGCGGCTGTTATCGTTTGCCATTGAAAATACCCTTGTTAAAAAAACCGTTGCAGGTAAACTACCCCTTTCCCTTAACCGATCTTCACCAAAAACAATAGGTCTTGATAACTCTACAATTTAGGGATGTATGCAAATAATCTTTTGATTCTGTTTGAATTTGCGGCTGTTATCGTTTGCCATAAGAAATACCCTTGTTAAAACATAAAACGTTACAGGTAAACTACCCCTTTCCCTTAACCGATCCTCACCAAAAACAATAAGTCTAGAGAACTCTACAATTCAGGGCTGTATGCGAAACATTATTTGATTCTGTTTGAATTTGCGGCTGTTATCGTTTGCCGAAAAAAAAATTTCCCTTGATAAAAAAAACCGTTGCAGGTAAACTACTCCTTTCCCTCAACCGATCTTCACCAAAAACAATAGGTCGTCAGTACTCTACAAATCAGGGCTGTATGCATAAAATTATTTGATTCTGCTTGAATTTGCGGCATTTATCGTTTGCCATAGAAAAAAAATCTACACACAGACAGACACACACACAGACACTTTTCGGAAAACGACTTTTTTTCATGTTTTGAGTGTAGTACAATCAGAATCTGCAATAATCTCGAACACGATTTTTTTTTGCCATCACCATACTTCCATTTCCTTAACGAATATGGAAGTAAAACAGAAAGCGGAGAAGACCATTGTCAGAAGAGAAACCTAAATTACAGAAGACAATAAAAACGCCTGTCCTCACTCGTCCAAAGAAAAACATTAGATTTGACTGCATTGACCATTTTCCAGTCTACACAACCAAAGGGCGGTGCAGATTGTGTCCAAAAGGTGTTACAACAGTTGAATGCAGAAAATGCAAGACACGATTATGTCTCGTTAAAGATCTTTCACAAACCATCAAAATAACTAAAACATATTATTCGACTAATAGCAATATTATAAATCAGTGTTTTGATTGTACATTATCATTACTGAAAAAATGTTAACAACTGTAAACAAACATTATAAATATGTAAACATACATAATAATTAAAATAGTTTAAGAAATCTATAAAAATCAGATACATTTTCAAATTCAGAACTATTTTTTTGTAATTTTTTGCATAATTTAATTGACAATACTTCTCTTATTAGGTACTTATTATAGTCTGGTACATTGTTTTCTACTATTTTGAATTATAATCTTCATTTTCATAATTATATTTTGTATTCAAGTATTTGATTTATATTCTTTTCAATTTTACATTTATAAATAGTATAATAATACAAAAATACTTTTTGTAGTTACGTTATTTATAATTAAATTTCATTGATTAATTAAAATTAACAGTTTCTTTATAATTTACAGTGTTATTTATTACATCCCTATAAATAGAAGTGATGGAAATGTAAACATTAACCTACATGTTAATATATATGAATACCTATATGTTAATATATATAATATACCTATATGTGAATATATAACATATTTCTTTTACAAACTGGCAGTGTAACCAATAGGTTACATGGAATATAGAACATATTTCTTTTACAAACTGGCAGTGTAACCAATAGGTTACATGGTCATAATTTTACTATCCATAAAAATAAACAAATAGAAACTACATTTTTG
The DNA here is from genome assembly GCA_034769895.1 of Magicicada septendecula. Lineage (NCBI taxonomy): Eukaryota > Metazoa > Arthropoda > Insecta > Hemiptera > Cicadidae > Magicicada > Magicicada septendecula. Next base: position 359,174,720 of record CM068370.1, on the reverse strand, counting down.
TGTTAATTAGTGACAGAGGATGTACAATTTTACAAGAAATAATTTTTTTCTGACTTGCGTGTAATCGTGCCAAGTTAAGGGTTAAACGGCAACATTGGATCTCAATTGATTTTTTTTAATTTTTCAATGACTGTTTAATTTTATTTTATGTTATTTTTATAAAAAATGTTATAATGATATAAAATACTAAACTCAGAGTAGTGTATGTTACGCAAAAAATTTAAGTTAAAAAACGTTAGGAATTTAATTCTATTTATTCCGGTAAGAAGTAATGGAAAAATTTGGTAAGACGAAATTAATATCGTAGGTATTATACAGTGGTAAAATACAAGATGTAAGTTCAATAATACTTAACGTTTTCATGCCTACGTATCTAAATTCTGTTTTTCATTCGGTTAAAACAAACAATTGGTACTATGTCTTTATATGTTAGGTAAGAAGTTAATGCTTCAATCAATCTGTGGATGAGATTACTACTGCTGTTGAATTTGAACTGATTGAATTGCTGTCTAAATTTTAGCAAAAGGTTAGTGGCGAAATATCTTATTGGCAAAAGAGTCTAGAACCAAAATTCATAATGGCAAAAAATAATACTTTTACCATCTTATACCATCTCGTATATTGCCTAGCAGATAAAAGCAAATAAATCCTTAATATATTATCACAACAAAAAACAACTTGCAAGCTATATCGCTGTTAAGATATTTTAGTCGCTTTTACTACCTTTACACTTTTTCCTTACAAAAATCAAGATCACTAGTGGCAACCTTAAATGAATTGAAGTCATCTAAATATTCCATGCCTTTCAGATAGTTCTGTGCTGTTTATAGTTTGCTGCGCAACAAAGTTGTTTCTGACAACGCAATTTCTTTTTATTACGCAATCTTATTATAAAGACAAACGTCTCAATATGACTACGTATCCTATATGGTTATTTAGTCAGTTATCTGTAAACCTTTTGTTTACTGCAAGGGAATGGAAACACATTATTCAGAGTAAAGCCGTGTATGAGGGACAGTAAGTAGGTAAAGTGTACATGAATCAGACGCAATATACTAGAAAGATAGCAAGAGAGAGAGAGAGAGAGAGAGAGAGAGAGAGAGAGAGAGAGAGAGAGAGAGAGCATGAGAGGCAAGGGAGATTTAGAAATACAAACAGAAAAGTGGGGAGAGAAAAGGCTGGAAGAAAATAAAGAGGAATCATATCTCATACGATCAGAGTAAATTTGATATTGCGCAGTCGAAGTTGAATGCTATCTCCACAAGACGTTGTCTGCTGCAAGTAGAACTAACAGAAAAAAATATGTAAAAACATAAGTTTAATGTAGCGCGGGTTACTTTGGTATTAGATTGTGAAGCGGGGGATAATAAGATTTGTCATTGCAAAAGGGCTGCTGATTTTTAAGAGAGAATTTAAGTACAAGAGTGTATTATTATTTTTGCTCACTAGAGGCTGTTGTGTAGGGGATTATGTACGAGCGTTAGAGTTATATAACTGTTTTAGAATGCCTCTGTGATTGTTATGCGTTTATGTAAAGGAAGCGAATCTGTGAAGTGTAGTGTTAAGGTACCTTCTGTGCTTCCGAACCCCTCTCATATGCAGTCTGCCCTATACATTCGTCTTTAGCTACTCCGATTCAGCAATAAAGAAGTCATAAAATAATAATAGTTTTGGGACAGAAAATTGTATTTAATTAACGGACGCAGGGCGAGATCCTATAGTGCCTGACTCCTGTTTCCAGAATATCGTGTCTAGGAAAACACTCTATATTCCTAACTAGGCCATTGGCCTGACCCTAAAAATTGCTTCTTGCAAGGCAAAAGGCAATAGATTTCGTCTTTTCTGAATCCATACTGGAAACAGGAAAAGCAGAAGAGTTTATAAGCTTCTTTAAGGAAGGAGATAATACAAAAGTATAAGAATTAAAAAGGGATTTAAAAAGGAATGAAAAAAGGGATTATTCTTTGTAAGGTTGTGTATAAAGTATGTGCTATAACTCTGAACAAAAGCCTTAGGGTTAATAGCTGAAGCTATAGTAGGAGAAAAGGAAAATGGATTAGGCTCGGTCGCTATACAGTAGATAGTGAACTTAACTTCCAACAGATTTTTTAAAAAAAGGAGAGAATTTAACTGTTACACTCATGTTGTATTTGTCGATTTTAAGAAAGCGAACAGGAATAACTTAAGGTCTGTTATGAAGTATCCTGGCTACCCATAGTATTTAATAATTCTGTGGTCAGAATTTGTTAAATATCCAACAAATTTATATATTGCCCGAGTTCATTTCAAAGACCACTTTGTTTCGTCTGATCCTCCTGGAAGTTCGGGGATGCTAATTCAAGTAGCTAGATGACTTAGTCAATATTTCTTGATTTTCTTAAACATTTTGTAGGAAACAGGTTGTTCTAAAGAAACTCGTGATGTTATTGCTCGGCAACCATGATTCATATTTATCCACTGAAGGTTTAGACAATTGCAAAGACTTCTGCAAAGACAACGGAATCACTGCTGTATCATTCCATTCTCATTGTAGCCGTAAGCTAAAACCGTTGGATAAGAGAGTGTGTGGCCTTTTCAAGACATACGTGAATATTTTATGTGACTCATAGTTGGTGAAAAATGCTGGTAAGACCATGACAATTTACGACATCTTATGGGTCGTTCGAGATGCTCTGCCCTTAGCTGTAAATCCTGTTAATATTATGAATGGTTTCTCAAAGAACTGGAGTGTTTCCTTATAACAGAAACAGATTTCCAGATACTGGTTTTATGCCTATCTACGTAACAGATCGTCCTAGTCCTGAACAGACGGATATTGAAAGTAATCTTAATATTACCGGCAGTTCCAGCAGTAGAGGTAAAGTTCATATTTCGACGAAGAGTACTACACCAGAATAATCTTTCCCTAAAACAGTAGGGATCCAGAAGTGACGAGTCTTTCAACTGTGCCATCTATTTACGATTTTGCAGTTGCTGGAACTTATAGTGATCCGGACAGGCTTAAGCCCTTTACATATGATACCCGAACACATTAGACCATATTCAAAAACAAGAATAAGGAAGATGAATATCGAAAGAGAGCGTAAGAGAGTCACTGCAATTTCAACCCACATTACAGTGAAGAATGCATTTGAGGGGGGAAAAATGCAGTAGGCCTATGCTAAATCTTTGAAGCATTCAGTTAGATACAGAAAATCTAACTAAATCTTTGAACAAAAATCCTCCTGCCGACAAGAAATTTAACAAACTTTGAGGTAGGTATAATCAAGAGTGGAGGAAAGAAGATGAAGTAATTAAATAAGAAGAAGTAGAAGAAAAAACCCTGACCCTGAACTACTTGTCGTCTTATGCAGACAGCAAATCAGGGAAGCCCTGGATTCAGTGCACTGTTGCCACATGTCGGCCCACGAAAGATGTGCAGGAGAGACAGATAATTTTCAAGTGTCATAATTGTCATTTATGTGATGAGATGATCTGAATGTACTTAGTTAAAAAGATTTTGTTTCTGTTTACATTGTCTATTTAAATGCTTAATTCAAAAACATATTTTCATTTTAAGTTAATTTATTAAAGTAAATTTTGTTAGGTATATACTTTTTAATTAAAACTCCAAACTCTATAGGTTAATAAAATGTTGAAACTTTTTAATGGGCTGATTGTTAATAATAAAAGAATTAGTGTAATAAATATACGTATCTATTATTGTTATCCCATATATATATATATATATATATATATATATATTGCGACAAAACATATATTAGGCATAGTAATACTTGAACAATATAGTCAGTTATCTGGAGCAAGGTTGTACATTTTGAAACAAAATTTTTAAATGGTCTGTAATTCACAAAAATATTTACTTTACTTTAATAATTGTCTGCGAATATCATACTGATCTGTTTTAAAAAATGTCAATTTGTTACTTGAACGTTGTTCCCAAGTACGTTGATTCGTCTCATTGCTGGTCCTGTGATTCGCCGCAATCTGCTCCTCTCTCTCCTCCTCCTTTCTGCACACTGCCTCTTCGCTGACACTTCTCTTGTACGCACGCACGCCGACACACCTATAACCAGTCTACTCTTATCTCAGGGCACAGAAACTGGGCTGTAATTTAATATTATTTATTTTGTTGCTTTAAGCGTGCACCTTCCCGCGTCCTGAGGTGTCCTCGCGATAACACAGGAGTATCCGGGATGGATAAACCTTTCCTATGCGGAAATCTTCACTCACGCGAGACTAGCACTGTTTAAAAATTAAATATTTTATTATTTTAACTAATATTGAGTTCGTACCAAGTCAATGTATTAGCTAACGCGTAACTCGTCGCTATATTGTCCTTGATCACTCTTACATAAGAACGTTTCTGTTCGAAAAACTCGCACAGAGAGCACTTCCGTAATATTCGAGCTGCAGGATGGAACTAACTAGACATTCGTCGTCGAATGATTGAGATGAGACCCAATCTTAATGAAAATTGGGGCCGCTGATTTGTCGAAACAGCTATCACGTGATTGATGGATAGAACTGATGGAAACTTCTTGAACAGATTGGCAGATTTCTGCAGAAGCAGGTATAGATTTTATCTATAAATTTTCTGACTCCTAAAAGACAAGGAACCTTTAGAAGTTGCTTTTTACTAAGTAAATCCCTATTAATATAGTACGTAACAAGTCTCTGACACCCAGAAAATATAGCGCTATTTAAGATGCTTGCGCTGCCCAAATCTCAGTTCGATACGATCTTTTATAATGGAGTTATTCATAAAATACGAATTACATGCGCACTCGCACATTTAACTCGCACATGACATGATCACAAATAAATGTATGGGCATTTTGATACATAATAGTCTTTTACCTAATTCTCATTTCAATATTTATATCTAATTAACATACTCAAACAAAAATCAAATTTTAACATGTCTATAACGTCATAAACCTGCTATATCAGCATGTAGTCCTTGGTACAGTTTCCTTTAATGCAATGTTCTATTGCAATATATATATATATACAGCGCATTTTAATTTTTTTAAAGTAAGGCGTCAATCTACCCAACTAGTACGCCACCAACCTCTTAGTCGGGGTAAATTGGTGCAGTTTAAATGCGTTTTAAAAAATGTGTCTGATAAAAATGAATTACGACAGGCTCAATTAAAAAATACACAATAATAACCAAAATACAAAAGTGTACTTTTCATATATTTATAAAGATTTTGAACACCCCAGGAAATAATGATTTGTAAAAAAGGGCCATCAAGGTGCGTTTTTCAGGACCCAGGTCGACTCAGGCTGTTGAAAATGAGTACCTGGGATAACATCCTGGGGATAATAATGGGCGGCTGAAGCGTAGTGCTAGCCACACTGCCTTCCATGTATGCTGTACGGCTCACATTAGGCAGCCTAACATGCCTACCTACTAAGCTACTTCGGTGGTACACATGGGAGCCATTATTATTATTAAAAATGGGCCAAAATTTATAATTACTGGTTATAACTTTTAGTGATTGCCTTAGGCGCTTAATAAATATTCATGCAAATATCAAAATAATTAGAAGAAAATTGAAAGAAATTTTACTGAAATTCCATCTTGTGTATAACACTAAAAACTGACTTTCAAAATTAAGTCTTCGTCTCACGCTTAGTGAGAGAATGAATTAATGAGAGAGTGAGAATAGGCATCAGCGCTCTTCCACAGTTTTATGTCCCTCGTGGCGTATGGCTTTCAAAATACTGGCGCCCAAGTTTTAGCCAGTCGGAGCTGTTGCTTGGACGTGTGCGGTAGTCATCCAGGTGAAATAGAAGCCGAAAATGTGACGCTGACTATTTCAAACCATTCACAAAAATTCACAAGAGTACAGTTTTTGAAGTCCAGCGGTGGATCTCTCTCTCTCTCTCTCTCTCTCTCTCTCTCTCTCTCTCTCTCTCTCTCTCTCTCTCTCTCTCTCTCTCTCTCTCTCTCTTCACATGTCATAATATGTCTTCGTGACTTCTATTTCACAATCGTCTTGCACAGTTTTCTTCTTATTACAATAAAATATGTAGAATATACACTTTTACATGATTAAACAATCATACAATATTACAATTAGCCTACTATGCAATATTTGGCAATAAGTACTAGACACAACAGTGTAACCATCTTTTTATTTGTGTGGGAGTCTTATGAGATTATTTTTTTTTTTAAAGGTTACTTGATATTTGAGACTAGGCTGAAGGCCCAGAAGGAAGCATAAAGTGTGCTGGGTCCAATGAGACGGGACTTGCAATTATTACTCTCTAGCAACAAGCAAGATAACCTTTATTATTTCGTAAATTTATATTATAATTTCTTGAATATTTATTATTTCCAGATAACAACCTTTCTTAGACGATAACACATAATTCAACATATACGTTACATATAAATCACAGATACAATATACCCCTCAAAAGTACTCAAAAGGCAATTGGCCATCATAATAAGAGAACACAATTTATAATTTTAAAATGCCTGCAAACAGCCTGTATAGTTTTATGACAATACAATAACCACCAAAATTACTTAAAAGGCAATTGGCCATAATAATAAGAAAATATAATTTATAAATTTAAAATACCTGTAAACAACCTGTATAGTTTTACCAAAATACAATAAACACAAAAATTACTTAAGAGGCAATTGGCCAGAATAATAAGAAAATGTAATTTATAAATTTAAAATACCTGTAAACAGCCTGTATAGTTTTTTGAAAATATAATAAGCACCAAAATTACTTAGGAGGCAATTGGCCATAATAATAAGAAAATATAATTTATAAATTTAAAATACCGGTAAACAGCCTGTATAGTTTTATCAAAAATACAATTTATAAATTTAAAGAAAATAACCTGGATTGGCCAGGCCGCTGACATGTTCCACACGGCATCCAAAAAAGCAATTAAACATTACAAAAAAAATTTAGGGAAAACCCCCTACCCCAAAGCCAGACAGGGTAGTAGAAAGCTGGACAAGAGCCAGACCCGACATAAGGTAACATGTCCGGGAGCTTGCATAGATTTGCACAAACAGGTGACTACCCCAGATTTAAAGTGTAACCAGACCTAATTGCAGGTTAAGGAAAACTCCCAACCCTTTATGAAATAAAGAAAATAATTATGTGCAAAAAAAAACTCAAGCTTATAATCAATACTAGACCAGCGGGTCCAGATCAACCTACATACTGCACCTACCTACTTAACTAACATACCAGCACCCCTAAACTTCTACAAACACATTCAGTACCAAGGTAAAAAAAGTAATGTATAGCATAAAAAATTAATGAGCGCTGGTCACATGCCAGCGAGCGGGCCTACAATGGCTCTCGAGACTAATTACATATCAAAACAATGTTACATGAAAATTATGTCCAGCAGGGCACGCGCACTATTGAAAAGGTTTTATACTGTAGTAAGTCAATTAAGTAAAACTTGAGTTTCTGTAGATGCTTAACGCACGATATCTGTTGTTTTATTTGGAGGCCAACTTTATGCAAATATTGGATTAATATTACCTCGTTTTATGTAGATGATTCCCAGGTGGACTTCTGCCTTGCTGTACTGTCAGTCGGTCATGCTGAGGGTGGTTACAGTGGCACCTTTACGATTTTTTTCTACTCCGGCAGGCGAGAAACGAGAGTCTGTGTTGGTGTGGTCGGTTCAGGACATGGTGGAGGATGGAAATTCCGCCACGCTAGGATCAAGTCTCCGTCGGTCCGGGAGCCCTAGGCATGAATAGTAATTAATTTTCTGACAAACTAACTCATTCCCGAACATAACACACACATGTACCACTGCCTAAGCTTGTATTGACAAAATCAAACAGGAATCAAACACTTGCCACCCCTGACTATTTCCCCTGAGTACTTTATAAATAGGTGTAACTTTCTTTCTTAAATTAATAACTTACACACAATGCCTCAATGCCTCATTATTCGGTTTAATTTATAACGCACCCCTCACATGCGTATGCAAGTTTAGCGCTTTTAGACAAGTTGTATGTTAATAATGGACACGTGCTCTCACAATCGCTACATCACAGTTCCCCAGAATTACATACTTTTACACCCCTTTTGACACGGGCAATTACTATTCACTAAATACTTACGTATAAGGCTGTTTCAGTGATTAAATAAATCAAGATATATGACAAAGAACATACTTTAGGTCACCACGCACACGAGGCATGCTTATCAAACTTATCCGTTCACGTCTACGCCAATAATGTTTAAATATAAATTTTTACAAGCAAACGATTAATATATATATATATATATATATATATATATATATATATTTTTTTTTTTTTACTTATCGGAGGTCTGTAAGAGTCTACCTACTCATGATAGGATAGGAAAGACAATAATTAACCAAACTCTGTCTGCCGGAGGAAACAAGCTGTTCACAGTCCGGTGGAAGCTCGCCGACTGGTCAAAATTTGCCAAACGGTGCTGAAGTCGGGGAACACAATTACCCGCTTTCGCTAACAGATGGCGCGGGCATGCAGTAACGCCAAAACACGGCGCAGCTGACCATCGCGAAATTAATAAACTCGCAATTTATATTAATGAATTATATTTTTTTATACAGTCGCCCGGTTTCTTCGAGAAACCGCGGCACAACAGTTGGTATGTTTACAAAAAAAGAGGCAACCAGGTGTTAAATGTTATAAATATTTAATTTTGGGAGAATGTTGACTTTTTAGAATTGTATTGTATATTTTCTCATTGTTTATAACTATTTGTACAAAGTTAATTTTTTATCCACATTATAGGCCTGTTATTAATTTTACTTTACTATTTCTTTTATGAATTTGCTAACTGCTATAATTTTTTATTGTTCGACTAAGCTTTTCGTCATTACTGACATCTTCAGGTCTTAAACAAGTATTTTACTTTACCTCCTGCGTTTATACTGTGGCCTTACTGTGGCTTTTGGACATCTGTGGTAGTTATTAGTTCTTTGTTTTGCTCCCTTCAAGCAGACATCATTTTGTGTACTAATCAGTGAAATATGTATTCTGTAGGACACAAGGTGGCAACAATTTGCTGCTACGAGTATAATGGAGTCGTTAGGGATTGATTAATATTATACTCTGAACGATTATGAGTCATCTAGTAGACAAACTACATGACGAGAAATTTAAGCTATTTATTTATTTGTCGAGTATATAGTTTGAAGTGACACTGGAAATTTAACCTCAGTATAAGGTTTAACCTTCTCCAGCATATCGTACGACACTAGTTTGCCTGTTATTATACCCTGTAGTTGGTCGAAGGATCTACTAGAGTTCGACTTACTTATTCAGATTTAGGAAGTGAATTTGGCATTGCCAATCAACGCAGATGTTGAACTCAGATTCTTATAAATTTTGTTGTTTTACGTTGTATATTAAAGATAGTAGAGGCACATCACGTCTCAATTCCTGTATTCCCAATTCTGCCGGTCAACAGATCATCGTCGCGAAAAGTAATAGAATCTCTGCGGATTGAATATGATCTATCTCTAGTTTGTTCTGTACAATTCATTCCCCTAAATTTTAGTAGTCATAACTGTATTTTAATATACGGATCTTTGTTCAATCTAAGACCGAATATGGAATGAAGACAATCAGACAGAATTGGGCTGGCACAGTAAATATGACACAAATAAGAAAAATAAATTTAACTGGACAGAATACAGCAGTTAGAGGAAACAAGATTGTTAAAACTATTAAAGTTGCACATTGAGTTTTGTTATTAACTTAACTAATTGCTACAAACTAAGTTTAACTAAATTTGCTATAACTGAACTAAGTTTTGCTTTGCTGGTAACTAAATAATTTATCATACAGAAGTCTAAGTTCGCATGTCTGTTTTTGTTTCGTAAAATTTGTACAACCGACGTAAATTTTGTACATTAGAAGATGTATTTAGACCAAGACATCGATGTCACTGAAAATAACCGAACAAGCAGTAGCCTAATCTCTGAAGGTGCGAAAAAGATATATGAGTTCATTCGATTCCTCAGTTATGTGTCTTTTAATTTTATTAAAACGTCAGTCAATGACATAATTTTTTATGTCACACCCATGATAATTAATAAGGTAAAAATGTATTTTTTTCTTTTAAACTACGGTTTTCATGAGAGGAGACACATTATCAGGTGATTGCAGCCCCAACCTGCAATTGAACAGGTCCTTCTGGGATGTCACATAAAAGGTTTTATATTAATTTCACGCGCCAACTTTTTTCATTTACGGTAAAAATCTTAATGTGCATAAAGGAAGAAAAAAATATTATATCAGATAATTATCTTTGTGACATTTAGTTGTCATAGCAGATGAATAATGTGAAGAATGAAACAAATTTAATTTAACATTGACTTTTGAAAGGCACGATCATTCTTTGATGTTATAAAAAGTTCACGTTCAAGCAAGCAATTTCCATCGCCCTTTTGGAATTAACAAGTAAATCATATTTTAACAAAAATACTTAAAAGAAAGGCTCATAGTTTAAAAAAAATAAATCCGTGCCTTTCCAATCTAGAAAACCTTATTTGTTTGTTTTTTTAGTAAGAATTTCTACCGATTTTTAATGACTCTGATTTTGTATTATTCATTATGATTTAATCTGCAAGATGGCTAGTCCAGCAAATGAAAATTTTTAGAAACGTTTACACAAACATCACAATAGATTTCCTTTATTTTAGGAATTAGGAGAAATTAAATCTGCCTTGTAAAACTGTCTTTACAAATAACATTTGTAATAATGGAAGGGGGAAGAGAGATATATTCATAATTTAGTAGAATACAGAAATTAGAAAATGATTTCAACTTTTCGGCAGAATTTAATTTTACTGATAATTGGTTTGGAATAATTCATATTCATTTCGTCTCGTAAATCACAAGTTACCTAATTTGCATCGCTAGCATAGAAAACTGCCCTCTATGGGCATTGGATTCGTCTCACCCAGTCCTGTTAAATACCAAAACGTATGTAGTACAACCCAAATCGTTTCGTTTACGAGACGCTTTGTCTGGTCTTCTTCTGTACTACGATAGATGGACACCAGTGAGGGCAAGTTCTCAGTGTGCAAAAATATTTTGCTACTTACAGTGTTTCTCCGGCATGTTAAACAACATTTTAAACGCATTTCATGTGATGGTGATTTAATTTTTGATAGGACAGTTGATTCTTGTAGAACAATAATTACATCCTTCTTCACTTAATTTTGTAAAAAATTTATTACTTTAAATATACATATATATATATATATATATATATATATAATATTTTATAGGTTTCCGATTCAAATGTTTGAAAAATTTTCTTAAACTTATTTTTACTTATAATTGCCGTTTCCGAATTTGGATGAAAGCATTCTCAGGATCATAATACAAAATTCTGTGTAAATTAGAAAAATAGATTGCGCTAGACTGTATTAAGGATGATGCTAAATATTTGCTTCAAAAGTCTCTTCTTTCCCTAATGAGTAAAAGCTGGGACCACCCAGGGTAGTTCGAAGTAGGAGTGTGCATAATGGTGTTTCAGATCGCAGCTGTTTTCCCGTGGAGTTCGTTACCAAAAAGCCTCGAGCCACACCGCTACACACTGGTGATTTTCCACATTTCAGCTTGTAATGACTGCATTATTCTTGTTCCATTGTATATGCAACACAAAGAAAAGCTGATATGTTTTGTATGTATGAACGTTACACTTTGCTGTATTGACGGATTGACGGTTGTGACGCTGATTTACAGTTTCTGAACTGAAGAAATATTTACTCATATATATTGTTTACTTTGCTGTAATACACAATAGTGTTAACACACGAGTAAAAGAGGGAGGGGGAAGAGATAGTGAGAAAGTGTGAGAATAAGGTCGGGCGAGAGAGAGAGAGAGAGAGAGAGAGAGAGTGAGAGAGAGAGAGAGATGTAGAAAACGAGAGAGATGTGGAGAAAGAGAGAGTTATGCGTACTGTCACTCGACAATAAATACCTATTTGTTAAAATCAGAATTTTTTTAAATAGGCTACACGTCACACATAAAATTAAAATACACATAAAAATTCGATATTAAAACAAAAATGTGCACATAACTTATGATGACTTTGTTTCCTACAATGCCAAATGTTTATTAACTAATAGACTACTGAATTAAGGAAACTTGACTCACGAGTTTCAAGGAGTCTTAGTTTTAGCAGCATGCTTTGACAGCTTAGACCTTTGTATTAAAACTGAATGGGGACTGTCTGAAAGGTCAATTAAAGTTGACAGACTAATTTGACAATTTCATGAGTCTGATCTAATGTAACCTTAAAAATCCTTAATGTAATCTAATAAAAATCTGTAGTATACGCGTAGATTACATTGAGGTAACTTGGAAAAAAGATAAGTGGTCCAATGTCTGTGTATCACTGTCTGTCTGTCTGTCTATCTATCTCTATCTATCTGGACGCTTCGTGTATTACAGGAAATTTGTGCCATAATAGTTTAAATTAAATTGTATACACATATTATATATTTTGAAATCCAGAATAAATCAAAATTCTAACTATCCCTGGTTTCATTAGTTTTTGATTATCGTATCTCTACAGTCAATTCCTTATTAAAATTGGTCTCTGGTACAGGTAGACATTCCATGTAGCGAACATAACAACAAAACACACTGCAAATTCATAATATGCACTATATTTATAAAATGAATATGATTTACTTTTTTATGTTGATGTTGGTTTCAAATACTAGTATTCACATGATTTGGTGCAGTCGTGTTTCCAGTGAATCGAAATGTTTGTATCTACAATTCATAACGTTTCTCTTCGCTGTATCTAAATGTTGAGGTATTGACGTGTTTGAGCGTTCATATACAGTCCGCTGAACCGGAGTAACATTTTGTTTATTTTGCTGTAATACACAATACCTTTAACAAAATAATAGGGAGGAGGAGAAGAGAGAGAGAGAGAGAGAGAGAGAGAGAGAGAGAGAGAGAGAGAGAGAGAGAGAGAGAGAAGGAGTGAGAGAGCGAGTGGGAGAGGGGGAGAGAGAGGCAGAGACAGTTAAAGCCTTGTTCCCACGGCGTGTGGCTTGGCGAGCCTGGTCTGACGTTTGTCATATCTCGCGCCGTGGGAACGTAAAGGCTCCTCAATGCTCGAGGGGACTCGAGGTGGCTCGCCCTTTCCCGTGAAATGTCGGTAAATCCTCGGACATCAAAGGCTTGTGGCTCGACGGATGACAAGCCTCAGTACGGCTCGTGCACCTTTTCCCACGGCCTGTTGTGGTTTGTACAAGTGTAGTTTCGCAGTTTTAACATAGCAATTTTCATTATCGGTAGTATAATCAGTAGTTCATTATGGAGTGGAGTAATGAAGTAATTATTGCGTTTTTGGATTTATACAAGGGAGAACCTGTCATATGGTATCCACAATCCCAATTTAAATTTTATATTTATTTTATTAGTTTCGGTATTGTTATAATTACCTTCTTCGACTTTTATTTAATGACACCATCCACCAACGCCTTTTGCGTTTCACCATTTTCCTCTTCAAAAATTCACTACTCAACAGTACATAAGCCGCTGCGGCACACGCTACTTCCTCGACAGTGTCCGATTCGTAAACTTTATTCATACTTGTTCAGAGACTTAACTAACATAACTTCAAGAGAACGTCTGGCAATGGTGTATTGACGAGAAGTGATCGACTCGAGGCCACTCGAGATTTACCAAGCCACGCGCCATGGGAACGGCGCGAGCTCGGGATTCGACAGACCACAAGTCCACAGTACGAGCCTCGAGCAACTTGAGGTTCGCCAAGCCACGCGCCGTTGGAACAAGGCTTATCTGTGATGGCAGTCAACAATGAACGCCAGAGTGTTTCTCAGAATTTTTCTTAATATAAGTAAAATTTAAAAACGGAAACATTTTATGAATCCGGACTATACGGATAATCTAATACGAATTTGTCTACTAAAATGTGAAAGGTTGTATTATCTAATATTTAACTAAGCAAACTTGACTCACACTTAAAAGAATTTTCAATTTGAGCTGGATGCTTCGACAGCTCAGACCTCTGTCAAGTTGTTAAACTTGAACGAAGGCTTGTGTTAAAGATCAATTGAGGTCGACAGTAAAAAATAATAATTTCAGCAGTCGAACCTAATGTAACCCTACATTGATAAAGAATCCATATCTCTTCCTATATGACTGTCTGTCTATCTATGTGTCTATCTCTCTCTATATAGGCTATACGTACCTGCCTATCAACGATAAATGATGATGTAGCTATCATAACTCGATCCACCGCAGAAAGGAAGTACAAATTGGATGGGGTTATCTGAAAAAGTGGATATAATTAAATAATAATCCACACAAGATCTACTCCATCCAGGCAAAAACGCATTATAGAGCATACATAGAAGCAGTCGGATGTTTAACATAGCTGCTAACGGTAATACGGTAGATGTGAATGTAGAGTGTAGATAAGGAGCATATCTCTGTCCAGAAATGCAAATTGTGCTCTTATGACTGTCATTAAATCAAGATTTATAGTAGCCAATATTAGGGCTCTTTTGGCGGGTTTTTACGATATTTCAAAAATGAAATTTTCTAAGTCATTCTAAACCTGACACACGCTTTTCAGTTTTTGTAACGTTTGCTGCCTTATCTTTAATTCCAAATAAAAGACAGGGGAGCAATAAAAATGAGTTACTAAGTTTAAAACAACTTTTCACTCATATTTTTGGTAAATGTCAAAGTTTGTAGGAAGAAATAGGCTATAGGTGAAACTATTATACACACACTATTATCCAGTACCCGATGCTATTGGTAAAAACTGGATACTAACTGAAAGAGCACTGAAGCGCCTGAAAATATTTGATAGGATAAATTTAAAGTAGATTAAGGACCACGTACATCAAAGTGTGGAGTAAAATGTACGAGAAATCCAGAATGTTAACTATCATTTAAGTGAGCCCAATCAGTATACGAAACTGCTGGCTGGTTATGAAATTAACTGCAATGAAGTAGACTGACTCTGATAATTAATAATGGACCACTACGAAAAAGAGTCTTTACCGCCGTAGATAAAGATACATAAGATATGCTGTGAATGCAAGAATAGAAGTCCAGCGATATTGGTAGTGTGCCTAAGAGATACCAGATAGAAGAGGTCAACGCCTAATTTCGGTCTGTAATGCCATAAGTGGAGCCGGAGGAAATTAAAAAAAAATTATTGTTTTAAAACAATATTTTTTTATTAATTTTAAGATGTTTTTGAAGATTGTGGTATTATACGAATTAATTTTCCATCTATGTTCCACATTCTGTGTAGAATAGGTCTACTGTATGTGTGTTTTTGAATTAAATAGGCCTATTTTTATTTTTTTATCATATTTCTAAATATACTAATTTTATTTTAATGCTAATATACACATTTCTTATGATTATTATATCTAATGATATATTGCATATTAGGACTAAAAGCAAACAAATATTAGTACAGTATTTAGAAAAATTTTTAATGTGGTAATTTTTCTCGCAGCACAATATATTTTAGGTTATCAGTGAACTTATTTCCATAAGTCACAATTTAAGTAAAGTTAGTAATAATTTAAGTTTATTTCTTGGATGTGTACAATATCTAAAGGAGAATATTACAATATCAAAGTTGTTTCGTTTTTTATTAGTGTAGTTCCATCATGCTACTTTTAATTGAGACTTGTATTTTTGCATTGCTGTCATTTTGCACATTAATCTGACGATACTTTCTGCTGACCCTGCACTCCTTTTAGGCTTGACGCAGACTTGTCTATATATTCACTGGACCGCACTTAGCAGAATTAGATACCTTCTTGGCGCCTTTTGAGGTATTTCAAAAATACTATTCTCGTAGAGTCATTTTACAGCTGACAAACGCTTTTAAGTTTATGTAATACTCAATGCGTTGTTATCTTTAATTCTGAATAAAAGACAGGAGAAGCAGATTCGAATGCAAGTTTCTAAACAACATATTCACATATTCGCTAATAATTTTGGTAAATGTTGTTGTTTAAACACCTTATATATTTATATGTTTCTGACGGTTTGTAGCATTTTGAGCAATTTCTTTTATACCATGATTGTGACATTTCGTGAAAGTCTTTTTAAATCTGACACAGAAAAGCAGAAAATTGCATTACCTGTTTCTAAATAATATATTACTTTATATATTTTTGTAATTTTAAAATTGAAAAACATTAGAGATCTAGATTGATTCTGCCATTTTGTCATAATTTACGGAATATTAAAATGTTGATATATGTGGAAGCATCTTAAGATATGATCTTCCACATTCTCAGTGTCACATATTTTAGAGATATGTAATAATTAAACTTTAAATAATGATTTATGTTATAAGAGTATTAGCTGGCATTCTGAAGCAACAAATAAAACGCTCCTTGAAATTCAGAAAATTTTTTTTAAATCTTAGAATTCAGGAAACGAACACAACATAAGGAAATGCAAGGCTATTTGTTACTTAGTAGAGTCAAAGGGTAGCACAGGGAAATGGTGGCAGTTCTTCGGTTACAGCTTGTATTGAGGACCGCAGAAATGGAACTGCTATAGCCTAATGATAGAAGGAAACGAAAATAGCTAAAGAACTACAGATATTTTCAATACTTAGAACAAAGTAAAATTTGGTTTGCGGGGGCCGCAATCCTGTAGCCTCCCTTCGTCGGTAGCCATTATTGTAACGAATTATTTTCATTTTATTTTAAATATTAACTTTTAATATTTATGTATATGTTACTTTTATACTCATCACGACAAAATCGTGTAAGAGTCCGTTGTTCCTTGTGTGTGTTATATTTTGTATGAGTGCGTTGTTGTGTAACCCCTCTCTTCTAGTTTTATGCTTTATAAAAAAAAAACAATTTTTTTTTTGTTGGAAAGAGGGGCCACTAGTTATTTAAAACTAGGCCGAGGACCTAGAGAAGCCAAAAATGCGCTGGGTCCAGCGGGACGGGACTTGCAATTAAACTCGATGGTTAAACAACAATAACAAATTTTATTAGCAATTTCAAGTCTTGACATTCAATATAACTTTGATAGAATTAAAAAATTTCATTAAAAAACTTTACTCCACTCCCTGACATTATAACATTCTGAAAATATACACAGGTACCATCATAGTTCATAATTCAATAATTTCTCATAAATACAACATCAATCAATATACATACATGAATACACATAGAACACCCACACACATATATATATATATACATATACCACACACACATGTTCACCTGGCGGACAGCCTATATATATATTTTTCACCATACCTCAGGAGAATATAACCCCAGTATCTGTCACCAAGACCCCCATCCCAAACTACCGTAATCAGATAAAGTACCCAGCCTGCTTTCAAAACTTTTCATTTAAGAAAACAATACATTAACTCGTCAGAGTATAACAGAGTTACAACAAATGGAATTATCACAAGTATGAGACCGAAGTCAATCTGGCAATACAGCCCAAACAACTCTTAAGTTACAAGCATACAAAATTTAGGAATGTTCCCCCAAATAGTAATGTGCCAGCGCAAGGTCAACATGACTGCACGGTCTTATAAAATGTATAATAAAATTCATAATTGAAAAGTAAGAACCGGTAGTGTGCTCATATTAACTACTCAACAATTAATGCACTGGCTATGGCAGTAAAAGAAAATGATGAAAATTTACTTATTACTGAATTATTAAACAGCTAACATAATTTTTATAAAATGTATAGTAAAATTTATAATTGAAAAGTAAGAACCGTTAGTGTGCTCATATTAACTACTCAACAATTAATGCACTGGCTATGGCAGTAAAAGAAAATGATGAAAATTTACTTATTACTGAATTATTAAACAGCTAACATAATTTTTATAAAATGTATAGTAAAATTTATAATTGAAAAGTAAGAACCGTTAGTGTGCTCATATTAACTACTCAACAATTAATGCACTGGCTATGGCAGTAAAAGAAAATGATGAAAATTTACTTATTACTGAATTATTAAACAGCTAACATAAATTTTATAAAATGTATAACAACAATTTTAATAAAAAAAATTTATAATGTAAAACCTAATAAAACATATTTGATGTGTTCATACAGAATTGGGTTGACCTCAGGTACGGCCTTGCGCCAAACCAGATGTACAAAATTTAACATGTCAGAAACCTGTGGATGAAAGCACCAAGAGGTGACGGTGGCAGGTCAAAGCACCCCCAAACCTTTAAATAATCTTAGAAAAAACAAAACCCATATAGATCTATAAATATAACCAAGAAAATCCCCAACAATGTACGCCGGCACCCATGCAATCATAATTAACACCCATACAAATCAGTAACATTCAGTTCTGCACACTATTGCAATAAGAGAAAAATTTAACATCAAATTCGGGAGACGCATGACCCCGTCTGGGTTTACACTTACTCTGGGGGCGTAAGCGTTTGTAAAATAAATCTGACAAAATTTATAACCACTAAATGTCCCGCTGGACTTGTGCACAAACAAAACCTTTAACTGGAGCTGTTCCAGGAATGATATCACATGTTCTACATTGTAGCGGCCAAAAATATTTCTGAAAGGCTTAATGTCACCTGGTTATAGTCCGTCACAGAACCTGAGGTAATTGTAGCGTGTTGTCCATGTCCTCCTCCCGGCGGCTAACACGGAAAGTCACTAGTTTAATGGCATAGGTGGCGGATGATCGGCCACCAGCTGGAGAGAATCAGGAGATCGACTTCATCAGGAACCCTGGACAATTATATATATGGGTAAATTACTCAAGTGTTCAGTAATTCACAATACCCCTTTTACTCCAGCATAACTCACACACTACAACATGCTCCGTTTTAAATAAAAAAATTTGAAATTTAAGTATGCACTGAAATTACCTTCAGTATAGAATTTAGAATTAAATAAATAATTATTCATAGACTGTTCGTCCACTAATTAATCACTTATTACAATTTCGAGATGAGTTGCAAACTTGAACAGGTTCATAAGGCACGTTGTTTCAACAAAATAACAGAATACATTTTCTTACGCCCCTCTTGATATAATTAGAAAAAATATACAGACATATAAAACTTTAAATACTTTATCTCAGCCAGTGTTAACGTTCAAGACATGAATAATCAGAAATTAACCTGTGCTTGCCACGTGGTAACTTCACGTATATATATCGCCTTGCATCGGCGTTGATTTAAGTTAAAATACAATTCTTTTTATCAAATAATAAGTAAGGTACCTTAAACACACTTACCGGAGTGTCACGTAGCGATTATTTGTGCATAGTAGATAGATGATTTACAAGATCCAAATCTCACGGCAGCCGGGAGGAGTACGGACTGTCAAGGTCGAGCGCTGTACGTGAACTGCCTAAGCTTGCAACGAAAAAATTACT
This sequence comes from Magicicada septendecula, assembly GCA_034769895.1. Taxonomy (NCBI): domain Eukaryota; kingdom Metazoa; phylum Arthropoda; class Insecta; order Hemiptera; family Cicadidae; genus Magicicada; species Magicicada septendecula. The sequence goes on along the minus strand of CM068370.1, from coordinate 359,155,278 downwards.
ACGCCGCCTCGACCCCACAGCGCGCGCGGATCAGCATAGCGAACGTATTGATAACGGAGCAGGCGCCGTTAAGCTAATTAATTAACGTGTACGGCAATGCCCGTCACACCGTTAACAAGAAAACAGCCGAGTTTTTCCAAAACTCGGCACACCCCCACTCCAAAAGGGCAACATGGTTGCCCAACTAGAACTCAGTGGTACCCTTCAGTGTACCTCCCTTATAGTCCATATTCGAGTTACTATCGGCATCCTCCTCAGTCATGGCTCTCAGGAGAACAGGGGCTCAGGAGAACCGCTCTGTAATTATATCGCACTAATACTCTCGAACCGCACTATCCAAAATCTCGCATGGAACTGAAAACTAAGGCCGCTAACCGGTGTATTTATAGTCACGCTCACACACCAGAAGCTTCCAAACTGCGTCTTATACCTCGTGAACTACGTAATTTCTACGGCCTTGACACAGTCCGAGCGCCCGAGCGAAGCCCGGCACAGTCGAGAAAATTCTCGCAAAATGCGTCTAGTAGCACGTACACCACATACATTGAGATCCTTCTGGCATATTCGATAAACGGATAGATTCTTCTGTGCTGTCGTAGCACCGCCCCCTCCTTAAGCCTGTTCGTCCCGAACTGGCAAAGCGTCTCTAAATATGTATTTAGCCAGGCGATCTAGGTGGACGACCTTGAACTTTCGCTGTCCTTCCTGTTGAATCCGATAAACAACATCGTTAATCCTTTTTTTTACAGTGTAGGGTCCTTCCCAGTTAGACTGAAGCTTAGGTGAGCGACCACGACGGCGCTTTGGATTGAACAACCAAACCTGATCTCCTTCTTGGAAACCCACACTATTGCTGCGAATGTCATACCGAGTTTTCATTTTATCACTGGCAATCTTGAGCCGTCCTCTTACCAAGCGATTCATTTCTCACAGTTGGTTTTCTAATTGCGAGGAATAGTTCTTTCGCTCTTGGGACTGAGTCTCAGGTGATCCAAACATCAAGTCCCCAGGAAGACGAATCTCCCGCCCAAACACCAATTTTGCTGGAGTCATGCCGGTTGTGTCATGTACTGACGACCTATACGCCATAAGGAATAGTGGTATACGTTGGTCCCAGTCTGTTTGGTTCTCGTCAACAACTTTCGAAAGATGCTGCTCAAGTGTCCTGTTGAATCTCTCAACCATCCCGTCCGACTGAGGATGCAGAGGCGTTGTCCTGGTCTTTCGAATTCCGAGTAGACGGCATAATTCTTTAAACACTCCTGATTCGAAATTTCTCCCTTGATCCGTATGGATTTCCACAGGGGCTCCATAACGGCAACAGAAGTTGTGAACTAACTGCTTTGCCACAGTGGTAACCTCCTGATTTGGAATTGCGTATGCTTCCACCCACTTAGTAAAGTAGTCACCTACAACCATGATGTACCGGTTTCCATCGTCAGTAACTGGGAATGGTCCAGCAATGTCTATGGCAATTCTCTCGAAAGGTTGTCCAACGTTATACTGTCTCATTTTTCCCCTGCTTCTGGTTTGTGGGCCCTTGCTTGCAGCACATATTTCACACGTCCGAACCCATTCCTCTACGTCGTGGCGAAGATGAAGCCAATAGAATCGCTTCCGTATTTTGTCAAGGGTTTTGTTAACGCCAAGATGGCCTCCAGATGTTCCATCATGCATCTCCTTCAAAACAGACTGCACTTTACTTCGGGGAACTATCAACTGCATGACCACGTCTCGTCCATCTGCACTTTCCCAAGCCCTTTTCAGCAATCCGTTTTCTAAGGTGAGAGATTCCCATTGTGCCCAGTAGCCCTTCAGCACTTCGGAACCATGGCAGATATCTTGCCAATCCGGGCGGCGACCTTCCTCTTTTGCTGTCGAGATCGGTCCAATATCTTCATCAGTCATCTGTTCTTGTCGACAGTCTTGTGTTGTCCAGCCATCAGCCAGGAAATCTACAGTGATGGCTTGAACATGTTCGCTTGAGTTTTGTTCTTCCTTTCTGTGGCAATGTCGGCAGTCTTCCGGGCATGGTCTTCGTGATAAGCCATCTGCATTACCGTGCAGGCGCCCCCGCCGATGTTGTACCTTGAAGTTGTACTCTTGCAGACGTTCGAGCCACCTTGCCAACTGTCCTTCCGGATTTTTAAATCTCAAGAGCCATGCAAGTGCAGCATGGTCAGTACGTAGTGGAAACTCTCTCCCATAGAGGTATTTATGGAAGTGCTCCAAAGCTCTGACAATTGCCAACAGCTCTCTTCTTGTAACAGAATAATTTCTGTCTGGTTTAGAAAGCGTCTTGCTGTAATACGCTGTTACTAGTTCCTCACCGTTCTGCACTTGAGACAAAACTGCTCCTAGACCAGTATTGCTTGCGTCTGTGTCTACGATGTACTTCCCTTCGGAAGCTGGAAAAGCGAGAATTGGCTGCAAACATAATGCAATCTTCAACGTTCTAAATGCTTGTTCACACTCTCTCGACCATTGGAAGTTTCGTTTATTTTCCGTTAGCTCATGTAGTGGTTTAGCAATAGTAGCGAAGCCTTTCACAAAACGTCGGTAATATGAGCATAACCCCAGGAAACTCCGAACTTCGTGTTTCTTCTTCGGAACTGGCCAGTCTCTTACGGTGTCTACTTTATTAGGATCCATGCTAACGCCCGCTGCCGAAACCAGATGGCCCAAATACTGTACTTCCTTCTGGAATAGAGAACATTTCTTCGGGCTCAGCTTCAGTTGTGCACCGTGAATTCTAGTTAGAACTTCCTTAAGGTTTTCCAAATGATCTTCGAAAGTCTTCGCGATCACTATGACACCGTCTAAGTAAACAAGGCAAGTTTTCCACGTCAGGCCTCGGAGTATCAGGTCCATCAATCTCTCAAATGTTGCCGGTGCATTACAGAGTCCAAATGGCATGACGTTAAATTGGAATAAGCCACTTGGGGTCGAGAAAGCGGTCTTTTCCTTGTCTTCTTGATGAAGACCCACTTGCCAATATCTACTCTTCAGGTCCAATGTGGATAACCACTGTGCTCCGGACAACGTGTCGAGTGTATCGTCAACGCGAGGTAATGGATAGCAGTCTTTCTTTGTAACGTCATTTAACCTCCGGTAGTCTACGCAGAAACGCAATCCACCATCCTCCTTTGCTACCAGCACTACAGGGGAAGACCAAGCACTTGACGAAGGTTCGATTACTCCCTCTGTCAACATGTCCTGTACTAACCGAGACATCTCCTCTTGTTTAGATAATGGAGGCCTTCGAGGAGGTTGGCGTATCGGTGTTGTGTCCCCGGTATTGATGCGATGTTGCACAAGAGAGGTTCTTCCCAGTGACTGTCCCCGAACTGCAAAACAATCTTTGAATTCGTGTAAAAACTGTCCGAGTTCTTTTACCTCACCACTTGAGAGGTCGTTAGAAGATCTGTTCAATCATTCTTGCAGTTCGTCTGGTAATTTAGAAGTATCCGAAGAACTGGATCTTCGTTGCGTTATTCCGGCTACCCAGGCCACAGGAGTCAATTTGCCTAGGAGCGTATTGCTTTGTAAAGTGATAGCTTGATCCAAAATATTCGCCACTCTAATAGGTACGTTTCCGGTTTCGTCAGGTTTTACTAAACTTCTGGCAATTAGTATGCCCGGTGTGCTGACTACCTGGGGTTCGAATATAGAGCACTGATTGCCCCTAGTATCTACCGCAGTTCTAACCATGATGATCTTTTCGGAGTTTGGTGGAACAGTTACGGCCACTTGGTTTATGACGTCCATCGATTTTTCTGCTGTCGTCATTGTTGATAGCATTACCTCTTCGCCTCCGATTCTCAAGACATTGTTTTTGAAGTCGACTATAAATCCGTATGCGTTCATAACGTCCACACCAAGAATTGCTTCATCCACAATGTCTGCAACAAGTACTTGATGATTAAACTCAAGTCTACCGAGGCGTAGGTGTATCTCCACTTTTTCATACACTTTTACAGGCCGTCCAGTAGCTGTTCGCAAGCTGCAAGAGCACCAGCTTGGCTTGAGATCTTTCACCATGTTGGGGCGCACAATAGAAACTGTTGCGCCTGTGTCAACTGTAATCGAGGTTGGCCTTTCTTGAACAAATCCGGTAACTACCAAGCTCCCGCTGGTTTTCTGAAGTGTAGAAATTGCGTATTCTCTAGGGGCTTCGTTCCTCCAGTTAGTCAGCACACGCCCCGTTGTACCGATTATTGCTCGTTTCCCTGTTGCTGAATTCTAACCCGACAATCTCGTTGTAGATGTCCAGGTTTCCCACATCGATAACACTTCGGTCTTCCATCCTTTCTTATCTTATTCTGTGGCGCCGACCGTCGAGTCTCTGTTCCTTGTTCTTCTTCCTCATCGTCTGTGCCGTCGCGATCTTTTAGCGCGCGCACTTTATGACTTGTCCAACCAGACGCTGATTTGGCGGCCTCAAATTGCAGAGCATGTACCAGGGCGTCCGCACTGTTCTGGTGTCTTGCTGTAGTTCGTAACACTTGCTGTAGTTCGTTATCTCGGACACCGGCAGTAAATCTCTGCATCGCAAAACGCGTTCGAAAATCTTCTGGCGCTTCAGGATAACCCAGTCTAATTAGTCTGTCGATACTTGCTTCAAACTCTTGAAGACTCTCCCCGGAATGCTGTCGCCTTGCTCTCAACTGGGTGCAGTACACGTCTCGCAAATGTTTATCACCATACCGTAATTCCAGAGCTTCTATCAACTCGGCATAGGTGTTCTGGCTGTCAGGTGGCACTTTCTGTAGTAGTTCTGCCGCGGGTCCTTTTAATGCAGGAACAAGTGAAACAGCCTTGTCTTTTTCTGTCCAATTATTTGCGCATGCAGCAGCTTCAAATTGGCGGAGGTACGTTGAAGCGCACCCAGTGAGTGCTTCCGTCAAAGGTTGGAGCTTTGACATGAACTGTCCCTACTGCAGGCAAAGTGACTTTCTCTGTTAACTTATTTTCTGTGTCTTTTTCTGTCTTGATCACTGGTACAGTCTGTTCAGAAATTTGTTTTGGTTGAATCTTCATGGACTGTTCAACTTCAATTTTAATTTGTTCTCTTATGTTTGCCATTGAGTTTTCTACTGCAGATATTTTGTTGACATAACTTCTTCCACAGTCAAGACAGATTTTTCTACTTTAGCTATTTTATTTGACATGGATTCTTCTACGTCAGATATTCTGGTAATCTGATTGTTGAGCTCACCTCGTAATTCACCTACGTCACCACGTAGGAGACCCAATTCTGCGGTAGTGTGTTCTTGCAACTGTTCCTGCATAACTTCAAAGAGAGCTTCCGTTTTATCTGCTTCTTGCTTACGTTTTTCATCCTGTCGTTTTTCTGCTTCTTCCCCTCCTGTCTGCGTTTCTCGTCCTGTCGTTTTTACTTCCATATTCCTTAAGGAATGGAAGTATGGTGATGGCAAAAAAAATCGTGTTCGAGATTATTGCAGATTCTGATTCTACTACACTCAAAACATGAAAAAAAGTCGTTTTCCGAAAAGTGTCTGTGTGTCTGTGTGTCTGTGTGTCTGTCTGTCTGTCTGTCTGTCTGTCTGTCTGTAGATTTTTTTTCTATGGCAAACGATAACTGCCGCAAATTCAAACAGAATCAAATAATTTTTTGCATACAGCCGGTTTTGCAGAGTTCTCGCGACCTATTGTTTTTGGTGAAGATCGGTTGAGGGAAAGGGGTAGTTTACCTGCAACGGTTTTTTTTTAGCAAGGGAAATTTTGTTTGTTTGGCAAACGATAACAGCCGCAAATTCAAACAGAATCAAATAATGTTTCGCATACAGCCCTGAATTGTAGAGTTCTCAAGACCTATTGTTTTTGGTGAAGATCGGTTAAGGGAAAGGGGTAGTTTACCTGTAACGTTTTATGTTTTAACAAGGGTATTTCCTATGGCAAACGATAACAGCCGCAAATTCAAACAGAATGAAAAGATTATTTGCATACAGCCCTAAATTGTAGAGTTCTCAATACCTTTTGTTTTTGGTGAAGATCGGTTAAGGGAAAGGGGTAGTTTACCTACAACGTTTTTTTAACAAGGGTATTTTCTATGGCAAACGATAACAGCCGCAAATTCAAACAGAATCAAATAATTTTCTGCATACAGCCCTGATTTGTAGAGTACTCAAGACCTATTGTTTTTGGTGAAGATCGGTTGAGGGGAAGGGGTAGTTTACCAGCAACGTTTTTTATCATGCGTATTTTCTATGGCAAACGACAACTGCCGCAAATTCAAACAGAATCAAATAATTTTTTGCATACAGCCCTGATTTGTAGAGTACTCGCGAACTATTGTTTTTGGTGAAGATCGGTTGTGGGGAAGGGGTAGTTTACCTGCAACGGTTTTTTTTATCAAGGGAAATTTTTTTTTTTGGCAAACGATAACAGCCGCAAATTCAAACAGAATCAAATAATGTTTCGCATACAGCCCTGAATTGTAGATTTCTCAAGACCTATTGTTTTTGGTGAAGATCGGTTGAGGGAAAGGGGTAGTTTACCTGCAACGTTTTTTTAACAAGGGTATTTTATATGGCAAACGATAACAGCCGCAAATTCAAACAGAATCAAATAATGTTTTGCATACAGTCCTGATTTGTAGAGTACTCAGGACCTATTGTTTTTGGTGAAGATCGGTTAAGGGGAAGGGGTAGTTTACCTGCAACCTTTTACGTTTTATTTTCTATGGCAAACGATAACAGCCGCAAATTCAAACAGAATCAAATAATGTTTTGCATACAGCCCTGATTTGTAGAGTACTCAAGACCTATTGTTTTTGGTGAAGATCGGTTAAGGGGAAGGGGTAGTTTACCTGCAACGTTTTTTTATCAAGCGTATTTTCTATGGCAAACGATAACAGCCGCAAATTCAAACAGAATCAAATAATTTTTTGCATGCGTCCCTGAATTGTAGAGGTCTCAAGGACTTTCGATTTTGGTGAAGATCGGTTAAGGGGAAGGGGTAGTTTACCTGCAACCTTTTACGTTTTAACAAGAGTAAAGTACTTAAAAATTTATTTAAACTTTTTGAAACAATGGTAATTGTTAAAAATAAAATAATTTTGTTGCCAGGCAATAAAATTATAATTTTTTCATTTTAATGTAATATAATATTTTTCATTTAATACAGCAATAAAAAGGCAGGTAAGACACAGCCTGGCTGTTTGGCTGAAAATGATTTTAAATATAAATCTTAGAATATGGAAGTCATGTATGGTTCTCCATACCGATATTTCTGTCTGCAACAGCAGCGCCTGTAAATTTTCCATCATCTGACTGGCATCCATTTTTTATCGATTAATTACGAATCACACTCGTCTTGTACAAAGTGTCCGCTGTTTCCACTGTTAACCGTTCTATCCCACTTCTGACACCACTGTTACGACGGTCTATACGATCGTCGTAGGTACAGTGGAAACAAAATAAGTACAAGACACCAATTAAGTCACTAATCACACCTTTAATTGTTACAGTAAAACAGTTCGTAATTAACAACACAGTCTCTACAACAAATCAAATGAAAATTGTACACACGCAATAAAATGTCCACAAATATTAAAACTCAATTGTATTACAATTATACCGTCCGAATATAAAACGCAACGCTTCACTACTAACTACTTGAGACGTACACAGTAATAACCCAAACCGCTCTGTAAATATATCGCACTAATACTCTCGAACCGCACTATCCAAAATCTCGCATGGAACTGAAAACTAAGGCCGCTAACCGATGTATTTATAGTCACGCTCACACACCAGAAGCTTCCAAACTGCGTCTTATATCTCGTGAATTACGTAATTACTACGGCCTTGACACAGTCCGAGCGCCCGAGCGAAGCTCGGCACAGTCGAGAAAATTCTCGCAAAATGCGTCTAGTAGCACGTACACCACACGCTTACATCGAGATCCTTCTGGCATATTCGATAAACGCGTAGATAGTTCTGTGCTCTCGTAGCAATATATATACACAACCCAGTCTTAACTCAAAATAAACACCATGGTAAACAACCGGGGAATGCGGCATGGCTCGGCCCTACAATGAACAACATCAACATCAACAACTATTAACAACCAACAACAGCATACCATCACTCCATCTAACCTCTCCCGACAGGGGACACTGACGATCTCAAAGACCACGACAATTCAAGGGCACCTTCGGCAAGGTTCTCTAACTCCTTATCGATTTTTTTTTTTTTTTTAACGGGAGGGGTAGGAAAAATCGGGAAGATGAAAAGGCCAAGGATCATTGAAAGGTCAATAGCCAGGACTAAGGGTAAGGACATGGTTCCCTCCGAAAAGGAGAATGACTGGAGAAAACCAAGGCTCGCGTGGGCAGGGGCGCAACACTGAAGTAGACGAACACCACTGGGACTGTGGGTAACATCTACCCGCTACCCGTTAACCGCTTCTTCTCACCTTTCTGTGACGGACTTAAGGTACTCGTTCCTTTCGGACACCACTTTCTGAGAAATTATCTCGCGTTGAGCTGTACTGGCTGGTTTCCTCTGAATCAGAATCAAGGCAACTTACCTCACTACTTTCACCCCGATTTGGATTATCCTCATCATCTAATTCCTCTGTTTCTGCCTTCCCTGCTTCTCTTTCTTCCACTTCTTCCTTTTCTGTCTTCCTCTTCCGCCATTTCCCCTTTTTCGTCCCCATAATCCAAATCAACCTCATGACACTGCACCTCCTCACCACCTTCCAGTTGCTCGCCTGATCCATCCTCAACCGCATCTTCCCCAGCTCCTCACCGATTTCTGCATCACCCTCGTCACCAGCTCCTTCACAAACTCGTTCACTAACCTCCTCTCCAATCTCGTTTTCCTCAACACATTCATCACCAACATCATCGCCATCACGTCCACTACCACCATTCGAACACTGCACATCTTTATCATCCTCTAGTTGCTCCTCTGGTCCACCTGAAACTTCTTTCCGTGCTTCGGAATCCTCAACACTACTTACAGAAGACGTCTGCACATCTTCACGCACTACATCATTCTCAATCGCACACTCCACAACGCTGCCACCAAATTTCTCCTCAAATTCTATCCCATCTCCTTCCCCCACAATTGCAGCATGGACATCCCCTTGTCCTCCCCCAAACTTCAAAACTTTTGCAGCCTGGACATCCCCGTGTCCATCCGCAACCTCAGACTCTTCAGTCTCCCTAACACCCACAACTATACTTCCCTGTGCAGCATCTACAGACCGCTCTTCTGCCTCTTCCTTCGATTCCTCTCCTTCACCACTCTCAACAACTACAACGTCCTCAACATTTTCCACCCTGGAATCCAGCTGTCCAGGTTCATGTGCAATGAATAAATTAATTTCTACTGGCGATGGTAAAGCTACACAATCAAGTGACTTCTCATATCCCGGCGTAGGCGATGATGATGTTACAGGATCTGGATCCCTCATGAATCGAGATGGAGATACCGGAACAAATTCTGCGGCATCTGGATTCAACTGTGACGTCCTCTCTGAGTCCTGTAATTCGGTATCAACAAATGTTTTCTTGTCGTCTTGTATTAGTCCACAGAAGTTATTCCGCTTTTCTTCTTTCCCTTCGACTTCTTCATCCACAACTTTATTAGGCACTGGTACTTCCTCTGGAACCTTTAAAGTTTCTTCTCTTTCCGAATAGGAATAAAGACTTCCTACACGATCTCTACTTGCCGATGTTTGTTCCCTGATATAACTTCTTCCCCTGTTAATTTCATACTTCTTTGTTTTCGGTGCTGTAGCTGTTGTCACCGTCTTTCCACTTGCCACCCCCTTGTAGCCTCCATTACTTCCGGAATACTCAGTTTTTCTTAACGTTTCTTGTGTTCTCCACCGACCACCATGTTTGTCTTCTTTAGCCTTTCCTAATGAACCACTGGAGTATTGGACATCTTTAGCAGCTCTTCCCCGGGACTCATCATTCTCCTGGACCCTCCGGGCATGCGCACATCACCGGTCCAGGTCCGCAAAAGAACGTGGAGGCTCTGCGGAAACCAGCCGGGATCTCTCTTGGGGATTCAGCCCTTCTCGTATTACCTGTATTACTTCCGTCTCGGGCAACCCCAACCTTAATATTCGGGCAGCCTTCCTTACATCGTGCACGAAATTCCCCAATGCCTCTCCGTTGGCCTGTAGGCGATAGAATAAATCTAACTTAAGCTGGGAACGTCGTCGATGGGGTATGAAGAAGTCCAACACTTCCCCATGGAAGGTGTCGACACTGCGGCCCCGACGCAGAGTGCTGGTGATCAGCCATGCCAATGAACCCCGGCAATACGGGTATATAAGGGACGAAACCTCCCCATCGGACACACCCGGGAAATTTGCCAACTGCAGGACCAGGTCCAAGAAGACCAACAACCTATCCTTATCTACTCCATCCACCACCGAAAGTTTCTGGAGAACCCCTGAAATGGGGTGCGGCAATCTCTGGTAGCATACCGCCGCCAGAATTGCACAATTCAAAACACACAACCACCAAACATAAATCCCCACGAAACACATAACACAAACCTATCTTACAAAACATAGTCACAAAAACAGAAAAAACTCAAGTACTATCCTTCCTTTGAGCGACCTCCGGGTTCCCTAGCGCTGCGAAAACCTGATCCACCCCAGAACCAACTCTCCTTCAGCCACCACTCTCAAGAGGAGAAACACATCAGACACTAACATAGACCAACAATCCACACCACCGAACAACTACCACCTATTACATTTCAACAAAGACATTTATTATAAACTTCAGATACTAAATCAGGTCAATGACGGTACCGACTTCCGGTCGGGCCATACCGCATTCAGCTAACCTCACGCGCTATTATTTCCATAACTATTTATAAGACAGCCTATTCACCCGGCAATTCCCCCCGTGATCTCTGATAAGGTCCAATCTCAACAACAACAAAACCCCAACTAAAACGCATGCCACGTGGCGGCATCAGGTTTACAATTCCAAATCAAATAACAATTATTCATTGACAATACATATACACATAAAATGCTAAACCACGGTTCGACCCTAGAATCAACCACGCTCTGCTACCATTTGTAACCCCTCTTTCTAGTTTTATGCTTTATAAAAAAAACTTTTTTTTTTTTTTTTGGAAAGAGGGGCCACTAGTTATTTAAAACTAGGCCGAGGGCCTAGAGAAACCAAAAATGCGCTGGGTCCAGTGGGACGGGACTTGCAATTAAACTCGATTGTTAAACAACAATAACAAATTTTATTAGCAATTTCAAGTCTTGACATTCAATTTAACTTTGATAGAATTAAAAAATTTCATTAAAAAACTTTACTCCACTCCCTGACATAATAACATTCTGAAAATATACACAGGTACCATCATAGTTCATAATTCAATAATTTCTCATAAATACAACATCAATCAATATACTTACATGAATACACATAGAACACACACATATATATATATATATATACCACACACACATGTTCACCTGGCGGACAGCCTATATATATATATTTCACCATACCTCAGGAGAACCCCAGTATCTGTCACCAAGACCCCCATCCCAAGCTACCGTAATCAGATAAAGTGCCCAGCCTGCTTTAAAAACTTTTCATTTAAGAAAACAATACATTAACTCGTCAGAGTATAACAGAGTTACAACAAATGGAATTATCACAAGTATGAGACCGAAGTCAATCTGGCAATACAGCCCAAACAACTCTTAAGTTACAAGCATACAAAATTTAGGAATGTTCCTCCAAATAGTAATGTGCCAGCGCAAGGTCAACATGACTGCACGGTCTTATAAAATGTATAATAAAATTTATAATTGAAAAGTAAGAACCGTTAGTGTGCTCATATTAACTACTCAACAATTAATGCACTGGCTATGGCAGTAAAAGAAAATGATGAAAATTTACTTATTACTGAATTATTAAACAGCTAACATAAATTTTATAAAGTGTATAATAACAATTTTAATAAAAAAAATTTATAATGTAAAACCTAATAAAACATATTTGATGTGTTCATACAGAATTGGGTTGACCTCAGGTACGGCCTTGCGCCAAACCAGATGTACAAAATTTAACATGTCAGAAACCTGTGGATGAAAGCACCAACAGGTGACGGTGGCAGGTCAAAGTACCCCCAAAGCTTTAAATAATCTTAGAAAAAACAAAACCCGTATAGATCTATAAATATAACCAAGAAAATCCCCAACAAGGTACGCCGGCACCCATGCAAGCATAATTAACACCCATACAAATCAGTAACATTCAGTTCCGCACACTATTGCAATAAGAGAAAAATTTAACATCAAATTCGTGAGACGCATGACCCCGTCTGGGTTTACACTTACTCTGGGGGCGTAAGCGTTTGTAAAATAAATCTGACAAAATTTATAACCACTAAATGTCCCGCTGGACTTGTGCACAAACAAAACCTTTAACTGGAGCTGTTCCAGGAATGATATCACATGTTCTACATTGTACCGGCCAAAAATATTTCTGAAAGGCTTAATGTCACCTGGTTATAGTCCGTCACAGAACCTGAGGTAATTGTAGCGTGTTGTCCATGTCCTCCTCCCGGCGGCTAACACGGAAAGTCACTAGTTTAATGGCATAGGTGGCGGATGATCGGCCACCAGCTGGAGCGAATCAGGAGATCGACTTCATCAGGAACCCTGGACAATTATATATATGGGTAAATTACTCAAGTGTTCAGTAATTCACAATACCCCTTTTACTCCAGCATAACTCACACACTACAACATGCTCCGTTTTAAATAAAAAAATTTGAAATTTAAGTATGCACTGAAATTACCTTCAGTATAGAATTTAGAATTAAATAAATAATTATTCATAGACTGTTCGTCCACTAATTAATCACTTATTACAATTTCGAGATGAGTTGCAAACTTGAACAGGTTCATAAGGCACGTTGTTTCAACAAAATAACAGAGTACATTTTCTTACGCCCCTCTTCATATAATTAGAAAAAATATACAGACATATAAAACTGTAAATACTTTATCTCAGCCAGTGTTAACGTTCAAGACATGAGTAATCAGAAATTAACCTGTGCTTGCCTCGTGGTAACTTCACGTGTATATATCGCCTTGCATCGGCGTTGATTTAAGTTAAAATACAATTCTTTTTATCAAATAATAAGTAAGGTACCTTAAACACACTCACCGGAGTGTCACGTAGCGATTATTTATGCATAGTAGATAGATGATTTACAAGATCCAAATCTCACGGCAGCCGGGAGGAGTACGGACTGTCAAGGTCGAGCGCTGTACGTGAACTGCCTAAGCTTGCAACGAATAAATTATTATGCCGCCTCGACCCCAGAGCGCGCGCGGATCAGCATAGCGAACGTATTGATAACGGAGCAGGCGCCGTTAAGCTAATTAATTAACGTGTACGGCAATGCCCGTCACATCGTTAACAAGAAAACAGCCGAGTTTTTCCAAAACTCGGCTCAGATGTGTCAGTATATAACTTCGTAGAGAGAAGACGAGCGCACTTTTAGTCAATATGCCTTAGACTTAAAAATACCGAAACGCCTTTTCACTGATTGACAACCCAGTATCGGGCATTTTTTTAAATGTATATTTTTGTGTCTAGGTGGGAACAGTAATTATTAAGTGGGAAGACTTTATTATAAAAATCACCTTTGTTACATGAAAACCCTAAAACTTTATTACTAAAGTTTTATTAAGAACATTTTTTGTTTATTAAATAGAAACTTTTATCCATCAAGTAAGTAAGACTACTGAGTAATAGCGTATCATTAGAATAACTGGCTCTACAACAATTTTTATAGAGTCTAATGTTTGCTGATTTAATGATGTAAGCGAAAAATCAGCTTCCGTTGTCTCCTAAGATCGTTTATTTTGTATCTTAAATTGACCGCGACAAAAAGTAATTTAATAAGCGTACAGAAACGAATACCAAAGTTTAATGAACTAGAACGTTCTTTGTGATGTGTATGTCCGCCTCTACCGCTTAAAGGTAGTGTTTCCTTATAATAGCATTATTTAATTAATAACGTCTTCCTTACAGTAAGTCTAAAGAGCACAATCGTATTGTTTCTTTTCTATTTCTGTATAGGTATTTTTTCCCTACAACCTGTGATAAGGAAAAGAGATCTGCGATAATGTGAAAAGAAAACTCTCTTTTGTGTAAAATATGCAATAGAACAAACGCTTAAAATTAGATTATTTGGGTCTTGAATCGACCACATTAAATGTCCCTGTTTATTCATTTAGATACGTAGTAGATGATCTTTGTCACTTTGGTTTAAGCTACACCTCGTTTACGTTTTAATACATTGTCAAAAACCTAGATCGACTGCGTAAATATAGAAGCACAAGCGGCTGGGGCTAATCTGTTGTCTGTTACAGAGATGTACAACTTGTGTACTTTATGACAGTCGCTAACCGTGATGAAAGCAGTGTGCGCAGAACCATGTTTTTTGTCAGTGTAACGGCACGTCTCACTGGGTGCATAAGTGTTGATGCGTTTTCAAAAACATTTACTGTGTAGGCCTGTATTTCATTTAATTATTTAGTTCGTATCGTTACTAGTGTTTAGTTTGGGACTGTGATATGTGATAAATAATTTAATTACATTTTAATATCATTTAATATTGTCTGTGGTTGTGTTTTCAGACATCACGTTAAGCTAAACTGAATTTTATTTTGCTTAACGTATTGTTACTTTTACAGTACATTTTATTTCATTACGTAATCAGAAAAAATGCCTCCTATTAAATCGAAGTTAGATAAAAAGATTGTGCGTAGCCAAGCTCGGAAAGTCATTTCTGATGTATGTAAATTTATGGAAAGTGAAAAAATGGAATTAGTATTCCACTAAAAAAGGTTCAAAAACGAATATCGTCAGCAACAGGAGTTTCTGAAAGAACGATTCACCGTTTTAAAAGTGAGGGTATGACAATAGAAAATGAGCAGTCGCCACATTTTATAACACCTCGTAAAGAAAGAAAGAGGAGGTCAACAAAATCTAATAACTTATTGATGAATTTGATAAATGTGTGATAAGACGAACAATTTACAATTTTACGACAACCTATCAAGGTCACAGATGGTCCCTATGATATCCAGTCTTCACGTCAAAACTCTGTCCGATTCTGCAAAGGCCTACCTAGATTTAATATACAAATTTTATTACTTTCTAGGAGATAAGGAAAATAAAAGAAGACTGATTTCATTAAAAAAACATATAAGAATTATAGTTGTGGAGAATTGAGTATATGGAAAATATAGCTTATAACCACGAGAATGCCAATTTTCAATGAAGATATTAAATAAAATGTAAATCACACGCGCACCCGCTCACTTTCAGACAAATATTTCACATGACATAAAAGAGTATAAAATTGTGAACATTTTGACATAACATACTTTTTTAAACATAGCTTGTTTCAAAACTATGACTACTTTACAAAGAAAAGAACAAAATCAACTTAGAACATGTCTATGGCCGTCAGACAATGTGTTATTCCATTAGTATTCCACTTAAATCAACTTACCATCTTGTGTTCTGTTGCTATATATATATATATATATATATATATATATATCAACAATACATATATTTGCATATTTGCCCAGGACGTCACGCTGCCGGATTGCAGATCGACCTGGACACGCACACTAAGACGTATGGAGGATCTCTGGAGCATCACCAACAGCAACAACCCATAGAGACAACGAACACCGCTTCAACATAGTCATCATCATACTCACAGGATTTGGAACACACACACGCAACGGTAACGGCAGATATACGCAGGTGATAAAAAAACAATTATATTTTTTATTGTGAAGAGAGCTCTTGAAAAGAACTTAATTATGAACAGTTAATAATTAGAGTTTTAAAGTTAATAGTAGTTAGATAAGAGAGTATAATTTAACAAGCAAATCTAGAAAAGAAATACAGTACTAACATTTTGTTGTATTTTTTGGGTGTGTCAGTATAAATCAATAATGTATTGGAAATAAATGTAATATCATTTTTATTTGTGTATAGCAACAATAAATTCATTCTTGAATCTTAACATTATTTTTTTTGTAAATGAGTTGCTACAATTATTTAAAATTTGAGTTGATTTCAGACACACAAAAATAAAAAGAATTTAAATAACTTGTTTAACATGTTTGTTTAGTTAGTAAGATTATATGGGTGTTTATTTTTGTTGTATGTTATGAATAGCATAGCAGGTTACAGTATATTTGTAACGCTTATAAAGGTGAATATTTATTTGTCTAACGTTTGAAATTGTAATATTTAAATATTTGTCTATTAATGAATAAATCTTAGAATGATTATTTTGAAAAGGTTTTAATTTATTATTTCATGTCAACAACATCTCACTCCTCTTTAAAAATGATTTAATTATTGTGCAACTACATATACTTGACGCAACGAGAAAGAAAATCCTGCGACCTGGCCGGTGTAATACACTTTATAGTTGCGTTGAGTACATAGTAATGTATTTGTATAATTGTTGTAACGTTGCAATATATATATACATTTAATATTTATAATTAAATTTACCTCAAGATGTTATTTTTCTATTTGGAACATGTTTCGAGAGTTCCTGTTCTCTCATCTTCAGCCTTTGCGATTTTGTTTCTGGTGAAGTATTTGTGTGTTGGCTGCTGGTTGCTACTAAGTTTGTTTATTGGTCTTTGGTATTTTAAAGTTGTATTATTGTGTGTGATTGTGGTATATGTTTTTGTATTTTGTGTATTTTCGATGTTGAGTGCTTTGAATATTGTGTCACAATACACAAAACAAACTAATACCAGAACAAATACAAA
The DNA here is from genome assembly GCA_034769895.1 of Magicicada septendecula. Taxonomy (NCBI): domain Eukaryota; kingdom Metazoa; phylum Arthropoda; class Insecta; order Hemiptera; family Cicadidae; genus Magicicada; species Magicicada septendecula. Next base: position 359,138,418 of record CM068370.1, on the reverse strand, counting down.
TCAATACAAAACATGACACAATATTCAAAGCACTCAACATCGAAAGTACATAAAATACAAAAACATATACCACAATCACACACAATAATACAACTTTAAAATACCAAAGACCAATAAACAAACGTAATAGCAACCAGCAGCCACCAAACAAATAGTTCACCAGAAACAAGATCGCAAAGGCTGAAGATGAGAGAACAGGAACTCTCGAAACATGTTCCAAATAGAAAAATAACATCTTGAGGTAAATTTAATTATAAATATTAAATGTATATATACATCAAGAAACGGACTGTAGCAGAAAGTGATTGAATATATATATATATATATATATATATATATATATGGGATACCAGTACTCATATGTTGGATTCCTACTGTTATTGGCTGCCTCTCTGTGTCCAGATTCCTATACTTTGTATTCCTACTGTCCACATTTCTCAATTTCTACCTACCTCCAATACTCATATGTCGTTCTTAATCCTATTAACGTATACGATACTTAGGTTTTGTTAAAGGGAAGAAGATTACCCGTCTTTCCAGGGATTATGCAATGGGACCAGTACGCTATTGTAGTAAAATTCTTATGGAAATATTAGAGGAAATTATATATTTACATAACAATATTTATGTATAGTCTTCCTCTGCCATTCGCGCTCTGCTGTCATTCCACTTACGGGCTTTTTTAAAATGAATTTACAATTCAGGAAGTTAGTTAATTTACATTGACTAGGGACAAATAGAATAAAATAGTAAAGCCACCACTAATATTGGTAATGCCTTAAACTTTTGCTTAATTAAAAGTTTTGTTTTTAACCTCCAGTTCCCTCTAACTCATTTTTCAGCAACGCAAAATTAATCTTACAGTGTAATGTTAATTAGAAGTCTGAATACTTTCTCAGGGAGAATTTTTATGTTTAAAGTTTTCATTCTTATTATAGTTAGTGAGGATCGGTCAATAATACAACTTTAGTTATTTTGCGTCTACGTTTCGACAATATTTATTGTCATCTTCAGGACCTGTGTATGAAATACAATAGAAATATCAAACATAACGAAACAATTAAATATTTGGGTGAACGTGTTGGTGATGTGAGTGTGTGCGTGTGTATGTATGTATCATTTTTTATGTGAAGACTTATGATAGTTTGTTTACATCTTCAAATTATCTTTCTTATAGATAATTTGAAGATGTAAACAAACTATCATAAGTCTTCACATAAAAAATGATACATACATACACACGCACACACTCACATCACCAACACTTTCACCCAAATATTTAATTGTTTCGTTATGTTTGATATTTCTATTGTATTTCATACACAGGTCCTGAAGATGACAATAAATATTGTCGAAACGTCGACGGAAAATAACTAAAGTTGTATTATTGACCGATCCTCACTAACTATCCACTAAAACATTCACTGATTGACGGTCACTAAAAATTTAAGGATTCTTATTATAGTACATTCTAGGACGGAAACAAATGTCTATAGTCAGTTTCATCTGCGTGCCGATCCGTGCCCCACTGCAAATTGACTGAAGCGCGCAGACCGTTTATTAGGGCAGTAATCATGATCCTCAGAATAATAGAAACGTTGTAAAGATGTAATAACCTCTCACTGAGCACCAAACCAGTACTTCTACTCAACTGGAATGCTAGGTGTCTAACGTACTTTCAGAAGACGTCTTCGTTTTTATATTTACTTTTGTTAGGATCTTTATCTGTATGGCTTATTAACACAAACAGGCAGAAATAAGAAATGAATTGTTTTTAAATTATCTCAAGGACCAAATTTAGTAATTTAAAAAAGAAATATAAACAAATCGTGTACACGATGAACAAAAGCGAACCTTAGAAACAACCAGGTTATAATAGACAAATGCGCCTGTCAGGATGATGGAAGTCGCCTATCCTTTTCAACACAGTAAGACGTTCCTTCTTAGCGTTTTAGAAGTTAAGGTGAGATATAATGGTCTCTGCAGACGAATTAAATATTGATAGCAGCAATTGAAGATGATTTACATCGTGGGTTATCGCAAACATTGAAATAGATAAATCATTCTGATAAATTCAAATCAAAATGAATTCAGAACAGCATCAATTGATGCCCATTTGTTCCTTTTTAATTTACAAAGTAAGTAAACAAATGGTTGGGCAGTTCACAAGATTAATTTTATTGGAGGGAAAAAGCAATATTGTTTGTACAATGCATTGTTTACAAAGAGCTGTACAGAAATGCCTTCTTAGGGAGCAATTCCATAATCCCGCCGAATGCGAAAATGTGCCGGACCACTAAAACGCGTCTTCATACATTCACACATTCCAAACCAAACTACTGTTCCATTCTTCTTTGTATATGTCACGTGAAAACATATTGTCATTGCTGTTTTAGAAAAATTAAGAATAATAGTCAGACGACACTAATATATTGACATCTAAAGTGAACATTAGTTTGCAGCGACACAAGACTGCGTAGCGATTGAATAGATTCAAAGGTAGCTAATATGAAGTACCAGTATTAATGCCTCGACTTAAATTTATGTGTTTTAAAATAATGATATATCCATAGTTTTTATATAATGAAGAAAAGTTACATAAACCAGACATTTCAGTTTCTTTCCATGTTATTACTGGTTATAATAAATGTTTACCTCATCCTTTAACTACCGTCACCGGTTCTACAAGACAAAAGCAAACTGTTTCCAAATTATATGTTATCTTAAACTACAAATTTTTTATATCATACATTTTCTATGATTTAGCTGAAATCGTATTACTATAAATTTAAAACTTGTGGATGTAACTTTTTCAAAAATGCACCCTTCCTCTTCTTTAGCTTTTTCGTATTATTTTATTCAAATTATAAAAAATAATAAAGATTCTCTGTTTCACAATTGTTATTTTATATAAAACTATAGCTGATTAGTTGCGGTTTTCGCAATTTTTATTTTGCCATTATAATTTCAATGTACAGTAAAACAGTGGTAACAACAATTAATTGGCCATAACTCACGATCATTCTCAGCTATCGCTACGAATTCATTTTATGTAATGTTAAATGAACATTTAAGAATAAGGAGCAAGTTTTTTCAGGTCAGGGAGCTTAATATTGTACTGTATAAAATAAAAGTGTTGCAAAAAATAACATGCTAAGTAACGTATTTACTTGTTCTATGCATATTCTGTGTTGTTGAAAGAAACTATAGTTGTCTTTCCTTCGTAACCTAAAGAGTATGGAATTTGTACACACACACGCGCGCGCGCGCGCGCGCGTGTGTGTGTAGGTTTTGAATTGAAGCCACTCTACAATTTGCAGTGCCTGTTGACAGATACTAATTATGTCACATTATTGATGGTATCTAGTTCATTTTGTGAATAACATTCCTTATTCTTTGTTGTCACAGAAACAATTTTTACAAATTTTTTCCCGTTTTTGCCTGTGATGCACCATTATTAAGAAAAAAAGTGAATATAATTTTTAGGCCTATATAGTGGTGTGCAACAGTGATCATTCTAATTGAAAAAAGTGAATGTAAACGCTTCATACACTATGTGCAATTTTATGAAATTTTTCAATATTCTGACCCATAATATTATTGCCTGCTGCCCTCCAAATTTGGGGGGGGGGAAGGTTCAATCTCAAATCGATTCGGATTTGTAGGTAAAAATGTGGTCATTCATATATGCTTTTTGAAATTCTGTTGAAGCATTCAAAATGTATCAAGTGAGACCCTTTCAACAGCCCGAGAGACTGACTGACACAAAAGGCAGGAAAATGTCAAACGTCGAATTAAAAGCATGAAATCGTTTGGTTAAATCTATTAGGAACAAGACCGCAGATACAAAGCAAATGGTGTTATAACTGAAACTCTGTCTCTACACACTCTGTTACGTCGCTTTCTAAATACCCATTAGAGTACGGTATAATGCTGTAAGTGTATACATTTGTCTTTTCCTCAATCTGACATTCTCTCTTTCTGGATCTTGTTGTTATTATCAAAAGGTTTTTAGGAAAGGGCGAGAGACCCCCTTCACTCTCCGCAACAAAAGTGAAAAGCAACAAAACAGCAAGGAATCATCGTAGCACTGGCGTACAAACATTTTAATGAGAAGGAAAACTTTGTCCCTAGAGACAAAACTTTTTTTTTAAATAGAAAAATGTGGAAAGAGAGTGGAGAAGAATGAACAGACGAGAATTTAAATGAATAATTGAGTAAATGAGTTTTCGGGGTGTTGGTGACAAACGCTGGTACCCAATCAGCATTATGGATTCATGCTGTAGTTACACTCGTATAGTATCTACTGTTCCTTCTATTGTTTGTTGTTGTTTTTTATTTTGTTGACATCTTCTGTAAATAAATATGTCGGCCTACTTAAAACATTTATGAAAAATTGCACCCAGGAGAACTATTTATTTCTGTTTGATTTAAATGAAAACGTCATCATAAATAAGCCTACTTTATTATTTTTTTAGTAAAGTGTTTTTTTATTAAAATTATTTTAGTAAAAGGGATTCAGATTGGAAGGCTATTGGAAAGAGAGAAGGACATAACTATCAGCGGGGTTTGTTAGGTGTAGTAACGATTTAAGTTGACAACACTTTCATAGATGCACAAACTACGTGATTTTAAATTATATGCATAAAATAGAGACAGCACCACCTACAGCCACGAATACGGTACTTTGCAGAAACTGTAAGCACTGTAAAGTTAATAAAATGTGCTTTGACAAATACGAGGTTGAATGGGGAAAATAAGTTACTTTTAATTACTGACCTGGTGACACTATTATCACTTGTGTTTTATATGCACATTTCGGAAATTGTGTAATATAGGTTGTTGTAATTGATAAGAAATTTAAGTCAGCAAAATATATTATTCAAAAAATATAAGTAGCTAATAAAGCCTGTAATTGAAAAGAAGAAAGCTACACCTATTAATGTTAGCACATTTATTAGTTTATTTTATTCAGTACACGTTTTCAAAAATGCTAACTCTAACTTTATTAATTTGATTGTACACACTCCAGTAAAATTTATTTATGAGATGTCTTGACAAATAATCTCTCTCTTACTCCCTTTCTCACTCACCCTCTTTCTTTCTCAAACCGTCCCACCATCTATACACAAAAACACGTACACAAGGATTGAATACTGTAAATCTATTACAATACAATTATTATAGTTCTTGCGTTTTCATACGTTGAAAATAACTAATAACAACAACAACAACTACTACTACTACTACTACTACTACTACTACTACTACTACTACTACTACTACTACTAGTACTAATACTACTACCACCACTACTATTATTACTACTACTACCACTAGTACTACTACTGCTACTCCTGTTGCTGCTACGATAATAATAATAATAATCATAATAAAATAATAATAATAATAATAATAATAATGCTTTTTGACAGTAAATAAAATTTATTAGTTTAATCTTATTTAATGGTATACGTCTTTCGTTGACAATGGTGGACGATTTCCTCAGGTCAGTAAGCTTACTTCTAACCGATATTGCTAATAAAATTCTTCGCCGGATTGTCTAAATACTAACTCTTTACTACTGAGTTATTTTGAAGTTTTATCTATATCAGCTTTTAGTCCAGTATTAACTCAGCTTCTCTTCATCAAATTTTCTATTAATTTGTATTTATTACCGTACTCTTTTATGAAACACGCATCCAGCTTACCATTCAGGTTACTCGTACTTTTATCTAGTGTGTTATCTTGTGTCGCCTTACGTACCACCTACGAATCTTCATGTACTGATTGTTTCATCTCCGTTTTACCTACTTTAAACGTATTTAGGAACATTAAAAAGCAAGTTTTTTAACCGCTGAGGCATATCTTGTTTTGCACTAGAACTCACGCTACAGGGATTTCAGTTTGAATGTACACTGCGCTGTTCTGCCCAGAATTACAAATAACCTCCCTACAGAATCTTTTAATATGTCATCATTAAACATTCCAAAAAACATATTTTTAGCTGACCCGCAACTTAATTTTTCATCACAGATCGACATATTACTCGGGGCACAGTATTTTTTGCAATCGATTGAGCCGACTAAATTCATTCGCAGTCCGCACTTTCCGATAATACAGGAAACAAAACTAGGTTTTATCCTCGCCGGAAATTTACCCTTTAACGTAGACATGACAAAACCAGTTTCTTCGTTGTTTATGGCTCGCGACGACAATAATGCCATCTCGTCACAGTTGAGGAACTTCTGGCAGTTGGAGGACGTTTCTTTCCGTACTCCCTAAGCTGAGGACTCGGAGTGTGAAAATCATTTCCTCACAAACACCTTTCGAAACACTAGTGGTAGGTTTGTTGTGTCGCTACCCCGTAAGACAGAGCATCTCGGCGATTCACTCCCCGGAGCAGTTCGCAGATTTCAGATACTCGAACTCAAATTCAGGCAAAACCAGTCTTTGTACAAAGACTATAGTAATTTTATGCAGGAATATTTAAGGCTGGGTCATATGTCTCCTCTCAAGTCATATGATTTATCAATCGATAAGTAGAATATTTTTTACTTACCACATCATGCTGTCGTCAGGCCCACCAGTCCTTTCGAATCCAACTCTTCCTGCACTCATCCAGATCTGGATAAAGAAAAACGTAAACAAGGTCAACTCGCTCTGGTTACTACTTCATCCACTCCGAATTACATTGAAAATTACTCCTCGCTTTCAAGACTTATTCGTGTGTTTGCTTACTGCCTGCGATTCATTCGGAACGCTAAGTCTCCCTTCGCTAACAGAAACACTTCATTTTTAACTTCACAAGAGCTACACAGCACACTTTTGATTTTTATACGTGAATCCCAGCTATCGCATTTCAACATCAAAATTAAAGAACTTCAGGCACAACGCCCTGTACCTATGACTAGTAAAACGTTTTCGCTTAATCCCTTTATAGACAACACGGGGATATTACGCGTGGGCGGACGCCTTCAACAGTCTCAGCTCAACTATAATATTAAACACCAGATCATACTTCACCCGCAGTCTCATCTCACTAGATTAATTATAGAAAACGAGCATATTCGACTACTCCATGCCGGAGTACAATTAACGCAGTGCTCTCTACGTCAAAGATATTGGACCATCAATGACAAATCTTACATACGCTCCGTGATACACAAATGAATCACTTGTTTTCGATTTCGCGCAACTGGCTCAAGCCAGCTTTTAGGACAATTACCCTCTTCCAGAGTCACTCCTTCTAAACCATTTTCACAATGTGCCGTCGACTATGCCGGTCCCATATTTCAACGTCAGGGCGGGCAGCGGTCCAAATCATTCACAAAGGCTTACATTTCACTCTTCATTTGCATGGTCACTAAGGCAATTCACCTTGAATTGGTATCAGATTTGACTGCGGACGCCTTTATAGCTGCTTTAAAACGCTTCATAGCTAGCAGGGGCATCCCTGCACAAATATTCTCTGATAACGATACAAATTTCCGCCGTGCTGGCACTATATTACACGATTTGTACAAACGTTTCAACAAGACAAATTTCAACAATCCACTCAAGACTTCGCCAGTTCACAGGGAGTCAAGTGGTCTTTCATACCTCCGTCAAGCACCTCATTTCGGTGGTCTATGGGAGAGCGGAGTCAAAAGCGTTAAATTTCAATTACGGCGTTTTATCGGCAGTACGCTTCTCAACTTTGAAGAGCATTACACTGTTTTGACTCAAATAGAGTCATGTCTGACTTCGCGTCCCTTGTTCGCTATTTCTAATGACTCTGGGGATCCCGAGCCTTTGACTCCAGCACATTTCTTAGTTGGTTCTCCGCTTACTGCGCTCCCGGAGCCCGACTATTGGGATGTAAAAATGGGTCGCTTGGGGAGATGTCAGCTTTTGCAGAGATTCACCCACTCTATATGGAAGAGATGGTCAAGAGATTATCTGCGTCAGTTGCAACAACGAAATAAATGGAGAAAACATTCGAAAAATTTGTCTCCAGGACAACTCGTCCCCATTTTAGAAGACAATACTCCACCCCTGCAGTGGAAACGTGGTATTGTCACCCAAATCTATGTAGGTCAGGATTCATTAGTACGCGTAGCGGATGTCCGCACCACAAACGGCATCCTACGTAGGCCTATCCACAAACTGTGTCCACTTCCGGTGGCATCAGACTAATTGGTTTTTCAGCGCTTCATGCCCGGGACATTTCCGGATGAGTACGTGCTCTACGTACTACTAAGTACAATGTTAAATGTACTTATTTATACATTTGTATTTATATTTGTACCAAATTAATGTACGCTATTTATATGTGCATTAGTAAACATTTTAAGTGTTTTTTCGTCAGTGTGATGTCAGTTATTGTGTACTGTTTGGTGCAGTGTTATAATTATCATGAATTTTTTGGGTATATTTCTATTGTGCTATTATTATAATGAATTTTTTGGGTATATTTCTATTGGGCTATTTTTATCATGTATTTTTTTGTATATATTGCCATTGTATTATTATGTAGTATTGCTTATTATGCACTGATTGTCATGCCATTATTACTGAATTCTTTGGATTTTTATTAATTATTGTGTAATGCTACTTACTATGTGTTATTCATTGCCATGTATCATTGTTATTGTATTTGGGTATATTGTCATTATTATTATTATATGTCACCAGACATTCTAGCATTTGTATTTTATTGTTATATAATATTCGATGAGTATTGATCAATATTATATATTTATATTTATATTTATTTATATTGTATTTAATATTATATTTTTATTTATGCTGTCTAATGGGCCATCTATCGATGCGCCAATATTCATTATACTATGTATTATCACACATTTCAGGTTTGTAACTTGTTAATGTATACTTGTATGTTTTCAAGCAACTTTTCATACTGTAACCTAAGTCAAAATCGCCCGATTTTGGGCGGGCAGTATGTTAAATCTTTGTATTTGTTTATATACTCGTGCGCAATCAGCCCACGCAATTACGTCATCCGCTTAAAGTACAGTCCGCTACCGCGAGCTGCGACAGTTAGTTAAAACTAAAGCCTTCATCAGATCACTACTCTCTTCCATTTGCTAGCCGCGGCGATGTGAAATTTAATTATGTAAGTTCTTTATACAATTTTTCTTTCTTCTATCGGTATTTATCTTGGCAATGTACGCCATACGTAATTGCATGAGCCATGCGCTTCATTATATAATTCTTCAATAAATGGCTAGTTAACTCAGATTTATACAGTCCACTTCTTCATTTAAAAAACATATTTCCGATTCCTATACCAGCAGCACTTCGCATGACAAATACTAACTCTAGAAATATTCGAGAGCGTTGAGCATGCAACACTGTCACTAACAACATTATAAAGTAAGCGGCTGTGAGAGTCACCTTGACTTATTATTAGTAGCCTTATTACTACCTTGTCTTAAATATACATTATTATCACCATAAAAAATAGCAGTAAAATTTGTAAAAGCAATTAACTTTAACATTCATAATAAATAGTTGCTTTTCAATTGTTATATACATTTTTTTATTGCAAAAAGTTTTTAGTTTCTACAGTTAAATAAAATATGGAATTCTTGCAGGTTATCGTTAACTGAATATAAGTTTTCTGGCTTTTAAATTGAAACAATATTTTTGAGATAGTCACAAGATATTTCAGTAACCCAGTGACCTGAATTATGAGTCGCGTGACTCTTATATATTTGTTCAGCAGCAAAATATATTAGTATCAGTCAATTTATTTTAGATGTACACTATTCTTGAATCGAGTCACGTTTTTCAGGAGAGAAATAAGTACGTAAACAAGTTTATAGCTGCTTACGTTACGACTGTACTTTGTATAATAATAAACATTAGATGAAAATGAATAGTCTAATGATATCTTCCATAAATTTTGTAATTATTAAAATAGAAGTTTTATATATATTGCTTCAGATACTTTGATATTTAAAACAGAGTCTTAGACTATGTTTGTAAAAATGATTACTTTTTTCTCAACTGGGCCCATTTCTGTTAATGCATCAACTCTCCCATCACTAAGGCTTTAGTCCTTAGGCAATTAACACAGTTTGTCAAATTTACGTTATAATTCTTCTCGTTATTTAATTTTAAAATTTATTAGAAGTGTTTCGAAATGTTTATTTATGTCTATATTAAAATGTTTATGTAACCGTATACCAAATTTTCCAGATGTTAATTTAATTGCTGCAATTTGCAAACTGGTTTGATCCTATACATCCATACCAGTGACACAGTGTCATTGTTTTACTTGCTGTTGAACCTTTAGTGTCGAAAACGGTCTTCAGATTAACCTATATATGCAATTGATTAACCTGTCAAACCAAAATTTGATACAGACCTAACATACCAAACCATAAGTGAAACGATGGTTGACATCGGAGTTGGAAAAATTATTGTATCACCATAGGTACTGAGAAGGAGTTTAATTTTCTTTGATAATTACACTCCCTGTTGCAAAACATATTTTTTTATTTGTTTACAAATAGAGGAAATAGAGAAATAGCGTTAAAAATATTATAGATACTTAATAATACATAGTGTTTACTAGGTAAGAATGTAATCTAATTACACGTATTATTTTTCTTTTTTTCCATAGAGTTTTCCACAATCTTTTAGCTGAAGGCGCTTCTTTGTTACTTATTATAGCCTACAACGAGTTACCAATACTACGAGATGGGTACAGATTGTAGTTTGTTTACTAATCTATGAATGCTGTCATTATACGTGGTGGCAACAGTTTGCTGGTATAATAGAGATGATATATATTGTACTTTGATTTGCTCTACATTTTGAATCATTGAACGAACTCTGACAAACAAATTAAACGTATAGGAATTTAACTTACTTATTCATATGATAATATGTACAGAATGAAGAGAATTAAAACTTTGCTTCAAATCAATGCGAGAATAAACTTGATCAACACCTTGTGTATTATGCAGGGTACGAGGTATGATAACCAGTGCTTACTCATTTGCCTAAAGCAACTTAACGCGGCGGTTTATAAATCGGAGTTTCAGAGTTAATTTGTCACTCCTAACCTGGCGTGGATTTTAATCCAGTTACCTAATCCCTTGTTGTTTCACGTTGTACGTTAAAAATATTCAACACGCTTCAGCGCCCGAGTTGTTTATTCTATACCCACGTTAACACGTTAATGCCAATACCTCCATTCCTATGCGATCATCCTCCTGGCTTGTTTGCAACCCTCGTGTAGTCCGTGCAATACCCAACATTTACTGTCACAAAATTGTAGTAATCATAGCTGTATTGTAATAAACTTTATTCTGTGATCGAATAAGAAAGGAAGACGATAAACGAGAATTGCGGGTCCAAAATAAGTATGGCGCATACAACTAATGAGAATTGACTGAAAAAAAATCAGCGCTTAGACGGAACGAGGTTGTTCAAGCTATTAGAATTATAGACTAAGAAGATGTATAGAAATCAAGAAAACGGTTTTTTGTAATGAACCGAAAAGTCAATTGACTAATACTTGTAATGCGGAAGGAGAAGACTAATGTGTTTCCTTGTATTAGGGTACTTGTTTATACAATTTATTAGACAAGTCAAACTGCTACCATAATTTATTAAAACATCTTTTCTTCAGCGTAGGTACTAAGTTAAGACACTTGTTCAGTTCTCTTTGTATGATTTAGTTGACAAAAACGCCTTCTTGAATAATTCAGCTGCAAGCTGAAATTTTAGCGGTCTTCCAGCTTGACCCATTAAAGTCTTTATATTTATTCCACACACATAAAATTATAATTGTACTAACTATGAAATATATCACACAAAGTCTACAAATCGAAATAAACTCTTTGGTTTTACTAAGTCAGAAAAATTGTTATTTTAATGTGTACACATGAGAATACAAAACACGCACACACATTTAAACAAATGGGTTTTCACTCTTCTTTTCAGTCAAAATTAAATATGATTAAGCCTTTGGTTAAATGTGAAGAATAAAATGAATATTGATTTAAAATTTCCTTTTGATACATATGACACTTCTTTCTGTTCCGTAAAGTTCATTTCTTAACGAGCGGTTTTGATTACGTTTTACATTAAGATGAAGCACTTATCTCAGCTAACCAAAACTAACGAACATAAAGATATTTAAAATTTACAATCTCTAAATATATACTCTAATTATTTCATTTAACAGTTGTTCTGAAAGTGTCTTTTATGTTTTGTGATTTCATATTCTTAATCAAAAATTAATCAAAAAATTACCTCTCACAGTGAAACATCTTAAGGTGATGAACATGTACATGTATATTCATCACTTTATAGTTTTTGTATGACAGCTTAAGCTTTATATGTTTTTAAAGCATATGCGAAATATTTATTTTTGATTTATAATTGTCGCTTGTGAATTTTCGTGGAAGAATTCACACGATAATATTTAACAAAATGCCGTACACGGATCGCGCTAATACATGATTAAACGTGAAGCAAAATTTTGCTTCTAAGTCTCTTGTGCGAGTAATGGATGAAAAGCTGAAGACCACCGAGGGGCACTTTAAAGTAGGAGTATGCATAATTGGAAGTACAAGCGGTTTGTCCGCTCTGAGTTCGTTACCACAAAGCCTCGAGCTACCACCGCTACACACTTGTGGTTTTATGGTTTTCCACATTTCTGCGTGTAATGACTTCATTATACTTGTTTCATTGTATAGGAGAAGAAGAGCATTGCACTTGTTTCTTGTTTCACACAGAAAAGAAGATATTTTGTCTATTCCCTTGAAATTATAATGCCATTTTTGCAGACAAAATACGTTTTAATTCATTTCCACTAATAGTGTTCTATCGCGTCATTGATGATCCGATTACCTATTATCATAAGGGAATATAGTAAATTTTAATAGTAATTTAATTTTTTTACCAAAAACAGAAAATCAGTTGTGCTTATTGTCCTAACTACATCGTTACGGATAGGCTGCGTTGGTGCGGACATCAACCATTGCTGCCTCTTTGTACGAGGATTCTAATCTGATTTGTGGTTGTCATTTACCTGAATTGGCTATTGCCAAATTGCTTGTATTGACACCTATCAGAATTCTTAAGTATACTTGTATAAGTAACAGTAATAATATTACGATAAAATAATTATATGATAATTATTAATACAAAACTATTAGTAATAATTAATTTGTTGTTGTAGGAGCTCGGCAAATAAGACCTTTAGCCCAAGGACGTCTACCAGGAAGGTTGTCCGACTAGACGTCTTATTCTCAAATACGTTCTCGTTGGGTCAAGGAAAGTGGAAAGTCGTACGCACTAAGGAGAAAAACGACACTTTCAAAGCCTAGACAGTAGCCTTGCTGCTTTAAGGAAGAACAGAGTTCTCTATATCGCTAACTCCTGAAGTCTTCTTTCAGGTTACCTTTTACTCTATGCCTCTGCCTCGGTTCTGCAAGAGCACTACAGTCCTCAATTATGTGTTCCACTGTAAGTGCTCCGCTACAAGTGCACACGTGTCGTTCTTTCATTGTAGAAGTTACGAAAACGTCAATTTCGCGTGCCCAATCGCAGTCTGCCTGACCTATTAGTTCAGATTTGTGGCACGATTTCTTACTTCTACTGGCGACATTCAATCGGCACTTTGGTTTGCGAAGCAGCCAAGGAAGCACTTTGCTCGCAACGTACGCTCGGACCACCGCTGCCGGCGCCTGGATGTTGTGGCGCCGGGCTATTTTGAGCGCATGGATGCCGGCTGGACGGGTGAACGTAGAACGATGGTCCTGTATTATAGCAAGTCTGTTGTTCCCAACCAACACGTAATTTATGTGGCTTGCAGTTCTAAAATTGTGGCCACATATTTCAGCAACAGTAGTTGACGCCGCAGATGTAAGGACACGTCTACAGGAGTGTGAGGCAGGTATTCGTTCACGACATTTTGATGAATGTCGAGGAGAAAACTATATTTTAAAAACGATAGTAGATAATTTATTTACACATTTAAATATTATGTATAAGTGATGTACTGAGCATTGAATATAAAAATTTAAATATACCTAATAAACTGTAAATAATTAATAATGTATTAGAAATAAGCATGTCAGGGATTGCAAGCTTGGCTCAGACCAAAATATGAACAGGTGTTTCGACCTGAATCGACGTGCACACACACACAAATGTAACTAAAAGTGTGTAAACCAGTATTTTGCTAGTGTGTGTGAACGCAGGTCTATGCAGGCGAGTTTACCACCCCAAGATGAATAATTGCATAATTACTGTTTTTCCGTAATTATTCATAAACTATAATTAAGAAGTAAAATCCAAAAACACAATAAAATGTAAGAAAATTTACTAAATACTGTGTACGAAAACCATGTGAAAGTGCCACACCGTACGAGTGTAATAGTGAAATAACTGTGTACAAATCGAAAGGGTTTAAGTTGCAATATCCAAAATTACAGTGAACATGTGTTGTAAAAATAGTTATAAGATAAGTATAAGAGTATACTTACAGGACTCTGCAATTCGCAGAAATATAAGAAATAGCGAAATTGACAAAGAGTGGGGGAAGTGAACCCAAAGACATTTTCTGACATGTCGATTTCGTACCACTGCAGGTGCTGATCAAGACATGGGTATAAATAGGACACACAAGCTACAGTGGTTCTCTTTCTTAAATCATCCACGATGCAGCGGGAGCTTCTGCCCGTCCGCACAAAATATTTAAATTTTTGTAAATAATTTCATCCTTCCAGTTACATACAGTTATGTAACTGGATGTAAAACAAACAATTTGTAAGTAGTAACCAAATTACATAAGAAGATCCACATCAGAAGACCAACTGACGTCCGAAACAGCACGAGGAGAAGTTCCAGAGAGCGATACGACGCTGGACAGAGAGAGAGTCGACGCTGGACAAGAGGAGAAGAGAAAGGCGACGCTGGACAGAGAGAGAGAGAGAGTCGACGCTGGACAAGAGAGGAAGTCGACGCTGGACAAGAGGAAAAGAGAGAGGCGACGCTGGACAAGAGGAGAAGAGCGAGTGATGCTGAAGTTCGAGACGAGGACGATTACAGAGGGATCCAATGATTGAGTATGATTGACGACGATAAGGTGATAAACAACTTATTTATCTCTTAATCGAACAATTAACGTAAAGACAATTAAGGACATTCTTGTTCTATTTAAAAGTAAGAGTCAATGTTTATTGTGAAATTTGAATTAAAATCATAGATGTTATTGAAATAAGGTTAACGTAAACAAGAGCTCAAATTAGTATTGAAATGAAAAGAATACAAAGTATTTAAGTAAAAATTAGCGTTAAATATAAATCAGTACTGAGAAACAAAAGATAAATTCAGTAACTATTGATATTTTTGAGTTACATTGCAATATATAAGAAAATATTTAAATATTGATATTTTGAAACACACTAATTGACTGAGTAGTCTGGAAATGAGATTTTTCGTTAATACAATAATTAGTAGAATAGAATATTTAGTCAGTAAGGATGTATATAGCATAAACCTTACGGCATAATAACGAAATAGTAATGAATGTTTTAAGTCGAAGTAAGTGGCATGTGCACAATTTTATTAATATCAAATAAATTTGAAATACCGTTACAAGTTACATAGAGTTCTTATTACAGATACACCTGAAACCCAAATTAAATGTTATATTGTTACATAATTTGTCGCTCTTGAACGTGAGGCCAGACACGCCTACTTTTATGTATATCGTATCGTTGCATAAGAAATATCGCTTCCAACGTGGGGCATCGCAAATTTATATTATATTTACTTATGCAATTGTATCGTTATAATATATGTACATATATATATATATATATATATATATATATATTGTACGAAAAATTTAGTACACATAAATAAATATTTATTACACATAATGTATCTGACGTTTCATTACACGATATTTGATATTTAACACGAAGGTAACTAATTTTAATTACAATCAAATTTCATGTTTGTATAGTCAGCTCTATTGAAGGTTAATGCCTTTATCATTGATAGGAAACTAATCAAGGCCGAAACTACTACAAAATGTAATTGCAAAAAAATTAAAATATATATGGATACCTCGAGTCATTAAATAGATATTTTACCTATAAAAAAAAAGTTTAAAAAATTATATAATTTTTTATTATACAGTATTTACATTTGGCAAAGAAGAAGAATAAATAAAGGCCAATAGAATTAGCAGACAATTAGTAAAATATTGAACCTAACTGCAAAATGTATAGGTGATTATAGTATTCTTTTTAAATATTAATTGCAAATGCATTATTTTGAAGGTTTTATAGCGTTATCATAACAAGTTACGATATTTGTTTAGTACATCAGATGACTAATTTAATTTACCATAAAAAAAGTAAGAAGACTACGAAAGTTGTTACATGCCTGGCTTTTCACAAAAAAATATCACATTGGTTTGTATTAAAATACTAAGTGTGTACTGAAAATTTTGCAATCTATGTTTCTTATTTACAGGTGGAAACAGCTCTGTATTTTGAATTGATTTGATGTCTAGACGAAAGTTCTATCTAGTAATTACGATCTCCCCCTTTCTCTCAACTTCAGTCTCTCTATCCATCCCCTCTCTCTGTTTGTCTCTCTCTCTCACCCTCTCTCCCTCTTTTCACATACACACACAAGCAGCAAAGTTTTGGTTTACAGGAGACATGGTTAGTTTACATTTTAACTGACACTCCTACTATCTACGTACAGTTGCTTTAGAGCATACACATTTAGATGCAAAACAGACTGTCTAAAACGAAAATGAAGCTTCTAGACCGTCTAAAACGTCTTGTTGAGAAGAAAAATGCGCAGCATATAATATTTCACTATCCTTTCCTTCAAAATCGACGTTAGTGCAGGAATATATTATAGTGACCTCAAAGGGCAATTGCTAAACATGCTCAATTTGGGTTTCCAAAAATGCTAAACAACAAACTTTAATGTTGTTAAAGTGTAACATTTTATAATTTAAGTCCAAAATAAACCGAAGAATCAAATCTTTTCTCTGTAATACTGTACTTACTAAATTAAATATTATATATCCCGCAGTCTATTGTTATACTCCGTACCATGCATATAACAGCAAGACACACTACGACTTCATAATACGCGATTTATGTGTCAATTATTGAATAAGGCGTTGTATTTTTTCGTTGATTCTACAATGGACTACCAAATGCTCAACGTATACCGCACGGTTACATTTGGAAAGTGCTGTGTTCAGCTGAATGGTCGCAGCCGTGTTTCCAATAAATCGGAATATCTGAATGTACAATCCGTATCGCTTGATTTTTGTTTGTACGATGATGGATGAATGTGGCTGAGCACTGATTTACACTTGGTCGAGCTGGAGAAACACCATTACTGTGATGTATTGTTTATTTTGCTGTAACAGACAACAATTTTAACACACAGATATAAGAGGGACATAGGAAGTTAATGTTTATTTCAAAAACATCTGTGTGCAAGTTGCATATTCACATTGATATCTCAATTTCTATATTCCTGCCTTACTTTTCACTTTCAGGTTATATAAAAAGGAAATTATTTTTTCTCATGTATCATGTGTCATACCAGTTGTCTGTCGTAAAGATTGATGTGTTTATGCTTATCTTTTCTATCACCAATCCTGCAGTTCCTGAGGGCGGTGAAAGACGCCGGAGACCCGCTCTCGTCTTGCAGATTATACGGCGTGTCTTGCTCGTGCGGCGAGATTTGTATCGGAACTACAAAGCACAGTGTCCGAACACAGCCACTGTAGTCGTCTGAGGTAGGCGAAGTCTGCAGTGCCGAACACGCACTCGCTAACGCTGACCATCGCGTTTTCTTCGAATAAAGTAAGGTCGTGTCCTCGGCGAGTGCGTACTTCCCTCGCTTCCATATGGAGTCCATTCAGTTCCAGAAGCATGTTCCCGTAGCAATAAATCGGTGTGGAGAAAGCCTGGCTTTACTTAGGGTTTGGCATCTCGTGCTAGCGTACCTATAGGGTTGCGCTTGCTTCTGATTTGCTGATGGTGATTTGCAGCCGATTTCGTGGAAACTCTTAAATTTTATATACAGAAGGCCCTTTTTGGGATCACTCACCCTTCCCACAGTACTGTGATTGTACTGCGGTACATCTTGTCAGTTTTTTGAAGATTACCTCCAGAAATGAGGCCTAAACATTTAGTCGAGCGATTAACACCTATCGGCATGAAAAAATTGGAAGACCACGGCTTTACAGCCATATATTAATTTTAATAAAGATTGAAAGTTCTGTCTACCTACTAGTTAATCTCTCTCTCTCACACACGCACACACATTGATAACTGACGCAAAATCATTGGTTCACGGAAACCTTCTACTATCTATTGCCAAAGTACAATCATATGCTGTACTGTGCATGTAACAGAGTATATAAATATTTAAATTAAATTAATAAATAAGTAATAAATAAGCAGGTCTGAGATTGAAAGCTGAGTTGATGTTAAAAATACGGCATATAGACATGCAGGACCGACCTGCACGATCACGCGATTATCACTGAGAGTGTGTACAGTAGTAAATGGTGTGCGTGAGTGAGGCCAGTTCAAGCATGAAAGTTTGCAATCTCACCCTAAATAGGTGTTAAAGTATAGTTTATATTTAATTATAAGAGAAACCTTATGGTAGAAAAAATTCAAAGACTCCTAGATATGTATAAAATTAATACACATGTGTAGTGAGAAAACGGCGTGAAAAGGACGTGCAGTGCAAATTCAGTGCGATTTTAAGAGCGTAGTAATTACACGAATTATGCGATTTCGATGGTAATTACATTGAACATGTGTGATTAAATTATCCATCGTTAGAGCACCCCGTAGTGCACAGTAGACATTGCCATTGGCAGAAATGTGCGAAAATATGAAATTGGACGATAGTGGGGGAAGTGGCGCCTCCAAGCAATTTCTGACAGGCTGAATTCTATCCCAACAGATGCGGTACGATGCTCGAATATAAATAAGGGCACGGAAGAAGCCAACTTATTCTCAATCAGTCTTCAGTAGCGGCGGGACGCTATGTCCAGTATCGACGCGAATTTTAAATTTTCTTAATTAAACAGTAAAGGCGGATGGACGCTATGTTCATATAAGTATTAAACATTAACTCTTAGTCTGGTTACGAATACGATTATAGAACCTACTTGACGATGTCTACACACAAACGCCCGTCACTCAAAACAAGCTACAAAGTTACGTCATGCAGAGGAATACTATGTTGAACCGCAGAGGCGTCTGATAGAGCAAGAGCAGCTGATGCAGAGCAACATATCACTCTACACTACAGCAACCATGAAGGACGAGTAACTGGAGGACGACAAGTGGAACCGGGGGAACGTGCAGGGAACTCCATCAGAAGAGGACCTACGGATCAACGGAGGACATGGGTACGATCTACCGAATCGAGGTGACAAATAATCAATTTATAATTTGTAAATGAGAGACTAAAGACATTGAAAAGACACTTTGAAATTTAAAAATAAAGAAGTGTTATGTAAAATGTAGACATAGAGATAAAACAATCTAGTTTAAATTCAATAAATATTTTCTTTGATGATTAACAATTAATTTAGTCAATTTAAATTGTATTTAAAGTTTGTAAAGCAATCAATGATTAAGATGTATGCAATGCATAAATTAATGTAGTTGGAAGTTATATAAAGAAAATAAAACAAAACTGCAGTAAAGCACACAGTCAGACTGAGCAGTCGAGATTTAAGATAAAAATTAATATTTAGAATATATCTTTGTTACTGTAGAAGATAAGATTTATTTTATGATAAATGTACTGCAACAGTTGAACGTTTATGCAAACAATAATGAATATTGTTAGATTCAGTAATCTCCTGTATCAATTTTTATCTTAAGCCTCACTGTTGGGATCGCCAATTTGTTACAACACGGATATTTACCTGTTATTCTAAAACCTTTGTGTACCTTGTTTATAATTTAATAGGATGAGTATCTGGTCAGGGTAATATTTATTGAGCGCCAATTTGCAATCACAGGTTGCAAATAAAATTTATTAGTAAAATATTAATTATTATTTTTGTTAAAATATTATGAAGGTTCCTATATCAGCTATAATTAAATCTCTTTTAATCTATTATTTAAGAGATGAATGTGATAACTAAAGCTCATCAAAATAGATTCGAATAGTCTGCCATTTCTTTCAAATGAAGAGTGTTGCTAACTTAATCTAGTTGATTAAGCCAATTCACAGTCCCTGATATAGTGTTTATAATTTCATACACATTTTGTATTCATTAAATAAAGAAACGAATAAACCTTTTATCTGTATTTATTACACTCATATCCTTTTATTATTTTCTTTATTTTGTTTTTGAATAAGAAATATAATCATTAACAAATATCTAACCGGCTGTTCTATACATATGCTCAGTATTGCAGCAGTAGCAGTATTGATTCTTATATCTCAAGGCCCACATTTATATTTATTAAATAAAATACAAATAGATTGTGTTACGTTAGGTCCTTTTGACTACGATATAAACAACAGTTATTATAGGAAAAGTACCAAAATACATGGGATTATAAATAATTACAAAGTGCCTTAACAGGATTATATTAATAGTTTAACAATGTTCAGTGTTTATAGGTTATTTTGAGTTAAATGTTTTTTAGATCTATTTCACTTTATATTATAGTAATACTATACATTAATGGTTTTTTATACTGATGGTAAGATTATTCATTAATATTGTTCTTAGTGAAAGTTCCAAATGGTTTTTATTAAAAGTGTAATCAGTGTCTTTGAAACCTATGGCCTAGGCATAGCATGGAATAGTTCAGTTTAATTTTATATCAAAAAATACTTCTCTTCCTGTGTCAGTTGATTGTATTTCTTCAGAGATTCCTTGGTTTAGTTCTTTATAGTAATGTAGCACTTCCTTCTTCTATTTAGTCTGGTTGAGGATGATTATTTAACTTTTTTATTTAGGTCCACTGATATAAAATGTCTAATAATTGAAATTAGTCACTATCTGGTGTTTAATTCAACATTTCTTGTTCAGATCCAATAATACAATTCTTATTTCATTTATTATAACATTTTTAGTTGCTAAGGCCTATATCAGCTCTCTTATTGGTTTCTAATCTAAAATATTATTTCACCCTGGTGATATCATAGCATCAACATACACAAACAAACAAAATTTTATTTTCTATTTTAATCTTGTTGAGGATAATTATTTACTTGTTTTATTGAGACACACTGTTACAAAAAGTCTCATAATTTAATTTTGTCACTATGTGTTTTATTCCACCTTTCTTCATTCAGATGCCAATAATACCCCTTCTTTTATTTTATTAACACATTAGTTGCTAAGGCCTATATCAGCTATCTCCTTGGTTTCCAATGTAACAGTTTTATGTCACCCTGGTGACATCATAATAATAATATAAAGAAACTTTTACTATTTTATATGTCATTTTCTTTAAAAGGATATACCTTTTTTATAAGAGCTTTGATCTTCACTTTATTGGTTTCTTTGATCTTCTGATGAAACCCTGATTATTTTGACACCACTTTTGACTATCTTCTGTTATATATTTCTTGAGTTATCTATTTACACTTTTTATTGTATTTGTTCCAAACTTATTTATTATTAGTTCTTCTTGTAATTTACTTTATTACACTTATTTGACACCTTTAGTAATCCTATAACATAACCTGACATTGTTTCATTATCATTTTAATAGAAATTCTTATTCATATACCTTAACTGTCTAAGCTCAATATGCCTAGTTTTACAAAAATCTTAACTATTATTTTGGTACTTTCTTGTTAAGATAAACATTAGTGTTATTAACACGATCACATATAATATTAATTAATGTGACCCAATAATAACTCTTAGTAATATATAACCATTCCCCTTAACTTACTGTATTTATAAGTTTACAGTTTTTATAAATAAAACAAAATTTCATAAGTAAGTTCCTTAACATTGCCCTCCTTACTTATCATTATTGACATTATTTTAACTGTGGTAAACATAATTATTACAGTCTTCGTTAACATGAATTAAACAATAAAATAAACAATATTTAATTCAGTCTTTAATTACTTGTTTCTTGAAACTCTTATGTTTCTTTGGTACTTTTGGGTAAGATTATGAAAGCATATTTATGTTAAAATGGCATGGCAAAATGTCATGTAACAATATTTATGGCGAAGTAAATGAGATTTTTTTAAACACGCTTGTGATTTATGAATAAATTATGAAAACTTGTTTCAATTCAATAAATGACTACTCTTATTACCACTACATCCAAACCCCATTAATTGGTACACTTTACCAGTAATGTTACATACATTTTGGCACAACACAAATTAATTTATATTTGTTTTGCTATTTGTCTTGTTATAATTTGTCTCCCAAAAGCGTGGGGCTACACAATTTCCATTGCATTTCAACTGGTAATTTGTCTTGTTATAAATTGTCTCCCAAAAGCGTGGGGGTACACAATTTAAATTGCATTTAAACTGGTAATTTGTTGTGTTATACTATACATAGCTGTTTTCGATCATTCCCTTTTACATGCAAAAGACCTGATGCCCCAGACTGTCTACAATATCTTGCTTAAATTGGTAATGAGCAGTATATAATATTTCAGAGTCCTTTTTTCAAGATTAACGCTAGTGAAGGATGAAGTTGTGGGAAGGACAAGAAATCCAGATTACCTGGTTTTTTGCACAGTACAGTGGAGAGAGCAGGAATCCAATCAGGAGATCGTCACTGATGCTCTGCAAGAGCAACGAAAAAGAGTATGGTAGAAAGAAAACTAATCTTAAGAAGGCAGTCTTTAGAGGCTAAGTGTGGTGTAGAATAATGTTACAAATATAGAAAACCTAAAGCCGATGACTGCTAAATAATGCCTCCCGAACGTATTGAGTATGTGGAGATATCTTCTAGTATATCGCACCTGGACTTTACGTATCGTTGATGTGCGAAACCTTTAAGGGATCTGACTTCAGATTATTCATCTACCAAACACACACACACACATTATCTCTCAGATTTCTCTGTTACAGCCACTAAAAAATATCACTTTTCTATCGTTTTAAACACTAGAAGTTTGGAAAAGACCAAGCTCTCAGGTCTGGAGATTACCTTCCTCATTTACTGACCGACACTTTTGCGTTCAAGCCCATGTGAAGTCTATAAGGTGTGTAGTTGAACACATGTAGTTGTGACGCTAACTGTATACCAGGAAACATAAAGGATCTTCTTGCGCGCAGTTATATTTCAGGAAATATGTTCTTAGTCAATAATCTTTAAAATGTTTTAAATTTATTCAAAAAACTGAAAAAATGTATAATTGACTTTCAAAGGAACCTAATTAATTATTATTCCAATAAACCATAAATTACAAAAAAGCAATTAAAACTTAAAATTATCTGCTTGGTACTTACATTTTCGCTTTAATTAAATTTAAATCGATGTTTTTGCTGACGATTAGAACATTTTGTATTTAATCAGGAGCAGACCTCAGATACACTAACACTAACAATGATAATAAGAAACACAGGGTCTCCCCCCCGTTTCTCACACTTGCTCTCTTTCTTTCTTTCTTTTCTTCTTCCTTTGTATTTCGCACACTGTCACCTTACCTACAGACTTTTAAAATAAGTTTTTTTTTAAGTTAACTGCACAAATATAATTAAATAATTAAAACCTAAACAAATTTTTGTAATTTTTAACGTTTTTACTTAATTAAAAGTTTTGGTTTTAATCAACAATTCTCTCTAAATTAGCTTACCGAGTAAAGTCAACTAATTGGAACTAAATACATTCTCAAGCAGTTTTTTTGTTTAAATTAGTTGTTCTTATAATGTTACATTGTGGGACGGAAACAAATGACTAAAGTCAGTTGTCTTTGAGCGGCGCTTAATGCCCCCATTACAAGTTAACTAAAGTTCCCACGCAGAAGTTTATTAGACCAGAAGTCAGAAAAATACCAAAGTTTTAATGAACTAGAAACCTCTAACCGATCGTTAACCGTGTAGTTTTACTTAAATGAAATTCATGTTTTCTTACTATACGAGGAAATTATTTCGTAATAAATAATTAAAATAAGTTAAAAAAAGAACTTTAATCGAATTGTACTAATTGTTTGTTTGTAAAATTTCATTATATACATTTCATTGTAAAACGTATTAGGCTACATGTGGTACATGCCCTGAAGTTGAGGATTTGAGAAACATTATTGTATTTCAGATAAGGGTATCTTGACTATCGTATATGCATTAAAACAATTCCAATATCACATCTAAGGAACACCTATGCAAATTTTGTACATAACTAGTATTAACGCACCTGTCGATAGTTACTGTGTAAAACAATTTCTGTTAATATGGATCTAACTTTATGCAGTAAAATATACAGAAGCTGAAGCAGAAAGGAATATACACACAACATCCATTTCCCCTAAGCTGGCAATAAACAGAAGCGACTCGTGAGATAGGCATATTGAGGCAGTAAAAATAAATAAAAAACTAAAATGCACATTGAACTAAACTTTGAGTTTTAAGTGAAACAACACAATAGTGGTCGCAAAATGCCAATGTAGAGCGAAAACCAGCGTAATATTAATAAAACTAGTGTCAGCGTATTCTGCGTTTCATCTAAAGCGTGTCGACATTATTAAGTTTGCCAGGCGAAATCATCTAAAACACACGCGCGCGCGCACACGTACACAATTGCATTCAGTTTCTAGTAGCAACTTCTACATTTGCATCTGGAATTTTATATGTATTCTATAATAATGGAACACATTTCTCCAGTGGAGTAGAATAACATTTTCTTTCATGTTATTTACATATGACCTCATTATGAAATTCTCAAATTGATCTCATGCACACACATTTACTTAAAACTGCTGTATCCTTTAAATCATTTTTGTAGCCAAACTTGTTAACATTATGTACTGTTAAATTTTACTCTACTCGAGTTTCTATGTATAACTATCATAATTTCAGGACAAGCCAGTCAGATGTATTATTTACGATTAGGGTTTCTCATTGTGCAGCAGTTTCATTCTGTGGCTCTAACGATATGCCTAGATACTTACTGAGAGAATTTGCAAAAAATCAAATTGGAAAGGAAAATTTTGAAAAGTATGATGACTTCTGAACGTTAATGGACTCCGTAGGATCAAATTCAATGCTAACCTGTACACGTGTACAAGCAATCGCTTATGTCACTATATTATACATTTCGATTGTTCTTTTGCGCTGGTGATGTAGAGAAATAGAAGATCGGAGACACTCAAGGAGGGCGCACAGAGAAAATAGGTGAGATGAGATAAAGAATTTGACCAACGAAATCAAAGGGAAGAGAATTGCAGAGGGTTTAAGAAAGTGAGGAATAAGCCATTTGAGGAAAGCAATTTGAGAAAGCTGTCAGAGATGAGTGGAGGCAGAAAATAGAGGCCCGATTTCCGTCGATAGATCTATAATTGTAGTAGTAGTAGTAGTAGTAGTAGTAGTAGTAGTAGTAGTAGTAGTAGTAGTAGTAGTAGTAGTAGTAGTAGTAGTAGTAGTAGTTGAAGGAACTTTTTGTTAACATGTATTTGGGTGTGCCTCAAATATGCCTCGAATTGAAAAATTCCATATGAGATATCAAGTTGTAGAGAACTGTATCCAAAATTCAGTGTGGTCGTCTTTGCATATTTCAAAATTTTTGAATATCAGAGTCCCAAAGTTGATCAAAATATCTAGCGACGCTAAGGGTAATAAATGGACGTTAAATTCCTATAAATTTTAAAATTGCTGAATATGGGGCATCATATGAAGAAAACGTTTGTTACAACTATAATATTTATTATGCCGCGCTTATATGTATTATGCAGCGTTCAAATAATATTATAAATGAATACAATTTTGTGTTTATACCTAATGCAACTGAATTGTGTAAACCACCGAGTAGGATGTAGGATTGTTGTGTACGTTCGTTGCGCTAAGTATAATTGTTGCACATTAAACTTCTACTTTCTTTAATATATAGAGGAATGAGAAATTGGTGGTATGAAATAACTAATCAAATATTGAAAAATAAATCATTAAATGTTAATTTACAAAAATAAATATTATAACATTAAAACATAAATTCATAATACTCTCTTTAATTAGAAGACACACTATAACACATTATACTTCTTGTATGTATCACACAAGGATAACATACAAACATCAGAACATAAAACAGATAGGACTATATACAAAAATTAATTATTGAAAATTTTTAATTGCTTGGGTAAGTGATATAACATTTGAATTATTACATTTTTCTAATCCATGTCGTATCATGACTACTTATTATTAGTTTTTAAGTAAAATTGAAAGTTTACTATTAATATCTTTAATACAATAATATTTGAACAATTAAAGAAAATATTATTTACAACAGTGTACCCATTTTAAATTAAATAGAAAATTATTTGCAATAAAAGTTTAAAATTACATAAGAATTATGTCAATTTGAATACTTACACTATTTACATTTATATAATCGTTTTACTTTTGTCATCTCATACTACTGATCTCTTTACTTCTAAAATAAATGTTTAATGATTCAAGCATTGCCGCTGCGACGGTGTTGTTGTGTGTGTGAATGTGTGCGCGCAGTTCCTGGATGTTGATGGTGACCATGATTATGATGAGCTGATTCCCAGGTAAGATTATCGGTTGTTTGTTTTCCTCCTGCATGATGATGATGATTGTCTGGTTCTCCTACGTAAGTAGTTTTATACTACTTATCCCTTCATGATGATAGGGATGCTGATAAATCAGTGTCGCGGAGCAAACCGCCATAGTCTCCCCGTGAGTAAATTATTAGCGTCTGTTCCTCGTTCGAAATTTTTGGAGGTATTTATAGTCTGCAAGAAATTGTCATATCAGATATAAATAGTCTTTAGTGTGTTCAATTTGGTATAAGATTACTTTTAAACACATCAAATTTTACCTCTTTTTGTTACAAAGAATTGCTGTTCAAAACAGCGGTGGTATTAAATATGCAATTCGCATTGTGCATGACTCGCAATTCTCTTTAATTAACGTTTAACTCGTTATGTGCATAAAACTTAATTGTTTGTTATTTATTAATTATAATCGTAATTAACTTCAGTTTATATAACTCCGTTATTTTTGTACTTGTAGTAATTTTACATCAACACAGGAGTCTACGAGCATGTCTTTCAATGCCATTTGATGATTTACAATACATATTTTTAAACGTAAAATATATTTAATTATTTTGTCATTCATTAATGTCTCTACGAGAAGTCAATAACGCAAAAATGCATACGTACACTCCCCTTTTCGTAGCACAAACAAGTATGGAGCGGCTAATCACACGCGACGAGTTGAATACTGCACACACACACACACACACACACACACACACACACACACACACACACACACACACACACACACACACACACACACACACACACACACACACACACACACACACACACACACACACACACACACACACACACACACACACAGAGCTTAACATCGATCTATGTTTATTGCGACGGCTTGTTTACTTTGCATAAACACGTAAAATTATTTAATAATTATTGATAACAGATTTTTTATTAATTATACTGTATTAATTCCATACACAACACCATGGGTAAAGATGCAAATATGTGTATGGTTGCATTAAATTAATTCCTTCTGCAAGTTTTTGACCGCCTTAAGAAAAGATTGGATGCCAGTATGTTTACAAGAAGCTAGAAGGGTAAGTCAATAAATATCCGCAATCAATTTTTATGTTTTATTATAACAATTTTGACAATTACTAACAATTCTAACAGTTACTTCATTTTTCAACATAGTTCCCTTGCTTTTTCATACACTTGCTCCATCGTTGCACAAGCTTCCTGACGCCCTCAGAAAAAAAGTTTTTCGGCTGAGTAGCAAGCCACGTATGCACCGCTTATTTCACTCCTTGGTCTCTGGTAAATCTTCGGCCCCTTAAGGCATCTTTAAGTTGACCAAAGATATTTTGATCCGACGGGACAAGATCGGAACTCTATGTGGGATACTCTAACACCTCGAAACGCAATTTCTCAAGGGTTTGGACAGTGTAGGGGTAGTATGTGGGCCCTCATTGTGATGCAACAAAAGCACTACTTCCGACAATAGGTCCCGCTGTTTGGGTCGATTTGTAGGGTTCAATTCATTGGACAGCATCTGACTGTAACTTGCACTATTTACTGTTGACCCCACCCCTTCTCCAGGTACTGTTGCAGTATTTTCCCTTGTGAGTCCCAGAATACTGTAGGCATTACCTTTCCTGCAGACGGTTGACTCCTGAATTTCTTTTTGACTGGAGATTCGGGATGTTTCCATTCCATGCTCTGGCGTATGCTTTCACGCATGAAGTGGTGGCTCTACGTTTCATTTCCAGTGACTATTCGCTTCATAAAACTTCATATTCATTAGCATAGCGGTCCAGTAAGCTTTGACAGATGGCCAGGAACCCATCTTGCACAGACTTTACGAAAGCCAAGCCTATTGTATATAATTTCATATGCACAACCATGACCAATTTGCAGATGGTACGCCACTTCATCGATAGTATGTCTTCGGTTGGTCTGAATCATGGTATTAACGTGCTCAATAATGGCATCAGTAGTTGAAGAGGTTGGGCGTCCTGATCTTTCCTCGTCCTTGACGCTTCTCCGACCGTTGTTGAATATTTCCATCCAATCATATACACTTCGCTGTGGCAAAACATTATCTCCATATTGTTTTGAAAGCCTTCTGTAGATTTCGGCTCCCGATACACCTTTAGACCACGAAAACCGGATTACTGCACGCTGTTCTTCGTTGATGCAAACGGAGAGAGTGGCAGACATGTTTATCGTGCAAAAATCCATAGCTGACTGACGCGACGGATCGTCTAACAGTCTACAAACGGAAACAACGTCACCATCTGTCTGTCGGCGTAGAAGAACACTAAAGCAGTACCGCCAACCTACCGACGATTATAAGAAAATTGGGAATACTTATTGGCTTACACTCGTACGTTAAATGGTCAATTATGTATACTTGTCATATTAGTTGTAATATTTATGAAAAATATTAGATATAGGATCTAAGTGTATATTCTATACATATCTATAGAAATATATATAAATTTTAAAATAGGAAAAAATGATTTGTCGATTTGCCATTATGGTTGAAAATTTAACAATAATAAATTACTGCAATAATTAGAAAAAATAATTAATGTGTTAATTACACTCACCATAATGAAATAATTGAGAATTATTGTCGAGTTTTTTTAAAATGAAGAATAACCGGCATTTTACGAATATCACTTTTCCTTTTTTATTTACTTTGTAAGGCACACGGAAACCTCCATTATCCCTATTAATGACGAGGAGATTCATACAAAGAAAACAGTTAATCGCCTCGGATGCTAGAAACGCCTGAACGTAACATTGTTACGCACAAAAGAACTATGACGGAAAAAATGGTAAGTGTTGTGATGATTTAAAAAAATGTTTAAATAGCACAAATGAAATTTTTGCTTTTATAACCAGTAAGAGTATTATCCACCCCTTACATGTACCTAGATTCCTGCATCAACGTGCAAATTGTCCCGTACCAACACGCAAAGTACGGTGTTATTTAGCTAAAAATAATAATTACGTTAATTAAATAAAATACGTGCTAAATAAATAAAGAAATTCCTAATTCATAACCAAAAGGTAACATAAATTATTACGATTTAATTAATGAATAATTAATACTACTTAAAAGAAAGAACTATTTTCTCAGCGCGTAAAACGCGCCAGCTTACAGAGCCCTCGCCGCTAAAC
Source organism: Magicicada septendecula (assembly GCA_034769895.1). Taxonomy (NCBI): domain Eukaryota; kingdom Metazoa; phylum Arthropoda; class Insecta; order Hemiptera; family Cicadidae; genus Magicicada; species Magicicada septendecula. The sequence goes on along the minus strand of CM068370.1, from coordinate 359,108,485 downwards.
AATGCCCACATTCGCCGGAGAAACTTCGACATGTAAGGATGTCGCTACTGTGTTGTCAATATACACGTAGGTGTATGCCGTTAAAAACTATTCAATCAAGTTTGTAGTGATTTCGATTGGACCCAATGTAGCGTGGAAATAATTATAATAATAAAAAAATATATATATAATGTAGTGCGTGAAGAAATATGTTATAAAAAAAAAAGAAACTTAGCCGACACATCTCTTAACAAACTGTAAGTGGTAAGATATGATCCTTACCAGATTTTAGTGCTGCTAATATAAGAACTGTAATTAAAATGTAAAATGTGAACAACCGACTCCAGAAGAAGAAAACAACAACAACCGTATGAACTTCTAGTACCCAAATCCAATCGTCTGGAACGAGACTACCTTTCGGAAACTATCAACCTAATGGAGCATCAAGAGGAACAGTGTATCACACCCTAGAAGACTACTGGAGATGACCATCACGGACCCCACAGCAAACTCATGTTATATTCAGGTGATATCAACTCATAACATTTGTAAAAATTTGTTTCAACAAGAGAAGTAACAAAAGAAAAGTAAAGAGCTTTTGACAATTTAAAAATTAATATATATATATTTGTAATGTCTGTAATGAAGTAGTAATAACATTACGATGTTTAGATGTAAGGTAAATCTAAAATTTACACCCAAAATTATTCTTCAAATAATTTGGTTAAAGTTGTGATAAATTGAAACATAACAAAGTTGAGACCCGGATCCGTGGTACTTAAAACAATATCTAGCTGATTGCTTTTGAGATAAAAAGAATAAGAAGTAAAAATTTCAAAATATTAAATGCAGAATTTATTAGAGTACTTCTTTAAGAGTAAAGTAAACTATGAGATATTAATATAATAATAAAGAGATGTTTTTGCTAACACCCAGCGAGTGAATAAATTTATGCAATCCTTAACTAATTCCTAAATAATAAAGTGTTATAATTTGTTAGTAAGTAAGGTTTATTAACAACGGCAGCTAGTTTAATTAACAGGTAACAAATTGAACTGGTTCCCGACTTTTGTAATGTCTTAACAAGGGAGACGTTACAAAATTGCGCCACTCTGCTTTTGTGTAAAAATTGTCTACATTGTTATAATTCATTAACAGTAACTTTGTCGAATATAAATGTATTCACTCTGAAATCGGGAACAAATACATGAGTAAAGTTTTAATTAAGATATAATAATATTAGTATTGGGACATTGCCGTAATAAACAAGTCATCGCTGGTAAATATTCCATTTTAAACCTGTCGGTATTGACAAGCTGTTTCATGTTAAATGCGTGTCGAGAAATGTAAACTCTACCCTGTGAACGTGTAGAGCATCCCATACAAAACTCCCCTCGCACACATAACAGACAATTCAGAACAGGAAAGAATCGTGTTTAGGAGTGTCTGAATCACCCTACCTTGTTAAACCACCCTATGCAAACAATAAGACTCCCCAAAACAGCTGACCCTTTGTGCTATTGTTAAAGCAATGAACTCTTCGTATGTGAAATTTCTCTCTACTATAAAATGATATTAGCGTTTTGTTTTGACTGATTATATCTGACAGTACAAAAAATTGAATTGTTGTGAGATAAGTTTAATTTCAATCAAATATATTGGAACTTACCGTCTGCGGCTTTCAGAAACAGCGTCTTTATAAAATTTACATGTTTCGGGACGCTTGTCCCATCATCAGAATTTAAAAATAATTGTGTATCATTTAAAGTTGATACACTTGTCAAACACTTAAAATATTAAAATCCAATATAAAAACAAATAACTTAATATAACATGATAATATAATATTTACAGCGAGTGCGAAGGTTTACCGTTGTACATCGTATGAAGACCGACCGCGCACTAATTTACGTCTCGCTCCCACCACGACAATAGCGCAAGGCAGTGTTGTACAATACATTTGACTTGAAAACTAATTTATCATTTAAAACATGCGGCTTGGTATCAGTATTATTGTGTGCTTTATAAATTTCGTACTCTTCAAGAGCGTTCAAATTTCGCCCTTTCTTACATATGTGAAGGGGTTTCAAATTAGTTTTAAATTTAGTGTAGTTATGATTTTCGGAAATCATAACTACACTAATTTTAAAACTAATTTGAAACCCCTTCACATATGTAAGAGAGGGCGATATTTGAACGCTCTTGAAGAGTACGAAATTTATAAAGCACACAATAATACTGATACCAAGCCGCATGTTTTAAATGATAAATTAGTTTTCAAGTCAAATGTATTGTACAACACTGCCTTGCGCTATTGTCGTGGTGGGAGCGAGACGTAAATTAGTGCGCGGTCGGTCTTCATACGATGTACAACGGTAAACCTTCGCACTCGCTGTAAATATTATATTATCATGTTATATTAAGTTATTTGTTTTTATATTGCATTTTAATATTTTAAGTGTTTGACAAGTGTATCAACTTTAAATGATACACAATTATTTTTAAATTCTGATGATGGGACAAGCGTCCCGAAACATGTAAATTTTATAAAGACGCTGTTTCTGAAAGCCGCAGACGGTAAGTTCCAATATATTTGATTGAACAACACGTGGCTTGGTACTAAACATTTGGGATTTATTCCTTTTAAACATAAGTTTAATTTGATTAATTAGTATAAGATTCTATGTGTAATAAGAGATATATGTGTGTGTTTAAATGAATTCAAATTTCATAAGTGTTTGATATAAAATAAGTAATAAGTCCTTTAAATAAAAAGCTGAATAGTATCTTAAATAAAAATAATGTGTAATAAAAGTGCAAAGTGTAGTAGTAAAATAAGTAAAGAGAAAATAATAATAAAAGTATATTTGAATCGTGTAAACACCCGGTCGTGGCCTGTTCAAAATAATTCCCCCAGCTTGCCAGTAATAGACAAACTCGTTCGTGCAGGAGATAATCATGTTGAATATTATAGTAAACCTCCCTGTGTATAATACAATGCGTCTAGTGTAAAGTGTCTGACCCCTCTTGCATTGTAAAAGCTGATTGCTTAAAAGTAAATAAAGATTCCCCTTCGTGAAATTCCGCTTGTCTCAGTAGAATAAGACATTAGTATTAAGAAAGGATCTAAGGTTGAGTATGGGATCAATTTTAGATTACTGTAGTAGAATTAAGAGATATAGGGATAAAAACGTAACACAGTCACAATGGCGCCGCACTGAAAAAGTTCTTTACAAGGGTTAAAGAAAATTCTTTACAAGGGTTAAAGAAGGTGCAGAAAGCTAACCAATATAGTTAGAGTATGCAAACGTAATCAGTCGGGCCACGATATTGTGAAGTTACGGAAACTAAGAGTAATAAATGGATAAATAAAGAATATTTATTTACGTGTAAATAATATTAAGGTAGTAGTTAAGAAACGAGAGAAAGGGAACTTCACGAAAGACAAAGATATCACTGTAGATTTCATTTCTTACCCAGTCGCCCCGTCTTCATCGTTAAGTGCAGGAGGATGTGACGATTTAAAAAAATGTTTAAATAGCACAAATGAAATTTTTGCTTTTATAACCAGTAAGAGTATTATCCACCCCTTACATGTACCTAGATTCCTGCATCAACGTGCAAATTGTCCCGTACCAACACCCAAAGAACGGTGTTATTTAGCTAAAAATAATAATTCCGTTAATTAAATAAAATACGTGCTAAATAAATAAAGAAATTCCTAATTCATAACCAAAAGGTAACATAAAGTATTACGATTTAATTAATGAATAATTAATACTACTTAAAAGAAAGAACTATTTTCTCAGCGCGTAAAACCGCGCCAGCTTACAGACCCCTCGCCGCTATACAATGCCCACATTCGCCGGAGAAACTTCGACATGTAAGGATGTCGCTACTGTGTTGTCAATATACACGTAGGTGTATGCCGTTAAAAACTATTCAATCAAGTTTGTAGTGATTTCGATTTGGCCCAATGTAGCGTGGAAATAATTATAATAATAAAAAAATATATATATATAATGTAGTGCGTGAAGAAATATGTTATAAAAAAAAAAGAAACTTAGCCGACACATCTCTTAACAAACTGTAAGTGGTAAGATATGATCCTTACCAGATTTTAGTGCTGCTAAAATAAGAACTGTAATTAAAATGTAAAATGTGAACAACCGACTCCAGAAGAAGAAAACAACAACAACCGTATGAACTTCTAGTACCCAAATCCAATCGCCTGGAACGAGACTACCTTTCGGAAACTATCAACCTAATGGAGCATCAAGAGCAACAGTGTATCACACCCTAGAAGACTACTGGAGATGACCATCATGGACCCCACAGCAAACTCATGTTATATTCAGGTGATATCAACTCATAACATTTGTAAAAATTTGTTTCAACAAGAGAAGTAACAAAAGAACAGTAAAGAGCTTTTGACAATTTAAAAATTAATATATATATATATATATATTTGTAATCTCTGTAATGAAGTAGTAATCACATTACGATGTGTAGATGTAAGGTAATTCTAAAATTTACACACAAAATTATTCTTCAAATAATTTGGTTAAAGTTGTGATAAATTGAAACATAACAAAGTTGAGACCCGGATCCGTGGTACTTAAAACAATATCTAGCTGAATGCTTTTGAGATAAAAAGAATAAGAAGTAAAAATTTCAAAATATTAAATGCAGAATTTATTAGAGTACTTCTTTAAGAGTAAAGTAAACTATGAGATATAAATATAATAATAAAGAGATGTTTTTGCTAACACCCAGCGAGTGAATAAATTTATGCAATCCTTGACTAATTCCTAAATAATAAAGTGTTATAATTTGTTAGTAAGTAAGGTTTACTAACAACGGCAACTAGTTTAATTAACACGTAACAAATTGAACTGGTTCTCGACTTTTGTAATGTCTTAACAAGGGAGACGTTACATTGTTTTAATATTTTCATACTTTTACAACAACAACAACAACAACAACAACAACAACAACAACAACAACAACAACAACAACAACAACAACAACAACAACAACAACAATTACTACTACTACTACTACTACTACTACTACTACTACTACTACTACTACTACTACTACTACTACTAATAATAATAATAATAATAATAATAATAATAATAATAATAATAATTATAATTATTATTATTATTATTATTGTTATTATTATTAATATAGTAGTAATATTGTTTTAAAGATTGTAAATTAAAATTTATTATATTTGATTTCATTTAATAACACATACCTTTCATAGAAAGTAGTGGCTGAATTCTCATTTCATTGAGCTTACTGATAGCTTCTCATTTTTTGTTATGTTCAGAGACATTTGCTAAATATAATAAATTTCTTTGGACGGTTCTCTGCACACTAAGCCTTTAATACAGAGCGAACTGAAAGTTTTATTTGTCTTAACACACCTCCTACTTCTGTAGGCCTATTACCTCAGGTTATCGTAATCAAATATAGTATTAATTTGTTCAATATTTTCATCTTTATTGCCCCACAACAACACCTTTATCTGACATTAAGTTTACCTGCCGGATTACTTGCAGATTTATCCAGTCTATTATTTTGTTCTGCTTTCTCTAGTATTTTATGACAAATCAGAAAAGTGTAGCGTAATTGAATGACATACCTATGTTGCTTTACGGGAATTTAATATTAATGACAAATACCTTCTTGCCGTGTAAACTGAAATGTTAACTGTAATTTTTCATTTTAAAAATGATAATACTCGTATTATTAATTTGTAGTAAACGCACTAGAGTAATGTAATGATGTGTTGATATTAAATTATATTACAGTTATTTTGGCATAATATTTTATATAATTATGTAAAAATCCGGATAATTTAATTATTCTTTCCTAAGAGTTGTATAGCATTTGTAAACCTAAACTTCGATGATAGTTAACCATTAATTAGAATATAATAATATTAAAAACAATTATTGTTTTTGCGGTTAAGTAGCATTGTTAATTTTTATAACACATGATACGATCATTACTAACTGTGATTATTTTCAGGTGCTACTAAACTTTTGAACTTACCTTCTATTCTGCTAAGAAGAATATACACATCTGCAAATATAAAAATAAGTTTTAATATTTATGGCTAAGCATTAATCTAAAATTTCGTGATTAAAAGTTTGTAAAATTTAACTACAAAATTTAAACCAATATAGTGGAAACGTAAAAGATAAAATTTCATTTATGTCACTAACAATTCCTATTGTTTTTTACAACCAAATTTAAATTTTAGCAATTTTATCCATCCTGTGGCTTCACGGTACACTAATTTCGACGTTTTTGAAAGCATATTATTCTTAATCCGATGTAATCATTCATAGGGAAGGTCAAAATTTTAGAGAAGGCAACGTGAAGCACTGTTCAATGTCACATACATAAAACAGTTACACACGTGTACCGACATTCCGCTTGTATGTTTATATACACGTGTAACTCTTTTACGTATGAGGTATTGAACTGTGATTCGTGTTGTCTTTTTCAACTTTTTGACAAAATCTGCATGTGTGATTACACCCGATGATGAATGAGGCTTATGTCTTTAAATGCGACGTAACTAATAGATGAAATTAACACGACGTAGCATATAAAAATTATTTTATCCATACTCGTGTGAATTGGATACCCATTATCGATACTGATCAAATTGGATTTTGCATTACTTGAGATTTGGGGTTGACTTTAAATATTACAAAAAATTATTTATGCTTCTACTATGATATCGTTCCTCTGTGTAACTATTTTCACACAAAAATTAGTCTGGCTTATCTGACATTTTTTCTGTTAATGACATTAACGAATTATTCTCAGGCCAAATTGATTAATTGAAATTATGTAAAACTGACAGCAGGCATTCGGTTAGATTAATGAACCCATTATATCAAGGAGGCCACTAGCATTACCTGTAATAACCAAAATACTAATATATTACAATACTGTAATACTTGAACCTAAACGTTTGGTGCTTAGGGTGACGTTGGTATTTTAAACTACACTGTAGAGCAGTAGGCAAAGATTAAAACAGCTTGTCTCTGAAGCGATGTATTTCCCACCGGTACTATATGTCATGGCTCAATATGTTATCCGGAGAAACTTATTATTACATTCTGTTACTAGGTAGAGAAGTTTAATAGACCGTTATGTAATTTTCTTAAGAAAATACTTTAGCTTCAAGTAGCGAGACGGCATAATTTAGGCACTACCACAGACTCTTAGACGAAAGAATGAGATATTTTATAATTTGGAAAACAATTTTCCAAATTGTAAACACGGACAGGGCGTTATCAATTTCAATTGAATAAAACGTTTACACGGAGTATTTTTTCTTGTCGGTTTGGAAAGAAGACATTTGACAGTGGGTCTATAGTAAAACTCGCATAATATAATGTAAAAAAAAAAAAAACAAGCCAAACGGCAGAATACCTAGACCTTATGCTGACGTTGAGTCTTTGCTATAGCACACATTTACAAATATACAGAAAACGTCATGACTTATTTGTCATTTATTTTGGTGTATAAGGTATTATATTTTGTTTGTTGATAAATCATTCCAAAAGAGGAAATTTAGTCTGTTAACACAGAGAGTGGGAATTTCTCTTTAAACTAACACCTCCAAGCGTACTCGTTGTTCTATGTACGTTTTGTACAGAATATTTACAGAATTGTGTTTTAATAACGAATGGCACTGTTTAAAACCTGACAACACATCGTAAGCCGATTTACTAAATATAGCAACCTAAAAGCTGACAACACATCGTAAGCCGATTTACTAAATACAGCAACCTTGTTTGTATTTCATTGACACTTATGAGTGTCAGCTTCACTTCGTTTGTATATTGTAACTTATTATTGGTATATTGATGCGAATTCATATTGACTTACAGGGAAATATTTTGGTGGATGTATGTATTTCTGTCATAAGTTATTTATTTTTGCCACAGTATGAACTGTAATTTGCTTAGAGAGAGAGAGAGAGAGAGAGAGAGAGAGAGAGAGAGAGAGAGAGAGAGAGAGAGAGAGAGAGAGAGAGAGAGAGAATTATTAAAATTTAATACAATTATTAAAATTTAATACAACCGGAAAAAAAAATTTACGTCACAGTTTGCCAGTGTTTACAAAATATAAAGAACAGAAAAATGACAATTTTACAAGGCAACGGAAAATATGGAAACGATGTTTATACATAGACCTATTTTGTCCTGGTAACATACAAGACGTATCTGATTACGTAACCAAAGACTCATTAGTTTGAAGACAATTTGAAACGTACTGGATTTTGTGTAAGTCCAGTACAGTCCACTCTTACCTAACTAAACCCTTGAAATTTTAAACCCTGTAATAATCTAAAAGCGACCTTGAGAGACTACCGTGTTTATTTTTACCCGAGTACAACACAGGTGTGGAGATGAACTGTAGATCACGTGTCACATGATTCTAGCTATGGAAATCGTTCTTCAATTGACATTCAAGTGTAGTCCAAATGTGTAGCGTAAAAGGCGTCCCCACTATATGCCTACTAATTACGATTATATGTATTATATAAGAAAGAATATTCCTTAAACATAGGCCTGGAATCGTCTCGTCTGTCTTGCCACCGTTTAGTGTCTTTTAGCCTACATCCTAAGATGGAAATGATATGTTTACGGGTACCTTAATAAAATTTGGTCATAATTTTCTTCTTGTGGACTCAATTTCTCCATTTAAAAAAAAAGGTTTATATAAATTTAGATTGGAAATTTTACTTAATATGCAGGTTTCATTGTTTTAAACATTAAGGACCAGGAAAAGGTAATTTGTAACAAAGTAAAGAGTCGATTGTCAATGCAACAAATGACTTTTAAGAAATTTAACTACAACTACTTACAGATCATAATTCGAATCACAGAAAAAAAATAAAATTAATTTGCAATTAATTAATAGAGTTTTGCTATTTTACGGAATGTCGTCGGTAAAAGTTTAGAAATTCTGCCTGTGACGATTCCATTTTGTATGAAGAGGTGTTCATGATTTAGAGCCGGTTAGCAAAGGCTCGTAACACTAGTATTGTTCTAAATTGCCAGACTAACGTAAAATCTTGTGAAACTCTCTCGTTAACTCTTATCACCACCTGTGATTTGGCTGCTTATGTACAAGACTGCACGGGTCTTTGTGGAGAGTTTATAGTGAGACAATTGCACTATAAAATGCCTCAAATGCGTTAGAGGAGACTTCCACAAAGGATCTGTTTAAAGTGATAAGATACTGAAATTGGTCAAAGTGCTTATTTCTTATTTGTGTTGTAGTCTATTGAAATTATATTTTTGACTTTAATAAGTATTGTAGCAGTCCTTATCGGATAATTATATAACTAACACAACTATTGTAATAGGCCTATTTGTTTCAAATTTCCACAAAGACTAAATTAAATTGTCAGTAACTATTTCCCTTTTATCTAGTAAATTTATTCAAATATTTTACGATCACAATCTTTGAGACCTTTTACCGAGTTCATATTAGTTGTTACTGTGTGTAACAGTGCACAACTTAAGTATCTGTGTGCACCTAAAATTACAAAAGACAGTAACAGACACTACAATTAGCCTAAAAAGACCACAATTTACCAGCGCGTTTTGTGTTGTACTTCCTAATTTATGTCGTTACTGTCCGACATTTACATACCGTTTTACATACTTTCTTCAAATAAAATTTTTGCGTTGATGAACACTGTTTGCGAAGCTAATGACATTTGAAATTCATAAACTAAACCCCTCCTGTGAAGCTCTCGTTTCCATTTTAATAGGTCGCTTTTAACATACAGGTACGTAGTCAGCCGTCGTATCTCTTCGCGTACCTCTCTGCCACTCGCTCCGTCTCCCTCTTTCTCTCACTCTCTTTCTTTTTCTCTCTCTGATTCTCTCTTTCAGAGAACGTACACTAATTCATCTTTGCCCAATGTATAAAATGTAGTTAAGAATGCATAAGCAGGCATCTTGTTTTCTATAAATATTAAAAACAGTAGCATAATAATATCCATGACTGTATTGTGGAATTTTAAGAGGTTACATGTATAGAAGACAAAAAACAAGCATATTCGGTGAAGAACAATTGTAATCGTCAGCCTGCAAAGTCTCTCCTCTATCCCATTTCTAAGTGGTCCTCATACTTTGTATCTTACAGATTTGCTCCATCGAAGTCTACCCTTATCTGGTATCAGAGCGTACCGCTGTCCGCACTCTTCGTAAATGGGTGGACGCAGAACTGACGGTGATGCTAAATGACGTGTCTTTAACCGTTAGGCACTAATCATTGCTTTATCTAATCAGTTTCGTGTTTGCTGAAATTGAACAGTTGTCTAATGACGTTTAGCACTTACTTACCTGGAAACTCTGGCGAGGAATTCAACAGTCCAGTGACAGATTCGCTACGAAAATCAGTTCTTCAATGTTTTTCTATCTCTTGTGTTTCCAACTATTGATAAAATTAATGAATAAACGCAAACTGGTCTTTCGTTTTGTCATATTGTCTAAGTCTCACAATGAGTAAGAAACATGTGAGTGCGTACACGCACGTGTGTGATTTTCAGGACTTTAAGAAAGAGAGAGGGAGTGAGAAAGAGAAAGACTAATGCAAGATTATTTCTGCACTCTCGCTGTACCATTAACGTATTAACCTCGGCTGTCAACGGGACAGTTATCAGTGGTAAATAATTATTTTAATTCAACTTATGTAGTTGCGTTGCTGACATGCGTTTCTGTCCGACCTAAACAAAGGCGTACACTTTCAAAAGAAAGACAGTGACACGACGCGACGGTCGGATTCATTGAAGGTGGTAGCATGCAGCATGTAGTTTGTAGTTGCTGAATACTAATTGCGGCAACGTCGCCACCACGTCTACTAAGAGTGTGCAGGTCTCAGATTTTAATTCCGCAAGTGTACATAGTCGTACGAGTTTTGTTTCATTAACAGTACAATTTTATACTCGATTGTAAGGAGATTACGCCTCTATAGGTTTTACACTATTTTCTTTTAGTTTACATGTGGTTTAAAATATAAAACTTGTTTAAAAATTCTCTCTTTCCTTCTCTCTATACATCTTCCTCGCTCCTCGCTCCTCTGTCTCCCTCTCATTAGGTTTGTCTCTTTCTGTTTGTCATACCTATTCCTTCCTACATACGCGCCGCGGACACACACACACACGCGCGCGCGCGCGTGCACACACATCATATACTTCTGTACTATCACAATCTCAATGCAAACCAATGTACTGGTCTTCGCACTGAAATGTTTGTGAAGATCCCATCTATTTCTAGATTATTCCAGCCATAACGAGAGTACAAGTATAAATTTCGCTTTCATATCACTGAAAAGAGGCTACTGTTTAGAGAGATAAAAGCGTGCAATTTCCATTCTCCTATATTAAATTACTAGGTTCGGCCACTATAATCCTGCTCTATATAAGCTTCCCTCTTTCGCTTTATCCGCCTATGAGTCTGCCCCGCTTTATCTCTTTCAGCTTTTAGGAGGAGGGGTTTCGCATTATTTGTACCATCAAATGCACGTTCTGTCTCTTTCATTGGCTATCTGTGCCCATCGGTCTGTCTATCTGCCCGTCTCTGTCTATTAATTTCCTCCCCGCCACATTCAATTTTTCGTTTTCTCTCCACTGTTTCTCTTTTGTTATCAGATAAGACGCTTCATACGTTAATTGCTATACACTCACATTTGCAAATGGCAAATTACTTCCATTGGTACACGCGTCAATTCATTTCTTTTTGTTCCTCATATTGTAAATGCGAATGAGGAGCTCTATTTGTATGTATTCAGCGGAGCTCTGGTTGGCTACTGCAAGCGGTCTGGTTCGATTCCCACTGAATGAAAAATAGAATTTATGTTTACGTCACTACGCAAAGTTGGAAAGCGGCAGTAAATTTCCCTTGCCTAGAAATTTCCATGGCCTTAAAGTTTTTGCAATTCTATTTTCCCGGTTGCACGTTAAACTGTACATCCTACAAAGTGTTAAAAACTTATAAATACAAGAGGCTAAAAAGGGGTGTCAGATTTAGACTACACACGATTCGGTACAACTGAGAAAATATAACACATTACGATCGAGACAATCCCCACTAATTCAGAATTCTTCGTAATCTAAACAAGATTTTCCGCCGCTTAATTTGCTGTACTTTGCATCGTGTGAACAACTCTTTAAAAAAAATTTAAATTTATAAAATGTAATTAAAGTAACATTAAATGAAGTGAATTTGAAGGACTCAAGAAACGTCGGCAAATAAAAACAAGTTTTGTAATTAAAATGTAAACGATGTAAATGGATGAAGGTAACAGAGTTGCCACTGGTGAAGAAAATAGTAAAAATTTAGTGAGCTATCGTTCTACCTAACTGTCTGTCCTGGACTGATGAGACAGTCTCACTAGAAAATAATCTTCAGTTTTCCAGGTTCGGCGTTTACATGATCGTCATCATCATTCTTTACGGCTTAGACGAGCAGCCTATTACAGTCTCAATGGAATTCATCCAAGCATCGTTTACGCGATCTTCCCACAGTTCTCTTTCCTTTTGGACAATAGTCAACGGCTCTTGATAATCTAGTTGATGCCATTCTCCCACGTGTGACCGACATTCAGAGATGGTATTTAAAGTTCCAGCTGTGCCTAGTTCCATTCTAATATGACTAGTTCTGATAATATACCTCATGGTGCAACCCTTTACACTTCCTAAGAATCTCATTTCTGTAGCTGGTGTTCTATATATAGCTTCTTTCTTTCTGATACAATTTTCACTACCACATAGTTGAGGTATGGCAAGTAGATTATAAAATTTCAGTTTCGTCTGTTTTAGTGTCTTTTTCATCAAGTATTTAAAGAAATTTTCACACAGCTACACTGGAAGAGACCAATTTTATCTTCAACCTCTTAATCATCTTGATAAGTAATGCTGCACCTTGCTCCATACTTGAAATCTGACACCTGTTCTATTCGTGAATCCTGTATGAAAATTGTTGTTCTCATACGAACTGCCGCAGGAAAAGCCACAACTTTTGTTTACGATAAGTTATAAAAATATTGTATATGTGATAGATTATTCAATTAAAAATTAAAAAGTGCATTCTATTACGACAGTCTTACCGATTGTCGTATTGTAGAGTGGAACCAAATACACACAACAATTAAATCATCAATCACAAGCTTTAATTAATCAGAAGCAACAGTTTCTAATCACAAGGTAGTCTTTTAAAACAATTCAAGTTAAATTTGTACACATCCAATAATAATGTCAAGTAATAGAGTTCCACACTAATTATAAATCAGTAATCACTTTTCACAATCCTTCGACAATAACTCGATCCTCACTATGGAAATCACTCAACATCACTAATTGACAAAGCCAGCTGATGAGGCTTTTATAGGTCGCGCAGTGTTCAAGAATAAACTTTCCATCCTTATTAGGGTGTGCGAACTAATGCGTATTTCATGTGTGCTCTTGAACAATCTGGAAGTACTTTGTGCTACGTGAAAGGACGTCCTTGAGGCACGCTGGACAAGTTGAGAAGTGTGTAGGTCAACACTCCATTGTTTGAGAACGTTCCGCCGTTTCAGTATAAATAAAGTAACACATGTTTCCAAGTGAAGGTAACTTAAGTACCGTAAATAGCGGTGACAGTACGTAGTGAAAACACATATTGCGTAATACGTATAATACTTCTAATGAAGGTGATCGGCTGGTTTTTAGTTTTAAATAGTTAATTTTATAATTTATATCTAAGAAAGCCGAATAGACTGACACTCCGAACAAACCGAAACTCGAACGCGTCGAATTTTTTACATAATCGGATTTTTGCGATCGTACTGTATACAGATCTAATTCGTCTGACAAAACCTAATTGTATCATCAAAGAAACTTCAGACGGGACTAAATATAAACGATGTTATTCATTCATCATTACTTTCAAACCGACATTCAAAAGAGAACTTTCATTTTTGTTTGTGAAAGCAACGGTGGAGCCAGTTAATGACATTTGAAATTCAAAATCAAAGCCATCTCGTATGGCCTCGTTTCCTGTCTTTTTAAAGTTTTGTTCGTAAATGACTTTCATAAAAGTTAACCTCTGCCGTCTGCCGTACATTAGTTTACTTTTGTTTACTCTGTGTTTACTAACGTCATTACGAAGCAGAGAGAGAGAGAGAGAGAGAGAGAGAGAGAGAGAGAGAGAGAGAGAGAGAGAGAGAGAGAGAGAGAGAGAGAGAGAGAGAGAGAGAGAGAGAGTGGGAGAAGCTGTGTGCGGGGGACGTTTACAGCTACTTTTGGAAGTTTTAATGATATGTCGTTTTAATTTCACAGAAAGAAGAAAACCTTTAAATGAGAGGAAATGCTATAACAAGAGAACTGAAGTAGCAAGCCTACGGAAGGTAGAGTGGAAGAGTGACAGTGAGAGATGAAGACAAATTTTCCGGTTCTGTGAGACTTCTTACACCGTCTCTCAACTTTATGGACGCAAAATAACGGCTTTTGGTTCATGTTTATATCTGTCCGCTATTCCGTTTGATGATAACTAAGAGAAAGCAGGTGTTTGTAGCGCAAGGTATTTTATCATATTTTTGCATACTTGCAACATATGGTGGTTATTAGAAAATTTTTTCGGAAAAAGTTACTATTCCAATCCATTAATCACTAATGCCTATTACGAAATTTATTACATAAATACTCCATCACTATTAACATAATTGAAAATGTTTCAGTATATGCCAACGCCTTTTGTATACGCCCAATTTATGTCACGTCAAATTTTTTAACGTGCTATTGTTTACATGGATCCCAGAATATACATTGATTGGCCATATAGTTAGGAATACTAAATTCACTTGTAGTAAAATATTTTTGAAATCTTAATATTGTTACGTGTACAAGCATGAAGATAGATTGAAACGTTATGCACATGAATAAGGAAAGAGCGTTTTTTGGTAAATTCAAATTTTTTCCTTAACGCAAATTTCATTTACCTAGACATACTTTTCCAAGCGATGTTTTAGAACGATTTTTACTTCCATATTCCTTAAGGAATGGAAGTATGGTGATGGCAAAAAAATCGTGTTCGAGATTATTGCAGATTCTTATTGTACTACACTCAAAACATGAAAAAAAGTCGTTTTCCGAAAAGTGTCTGTGTGTGTGTCTGTCTGTCTGTCTGTCTGTCTGTCTGTGTGTCTGTCTGTCTGTGTGTCTGTAGATTTTTTTCTATGGCAAACGATAACTGCCGCAAATTCAAACAAAATCAAATAATTTTTTGCATACAGCCCTGATTGGTAGAGGACTCGCGACCTATTGTTTTTGGTGAAGATCAGTTGAGGGAAAGGGGTAGTTTACCAGCAACGGTTTTTTTTTATCAAGGGAAAAATTTTTTTTTGGCAAACGATAACAGCCGCAAATTCAAACAGAATCAAATAATGTTTCACATACAGCTCTGAATTGTAGAGTTCTCAAGACCTATTGTTTTTGGTGAAGATCGGTTAAGGGAAAGGGGTAGTTTACCTGTAACGTTTTATGTTTTAACAAGGGTATTTCCTATGGCAAACGATAACAGCCGCAAATTCAAACAGAATCAAAAGATTATTTGCATACAGCCCTAAATTGTAGATTTCTCAAGACCTTTTGTTTTTGGTGAAGATCGGTTAAGGGAAAGGGGTAGTTTACCAACAACGTTTTTTTAACAAGGGTATTTTCTATGGCAAACGATAACAGCCGCAAATTCAAACAGAATCAAATAATTTTCTGCATACAGCCCTGATTTGTAGAGTACGCAAGATCTGTTGTTTTTGGTGAAGATCGGTTGAGGGTAAGGGGTAGTTTACCTGCAACGTTTTTTATCAAGCGTATTTTCTATGGCAAACGATAACAGCCGCAAATTCAAACAGAATCAAATAATGTTTTGCATACAGCTCTGATTTGTAGAGTATTCGCGACCTATTGTTTTTGGTGAAGATCGGTTGAGGGGAAGGGGTAGTTTACCTGCAACGGTTTTTTTTATCAAGGGAAATTTTTTTTTTTGGCAAACGATAACAGCCGCAAATTCAAACAGAATCAAATAATGTTTCAGTGGAAGGTGTAATGAGAAATTAGCAGAAATGGAAACCTGGGGAATGTTAACTGTTCTGTAGATACAATTTTGTCAGAATGTTTGGAAATGATCATCAACATTGAAGAAAAAGTAAGCATATTAAGAAACATATGTAAGTACTTATTATAAAAAAATAATGTTGGTTTTTTGATAAAGTCATTTTGATTATAAAATATAAATATTTACAAAAAGAAAAGAATTTTCAGTTTTCAAAATTTAAATATATTTTTATAAAACAATGGGTTCTTCATTGAGGTGGGGACCATGTCACTCACTCCATCTCAAGCCTCCTCTCCCATTTTGCAGAAAAGGAGGACCCTGTCAAGGCTGATACTTTGACGACAGTGACAGGGCTTTCCACCAAATTCAGCAGAGTGACAGGTAGGCCCAACTCTGATTGGCTCCTCAGATTTCCCCAGCGTTAGTAGGTTCTATGAAAATATTTTATTTCAAAAATGATTTTAAATATAAATCTTAGATATGTTTTATAAATCTCATGTTTTATGTTTTAACATGGGTAATTTTTTATATGACGAACCATAACTGCCGTAAATTCAAACAGAATCAAATAATTTTTTACATATGTGCCTGAGCTATAGAGAACTCAATGTCTGTTGATTTTGGTGAAGATCGGTTACGGGGAAAGGGCAGTTTACCTGAAACATTTTTTGTTGTAACATGAGTAAAGTACTTAATTTTGATAAAGTATCCTGATAAGATCTTAATAATCCACTGTAGAAACGTAGATGAAATATCTATAAATGAAGAGGCTAGTTGAACGGGGGGGGGTAATTTTCTATAAATCAAAATTATAGTTGAAGGGGGAGGGGATAATATTTTTTATATGTGTACTACGTTATTGGCAAGAAAGAAGTATTTTTTTGTTAAAATTCCTTCCCTGGCTGTTTGGCTGAAAATGATTTTAAATATAAATCTTAGAATATGGAAGTCATGTATGGCTCTCCATACCGATATTTACTTCCATGTTACATAATGAAATGGAAGTATGGTCATGGCGAAAAAATCGTGTTCGAGATAATTGCAGATTCTGATTGTACTACCCTCAAAACATGAAAAAAAGTCATTTTTCGAAAAGTGTGTGTGTGTGTGTGTGTGTGTGTGCGTCTGTCTGTCTGTCTGTCTGTGTGTCTGTGTGTAGATTTTTTGTGTGGCAAACGATAAGAGCCGCAAATTCAAACAGAATCAAACATTTTTTGCATACAGCCCTGAATTTTAGAGTACTCAAGACCTATTGTTTTTGGTGAAGATCGGTTAAGGGAAAGGGGTAGTTTCCCTGCAACGTTTTATGTTTTAACCTGGGTAATTTTTTTTTTACGAACGATAACTGCCGTAAATTCAAATAGAATCAAATAATTTTTTTTATATCTCCCTGAATTATAGAGAACTCAAGGTTTTTTGATTTTGGTGTAGATCGGTTAAGAGAAAGGGGTAGTTTACCTGCAACATTTTAATAACAACGGTAATTTTTTCTATGACGAACGATAACAGCCGTAAATTCAAACAGAATCTAATAGTTTTTATCATGCAGCCCTGCATTGTAGGGTACTCAAGACCTGTTGTTTTTGGTGAAGATCGGTTGAGGGAAAGGGGTAGTTTACCTGCAACATTTTATGTTTTAACAAGGGTAATGTTTCTTATGACGAATGATAACTGCCGCACATTCAAACAGAATCAAATATTTTTTGCATACGTTCCTGAGTTGTTAAGTACTCAAGATCTGTTCATTTTGGTGAAGATCGGTTAAGAGAAAGGAGAAGTTTACAAGCAACACTAACAACGGTAATTTTTTCTATGACGAACGATAACTGCCGCACATTCAAACAGAATCAAGTATTATTTTGTGTAGGCCTACGTTCCTGAATTGTAGAGTACTCAAGACCAGTTGTTTTCGGTGAAGATCGGTTGAGGGAAAGAGGTAGTTTACCTGCAAAATTTTATGTTTTAACAAGGGTAATTTTTTTGACGAATGATAACTGCCGCACATTCAAACAGAATCAAATATTTTTTTTCATACGTTCCTGAATTGTTAAGTATTCAAGATCTGTTCATTTTGGTGAAGATCGGTTAAGGGTAAGGGTAGTTTACCTGCAACATTTTATGTTTTAGCAAGAGTAAAGTACTTAATTTTGATAAATAAAGTATCCTGATAAGAAGATCATAATAATCCACTGTAGAAACGTAGATGGAATATCTATAAATGAAGAGGCTAGTTGAAGGGGGTGGGGTAATTTTCTATAAATGAAAATTATAGTTGAAGTGGGAGGGGATAATTTTTATTTATATGTTATGTGTACAACGTTATCCACAACAAAGAAGTAATTTGTTGTTAAAATTCCTTTCTGGGCTGTTTGGCCGTGGTCCAATGTTTTGTACAAAATCAGACGTTTCGGCAGTGCTATCGACTGCCACAATAAGTGAAAATCGAGTGCGCTAACGTGAGGTGGTATACGTTAGCGACCACAGTACTGTGGTTAAAGCTGAAGAAAGAAGTAGTGTCTATCGAAATATTTCATTTTGAAAATGGTTTTAAATATAAATCTTAGAACATGGAAGTCAGGTATGGTTCTCCATACCGATATTTTACTAATCGTATACTCAAATGAGGTTCTGAAAACAGATTTATCACCAAGCCATTTTGTGAGGTCAAGAAAGAAATATGAGTTAGTGGAAGATGAGGAAGCAATTCAAACTTTAATTGCTTGATTTAATTTGCAATAATTGATGGATAATCCGGTGCAATGTCTTTTAGCCGAGTAAGACTATCGGAAAAAAAGGGCAAAAAAGGACATCTTTTAAGCTGATTTTTTTTTAAACGATATGTATTGTGTTTACCTAAAAGTTTATCCAAGTTCCAGACTTCGCACCCCCTACTTTCCCCGATTTTCTCCGACGTTTCCCTTCCGGCAAACAGCGGAGCGCGAGTTACTGAAGTTTTCCTCAATTTGTCCGATGATAACTTCACCAAATCAGAAAAATAAAAATACCAGCGTGTTTCCCGGAACGTTTGCTATCGATCTGTGTTAGTCGTGCATTTTTTTAAAGGTAACATAACCTACAAAAAATTGGAACTTACAAAAAAGTGCATTTTCAGATTTCCGTTAATAATGAATGAAATAATAAATTATTCTTTATAAAAAAATTGTTGAATATAGAATTCCAATAGACGAATTTCCATATTAATTTTTATCCCGAAATATTTTGTCGTTAAGCCACAATAAATTTTTTAATTTGAAAAGGGAAATTTCTCAAAATTGGGTCCAGTCATCACCCTGACATCACAGGACAAAGTTTATTTTTTTAAAATACTCGTATTTTCATGGTCTAGTGAAAAACGTTTGTTCTTTCATAGCTTCCCAAATAATAATTTTTACTTTTTTTTGCGCTTTTACACAGCGAATGGCCGCTAGGGCTGAATCGAGTATACATATGCGCCGCAAAGCGGCAGTACTACGTACTTGCCAAAGCATTACGTACTACGAGGCCATTCGCTTTGAGCGCTTTACTTTTACCGTCAACATATTCGGATGAAAAGATATTCATGTTGTTTGGAATTTACATTACTCTATTGTAGGTCTAAATAAAGTGATAACGTCAAGTTATAATTCCCGTTCATACTAAATTCGACGAGTTTACCATCACCAGAGAGAGAGAGAGAGAGAGAGAGAGAGAGAGAGAGAGAGAGAGAGAGAGAGAGAGAGAGAGAGAGAGAGAAGAACATACATTTCTGTCAGGGTACTGGTTAAATTGTACAAATACAATAAATTTCACATTATTACAAAGCCAGGTGGGTGGTTTTATGCTCTCAGTATAACATTAATCTGCTGAATGTGCTCCAGCTGATGTATTCCATGTACCCACATACGCAGAGGCAAACACGAATATACAGTCCCTCACATACATACACAAAACCTACAGAGTGAAATCTGATGTATATTCAAGCAGCTTCCTTTACGTATCTATTCAACTACAACACTGTAATCTAACTTTACCGTCCTGAAGGAAATATTCTGTCAAATAATATTACATTTAGCGAATAGGCCTGAATACATAGAAAGAATGGCACATAATTTTTATTTTTAGGGCGACAGAAAAACAAAATAGACCAAACAAAGAAGTGAAAAGGAATGTCAAGACTTATCAGAAAATACTGTGACATGTAGCTATGAGCTGCAGAAAGATTTCGAAACGACGTAGAGAGTAGAAGTTGCGTTCTATTCTAGAGTAACTTGTCACCATGATCCTACTACTCAAAACGGAAACGGTAAAAATCAGTTGTACATTTGACGAGTGATATTAACACTTTAGTCACTTTCAACTACTAGGGTGTAGTTTTTCCGATGTTGTAGACAATGTTTGAGATGTCGTGTTAGAGAAGGGTCTTAAGAATACAATGGACGGCAAGAGTAACTCATGATGAGATGTTGAGGAGAGTGGATGAAGAAATGGTGTGCATTGCATTTGTTATAGAAAAAGAGAAGTAATAAGATTATGGATGACCACATGTCATGCCAGTCAAACTGGTTCACAGCCCTCCTCGAGGGCGTATTGCCTGGGGAGATCCCAGGCAGGAGTACGTGGATGGAATTAAAGAAGGAAGAAGATCAAGGTGGTGATCAAGAGTCTATCGATAGAAAGGAAGAAATTGCAAACCTACTAAATTCTGGGTGAGAAGGAGAAGAAGAAAAAGAAGAAGGCAATTATGTAAGCACATAAAAATACTTTTTCAAGCTCACGACCGTTGATAAAAACTTTATTGGTTTATAACTTTATTTTATTTTAGTGTGTTATATTTTGTTATACGTTTCTTCTAGAGTCTTCTGTATACTTTAAAATGTAGCCACCCGCTGGCTGGATATATAATTAAGGTGTCACATCAAACTGTTTTTTATTCTCAGCTTTACCACTGAGGATACAACATCAGAGATGGACGAAACGTTAGGTATTAACAGCAAAGTCAAAAAAACATGATTATCAACGAAAAATCTGCCTCATTTAATGTTCCAATAACGCAAGTAAACTAATTAAAATGAAGGCATTGCAGACAATAAACCATTTTAAACAAAGAAGGCATGTAGCTACCGTGAGAAACCACATTTGTAAGGATTATGAGGTACCAAGTATCGCGATTACAAAATACTAGCAAAATACCCGTGCTTCGCTACGGAGTTTCACGTTGTACGTAATTGTACATTTATTGCTCGCTTAATAGTATAGGATTAGATAGATTGTACAAATTCTCAACTCTTAGTCTGTCTATTTACATTCATAGCAACAGCTATTTATTATTTATTTCGAGAAAATCGTTAGAGCCGTTTCCGAGAACAAAAAGGACATACATTTATTAATTAATTGAACTTCGAAATTTTCTCGACTATAAGAACCTGCAAACAACGAAGTTTTTCCAATTTAAAACAATGATTACAAACTCAGGACTAAATGTATTCGGGGTTTCCAGTAAACTGAGATGTCAACCACTTCATTTACCAAGTATGCATTTCCCGCTATAAATTTCAGTATTTGGTTTTTTGCCCCTTAGGAGTTAAAGTTTTTAAAACCGTTTCTTAGTGAGCACCTAAGACCTATGATGAAGCTATGTTCAAAGTTTCACTGATATCCATTCAGTGGTTTCAGAGATATCGTGATCAGTGAGTCAGTCAGTGGTATTTGGCTTATATAGATATCTATATATAGCCTATTTACCCAGCGTTGCTCGGGTTCATAATTTATTCATAGGCTCATAGGCACCTATTCTTGTTCTAACGTTATATTACTTGTATTCTGTATAATCTTTCTTATATTGTTACGTTCGCATTCTCACTGGAGGAATACTCTGTAGCGCACCTGTTTAAGAACATGTCATAAACTGTATTCTTATATCTGGAGAAGAATTCTTTGCGCGTGATGCTCCTGCTCGATTTCTAACTTTGGGAGAGGGCGAACAGCTAAATTAGTTTTCAATAATATGTCTACAGTACTTGCACGCGCTGCGTATTTAACTGTCGTTTTATAATTCACTGTGTTAATGTTGAAATAAGGCATTTGTTAAATTAGTGTCTCCTAAACTTATTCTGACAATACAATACCTCTATAGATTTCAGCTTATCAATTTTTAAATTCAAACTGAAGCAAGTGCATTTATATTGTCTGAGCTCTATGGTCTGAATACATTCGCTATCAAAACTTTGTTTTTTGTACTCGCTTGTAACTTACTTCGATCTTAACTCTTAAACACTTTACACACTTTTTAACACTTTTAAATTCAAACTGAAACAACTCTGAATTCACACACTATTAAGACGTTTCTTAAGATGCATACACCACCTTTGATATCATAACCTATATCTTTATTTATAAGAACCGTGGACTCTGGCCCCGCCGTCTTTCGCGGGATCCGACCTAAGACTCCCCGGGTTCCGTGGATGAACTCCGGGGAAGGCCCGTCGGACGACTCCCGCGCTATTTCCTACGCGGGAGACTTCCACCGATGCTATGGTAACAAGAATCTATTCTATTGGGTTGCCATAGTAACCAGATCTAATAGTTGTTTAAGACCCAAAGGACCCCCCAGAGGATCCTATCGAAAAAAAAACACCTGTCCTATGTTGGTTCTCCCGTTGCGTAAAATATTTGTGTCAAGTTTGGTTGAAATCGGTCCACTGGTTTAGGAGGAGATGTGGAAGACCCCAAAGGGCCCCCAAAAGGATCGTATCAAAAAACACTTGCCCTATGTTGGTTCTCCCGTTGCGTAAAATATTTGTGCCAAGTTTGGTTGAAATAGGTCCAGTGGTTTAGGAGGAGACGTGGAAGACCCCAAAGGACCCCCCGAAGGATCGTATCGAAAAAACACCTATCTTATGTTGGTTCTTCCGTTGCGTAAAATATTTGTGCCAAGTTTGGTTGAAGTCGGTCCAGTGGTTTAGGAGGAGATGTGGAAGACCCCAAAGAACCCCCAAAGGACCCCGTCGAAGAAAACACATATCCTATGTTGATTCTCCCGCTGCGTAAAATATTTGTCCCAAGTTTGGTTGAAATCGGTCCAGTGGTTTAGGAGGAGATGTGGAACATACATACATAGATACATACATACAATAGGGGGGGTTTGCCCCTTAGGAGTGAAAGTTTTCAAAACCGTTTCTTAGTGAGCACCTAAGACCTATGATGAAGCTATGTTCAAAGTTTCATTGATATCCATTCAGTAGTTTTGCTCTACGTTGATTCTATGTCAGTCAGTCAGGCAAACGTCCCCCCCTTTTTCCCCCTTTAAAGGTCGAATTTCCAAAAATCCCTTCTCAGCGGATACCTACATCACATAAGGAACCTACATGCCAAATTTCAAGTTTCTAGGTGTTATAGTTTCGGAGATTTCGTGATGAGTCAGTGAGTGAGTCAGTGGTATTTCTCTTTTATATATATAGATTTGAATAAATGATTGAACAGTTAGAGTTTGTTGGGAATGTTGCCTAATGGAATATTGTATCTATGAATATGAATTGTTATATTATGTGGAATTTTAATGAAACAAATTGTAAATACTCATACTTTAACACCGATTTATAATTAAAATTTTCGCCCTAAAGAGATAGTCACAGAGTATAAAGCGTTTAGGGACAATGATTTTAATTATGAAATTGACATCCTCGTCAAGGACATACTTTTACAAGAATAAGAGACCTAACTTCAGTTCACTTACACACTTACACGCACGCGCGTACGCACTCACACACAAACTCACACATATAAATATATTGGAACGTCACAAATAATACCATAAATGAATACAAATCTGTGTTTATATCCAACGCAACAATATTTTGTTTAAACCATAGTAGGATTTTGTGTGTTCCTTGCATTAAGTACAAATGCACAATAAACTACTTTTTAATAGATGAGTGAGACGTTGATAGCATGAAATAACTAATTAAAATGTCGAAAAATTCATAGATTTATTAACTATTAATTTTAAAAAATGATTAAAATTAAAAATATGAATTCCCTTATAAAAATTTCCTTTTATAAGAAGATAAAAGTGACATAATATTGTACCTCTCATATGTAACACACAATAATAACATATAAAAGTCATAACAAACCTATATGAAGAAATTACAAAATTACTGTAAACTACTTGCTTGTCTCACAAGAGTATCAAATCTTAAATCATAACAAATCATTCACAAAAGTATTACTGTATTTATGAAATTAAATTAATCGTTTACTAATAATATTTTAATAAAATAATATTGACTTTAAATAAAAATAGTTATTACGATTAACTTCTAAAACTTCCGGGCTGAAAGGCCGTGGTCGATTGCTTAAAATACTGCTAAACGTTTCGGCCCCACCACCGGTGCCCATCTTCAGTAGCGAAACAAATGTGTTCGAATAGATGATACGCCGAACACGTCTCCCAATGAACTGGGAACAAGCAACAGCGAGTTACGGCTACGATGCCTCTATTTATAACATTTTGGCCGCTTCAGGTGTATCGCGCGGACCAATGAGAAGCCAGCTCGTCATACTCGATTCTGATTGGCCATGGAAAATAAACCATGCCAGACACTATTTAAGGAGATGCTTTCACCTCGGCGGTTCAAGAGCAGGGAGTCTACCTAGAGCTGTTGCCCGGGTAGGCTGTGCTACTCTTTTTCGCATTTGCGATTGTGGTTTTTAACCGTTAGTAATATCTTTTTCAATCTGTTTTCTTCATCATCATCATCATCATCGTTCTTCAACCATCAGTGTGCTACAATTTCAGAAGTGTATTGTGTCGTGCGCGAGTGTTTTTGTGATTCGTGTGCAGTGCGCGTCTGGTGTTCGTGTTCTTTGTCTGTCAGTGTAGTGATTCAGTGCTGGTGAAAGTTACTCATTCCTAGCCCTTTTTGCGTCTTCGACGTTCATTTCGGTTAATCCCGAGATGGCGTCGAACGCAACTCCCGTTCCTTTGCCGGCACCGCTTGTAACCTTAATGGAAACCTGCGGTACTGGTCCTCGTTCTACCCCGTTACCTTCCCATACAGTTAGTGCAAGTGAAAGTGAAAGTGATGATTGTGCGTCGATGTGTAGTGTGGGGACGGGGGAAGGTGAATTTTCGCTTGTGGAGGGCAAGTCTGCCAAACGCAAGCGAAAATTGGTCGCCAGCCCGCCACCGGCCGCTGCTACGCATCGGGTATCTAGTCCCGGTAACAGCGCCAGCCAACCTACTCAGCAACACTCCAAATCTGTCCCCAAACCTAAAATTCCGCCGATTGTTATTCCAGATAATCGTAACTACAGGGAAATTCTCCGTTCCCTGCAGAATCTGCTTCCTTCGGCCAAACTCGAGGCCAGGTGCCAAGGCTCCTCGCTTCGAATTGCGGCCACAACAGTCCCGGACTTCCGATCGGTCCAACAGTTTCTTACCGATCGGAAGATCTCCTTCCATACTTTCGCGCTTCCTTCAGAGCGCGAAATTAAAGTTGTTCTTTCTGGACTTCCTTCCTGGACCGCCCCCGATACCATCAGGCAGGAGCTTGTCGCTTTAGGCTATTCGCCGACGGCGGTAAGTGTACTGCATGCTGGCAAGGGGGAAGATCGCCGTCCTGTGAATAGTTTTCTAGTGAAACTACTCAAAGTAGGCCAGTTCGAGGAGGTCTATGGCCTCCAAAACTTCCTGCACCTTCGGGTGCAAGTTCGTACTTTTGACCCGCGGCCAGGCCCCTCGCAGTGTTTTAACTGTCAGAGGTTTGGCCACTCCAGCTTGTTCTGTAATCACCCTCCGCGTTGCGTGCGGTGTACTGAGCCTCATCGTGGGTGTGATAAGCCCAAGACGGGGTTCACGGCCATTTGCTGCAACTGCGGCTGAGACCATCCGGCTAGCTATAGAGGATGTAGAGACTTTATATCTGCCATGAAGCTGCAGCGGACTCCTGCTCGCCCTGGCGCGCAGGCAGGCCGTGTTGCAGGTCCCCTCCCTAACCGCAGAGAGGCCTTCCCACCTCTCTCCGGAGCATCATCTCAGGCCCCGGCAGCAGTTCCGGCTGCTCCCAGGGCCCCAGTTCCGCCTGCAATCGACGTTTCGGCGCCGCCTGCAGTCCCCTCTGTCCCGGCGCCTGCCGGAGCGCCCGGCCCTTCATACGCGGCTGTGGCCGCTACATCAGTCCCGCCTTCCGCTCCTCGGAGCTCCAAACCGAAGCGCACTCGTCGCCGTCAGCGACAAGTTCCACAGGCCTTGCCTGTAAAACCTCAGCGGGCCCCGCCCGCCCCCAGCCATCAACCTAAGCTCCCAACTGAGCAGACCTCACGTCCGTCCCCGAGCCCTGCGCCATCTGCAACACCGGCCGAGGCCAGCCAGGTCCGTCTTCCGGAATCTCGGGAATCTTCCCGGGCCCCGGTGGACCCCCTGACTGCCTGGGCTGAAACTTTGGTAAACAACATCAGATCTGCTCCAGATACAACCACGGTTCTCGCCCTCGTGTTTCAATCACTGTCTACCCTCTTTCCTCTTCTTCCTTTGAATGGCTAGGAGTCTTAGGATCGTTGCGTGGAATGCCCATGGGGTAGTCCCTCGACGATCTGAACTGATGACTTTCGTAACGGAGTACGACGCTGATGTCGTCCTCCTTTGCGAGACTCATCTGGCTCGCTACCATACCTTCAACCTGCCATCTTACATCTGTTATCGTCAGGATCGTCCCCAACGGCCTGGCTGTCGCCCCTCGGGGGGGGACAGCCGTCTTAGTCCACAGGCGGATATCCCACAGGCCACTACCCCCTTTAGATACATCTCTTGTTGAAGGTTGTGCGGTGGCGATAGACGCTGGCGGATCGGAGTTGCGCGTTGTTGCGGCGTATCTCCGGCCCGGCCTGCGGCTACCTCCACCGCCCGAGGAGTGGGAAGCCCTCCTCGATCATCCCCTACCAACCATTGTAGCCGGCGACTTAAATGCCAAGCATCCCTCCTGGAACAGCAAAGTAGCCAACGCCTACGGAAAATCTCTGTATCGGTTCGTCTCCGACGACCCGGTACTTCAAGTCATCGGCCCAGAAGACCCTACTCACTTCCCCTTTTCCGGTCATCGACCGGACGTCCTTGACATTGTCATAGCCAAGGACGTGACCCATCACATCCAGGTCTCGTCAGTGTCGGATCTCTCATCCGATCACAATCCCCTTTTTATAACTGCCCGTGAGCTGTCGGCCTCACCCCGACCTCCCGCTCAGATTGTTAGGAGAGTCAACTGGCGCTCCTACCATGATGAGCTCTCACGGCGGTTACCATCACTCCCCGCGGACCCGATCGTCACTTGTGACGATTTGGAACTCCGAGCCACTCATCTTCAAGAATTGGTCCAAGGTGTCATGGATCGACACACATATACTCTCGAGGTGAATCATCGTAAATCGGCCTTACCTGCGGAAGTACTCCACGCCATCTGGCTACGGCGCAATCTCCGCCGCAGATGGCAAAGAACCCGTGATCCCGGCGTCAAAAGGCGCTTTCAGGCCCAGTCTCTTTACGTCCAGCAGCTACTGCGGGACGTAAACTCTGATCGATGGAACTCATACCTTGAGTCTCTTGAAGTCGACCACGCCTCCGTCTGGAGAGCGGCGAGTAGACTGACCCGCGAGAAGAGAACTCGCAACCCACTTGAAACTCCGAACGGGGTTGTATCTTCATCAGAAGGCAAGGCCGAGGTCTTCGCCGACTGCATGGAGGTGCAATTTACTGTTCACCAAAGCGTCTCGGACCCTGCCCACTCGGCAGAAGTCCGTGACTTCCTATCTGGACATTTTTCACGCCCTCCCGAAATCCCAGCCCTCCCGTTCGACAGGGATGAACTAGTTTCATCTATCTGCCGACTAAATCGCCGTCGCGTCCCCGGTCCTGACCGGATCGGGGCCGCTGCTCTACAAAATCTCCCGGCCTCAGGCGTTGACCTCGTTCTTGAGCTGTTTAACTCCTGTCTCCGGCTACAGTACTTTCCCCGCCTGTGGAAATCAGCCAACATCGTAATGATTCCGAAGCCTCGCAAGCCGCGCATGCTTCCTGAAAGCTATCGTCTAATCTCTCTCTTGCCAGTCATCTCGAAGGTGTTCGAGCGTCTCCTGCTGGCTCGCATCTCGCCGCTGCTAGATGGTTTCATCCGCAGCGAACAGTTCGGGTTTCGCAGAGAGCACTCGACCACGCTTCAATTGGTCCGCGTTGTTACGCACTTGTCTGACGCCACCAACAGGCGAGCGGCTACGGCCGCCGTACTGTTGGACGTGAGCAAGGCCTTCGATAAAGTCTGGCACGAAGGTCTTCTCTTCAAACTTGCCAATTCCCCTCTACCATCGACCATAGTGTTTTTCCTCCGGTCGTATCTCAGCGACCGAACCTTCAGGGTGAGCGTCGACGGGTCCCTGTTCTACAGTTCGACCCGTCGCCGTCGGCGTACCTCAGGGATCTGTCCTCGGCCCCGTTCTGTACGTTGTGTACACGAACGACCTGCCTGTCTTGCCCGGAGTCACGTTGTCTTTGTTTGCTGACGATGCTATGTATCACTGCAGCTCCCTGTCCCCGCGATTTGCGAGTACAAAGCTGCAGCGTCAGTTGAACCAGCTTCCGGACTGGCTACGGAAATGGCGGGTGACGATCAACACGGAGAAATCCGAGGCGATCTGCTTCACCCGTAAGTCCATCTCCCGATGCCAGCCCCTCTCCCTAGCAGGGAGACCCATCGCCTACAAAGAATCGGTGAAGTATTTAGGCGTTCGGCTAGATCGTCGCCTTTGCTTCAACGCCCACGTGACGGAAACCCTTGCCAAGGCTCGCGGCGTCCGAGCCAAATTATCTCCTTTCCTCTCGTGTCGCAGCCGCCTGGCCATGCGCACGAAACTTACCATCTATCTACTATTTCTCAGGTCTGTATTGACCTATGCGGCTCCCGCCTGGTGGTCTCTTTTATCCACCACCAACAGATGTAGGCTGGAAGCTTTCCAGTCCCGAACACTCCGATCCTTGACGGGGTCCCCTTGGTTTGTAAGGAACGACGTGATTCGAAGGGGTCTCCGTGTTCCTACCTTGACTTCCTTTGTCCGGTCGCTGGCTCTAACTCTCTTTGCTAAAGCCTCGACCTCCACCTTCCCGTACCTACGAACCATCAGTGCATCAGAACCACCACCGCCCATTCGGGTCAAGCGCCCTCGGGCGCTTCTTGATGACCCGCCATAACGCCATCCTCTTTAAATTAAATAAAAACAAGTACTCATCAGTCCTAGCCCAGAGTATTTTACCAAACTGTCCTTCTCTCCTTCCTGTCCACCTCCTAGCACGCTGAGCCGGCTGCTTGTCGCTGTCATCATTCACTAGCACGGAGGCTCTCCGCGTCTGCTGACTGGACTTGAAACGGGCAACATCTGTTGCTCGAATCGGTACCAACTCCAGTGCATCAAACAAATAAAAGTTATACTCCCCCGCCTTCTCAGTTAACTGGTTGGCGGTTTCCTTTTCCAGTTTTAGGTAACCAGTCGACATGTACCAGCACTATGTTTACTTCTGGCAGCCATTGGACACGATCCAGATGCTGCAATCAAGCCACGGGTGCAAAGACACCCCGCATCCATAATGCAATGCAATGCAATCGGCGGTTCACGTGACGAGGAGGGAGTTGTCGTGACAGTGACGGACATTCGACTGCTAGCTCTCGAAGTGGACACAACAACAACAGCATCAGAACAACGCAGAAGAGGAACGCCTCGTCCTCTACTCTACTGCCATGAAGAGGCTTTCACAACAGCCAACGGAGGCGGTTAAGAAGAAGCCGCCGGGGAAAGAAAAACACTCGCCACATCGCCAGCGACAACACCAAGCTGCGATGGAAGTGGACCAGCCGCCTTGCCAGCAAGACGACGACAAGAAGCAGCAGCACACAACTGGGACCTGCCGCACAGTGCCGGTAAGTGTGTTAGGTAGCGCTGTCCAGCGAAACCCGGGGAGTCCGAGAGTAGGACTCACCAATAGAGATGCGCATTGCGCCGCCACTGTGACGGTGTCACAGTTCGGCCCCCGGGTACCCGCTGGACAAAGAGCCGAGTTAGTCGGCATTAGCCCAGCTGCTAGTGTCCCCAAAGCACTGTGCGGCAGCAACGAGCCCCCCGGCCGGCCACTTGGGCCAGTCGGGAACCCTACGACTCGCGCGGGAAGCCCTGCTGAACCCGCGCAAGTTCGTGAGCAAAATCGGTCCTTATTAGGGCCGACCAAGCCCGCTAAGGCCGGACCTTCCGGCTGCACGGCCGCTAGTAGGCCAAGCAGCCCAAATCCTCTGCCGGAGTCTGACTCCCCAGACATGGAGACCTCGGCTTCCACCGACTGGGTGGTAGTAGGGCACGGTGGCAAGCCGAGAAAGTCTTCCTCCCTGACCTCCTTGAGTTCGGCCACGGACTCGGCGGCATTCCAAGCCTCCGCCGAGGTTGCGCCTAGTCGCACCTCCGAAGGAAGGATCCCGCCGGTGTTCGTTACGAACGTCAGGGACGTAATCGGCTTTGTTCGCCGGCTCCACAAGGTCGTTGCGCTGGCAGATAGCGCTTCGGTCAAGCTCCTTGCGAGCGAGACTGTGCGCGTTACCTGCCGCAGCGCATCGGAGCACTCCGGAGTTGTCCAGTGGCTGGAACGTGAATCGTTCCAGTTCCATACCTACACTCTGAACGGAGTCAAGCCTGTAGCCCTCGTCCTTCGGAGCCTGGACATACAGGCGGATCCGCAGGTCGTCCTGGACGAACTGCGCGACGCGGGCTATAAGGTTGTGGGAGCCTCACGGCTGTACACTACTTATGGCTCGCGTCGACCACTCCCACTAATAAGACTCCTGGTAGAGAAGGGCGACTCCTCCCAGGCCTTGTTAGATTTAAAACGGCTTTTCGGGCTCTGCGTGAGCGTAGAGCCCTGCCGCCAGACCGGGCGACTTTCCCAGTGCCACAGGTGCCAGCGGTTCGGCCACAGCAGCTTCGGTTGTCGGAACGCGCCGACCTGCGTCCGCTGTGGAAATGACCACTTGACGCAGGCCTGCGCTGTCCCCGCCAACCGACGGGCGACTTTCCCAGTGCCACAGGTGCCAGCGGTTCGGCGCTGCCGCCAAGCGTTCTCCCCCGGCCTCATCTTCCGATGATCTCGCCGTCGTCTCAGACTTTCTGGCAAGCTACGACTTGCAGAAAGTAGCCCAGACTTTCCTTAAAATCAAGGAACGCTTGGCAACAGCCTCGCCCCAAGAAAAGTTCCTCCTCTTGGTGGAAGCCTGCCGTGTTACAGGTCTGTTATGAACGGACAACCACGGCAATCCCTCAAGCGAGACCTCGAGCTCGTTGCGTGGAACGCCAACGGCCTCGCTTCCCGGCATTCTGAGCTCTTAGAGTTCGTTGCCCGTCACAAGCCCGAGGTGCTTCTTCTTGGCGAGACGCACCTGACCCCGCATCGTCGTTTCCGACTACCTAACTACGTGTGCCACCGGGACGACCGGCCGGGTCGCGCAGGAGGTGGTACAGCCATCGCGGTGAAGGCGAGTCTTCGCCATCACCGCGTTGTCCTGCCTCAGCGGCGGAACCTCGAGTGCACCGCGGTCGAGCTCCATGGTGCTCTCGGCGGTCTACTCGTGGTTTCCGCTTACAAGCCTCCACAAACGGAGCTCCTGTCGAACGATCTGGAGGCCGTCTTTGGAGCACACAGGAGGGTAGTCCTGGCGGGCGACCTGAACTGTAAGCACCCCGATTGGGGGAGCCGCTTGGCGAACCCAAACGGGACCCGCTTACGCAGGTATGCTGATGCGGCTCGGGTCACAGTCATGGGTCCTACCGGGCCTACATACTATCCCTCGAGGGCTAACTCCCGCCCTGACGTACTGGACATTGCCGCGGTCAGGGGCGTTTATTGCCCGGTCCACGTCTCCGTCATTTCGGAACTGTCCTCGGACCATTGCCCTATCAGTGTGCATATAGCTACCCAGCACGCCACCGTCCGCGACGAGCGGCGGGTAATCGAGTGGGACCGCTTTCGCCCGGCGTTCAGTCGCCGCCTACCAGAGCATATCCCGCTCGACACTACCCAGCATGTCGATGAGGCAGTTGCCTTATTCGACACAGCCGTAGTCTCGGCGGTTGACGTGTCCTCCCGGATGAAGCCGGGGCTCACGCCCGACTATCAGCGGATCCCCGAAGAGATGTCTCAGCTCGCTTGCGAAAGGAATCGCCTCCGGAGACGCTGGCAGAGGACTCGTGACCCGGCTGACAAGGCTGCTTTCAACAGAGCGTCCGGCAAGTTGCATCGCGACATGCTGGCGTTCCGTAGACGCAACTGGGAGCTAGCTGTAACACAGATGGATGGCCCTGCCGAGGACCGTAATGTCTGGCGGATTCCCAGTGCCCTAACGGGAAAGCGCAAACGCGCGCCTCTCGCCGCACTGGCCGGACCCGGCGGTCAACCCCTTGGCCGCCCCCTCGAAAAGGCAGAGTTCTTGGCTGACAGTTTAGAGCGTCAGTTCGCTCCCAACCCATCCAAGAACCCGGCCTTCACTGAGCAAATCTGCCGCGAGGTAGAGCGCTTTCTATCGGCCGATATCACAGTCCAGCCGGAGCCCATCTCCCCGGAGGAGGTCTCTGAGAGGATTGTTCAGCTCAAGCCCCGGAAGGCGCCTGGCCCGGACGGAGTCATGAATTCCGCCCTCCATCGCCTTCCGGAGCGAGGAACCCAGTTCCTCACTGACCTGTTCAATTCATTCCTCAGACTGGCCTATTTTCCGGTGAAATGGAAAACGGCTACCGTCATTGTGATACCAAAGCCGGGAAAGAACTCTTCTCGAGTGGAGAACCTCAGGCCCATCAGCCTCTTGTCCGCGACGTCCAAGGTTTTTGAGCGTCTGATCCAGCGTAGGATCCGCGACCATCTAGAAAGACTAGACGTGCTGATCCCCGAACAGTTCGGCTTTCGTGAGCTGCACTCCTCGACTCATCAGCTGATGAGACTCGTGGAATGCATAACCGAGGCTGGCTGCCAGGGCAAACAGACGGCTGCGATCTTCCTAGACGTAGAGAAAGCCTTTGACCGCGTGTGGCACGAGGGTGTCCTTTACAAACTAACGGAAGTCCTTCTCCCAGACTGCTACGTTCACTTGATCGGCAGCTTTCTGCGAGACCGTAGCTTCCGAGTGAGAGTAGACCACGCTCTCTCTTCGGAGAGGCGTATTACCGCTGGCGTCCCTCCGGGAAGCGTCCTTGGGCCTCTCCTGTTCTCGTTGTTTGTCAACGACACGCCCCGAGTTCCTGGAGTGAAATTGTCGCTGTTCGCGGACGACACTGCGGCTTTTGCCTCAGAGCCGAACGCGAGTTATGCGGCAGTTAAGCTCCAGCGCCAACTCGACGCGTATGTCGGGTGGACAGATGACTGGAGAGTTGCCGTTAACGCTTCCAAGAGCGCCGCGGTAATATTCTCGCGCAAACGTAAGCGGCCTCGGCCGCTTAAAGTAGGCCCCGTCAAGGTGCCCTGGACCAACAGCGTCAAGTACCTCGGGCTCCACGTGGATTCCCGACTCACCTGGCGAACCCATACAAACTACATCAGACAACGCGCTTCGGCGCAACTCAGTAGACTCTGGCCCGTGCTATCTAATCCGGCAATGACCCCCGGCTAGGTAAGCTCATAGTCAACACGTACGTGTTGCCCGTGATTACCTACGCCTGTCCTGTTTGGGGATACCTGGCTCGTGGTCATAGAATCACGCTCCAGCGCGTACTCGACCGGGGACTGAAGCTCGCGTGCAAAGTCCCCCGGAGGTACTCTTCTCGTCTTTTGAGGAGAGGACTCGGTGTCCGCTCTCTTGATGACACCGTGAAACGCCTGGCGCGACGATTCTATGTTCGTTCCGACAGAGTGACCCACAATTCCCTCATTGCCGGACTTAGTAAATACACCCCGCGACCAGGTGAGTCCTGGAAGCGACCTCGTTTGCTAGTCCCGGTGGTATAATTCACCAATCGCAGGTCGCTTCAGACACCTCCCATAAGTAGATAAAAAATATATAATGAACTCTAACAGACCCAGTGGCAGGAGTCCTTTCTGAGACTCGGGACACTGCACTACTCGCGACCCCCAGTTGTGTGTCGGCGGTTCATAGCGACGGACGCATTCTTATGAATATGGATGGACTCCAGATGCAGGCGAGTGAAGTAACCCCGGACAGAAGACAACACGCGGGCTTCATCAAACATCACCCGGTGATCGTCGTGGGACCAAGCGTGTTCAGCAACTGCGGACTTTTCCGGCTGGCCCAGGCGGCAGTATCTCCGATGTTCAGAGAGGCGCGTCCGGACACTACGCTTCATGGTGCCTATATAGACCTGGCCACACGTACAAGGAATACTGTACACCCCGCACGACGAGAGTGGATCCCTGGCGTCTTTCACCGGTCGCAGGAACTGTTGGATCTTTTTGGTTGGCTTAAAGATCGTCCTGACGCCCCGCTTACTCAACAACCTGCCGATGCGGTCAGTCACGCCACGGATGTAGGGCAAGACAGCAGAGCCAACAACCTCAGGCAACACCGACTCGTCCGGCCTACCAGATCTTCTCGGCCGGGCAGCTCTCCTAACCTCCGCAGCAGAATAGCCGTTGGACTGCAGTGCTTTCTCGAGATGCCGAAACTCATCTTCGAGATACTGGGGCTCACAGATTCTTTTTGCCCGGTCTACCATAGTCTTCAGCACCGCCCTCTTCTGCCTAGGATGATGATTGGAGGTCTTGTGCAGATATCTGTCGGTGTGCGTTCGCTTCCTATAAACTTTATGTCCCAAGCTGCCATCGGTCCTTTTCAGGACCAACACATCCAGAAAAGCCAATTGATCACCACTCTCGCGCTCCATCGTAAACTGTATGCGCGGGTGTACAGCGTTCAGATGTCCAAGGAAGCGTTCCAACTCTTCATCCCCATGGCTCCAGACCACGAAAGTGTCGTCCACATACCGCAACCAACACTTTGGCTTCAGAGGCGCAGATGAAATTGCCAACTCTTCAAATTTCTCCATATAGAAGTTTGCAACCACAGGGCTGAGAGGACTTCCCATGGCGACGCCATCCAACTGTTCATAGAAGCCGCCATTCCACTGGAAGTAGGTCGTTGTTAGGACCTGCCGGAACAAAGCAGTGATGTCCGCCGAGAACAGGTCACCCAAATACCCCAAGACCTCCTGAACAGGGACCATGGTGAAAAGAGAGACCACATCAAAACTCACGAGAACATCGCCAGGCTCCAGCACCAACTCCCGGATCCTCCGAAGGAAATCAGAAGAGTCCCGGACGAAAGAATCTGTCTGCCCGATGTGCGGCTTGAGCAATCCAGTGAGGTGCTTTGCCAAGGTGTAAGTAGGCGAGCCAATAGCACTGACGATGGGCCTCAGCGGAACGTCTTCCTTGTGGATCTTCGGTAAACCATAGAGACGAGGGGGAAGGGCCTCCGAACACCGGACGGCCGTCTTCACATCAGGCGCCAGAGAGGATTGCTTAACCAAAGAATCCGTTTTTCTTAGAACAGTAGTAGTCGGATCTTTGTTCAGCCTCCGATAAGTGGCCGGATCTAATAAACCTTCAATCTTCCGCTGGTAGTCTTCGGTGTTCAAGACCACAATGGCGCTCCCCTTATTGTGCCGGCGGATAAGGGGAGCGCCACTGTGGTCTTGAACACCGAAGACTACCAGCGGAAGATTGAAGGTTTATTAGATCCGGCCACTTATCGGAGGCTGAACAAAGATCCGACTACTACTGTTCTAAGAAAAACGGATTCTTTGGTTAAGCAATCCTCTCTGGCGCCTGATGTGAAGACGGCCGTCCGGTGTTCGGAGGCCCTTCCCCCTCGTCTCTATGGTTTACCGAAGATCCACAAGGAAGACGTTCCGCTGAGGCCCATCGTCAGTGCTATTGGCTCGCCTACTTACACCTTGGCAAAGCACCTCACTGGATTGCTCAAGCCGCACATCGGGCAGACAGATTCTTTCGTCCGGGACTCTTCTGATTTCCTTCGGAGGATCCGGGAGTTGGTGCTGGAGCCTGGCGATGTTCTCGTGAGTTTTGATGTGGTCTCTATTTTCACCATGGTCCCTGTTCAGGAGGTCTTGGGGTATTTGGGTGACCTGTTCTCGGCGGACATCACTGCTTTGTTCCGGCAGGTCCTAACAACGACCTACTTCCAGTGGAATGGCGGCTTCTATGAACAGTTGGATGGCGTCGCCATGGGAAGTCCTCTCAGCCCTGTGGTTGCAAACTTCTATATGGAGAAATTTGAAGAGTTGGCAATTTCATCTGCGCCTCTGAAGCCAAAGTGTTGGTTGCGGTATGTGGACGACACTTTCGTGGTCTGGAGCCATGGGGATGAAGAGTTGGAACGCTTCCTTGGACATCTGAACGCTGTACACCCGCGCATACAGTTTACGATGGAGCGCGAGAGTGGTGATCAATTGGCTTTTCTGGATGTGTTGGTCCTGAAAAGGACCGATGGCAGCTTGGGACATAAAGTTTATAGGAAGCGAACGCACACCGACAGATATCTGCACAAGACCTCCAATCATCATCCTAGGCAGAAGAGGGCGGTGCTGAAGACTATGGTAGACCGGGCAAAAAGAATCTGTGAGCCCCAGTATCTCAAAGATGAGTTTCGGCATCTCGAGAAAGCACTGCAGTCCAACGGCTATTCTGCTGCGGAGGTTAGGAGAGCTGCCCGGCCGAGAAGATCTGGTAGGCCGTACGAGTCGGTGTTGCCT
Organism: Magicicada septendecula; assembly: GCA_034769895.1. Taxonomy (NCBI): domain Eukaryota; kingdom Metazoa; phylum Arthropoda; class Insecta; order Hemiptera; family Cicadidae; genus Magicicada; species Magicicada septendecula. Next base: position 359,071,580 of record CM068370.1, on the reverse strand, counting down.
GAGGTTGTTGGCTCTGCTGTCTTGCCCTACATCCGTGGCGTGACTGACCGCATCGGCAGGTTGTTGAGTAAGCGGGGCGTCAGGACGATCTTTAAGCCAACCAAAAAGATCCAACAGTTCCTGCGACCGGTGAAAGACGCCAGGGATCCACTCTCGTCGTGCGGGGTGTACAGTATTCCTTGTACGTGTGGCCAGGTCTACATAGGCACCACGAAGCGTAGTGTCCGGACGCGCCTCTCTGAACATCGGAGATACTGCCGCCTGGGCCAGCCGGAAAAGTCCGCAGTTGCTGAACACGCTTGGTCCCACGACGATCACCGGGTGATGTTTGATGAGGCCCGCGTGTTGTCTTCTGTCCGGGGTTACTTAACTCGCCTGCATCTGGAGTCCATCCATATTCATAAGAATGCGTCCGTCGCTATGAACCGCCGAGTGGTCAGAGCTGTTGGGTTGTGCGTCGTGAGACGACCCAATGGTATCCTAGTACCGAGCCTCCGGTAGGGGCTCCTGCCTAGTGGTCCTGTGCAGACGGAATATTTTTAATTAATTTTTTTTTCAGTGGTCGCTACAACGACATGCTCGTACTAGGTCGACTAGTACATTATTTGTCGAGGCCGTTTCCAAGAATCACCTGGACGTGTTCGGTACTTGCCAAGGCCAGCTATGAGTGGGTTTGTCTGGGTCCTCGCAACTCGGACGTATAATTTACGTGCAAGTCGCCTTGCGGTGTCATCCAAGGAGCGGACACCGAGTCCTCTTCTCAGGAGACGAGAAGAAAACCGATAGGGGACTTTGGCCGCTAGCCGAAGCCCTCTATCGAGAACGCTTTGCAACCTTCTTTTATGAACGGTTGCGAGGTAACCCCAGACGGGAAGAGCGTAGGTAATGATCGGCAACAGGTACGCGTTGGCAATCAACTTACCCAGCTTGCGGGTCATAGCCTTGTTGGCAAGTATCGGAAACAGTTGCGCGAGACGAGCGGACGCTTTCTTACGCATCGTCTCAGCGTGGGCACGCCAGGTGAGCCGACGATCAAGGTGGACACCGAGGTACTTTACTTCTCTCGACCAGGGCAAGTACGTTCTACCGAGTCTCACTCGGCCTCGTGGTTTTTTCCGGCGCTTGGTGAATAGCACCGCGGAGCTCTTGGTTTCGTTGACGGCAACTTTCCAGCTTTCCGTCCACGTCGAATACGCATCGAGTGCGCGCTGAAGCCGTGGGATAGCAAAGTCTGCGTTCCGATCGGCGGTATAGACCGCCGTGTCGTCGGCAAACAAAGCCATCTGGACTCCAGGCTCTCTGGGTGCGTCGTTGACATACACGGAGAACAGGAGAGGCCCTAGCACGCTACCTTGAGGTACCCCGGCTGTAATACGTCTCTCGGTAGCATGTAGCATGTAGCATTGTAGTAGCGGGGCGTCTTTGCACCCGGTGCATGACTGCAGCATCTGAGTCGAGCTCAATGGCTGCCTGTGGGTATACATAGGTCTGGTTCTTCGACTGGTGCCTAATATCAGGAATGGACAACCGCCAACCAGTTAACTGAGAAGGCGGGGGAGAACGGTTTTAATTTTTATTTATTTTAAAATATTTGCAATCAGTGGGCACTGCCGCATGAACAGGTTCAGATGACAGATGTCACCCGTTCCCAGTCCCGCGTGCAGACGCCGTGAGGCGTCGGTCGCTCCCCGCGAGGCAGAGAGCCTCCGTGCCAGTGATAGCGCGTAGCAGCAGCATTCAGCGTGGTCGGCATACTAGGAAGGGAGGAAGGAAACAGCTTAGCAGGTAAATTCTGGGGCATGGGCAGATGGTGAATATTCAAATTGAGGTTTAAGCAGGTTACTTAAACTTATGGCGGGTCATCGAGAACCGCCCGAGGGCGTTTGACCCGGACAGGGGGAGGTGGTTGCGTGGTGCTGATGGTTCTGAGGTAAGGGAAGGAAGAGGTCTCAGCTGCGGCAAAGAGAGTCGCAGCTAACGACCAGACAAAGGCTGAGAGAGCAGGAACTCGTAGACCTCTTCGAATCACACTGTTTCTAACAAACCAAGGAGATCCCGACAAGGAACGGAGGGTTCTGGATTGGAAACTTTCCAGCCTACGCCTGTTGGTGGAGGAGGCAAGTGACCACCATACAGGTGCCGCATAGGTCAATACAGACCGGAGAAACAACAGATAGAGGGTAACTTTCGTGCGCAGCGCCAGGGGGCTGCGGCACGCGAGGTATGGGTAAAGTTTGGCTCGGACGCCGCGAGCCTTGGCAAGGGTGTCCGTCACGTGGGTGTTGAAGCATAGGCGACGATCTAGCCGAACGCCTAGATACTTCACCGACTCTTTGTAGGCGATAGGCCTCCCTTCAAGGGAGAGGGGCTGGCATCGGGAGATGGACTTACGAGTGAAACAGATCGCCTCGGATTTCTCCGTGTTGATCGTCACCCGCCATTTCCGTAGCCAGTCCGGAAGCTGGTCCAACTGACGCTGCAACTGTGTACTCGCAAAACGCGGGGACACAGAGCTGTAATGATACATTGCATCGTCAGCGAACAAAGACAACGTGACTCCGGGCAAAACAGGCAGGTCGTTCGTGTACACGAGGTACAGAACGGGGCCGAGGACAGATCCCTGGGGTACGCCAGCGGCGACAGGACGAACTGCAGAGCAGGTTCCGTCGACGCTAACCCTGAAGGTTCGGTCGCTGAGATACGACCGGAGGAAAAACACTATGGACGATGGTAAGGGGGAGTTAGCAAGTTTGAAGAGAAGACCTTCGTGCCAGACTTTGTCGAAGGCCTTGCTCACGTCCAGCAGTGCGGCGGCCGTAGCCGCTCGCCTGTTGGTGGCGTCAGAGAGTTGCGTTACCACGCGGACTAGTTGAAGCGTGGTCGAGTGCTCTCTGCGAAACCCGAACTGTTCGTTGCGGATAAAATTATCCAACAACGGCGAGATGCGGGCCAGCAGGAGCCGCTCGAACACCTTCGAGATAACTGGCAAGAGAGATATTGGCCGATAGCTTTCAGGAAGCATGCGCGGCTTGCGGGGTTTAGGAACCATAACGATGTTGGCATTTTTCCACAGGCGGGGAAAGTACTGTAGCCGGAGACAAGAGTTGAACAGCTCGAGAACGAGGTCAACGCCTGAGGCCGGGAGATATTGTAATGCAGCAACCCCGATCCGGTCAGGACCGGGGGCGCGACGGCGGTTTAGTCGACAGACAGACGAAACGAACGAGTTCGTCTCTGTCGAACGGGAGGTCTGCGCCAGCGGGAGGGCGAGAAAAATACCCAGATAGGAAGTCCCGGACTTCTGCCGAGTGGGCAGGGTCCGAAACGCCTCGATGAATGGTAAATTGCGACTCCATGCAGTCGGCGAAGACCTCAGCCTTGCCTTCTGATGAAGACACAACCCCGTTCGGGGTTTCCAGTGGGTTGCGAGTTCTCTTCTCGCGGGTCAGTCTACTCACCGCTCTCCAGACGGAGGCGTGGTCGACTTCAAGAGACTCAAGGTATGAGTCCCATCGATCAGAATTTACGTCCCGCAGTAGCTGCTGAACGTAAAGGGACTGTTGTTGAAATCGTCGCTTAACGACTGGGTCACGGGTTCTTTGCCATCTGCGGCGGAGCTGGCGCCGTAGCCAGATGGCGTGGAGTACTTCCGCAGGTAAGGCCGATTTGCGATGATTCACCTCGAGTGCGTAGGTGTGTCGATCCATGACACCTTGGACCAATTCCTGAAGATTTGTGGCGCGGAGATCCAGATCGTCACGAGTGACGATTGGGTCCGCCGGGAGAGATGGTAACCTTCGAGAGAGCTCATCATGATAGGATCGCCAGTTGACTCTCCTAACAATCTGAGCGGGAAGTCGGGGTGACGCCGACAGCTCTCGAACAGTTATAACAAGGGGATTGTGATCGGACGAAAGGTCCGACACAGACGAGACCTCGATGTTGCGGGCAACGTTCTTGACAACTACTATGTCAAGAACGTCCGGCCGATGGCCGTGAAAGGGGAAGTAGGTAGAGTCTTCAGGGCCGATGACATTAAGTGCCGGGTCGCCAGAGACGAACCGGAACAGAGAATTTCCATAGGCGTTGACAACGCGGCTGTTCCATGAAGGGTGTTTAGCGTTTAAGTCGCCGGCTACAATGGTTGAGAGGGGGTGGTCGAGGAGGGCGTCCCACTCCTCGGGCGGTGGCGGAGTTCGCCGGCCAGGCCGGAGGTACGCAGAAACAACGCGCAGCTCCGATCCGCCGGCGTCCACCGCCACCGCGCAGCCTTCAATAATAGATGTATCTAGAGGAGGCAAAAGCCTGTGGGATATCCGCCTGTGGACTGAAACAGCTGTGCCCCCCGAGGGGGGACAGCGAGGCCGTAGGGGACGATCCTGACGATAACAGGCATAGGCAGGAAGGGAAAACGAGTGGTAATGAGCCAGATGAGTCTCGGAAAGAAGTATGATATCAACATCATACTCCGTTACGAAAGTCATCAGTTCAGATCGCCTGGGGAGTAGCCCGAAGGCGTTCCACGCAACGATCCTCAGGCTATTAGCCATTTAGGGGAAGTAGAGGAAAGAGGGCAGCTAATGATTGGAACACCAGGGCAAGCACAGTGGTAGTGTCGCGAGCAGTCCTGATGGATGCAACAAGATTATCTGCCCAGGCAGTCAGGGGATCCGCCGAAGCCCGGGAAGATTCCCGGGATTCAGGAGGACAAGCCTGACTGGCCTCGACAGGGGTAGCAGATGGCGCTGGGCTGGTGGACTGAGCTGTAGACTGCTCGCTGGGAGGTTGAGGACGATGACTGGGGGCGGGTCGAGCCCGCGGAGAGGGTACAGGTGGAACCTGTGATGATGTAGGTCGGCCGGCGGAGTTCCGGCGACGACGAGAGCGCTTGGATTTGCCCGTTCGGGCTGGAGGCGGGGCTGATTTAGCGGCCATGGCCGCGTAGGAAGGTGCGGGCGCTCCGGTAGGCGCCGGGATTGAGGCCGCTGCAGGCGGCGCCGAAGCGACGACTGCAGGCGAGACAGCGGCACCGGAAGCAACCGGAGTTGCTGCCGGGACCTTGGCAGATGAACCGGTGAGAGGCGGGAAAGCCGCTCGCCGGTTAGGGCCAGGACCAGCCACACGGCCTGCCTGCGCGCCAGGGCGCACAGGAGGTCGCTGCGGTTTCATGGCGGCGATAAAGTTAGGGCAGCCTCGGTAATTAGCCGGATGGGCTCCTTTGCAGTTACAGCATTTAGCTGTGTACCCCGTCGTAGGCTTATCACAGCCACGATGAGGTTCAGCACAACGCACGCAACGCGGGGGCTGATGACAGAACAAACTGCTGTGGCCGAACCTCTGGCAGTTGAAACACTGCGAGGGGCCGGGCCGCGGGTCAAATGTTCGGACTTGCACCCGTAGGTGCAGAAGGTTCTGGAGACTATAAATCTCCTCGAATGGGCCTACTTTCAGAAGTTTGACCAGAAAGCTGTTAACAGGTCGGCGGTCATCACCTTTGCCAACATGCAGGACGCTTACCGCGGTCGGCGCATAGCCGAGCGCAACAAGTTCCTGCCTGATGGCATCAGTTTCTGTGAAAGAAGGAATTCCCGACAGAACGACCTTGATTTCGCGCTCTGACGGGAGGGCAAAAGTATGAAATGAGATCTTACGCTCTGTCAGGAATGACTGAAAAGAGCGGAAGTCTGGGATCGTAGCAGTCGCCAGCTTTAGCGAGGCGCCTTGGCACCTCGCCTCGACCTTGACCGAAGGGAGAGCTAGGGATAAGGAACGAAGCAATTGAGTGTAATTCCTATTGTCAGGAATTACAATCGGTGGAATGCGTGGGGAAGACACAGTTTGGGTACCAGTTGAATACTCACGCTCGCGCTGAGTGCCGCTGTTACCGTGACTAGACGACTGATCTGCAGCTGAGGCGGGCGGCGGAGTTTGGGCCAGTTTTCGCTTGCGTTTGGCAGACTTGCCCTCCACAAGCGAGAACTGTCCATCCCCCGACCCAACACTGCACATATCGACCGCACTTACATCACTTTCACTATCACTTTCACTGTCGTGAGGAAGTGGAGTAGAACGGAAGCCGGTTGAGCAAGTTTCCATTAAGGAAACAAGCGGCGCCGGCAGAGGATTCGGGGGCGTATTCGACGCCATTTCGGACAAGCCGAAATGAACGTCTACGCAGGTCTAGGATTGAGGGATCACCAGACACTGAAAACTAGCCACAGGCACAATTGAACTCGACACAGACCGCACAGCACTCGGATACAAAAACACTCCCGCACTAGCTAAATAAAAACTGTTTTGCACTGTTGATGCGATGAATCTGATGAAGGTGATGATGCTGAAGACTATGGTGATGATGAGAATTTTGTAAATACAATATTTCCGCAGAAATTAAGAAAATTCTGCAGAGCAGAAACAGACACAGCCTACCCGGGCAAATGCTCTAGGTAGACCCTCCCGTCTCTCGGGGTGAAAGCATCTCCTTAAATAGTGTCTGGCATGGTTTATTTTCCATGGCCAATCAGAATCGAGTATGACGAGCTGGCTTCTCATTGGTCCGCGCGATACACCTGAAGCGGCCAAAATGTTATAAATAGAGGCATCGTAGCCGTAACTCACTGTTGCTTGTTCCCAGTTCATTGGGAGACGTTTTCGGCGTTTTCGAACACATTTGTTTCGCTACTGAAGATGGCCACCGGTGGTGCGGCCGAAACGTTTAGCAGTATTTTAAGCAATCGACCACGGCCTTTCAGCCCGAAAGTTTCAGAAGTTAATCGTAATGACACCGGCCGTGAAACCCTACGTATGAAGAAAAATAGTTATTATTTACAACAGAGCACCCATTCTCAATATATATAATTTTCTCATTTCTTACTTCATAGGGTTTAGCACCCCTGCAAGAAAACGTTTTTAATTTTTTCGCTTTATTTACTATAATATAATATCAGGATTTGACAAAAGTGTAAAGTGTTTTCTGTCTATTTTGTGAATCATAAATATTACTCTATTTTCACAAATATAAAGTAAATATAATTATGTAGTATATAAAACTCTTCCGAGTATGATTATATATAACATAATAACATACACAACTGGGTATGAGTAGGTAGTACACAATGAACTGTTGACGTCAGAAATATGTTATTTCAGACGAAGGTGAAGATTATAAAAGTAGAGAAGATTTTGTAATTAACCCATTGTGTATAATGTGAGTATAGCCGCATACACAAAAGGTGAAAAATTGCGCCAATCCTTTGGGGAAAACAGCTAAATTCATCGTGATACTCAGTCTGTAACAGGACATATCATACATTTGTGTATGTGTGAGTATGAGTGTACACTGTACACACAGTATGAAGGCCTATATATGACGCAAGCACACACATACATGTAAATCATGTCAAAGTATTTACCAATTTCGATTTTCTTCCTGCATACACGATTAGATGGATTATCATTACAATTATATAAATTTACAAATTCACCACTTTTTAATGATTTGTTTTTAAAATATCTGTAGTTCTGTCTTTTAGCAATCATCACCAGTCGAGAGCTTCTCATATGAAATTTTATGCTGGTAAGTAGCCTATTTAGCAGACCTATTTTCGAGTATAAATTTTACATGGGCGAATAAAATATAAAAATAACTAAAAGTTCTAATTACTAAAACAATAATAGATATGCAATAAAATACCTTACAATGCAATACATAAGAATAAATTTGCCCACCGCGAAAGATTGTTCACGTAATTAAGTACGTTTAAAATTATAATGAAAATAAAATAAATAAATAGTACCATGGAAACAAGAGGAAAAGAGATATTGCCGTAATGAAAAAGAGAGTAAATATCTGTAACTAAAGAACGAAGAACTACCCTTTATCACTCGCTTTCACTGTGACAAATTATGTTCCTCTCGTCTGTACCTTTCTAGCGTACAACGTTTCCGTTTTTTAAAAGGTTTCTTTTTCTTATAATAATGACGAAAACTCATTAAATTTGTTAAAGAACGCAAATATTCTCTAGTTTAAGTCGGTGCTATTACACTCTCCAAAGGTTAGCGCACAGAACAGTCAGGACTAATGAAAAGCAGTCACTGCTTCCTAATGGCATTAGTTATACGGAGTAAACGTGTAACAGAGGGAACTGTACGGTACAGAGAGAGAGAGAGAGAGAGAGAAATATGTTCACTTGACTTCTCTTTCGATATACGAAAAGTATTTGGGGAATAACCTACCACAACGGTGAACGAGGATAATAAGATATGTAATTAATAAAGTAGCATCATAGTGGGTTACACCATGTATGTCATTGCCCACGTAACCCTTTTAGCATTTAAATCACCTTCTACCAAGACAAAAGTGACAATATTCTAATTAAACAAATTTGAATTAAAATTGTGTCTAGAAGTATTCACGAACATTTTGAATAAGGTTTTAAAAAACCAATGGGACTTTCAAAATACTCAAGAGTAATCAGAATAATAGAAAATAAAAAATAAAAGACTGAAAGTTAAAAAAAGGAGCACAAAACAACGTAAAGAAGAATTGTTCTAAACAGTACAAGAATTTGATAACTAACTGTACAATGTTTAACGGGAAGACCAGTTCTGTCTAGAGGAAGTATCCACAAAGAGTATGGTTAATCCATGTTTAAAGGATATGTTACACAATACCAATTCAAAAAAATCATGAGGCAAAGAGAATTACGTAATAACGATGACAGTAAAGTAAGCCATCAAATAATGACAATTACGTAATTAGCAACGTTTTGTAATAATGTTACTGTAATTGTCACCTTGAATAATACTCTCGTCCAAAAATTGTACATGTACAAAGAATTCTTATTTAAAAAAGTTTGCTATACACGAAGAATGCAGTAGTGCTAACTCTACTTTAATTTACAAGGAATGGGATTTAACGTTACTAAAAATCACGTTTTATTCTGCCAAATGGTCTTTATGAATTTACCCCAACAACAGTATAAAGATAATGGCGATTTATGTTAGAACAAGCAATGTTACATTCAAATTTTCATATAAACGGTTATCTGGAAATTTTAAAAGTTACTAATATAACTTATAAGATGTGTACGCAATAGTAACTGTAAGGTAATATAATACATTGTGGTTTACGTTTTGGCGACATGGTGTAGGGGATAATAAAACACTCTGTAAATTTTAGATTTATTATATTTTCATACAGCATTTGAATTAATAGAATTTGACAACGAAAAACTTAAGAAATTGTATAGTTGCATTGATTTTAAATATACTAAGATTTATGCGGTAACTATATGAATTAGAGACAACTACTGTCAAGATAAATGAAGTCAGCAATAATTTACGAATCCGTTGATTGTCCAGGGATTTGAAACCACAATTATTTATTGCTGTTCTTGAGAACTCTGGAATTGGACCACAATAAGAGAAACATTTTGAACGTATAAGATAACGGTACATAGATCAAGAACCCATACTCTCTTCAAAAGAAGGATATTAAAGAAAGGATATCAGTACAGGAATCAAACAAGATGCCATCTTGGATTCAAACAAGATAACATCCAGATGAATAGAAATGCTAAGAAAATGCTTGTATTAAAAACGAAGGTTTAGGTGACGAAGAAGATGCTCATCATCATAAAGTTATTTGTAATGCCATAATACTTACATACTATATAAGATGAACTATGACAACGCTTAAAAATGCAGAGTACGTTCGAAAATGTTACCATAACAATCAAATGAATTAACCTTAGAAATATTTCATTCTCCAGGAAAACAGTAGAATACAACTCTAAAATTCAGTTACGCTTACATGAGAGCTATTTTAAATTAATTTTATATTCAATAAAATGTCGATTAGTAAGTAAAATTAAAGCTTTTGTTGGACGTAATACATTAGTTTCTCCTCTTCTTGCAGTAAAAATTTAAGGTCGCAAGAACGTTGAAGTAATATTAAAATTCTTTAGTGCTTGAACAGCAATTTAATGTTTATAACAAGAGTCTATACAAAACTTTATCAGTGATGGTGACCTAAATTTTTTACCGTTGTTTCACTTACGTGTATGTAATCACGATGTATGATGTTACTCGAAGTGTTTAACACTTGTTGTCTGAGACGCTACGTAAACCAACATTTATCTAAAAATTTATCAGCAGAACAAACCCTGTCTAGGTCGGTGTATCACAACGATCACTCATATTTTGGAATGACTGACAATCCCGGAACAGAAAAAACTAAAGGAAAATGTAAAATACGTTTTGCACCCGAAAATCTTGTAGCGTTTCCAGTTTCACGTGTGACATTAGATAACTTATTTTAAATATTTTGGATTCTATAAGGTTGAATTTAAAGTAATGTCACTTAGATAAAAGAGTATTGTAAAATTTTTTTGATGACATTTTGTTACGTAGATAATGATTTCAATATTTGTTGAGAGGCAGAAATCAAAACTTATCAGTAGTTTATTTTGGCAAAACTAAGGATCTTTAGTTGAAATTAAAATATTTTCTGTAATTTGCAAAATGCAACACGACATAAAGGCATTGAATGACCACTTAAATTCTATATAAGAAAAAAAGGAAAAATGGAAAAGACGAATACAAAGACATGGTGATGTCTAAACAATACTCGTACTGTGTATATGAAGGTGTAATTTTCAAGGAAGAGCCAGAATTACGAACGGAAACGTAAAGCTCTGTATGGGGTGGGATTCACATTAGTATCATAATATTCTTAAAGCAAAAGGAGTTAACATAGTGAGTGTTAGAAAACCCAGTAATTGTAGACGTATGGCAAGGGTCGCTTAAAGGCAAAGCGAAAACCTGAAAGCTCTTAAATAGGCGTTCCCAAGTGGTTGACGTCCTCCGAGGTCTTAAGTAGACGAGTCTTAATTTAGAAATAATATTGTTGACAGACGTTGAGCAGACAGAACCGAATGCACACAGTTATTGAGAAGATGATTAATGTAGGTATCCTTATATATAGAAGCACATAAGTTTATACAGAAGATGCTGCTAGTAAAAGATACCATTGTCTCTGCCATACTAACAATATCCGCTAACAATCTGTAGACTTTACAGATTTACCTAAAACATGTGTCTTATAGTCATGACCATTTAAAAATTAATCAAAAAGTATACTAAATAGTAATGGACAAATAAAACTTGTATATAAATGAGGATGAAACAAAAAATATGATCGTAGCAAATAGGAGGTCAACTCGTTACAGAATTAGAGACTTAAGAAAAGTCTAAAAGGTTGAATAAATTAGTCTCAGTGATACAGAGAATCAGCATCACGATGAAATTATAGAAAAAACTTAATCTGTTGGAAGGCTATTCAGTACTATAAGAAAATACATCCCTAGGTAATAGTAAAATACAAAAGGAAACCAGAGCTGAAATTTTCAGGAACGTAATTGTCAGACTATTTGTAACGTATTTGACGGCCGGTAATATACGAATATTGTTTCCTATCGTCTGAAACTACTAACCTTGTTCGTGATTTTTAACCGTTTGAAATGGTACCGTTCAGATGGTGGACTTTAATTTCAGTTTCATCAGCAGTTATCCATCAACTTATAGACAAATTAAGTAGTATGAATTGTATAAGCAAATATTTGATTTATTGGCAACACTGACCAAGTCGTACTGGTGAGTTTACAATGTCCTGTCGTAGGGGCAAATTTATATAAAACTTTGTTGGTTATTTGAAGTAACAGGCAAGTAAAATCCAACTAGCCTAGTGTAAGATTTCCTTGGTATCGTTTCCTAATAGCTTTAGGCTTTATAAACTTTATTTATGGATATCTAACCTGTCATAAGGTGTATTGTGTTTTCCCTACTTTTGAATTTTGTCAGCCAAGTGAAGTAGACAGATGAACTGAACGCGTCAAGATAATTTCACTAAGCTCTTTAATTTGTCCACATGGCATCAACATGAATTTTACATTTAATTTAACTAAATACATTTTGTTTTATCTTTAATTTTGTCTACAGATCTTATACATTTATGACTTCATAAACATTCCTCCCAAAATCGTCCCAAATTTTGTAACAATAAACTTATTATTTCCAAGCTCAAAACTGTTGCCGGTTATAGAAGTTTCATTATATAATGTTCAAGAAGTAAAGTGGATATGTTATTATCTCTCACTCATTGTGTACATTGAGTAGAGTAGTCGGTGTGATGGTTAAATAATTTTAGCTCACAGTCTCTCTCTCACTCTCTCTCTCTCTCTCTCCTTGTCAAAACGTTATGTTCAAACCGTTTCTCCTCTCTCTCTCTCTCTCTCTCTCTCTCTCTCTCTCTCTCTCTCTCTCTCTCTCTCTCTCGTTAGTGGTCATTACCGCGCATGTATATGATTTTAGAAATTTTATATATTCGACAAATATTAACTGTGTACGTTGCCACAGAGTATTGAACTACTTACAAGCGTCCTCTCACTCGTTGTCAAAACGTCGACTTCATTTTTCAATGTATTAAATAATTAATTAATAGTTTTATAATGCAGGATGTATCAGTCAGTGCGATTGATCCTTGTTAGGGGGTATGTATATGATTTAGAAATATATATAGTTGACAAATATTAACTGTATGTGTGCGTGTGTGTTGTTGTCAATGAACTACTTACATGTGTCCTCTCTCTCTCTCCGTCCATTGTACAGGTTTAATGAATTGTATGTATATCGTTACAAATGACGAGTAGAAATCCAATCCTTGAAGTGTTTAATAAGTAAATTGTATGTATATATCACTGAATAATAATATAATCGTGATACTAAAATGTAATCACTAGGAAATATATTTATCGCCTACCTCGTTGCGTCCTACTTCTAATTTTGACACATGACAGTCATTGACTGCGATTTAGAAATTAATATACACAACATATGTGCTAGCACTCTCACTCTCTTTATGTCATCGGTTTTGCAGTGATATATCATGTCTCTCCCTCTCTCGCTCGCAGACGTCGGAAGAAATTCCTAGTTTATAATGTAATTACCTGTGCGTGTGCTGTTACAGATGACTCCTCAAAAATCTTTTGTACGACATCTCTCGCTCGCAGACGTCGGAAGAAATTCCTACTTTATAATGTAATTACCTGTGCGTGTGCTGTTACAGATGACAAATCCATACGTTAACGGCTTAACAAACTCTCTCTCTCTCTCTCTCACACACACACACACACACACACACACACACACACATTTAGTATGAACAGACGCGTCTTTGTTAGTAAAATGTACAAATCACATGACTTTATGTGAACGTCAAAGGGTTCAAAATAAAAATATGTAAAACAAAAATAGAGAATATATGAATTGTTATATTTACATATTATGAAATAGTGGTACATAATTGTCATCCACCCAATCCTCTATAAATCGACCATAATTAACCCACCCCCCCAGCATGATCGCTAATAAACCTCCCGTAATTATTTGATAAGTCCTTATTTTTTTTAATTTCTTTTTCAGGAGACTGACAATCGGTGCGGTGTTGTACCAGCCTCCTGTTGCGTACCACCTCCGTCGCTCGTCTTTCTAGCCAATCCGATGCGTAACTCTCAAAACAGTCAACGGGAGACATTATACTTGTCTGAAACAAAGACATTCTCAGTGTTTTATCACACACATACACACACACGTACAAACACATTGCGGTCTCTCTCTCACTCACACACACACACGCACAAATCATTAAGTTTTGCAAAAGATCTTATTGATCCGTTTGTAACTTTATGCTTTTACTTATAAAAAACCTAGTGTTCCGAGTCGTTAATGCAATAGTGATATTTAGTTAACCATAACATCATCATATATAAATAATATGAAAACAGCCGTATACAATTTTTAACTAAGTATCAGATATGTCATAAATACTTTTATATTTCGTATATAATACCAATGATAATCGATTTTGTGGGAACGATAGTGTATAGGAATGTGTTCTCTATGTGATAACATAACGCTTCGTGTGAAGCGTTTTGTAGAGCAGGTTTCAACTGTGGAAGGTTTCATATTTGTGCAAAGTTGGTGTTATAAACGTTTTTCAGCTGTAATCATATCTATACGTAAAAGACAGTTACGTTGTGTAAGCATTTTATAAATAATTGCCAAATTATTTAAGGTACAACAGATAATAGATTGACAAATAAGAGAAAAGACATATTTATTGTTATCATCAAGACTGTGTATGAATACAAAGAAATATCAAACACAACAGATCAATTATTTGAGTAAACGTGATTGTGTATGTGAGCGCGTGTGTGTGCGTGTGCGTGCGCGTGTGTATCATTGTATATGTGAATTAGTTGAAGCAATACGAGGTAGAGGGAGAATGGGTGTGATTGTTGACATAGGTCTATACATAATTTTAAAATATTCTAATTTAAAATACTGTATAATTGTCTACGATTGGCAAATAAGAGAAAAGACATACTTTACGGAATTTCTTGAAATTTTTTTTTGTAGTTAGTCTTCACCTCATCACCCTTGCATGTACTAGTAGTGTGTTTGGGTGCAATTAACGATATAAATTCAATGTTCTGAGAAATACACATATTCATATGCTCGCCTCCCTCTCGTTTACTGACAGTATGTTTGGATGCAGTTAACCATTCAATGTTCTGATAAGAATTCATCTTCTTGTTCCTATAATAATAATAATAACAGTACCTGCTACATTATCATATACATTATGTGCTATATATACACCTAAGGCTTTCAACACACACACACACACACACAGCACATACCATAAATCCAGAACATGAAAGGTATTATAACAAACATTACGAAAACAAGTACGTATGGTCACGTACATAGATCAAACGTTTAAACAAACAGATTAATACCTGAATACATTTTTAAAAAACAGGGCAGCGTATTTAGAACACTTAAAATTGGAAATCCGCAAACACATCAAAAAATATCTGTCAAACCCCTATCAAACATCGTACCCAACAAAAACCCCATTCTTATCGAGAGACATCAGTAACTGACCTAAGCACATGTGCTTCATTAGGCAACAGACCAAAAAATCAAAATAGACGACTATAAGCTCAATTTAAATAAAATCTGAATATTCAATAAAATTATGTTTACTTATTAACATATGCAAATCTTTTTACTTACCTCTTAAATGTTGTTGTTATACACAAACAATAGTCGATTGCACGATGAGTGTAGTGTATCATACAAATGAGAAATAGTGACAAGTCTTCTTGTATATATATATATATATATATATATATATATATATATATATATCATACGATGGTAGGCTTGCTCGCGTACACGTTTGAAAGTTGATGTAAGGCATATACCCGAGGGGGTTCCTTATTCAAAGCGATTACTGTACACAAACTGAAATATGGTTTACAGACCATTGTAATTTTTAAAATTCATTTTTGCATTAATTAAATATATACCGTAAACAATGAAATAATAATATTTCGTCATTGTAAGATTTTAATAAAACAATTATCAGTTTTAAATAATAATTTTCGTGATTGCAAGAAACAACCCGCGACTTAAAAAATATAGTTTACCGTTGTGGTAGGAAATTCAAACTATTAAATTGTCTCTCTCTCGCTCTCTCTCTCTCTCTCTCTCTCTCTCTCTCTCTCTCTCTCTCTCTCACATTTCTGATTACTATACAAATAATTGCATGTATGTTCATAGGTTTATAACGAAATAAATTAAAAAATAAACCATTGTGTATTTGCTAACTTAAACAGGAGTCTAAATCGATGCACCCTACTTTCACTTTCTAATTTGACACATGACAATCATTAGAATTTCCACGGCCTACTTTCATATAGAAATAGTTATCGCCTGCGTCCGTGTACAAGTTTCCTAAACGAAATTAGCAATGCTAGTAGACACTCACATTAAAAATGTTCGTATAACAAAAAAATCATTAATTATCCACTCTCTCTAAGTGCGTACACCTTATGGTTTGTACATTGTGTAGAAGAAGAATTGCAATGTGTAAGACATAACGTCCCGGGAAATAGATATGGTATGTTTTTAGGGCAGCCAATGCCATCAAGATTTATTATATGATGATGGATTATTTTCGATTCTAAAAAACGTTTTTCTCAAGACCCTTCACAAACACATATTTATATATGTTCGTATACGTTGTTAACACTGAAACAAGATTGTCGTACGGTGTCTCTCCTTCACTCCATCTGAGACCATGATAATTTGTTGTTAACCGGTAGTTGGTCCTAGTGTATTTCGAATTCGTGACGGCTGTAGCAGGCGGGGCGAAAATCCAATGTCTGCTTGCAAAACGCGTTACGTCCATGACTGACAATTCCTAGGCGGGGGAGCGTAGTCGTCGTCGTCGGTAATTAATTTGTCACGTATCCGATAATGACCGTACGCGAGTGTATCACGACCATTGTCTAGTATATAGCGCTTATCATCATACGGTGTGTGTATTTCAGTTAGTTATAGTTTTCCGCTATGTTTTAGCTAATGGTCAACCAGTTGAAAGATTTTGGAAATTTGATAACCCTGAAGGCACGACGCAGAATATATTGGTCTAAGCGTACATTTATTATGTAAATCATCTCTTTTTCAGTCGTCTACGTATGTGCATTTGAATTATTTGCGCATGCGCATAACAGCATTTTTAGTACAGTTGCACACACATCGACGCTTGCACTATATATATAACCTGTGAACTTCGCAACAGCGTCTTACTTACCACTCGAATCTATATAACGTTCTGTTTCTGTTTCAGATAATAATAATAGTTTGAATATAAAAAGACTGTGAATTAGTTGAAGCAATACGAGGTAGAGAGAGAATGGGGGGTGATTGTTGACATAGGCCTATACATAATTTTAAAAATATTCTAATTTAAATACTGTATAATTGTCTACGAAATAGTTTGAATATAAAAAGACTGTGTATGAATACAAAGAATTATCAAACACAACAGATCAATTATTTGAGTGAACGTGATTGTGTATGTGAGCGCGTGTTTGCGTGTGCGTGTGCGTGCGCGTGTGTATCATTGTATATATGAATTAGTTGAAGCAATACGAGGTAGAGGGAGAATGGGGGGGGGTGATTGTTGACATAGGCCTATACATAATTTAAAAAATATTCTAATTTAAAATACTGTATAATTGTCTACGATTGACAAATAAGAGAAAAGACGCGTACACGTTTGAAAGTTGATGTAAGACATATACTCGAAGGGGTCATTGTCTGTGTTGGAATGTTTTTATTTTCATACATTAGTCAAATTAGGAAAACAAACGAACCGGTAAACTTTATGAATTTCCATATGATTACAACAACAGCTTAACCCAAGAAGTCACTGACTGGTGTTATACTCAGCATAAAATAATTAACGCACACTACTAACTGCTAACCGAATGAAATATTTACAGACGGACAACGGGAAGTCATACAATTTACCCATGAGGTTGAATTATAAAATAAACTTAATTTTCTCGATCTAACAAGGTTGGAAAATAGTTTCAATCCCACATAAGAAAGATCTAAAGCACGTACTGAAAACCGTATGCTTTCGGTATTCACGAAGATGAAGATTGTATGGCAAACAAACAAATTGCCAATAAAATATACGGACTTTTTGGTGGGTGACGAAGGTAGCGCTGATCCGCTATTACCGAACAGTATTCGTTGTATACATTAGGTTAAACACAACATCCATACAAAAACAGATATCGGATTTAAATAATAATTTCGTGCTTGCAATATACTACGTGCAAACTTGAGAAAGACCGTTTTGCATTATTGTACAATATGTACGTCAGTTTTCAGAGTTCGTATACAGATCTGCAAATGTTTTACTTGTTTATATTTGTACTATGAATGTATATATTTTCATTAGGCTATAACAGGGGTGAGACGTAGGGTAATCCGATATGTGAAAAACGTGTAGGTCCTCCTTCATGTCTGCATACAAGTCAGATGTTTGAATACTATACATCAGACTCTCTGTATCTGTCATTAGCAATCTAACGTTACGACCGTACTTGACGGCAGCATAACGATAATGAAAGTCATACATTATCGTTTTGCTAACGTTTGTATTTTGTCTAAGCTATGTTAACTTCGCGCGCGCGCGCGCACACACACACACACACACACACACACACACACACGACACAGCCTACACATGTTAGGTTAAAATGCAGTCCACTTACGTTTCACGTTAGGTTGAATGCAAACACACACACACACACACACACACACGCACACACGCGCTCACATACACAATCACGTTCACTCAAATAATTGATCTGTTGTATTTGATATTTCTTTGTATTCATACACAGTCCTTTTATATTCAAACTATTTCGTAGACAATTATACAGTATTTTAAATTAGAATATTTTTAAAATTATGTATAGGCCTATGTCAACAATCACCCCCCATTCTCTCTCTACCTCGTATTGCTTCAAATAATTCACATATACAATGATACACACGCACACACAAACACGCGCTCACATACACAATCACGTTCACTCAAATAATTGATCTGTTGTGTTTGATATTTCTTTGTATTCATACACAGTCTTTTTATATTCAAACTATTATTATCTGAAACAGAAACAGAACGTTATATAGATTCGAGTGGTAAGTAAGACGCTGTTGCGAAGTTCACAGGTTATATATATAGTGCAAGCGTCGATGTGTGTGCAACTGTACTAAAAATGCTGTTATGCGCATGCGCAAATAATTCAAATGCACATACGTAGACGACTGAAAAAGAGATGATTTACATAATAAATGTACGCTTAGACCAATATATTCTGCGTCGTGCCTTCAGGGTTATCAAATTTCCAAAATCTTTCAACTGGTTGACCATTAGCTAAAACATAGCGGAAAACTATAACTAACTGAAATACACACACCGTATGATGATAAGCGCTATATACTAGACAATGGTCGTGATACACTCGCGTACGGTCATTATCGGATACGTGACAAATTAATTACCGACGACGACGTCTACGCTCCCCCGCCTAGGAATTGTCAGTCATGGACGTAACGCGTTTTGCAAGCAGACATTGGATTTTCACCCCGCCTGCTACAGCCGTCACGAATTCGAAATACACTAGGACCAACTACCGGTTAACAACAAATTATCATGGTCTCAGATGGAGTGAAGGAGAGACACCGTACGACAATCTTGTTTCAGTGTTAACAACGTATACGAACATATATAAATATGTGTTTGTGAAGGGTCTTGAGAAAAACGTTTTTTAGAATCGAAAATAATCCATCATCATATAATAAATCTTGATGGCATTGGCTGCCCTAAAAACATACCATATCTATTTCCCGGGACGTTATGTCTTACACATTGCAATTCTTCTTCTACACAATGTACAAACCATAAGGTGTACGCACTTAGAGAGAGTGGATAATTAATGATTTTTTTGTTATACGAACATTTTTAATGTGAGTGTCTACTAGCATTGCTAATTTCGTTTAGGAAACTTGTACACGGACGCAGGCGATAACTATTTCTGTATGAAAGTAGGCCGTGGAAATTCTAATGATTGTCATGTGTCAAATTAGAAAGTGAAAGTAGGGTGCATCGATTTAGACTCCTGTTTAAGTTAGCAAATACACAATGGTTTATTTTTTAATTTATTTCGTTATAAACCTATGAACATACATGCAATTATTTGTATAGTATTCAGAAATGTGTGTGAGAGAGAGAGAGAGAGAGAGAGAGAGAGAGAGAGAGAGAGAGAGAGACAATGTAATAGTTTGAATTTCCTACTATTTCCTAGGTTGTTTCTTGCAATCACGAAAATTATTATTTAAAACTGATAATTGTTTTATTAAAAATCTTACAATGACGAAATATTATTATTTCATTGTTTACGGTATATATTTAATTAATGCAAAAATGAATTTTAAAAATTACAATGGTCTGTAAACCATATTTCAGTTTGTGTAAAGTAATCGCTTTGAATAAGGAACCCCCTCGGGTATATGCCTTACATCAACTTTCAAACGTGTACGCGAGCTAGCCTACCATCGTATGATATATATATATACATATATGTATATATATATATATATATATAATCACGTTTATCCATCATTAGCTAAACATGCAAGTTCTGACCAGAGAAGTTCATCTCTTTGAGACCCCATATATAAAAGTTACGAGTAAGCTTAGACATTTTATTCTTACATATTCGTGATCAGCATAAAAAACCGTAAAAATATATATCCGTTTCAAGATAGTTTGTTGAACAAAGTTGAATAATAATTACCCTTTTAACTTTATCGTTACAAACCACTCACACGTTTAAAAAAATGCATTACTATTTTATCACGGATATCGGTTTAGCTTTTAGTGATGAAAAATATGCACAGTGTTGCCACAAAATGTATATAAAGTCACGAAGGTCACAACGTTGCCAAGTCTACTGAACGTAAGCAATTCCTGCAGCTGCTGTGTCTCGGCTGTGTATTCCAGTCGCCTACGTTTAATTCCTGTATACGATCTTAGTTATTTTTAATTTCAGTACCGTAGTAAAAATAATCTTTGAAAGACGTAATCAACTATTTTTCAACGCTGTTATTAAAAAGTGGGTTAATCATTCAATGACAGAAAACATATAAGGTATAAAATGTTGTGATCACTTTATTCACACGTTCTTTTCTTGACACGTAAATAACTATATACTAAATAAAGATATAATAAGTATATCTTCATTGTACATTAGTATAATATGTAGTTAAAAAGTACAGTACAACCTGTCACATCTTGACCTGTGATATCCGGAACCTCCCATATCCGGACGTATCTCCAAACTAATTTTTGCAATTTTGGTTAGCGAATGGTTAGGGATGTAAAGATACTACTCTTGATGTTTTGGCTGATCACCCCTTTTTCTTCACTACACTTACGTCATTCTGCGATATGGTTCACTATTTTTGAATATTTAATTTTTTACAATTGAAATACTTTATTTGGGGCAACTGAATCTGGGGCAGCGGCGTTAGGTCGACTCACTTTGGCTTCATGGCTTCCAAAAAACCTGTGCATTGTATGAAGCAGCCGAATCACTAACTTTTTCAAAAACTGATGTAGGCGTACTGTAAGTAAAACTTTTTAACCAATTTTACTTTTTGTATTTTAAAGAGTACAGTGTACAAATGCAAATGCTAAACCAATAGAAACGTCTAAAAAAACACGTTCTTCTTCTGTGTATCTTCTGTAATTGTTAATTATATTAATTGAGATTTTGGCTACTTATAGAGATTTAATTACTGAACACAATGCAGTTTTCAGAATTGCTGTATATTTATTGGTTTTGAAGTTATCGCAGGTTGAACTGCAAAAATGGATTGAATAAAACTTACTCATGCGGCCGCGTGTTTGACCACGAAGTTAGAGCGAGATAATTGCTTATTATACCCTTTCTGTCTAGCGTACGGCGCAGCGCACAGTGTCCCTTTCAATACAGTATATTTAATGTATCTTTT
The DNA here is from genome assembly GCA_034769895.1 of Magicicada septendecula. Taxonomy (NCBI): domain Eukaryota; kingdom Metazoa; phylum Arthropoda; class Insecta; order Hemiptera; family Cicadidae; genus Magicicada; species Magicicada septendecula. Next base: position 359,050,064 of record CM068370.1, on the reverse strand, counting down.
AAATGTCAATAAATTTCAATGTAGATAATGTAGAATGTAGAAAATGTAGATAAAGAAAATGATTATGATATTGATTATAATTATAATAATTGGAAGCTTGTTTCAAATATATTATACTACATAGAAATGTTTATACACGCACTCATGCGCGCACGCGTGTGCACGTACGCGCACCCACCCACGCAGGCATATTATATATATATATATAAAATTTGTGATGTTTTCAATTTGTTTCTTCTGCAAGTAGTATAATTTCGTATATTCTTTTTAACACCTGACGCACGTTTCACTGAAAAATATCAGTATCAACTGAGGTTTCTAAGTAAATTAATAACAATCGAAATAATTCTATTAATATAAAATTAACGAATAATAAAAAATTCCGACTTAATTTTACATCTTGTGCCATTTTGTCAATGTTATATGTGGACAGACTTGCTTACTTTTCTATTAAATGTATAAATAGATTTTACCATTATTTTTTGCTGCAAACCATTTAATCGTGTTGTTTAATCCTTTTTCTATATGAATAGCTCATTATAATTATTGTTAATATTTCGTGTAAACAGCAGAGAGATGCTAAGTAGGACATTGTCTCAGGTAAGATTGCATGGTAAATCAAGACTCGCGCGTATTTCTTCCACCAGTCGGACGTCACGCGGCAAAAACAGCTGATCGCTAGGTTAGCGCGGGAAGCCGGAATGGCCCCCCCTGTGTTGTGTCTATTCAGCGCTAACACCACAAGATTTCTCATTCCCGTCAACATGAGTACCTACTCAAGGTCAATTAACATTCTTAATGTTGTAATGACAGACGTGTACGTTTACAAAACACTGTTTTGGCTGACACATATATACACATCTACGTCTGAACTCGCAACCTCTTATTTATCAGCTGGCCGGTTTTACGTTTCCACCAAACGTGTTCCAGAAAATCATATTAAAATAATATGAATATTTTATAGTAAAAACATAATAAAAATAATAATAATATACAATTTAAAAAGTTAATACACTACCTCTTGCTTATCCTAAGTTTTGTGCCGTATCACTTTTCCAAGGATTCATAAAATTGTTATCTCGAATGATACATGGATCTTGTAGAGATCGTAATCCTAATGTTCCTTGCATGATTGATGGAATATGTACACATAATAACCGAGCAACATTTTACGTTAAACTATTGAAAATAACAATGGTTTTCCAAAGTACCGGAGACGAGATGACGGAATTGTTGAACTAAAAGGAATACCGTATATCATTTGATAATCGTGATTCGTTCAATACAATCGCTTCCTAATTCTACAGTACAATGCTCACATCAATATTGAAAACCGATAAATACATGTATAAATAGGCTTACCATACGTCCCGGTTTGACCGGGATTGTCCCGGGGTCCCGGCCAGTTTGTCAATTGTCCCGGTTTGAAAATTGACGAGAGTAGTTTCCGTCCGGGCGAAGACGTTGTGCAAGCTAAGCTCCCGATTTTTAGTTAAATCAATAGAAAAGAGAGTTTGAAAGATTAAAAGTAATTTTTCATGAATGGAAAATTCAAAAGCTGCAGTAGTCACTTTGCACGAGTATACACATTCAAATGACTTAGGGAGCACAAAAATCCTAATGTGTGCTACACTTGCTTTCCTTCGAAAAGATGTAGAATGTTGCTGGTAGTATATCCATGGTCAAGTTCCAGAGGAAGAGAAACTCGATTAATTCTTTAATTGTTTCGTAGAACAATAGCTAGACAATGATTAGTGCCACAGGAGTTACGGAACTGCTACTTCCGACGTCATACAATGAATAATACCGTACAAGCACGCATCAGAAACTAAACAGCCACGTTGGAAGACCACATCCAAGAATAAAAAACATTATCAAATGTTTATGATCTGAGGCAGAGAAATGTATTCAGAACACGATGTAACGATGGAGTGAAATTTTTAAGCTATGAAAAGGACGAAAAAGTATACTGAATTGGATAAACTAAAAGATATGAAAAAGATTCTGAAGTTGGGATGTTTCTCAAGATCACGTCGTCCGTTCTACAAGTTGACTAATAAAAATAAATAAAAAATAACTTTCCTTTTTAATTTAGAGAGAGAGAGAGAGAGAGAGAGAGAGAGAGAGAGAGAGAGAGAGAGAGAGAGAGAGGGTGAGGGAGCGGCTATGCAAGTGTGTGTGTGTGTGTGTGTGTGAGTTTTATAAAAATTGTAACTTGGTAAACGTAGTTGGTAACAAAAAATACATTTAACGAATTATAAAAACATAAACACAATACAGGGTGGATGTACATACATCGTTGTTTGTGTGTTCGCAAGTGGGAGGTACTCTCACGTATCAAAAATTAATTACGTGTCTTATCTACTTGAGTGTTCGCAAGTGAAACGAGTTGCAAGTGCCACTGTTCGTAAGTGGGAGCACACCATCGTCGGCCGGATACGAAAAGCAGATTAATTTACCTGGTTTCTTCGAGACAAAAGCATCAACATGAATCAAAAAATTTAACTTGCAACCATTATTTTAGTAAAACGTAGATGATTGTGGGTATCATAGCTTAGGCTTTTAGAGCATAGGCTTGTACATTTATCTAGGATTTACATTATGTAGCTGATGATAGAAGTTCAAATGCGAGTTCCTGGTCCCTAAAAACATGGGTATCTCAGCTGGGAGAGTGAACTCCAAGACAAAATACTGATCCTTCAAATGTGTGCGTGTCGGGTAGGTATAGGCCTACTCTGGGCTCCTTAAAAAAGCTACTGCTAAAATAACAGTGATTTGTTCTAATTTTGTTTGCTACATAATAAGGTGACGCCGTATAACATTAAAATTTGGGTTTGGCAAAGATTATCAGAATTGGCACATTCAACAATTAAAAGTTTTGTACGAATGAGCAGAAAATAATGGTATTTAAAAGGAACTATAAAGACATATCTTATGGTCATAAACAAACCGTAGAAGAAATTACTATTGTAATCAGTATAGTCATATTTGGACAGGTGTAGAAAAATATGGAGAAGCTTGTACAGGTGTGTCGGTGCTGATGGGAACACACATAAAAACGTTTGTATGAGATTAAACGTATGTATCCAAGATAAATACCGTTTTATCTACAACAGGTGGCTTCGAAATATGAATTTGGGGATTTCCCTTTTATTTAGGGGGAATTGTTATAAGGTAAATACAGTACAACCTGTCACATCCGGACCTGTGATATCCGGAACCTCCCATATCCGGACGTATCTCCAAACTAATTTTTGCAATTCTGTAATTGTTAATTATATTAATTGAGATTTTGGCTACTTATAGAGATTTAATTACTGAACACAATGCAGTTTTCAGAATTGCTGTATATTTATTGGTTTTGAAGTTATCGCAGGTTGAACTGCAAAAATGAATCGACTAAAATTTACTCATCCGCCGCGTGTTTCACTGACGAAAGTAGAGCGAGATAGTTGCTATTATACCCTCTCTGTCTAGCGTACGGCGCAGGGCACAGTCTCCCTTTATGTACATAAATATGTAGGAAAAATAAGGAAAATATGTAGCTAAATATGTAATATTTAAGAAATATGTAGTATTAAAATACTTTCACATCAACAATATAACTTACATTTTACGAGAACATAAGAGTGCCCTCTTTGAAAGGTTTTGAAAATAATAGGTGCTTCATTTTAAACTTTTTATAATCACTTTCAAAACATGCAAATATATTTTGAGCAAAGTCAATGTAATCCATAAAATACTAATCAAGTTCGGGGCTGACACTAATCACCAGTTAGATTACCACTTCTGTTACAGAAAATAAGTTAACCCTCAGAATACACAGTATCTGAAAGTTCAATTCTTTGTTGAAGAGTTTACAATAAGACAGCATGCATAAGAAATGAATTACTTTTCAATTGTTTATTGTCCTTTAGAAAATTTATGAAAACATATTTTAGAAAACAGTATTAAAAAAGAAACCTTGATATTATAAAATTAACAACAACAAAGTATTTTACCTATGGATTTCTGTAGTATAGGACATGAGTATAAAGTAAAAAATTGAGAATTATTAACTATTTAACAAAGTATTTTACTAGGAGAGTTGAAATTACTATAAAATTAAAGGTAGATTTTTGACTTGAAAATCTATATTGTATATATATATATAAAACTCTACTATAACTCTGCATAAGAATAAAGTGTCCATGTAAGTTTTTTTTTCCACTGTTTAGTTGCACAATTAATTATTAAATACTTTTCTATATTGTCTGTTGACATGGACTGTCTTCGGTCTGAGAGTATGTTTTTATATATAGAAAAGGATCTCTCGACATCACATGTCGTCACCGGCGCATGTTTATATAGAGGAATCGTACTTGGAAGAATATTCTCAATCGATTCTACAGTTTCGCCGTTACATATGCGATAAATGGTATGTAAAGTTGAGTAACCAGGGTTTCTATTCAGCACAGCACTTAATTTAGTAGAAACTTTGTCACCGACTTCACCCTGCACAGCATTTAACTTGTTAACTGCTTCTTCAACTACTCCTATGGCCTCTTGGAGAGTTAGACCTGCAGTCTCCAGTTTCTTGATACAACTGAAATGCGTTTTGATGTACGAAACTGAACATATCACCTTAGAGTTGTTGAATGCAGACAAGGATTCGCTCGCTGACACTGCAGAATCGGGAGATAATGTTTCCACCACATACTTCACAGCTTCAAAGTTGTCACTGTAGAAATTTACGGCTTCGATCCAGGTTCCCCATCTTGTAATTACGGGTTCTGGAGGCAGAGGTGTGTCAGGTAGCCTTTGTTTGTAGCACTGGATACGGTAAGGAGCTTTCAAGAACACCTTTTTTGTTGCTGATATTAATGTATTTACTTCGGGGAAAAGGTCTCTGACAGTTTCAGCTACTCGATGCAATCCATGAGCCAGGCATGTAACATGTAGTAGGTTGGGGTAAAACACATTTAGAGAATTACCTGCTTTTAACATGTATGCTGCTGCATCTGTATACAACAGCAGTACCTTCTCTTCTTTAACACCATTTGGCCATAACAAACTTGGCAAAATACAGCTTTATCGTCAGTTGTAAAAGCACTGTCAATCTGTACCCATGATTTTAACTTAGATGACAAAGATGATGCGGTCGGTGCCATGATAAAACAAGGATATTTGTATTTAAAACTCTTAAGAACTTGCGTTGAACAATACCGCACACTATATTATTTAAGACGTCTTTTGTCCAACAACGAGAATCCGCCAAGGCAAGAAAAAGCAAGCGCGAAGTGTAGGCGAAAGACAAAACACTGACTTGACAATAACATCAACACACCACACTGCACACCAGATTGTTATTTACTTGTAGGCTTACACTCCGAGAGCGTCGATAATACTGGCGTCAAAAATCACATTGTGCCCTACAATAGCATAGAGTTATATGGATATTTGTTTGTTTAGGTAGATGGAATCCGTTGCGAGAATTGCAAGATCTGCGAAGAGTATTTATTTACCGCGGACAGCACGTTCTTTCCCCATCGAGCCTGCTGAACGTGCGAACGAAACGTAAATAAGGAGTGCGGCCGCGCATACCATTCTCATTAACATCCCGTGCAAAATGCCTTACTTGTCGCTTGAGCTCGTAAAAAATTTTACTTCTTGAAAGTAGAATCTATGTGTGCAATTGCAACAGATGCAATATTTTGCCTTTTCTTGTAATAAATTTAATTGGACCTGATTCTGATTAATTGCACATTTGCGCATCTGAGTAATGTTGTTATAGGCCTAACTATTTTTTGCCATTTCAATTTTCAAATTGAAGTAAAGTATAGTAAAATAGCTAAAATATGTAGAAATATGTAAGATGGAGTGAAATATGTAATATGAACAAAATATGTAAAAATATGTAAAATTAAACTCGCGGATAAGACACCTATTGGTATGATTCGCCGATATCTGGCTTTCCGTGTAAATGTGCACTCAGCATTCAAATATGTAATTACATAAAAATCCGGGCCTTAATCATCACCTACACCTGCATAAATATGAATGTAGGGGCTACTCATTACAGTATTCACTTCCCCTTCCTTTGTATTTTGATTTGACAGCATTACAGGATGTTTACACTACCTTGTAAGCACGTATGTTTCCCCTTCTGTTTTGTCCAATATACAGTAGATTTGATAGAAATTTTAAATGAAGAAGGAAACTGCTACTTGGTAAATTAATATGTATTGTGCTTTTAAAAGGAAAAGAGAGATAGCTACCGTTTTTCTAATTCTATCAGTAGGATAGAAAACAGATATAATATAAAATGTATGAGACCCCATTAATATTAAGTATTTATCTCTAAATCACCAGTCGATTGTCTCAAAATAATGCGAAAAATTGCGAAAGAAACTACCGTGTAGTTATTTTTATCTCGCAAGGGTGTGTACGATGAACTATAGAAAAGAAACTTGTAGATACATGTTTTTAAACAATGCCGTTTGGTTGCTAATCCCCGACCTTATAACTTTTTTATATACTTGCTTTTGTATAGAAAAGTCTTATGAAGTGAAAAGAAATTAGTAAAAGAGAATGGAAAATTCCAGGGTGAGGAAGAATATTTAACGTTACGAATTATAAAACGAAGGAGATATTACAGCTGCAATAAAGAGCAGGCAACGAATTATATCAAGGGCTCAAGAGAGAAGTAACGCAACGGAAGGCTGATTGGAATTCCTCAACTTAAATGTGAAGGAGGTATTGTATAAAATTAATACTACCTGTAACTACCGCAGACCTTCCTTTGTCATAAACCGTCTCCTCACCATTCCCGATGGACCTCCTCACAGAAACCCCCGCCAACGGAGAAATAGAAATAATTAAGTCTCTTCGTCATACTTACTACACCTGGCTTCCTTATTGATAACTTAACATCTTAAATTTTCCTATCTACCTATCCGGTCTTTATCCCTCTCCTTTGTGCCTCCCCGCCTTACCTTGACGCCTCTCTGACACCTCCCTCCAGCTTTGGCGTCCTGCGTTACTCGACCTCGTCTTGGCTGTCGTTTGACTTATACTTTTATTATGGCTCTACCATCACCCATTTGGCTCTGCACACTACGTAAACACACAAATACACATTCATACACTACACTCTATCCTGAATGCCTCCACCTACTTCGCCACCGGTCCGCGCTGCGCTGGCGTGCGACTCCTCTAAATCTCCAATCGGCGGAAGGGTGCTTGCCCCAGATCAGCCTGAGTCTTATCCTCTGAGACAAGTCTCAGACAACGCAAAAAAAGGTATAATATTATAGCCTACTGTCTACTATGACTGTGAGACGCGAATATGACAGCAGATACGCAAGAATGTAGGAGGCTACAGAAGAATAAAGGAACCGTCCAACTTCGGATATTATGGCTTAAGTAATCATATTAGAAAGGATTATTACAATTTATTTTATACACCACACAATATATGTGATAATTTTAATTTTTTATTTATCTATAAATTTTGAAACGAATTAAGACCTGTATTAACATCAACCGTTGTGTATATAATTCTTTTCACTCAGACTTTTCACAAAGTTTAGTGATATATTAAAACCATGTGTAAGATAATCAATTTTTGTGAAACCTATAATATACCCATTAAATAGTGTAGACTAGACAAGTATGATAGTAGCTTAATACAGTCTTTTTTCCGGGATGAAAGGGAAATTATAATATTGTGCGCTTAAGAATGAAACTTTTTTTGTTACTAGACCAACGTTTATGAAAATCTATTTGGCTTCATTTCTCAGATTGTAATAAAATTGGAATCAATTATAGCCTATATCAAATTAAAAATTTTTGCCAAAATTATTTGTTACTAACCAAGTTTACTTTATTTTCTTAACCGATGGATTTTTGCATATCAAATTCCGTTTATTAGACATCGATTTTTCAATATAAAATTAGTCTCTAGATTACTGATTTGCGTTAATGCGTCCAAGAAAAATAGTAGTTTGATAAACCTTATTACTAACTTTTAATGTTTGTTTACATACGGCGTTTTCAAGAAACTGTAACAGTGTTAGAATAAATAAGCCTACTTAAAAATTTGATTACATACCTGCACCTAGTTTCGTATACAGAAGCAGTGTAAAAAGTATTTTGTAAAGCTTTCTTACAAAATTATAACATAACTGAAGCCGAAATGATGTTTAAGATTTTGCACGTTAAGTCATATGAAGTTTACTTAAGAACCTGTTACGTTCAGACTTCCTGAGATACAGTTATTGAGAAGAACAAGAGTAACAGAAAGAAAGAGAGAGAGAGTGAGAGAGAGGTCAAAGTACATGATGTTTACTACAGTTGGCTACTTATAAGGAACTTGAAAATAATTAAACTTATTGTAATGTAGAAAGTTAACGAAACATGAACCAAAAGCGAGGATTATGTGCAGCAGACTCAAGAGTTTTATTAACAGGATCCAAACAGCCTTTGGTGAAACGATTATTACGTTAAATAATTTATTCGCAATTAAGAAGTGGTACATTTTGAAGAAAGGAAAAAACCGAGGATGAGGAACTTATAAGTTGCTATTAAAATATGTAACTTACCTTTTGGATACCTAATTATTTTACAAGCAAGTTACGGAAACTATAAAAAAAAATTAATTCTTAATATATAAGCCTTCACGTATTATTTCAAAAAAATTAGATTAGTGCTCACTGTGATATACGAAAAGCAAAAATATAATTAATGTAACATTACAACTCTTCAACTCTGTAAGATATAAACTCTTCTGCTTCTGCAGGTTGTTATTTATATTATTGGTACTTGTAGAAATTTTTATTAATCAGAATGGTGAATAAATGTCCAACGGATGGGAGTCAACTTGAAACATGTTGCTTCGGTACTACTGTATACCAATAACTGCATAACTATATTCTTACAAATGATATTCGGTATGAATGAGAATAATTAAAAATTCGTAATTCTCTCTCCCCCGTCTCTCTTCTCCCCCTCACTCTTTCTCTGTCAATTTTCCCCATCTACCTCACTAATAGGGGCAAACCTCACTACTACCTTTAATTAAACATGACTACCTCACTATTAATTTCCTTTTATTTTCATTAAGTTAGCACGGCAGGTCCTTCTGCGACTGCACTCAAAGCGCGCCTCTTTAAGTGTTTGTTGAAATGTTACACTGCTACAAACAGATTACTCAAGTTTGAATGTGTAGTCTGTACGAACACAATGAATGATTAAACAAACAGGCACAAACAAACAGTGAAGGATTGTGTGTAACACTGAAATTGTTGACAAGAAAAAGAAGAAACTGTACGAGTTGGCGCGCGTGCGTGTGCGCGCGCGAGAGAGAGAGTGAGTGAGTGAGTGAGTGAGTGAGAGGACTGAAAGAGAGAAACATGGGCAGAGGTAAAAAAAATCTGTCGCATTAAATTCACGCCAACAACATTCTTAATGTCGTAATGACACAACAGTCTTTGTTTACGAAAATTACTACCGTCGTCACGACACAAATATACAGATCTAATGTGTGTTGGCAGGCTGACGCGTTCGTACTACTAATTCATTCGAAGGCTGTATTCACTCCTGTCTGTATTAAAATAATACAAATGTTGTTTTATAGTAATAATATAATAATAATAATAACAACTATCACGATTTGTAGGCTTAGGCATTCATAACATAAACAGTTTTCTAACGTTCCCTCCACTCAAAAGACTTCTACGAACTTTTTTTAACCTATTGATTTTACTCCATTTTTAATAATTCACCAATCTCTTCAGTTTATAACTTACTGGTTACATGTCGGAGTCATGTGATAGTATGAAACTTTTATTGAGCAGAATTCAGTATGACGGATATTCGTGGCATACCTACGGAGATGTGAAAGTAACGTAGTTATACTTCGATTGCAGCTTGGATTCACTAAATTCTGTTGCCTTCTGTACGAGCGGGTAAATTCTATGCAGGAATGGGAAAATTATTATGTAAAAAAAAGCAGTGATCATTAAAGACAGAGGCACTGAGTGTAGGAGATCAGACCGTTGTAGGTCAAGTACTAGTAAAACCTGGAAAAGCTTATCGTTCACTACTACATATTAAGTAGGTTTAATGAAAATTATGTAAATGGAACGGATGTAATTTCGAAACTGTTAATTTCCTTCAAGTGTGTACTAAAGTAAAGAATGTTACAATTTATAAGTTGGTAATTACACCTGGTAATGCTAACAACCAGTAGCCTACTGATTCGAATGTGTGTGTGAAGAGGGCTTTTGAGTCGATAATAACGCTATTACCTACTTGACACAGAAATTCCCGTGTCACCTGCATTTTGTATTATGCAAACGTTCGGAGCATGTAAATTTTTCAACAACATTGTTGGAGTGCCAACCTTTAGAATGAACCGTTGTGGCGGAATGCAAGATTGATTTAAAGAATTCAAAAATTCTTGGAGATAGTACACTATATTTTCAATATTAAATACGGTGTTAATAGATTCTTCGGACTTTTTATTATCCCCAGAAAATTTTTCCAAACTTGTATCATTATTTTCCTTCACAGATTCGATTCTTTGGGAATAACCACTTGTAATTTTTATCAAGTAAACACTTGACGTTTTGCACAGAATTTAGCAATTAATACAGTGTTGTACTATTTACTATGTCCCAGTTTTTCGTCAATTTCTGTGAAGCTATCGTCATTAGGAACACTACCGTCACCGAGGTGCAGTAAGTTTGTAGAAAAATCACCATCTCCTCCTCCTCCTAAATGGGCTCTCATATTGCTTTGCAAATTTAGTCTGAATAGCATTCCACATCGCCGAGGACTTTAAACACACTGAGACAATATCATCGCGGGTTCCTCTTGCAGTTACCGGTAATCTCTAGCGAGAATCCTCTGAAATAACAAATGTTACGCTACCCACTAATTTGTTACAATTTCTTAAGTCTTGGAGAGTTTGATTGACCGTTTCTATACAGTCCACAAATCGCCTTCGTTTTACCGTTCATGATTAGTTTCCGTTTTGATCGCTCTTTCTTTTGTCATGCCTCCTCTTCAATACGAATTGCTTTTTTAATAGGAGTCAGTGAGAATACTTGACTTTTTCTTCTTGGCGCATTTCTATTTTATTTTTGCAGTCGCTTTCGGATAAGGGCGAATTTATTCTGGTGTCAATTGTGATAAGGTATTAGCAGATGTCTCGTTTATTTCCGACGTGGGAGGTCCGGCTACTGTGGTCTCTTGACAATCTTTTGTTGGTGTTAATCTTCCTTCATAATTACTTTTGTCTCCTATCTCTCTGTCAATTACAGGTGAACACAGAAACTCTTCGATACTGAGTATATTTTCATTTAATGGCCAAATTCCAGTTGAACTAAAACCTGCTGTCAGTTAGATGGTGTAGCTGCCTTTGAAAGAGCATCTTTTGCTAGCCCAGGTATGTCATGGTTTTACCTGGGTTTATTGTCATCCAGCTCTCAGCGGCTGCACCGAAACAGGCCATATAAACACTTGTCTAATGGCTGAAGTCAGATTGTAACGGGTATGAGGTATAAACTGTTTCATAAATAGTAAAAAAAGAGAGGCTGTAATTTATCTTGATGGATGTGCTACTCCAATACAACCTGCTGGTCCATAAATAATCAAAGTGATATCTACATAACACTCTGTGGATATAACGATAAGTGGTGGTTTCCAGCTGCCATCTATGAAAATACCACTGGTTTCACCCTTTTCCAAAGGGGTAACCCTGCTGACTTGTTTATTTCCCTTCAAACTGACAACTTTGTTAGGACAGTGCACTGTCGTTATGCTGCCTGGTTTCCTTCACATTCCAAATATTGTGACAGTAAAAATGAAGGCGACTTATCACAGAATTCCAATATTGAAGAAAGTTTTATGTTATGTTTATTAAAACTAAATGCTATTGCAAAACTTGTTGTTTCAGCCTCTCTAAAAGACAACCTTGAATGTCGCTGCATGAAGCCAGTAAAACAATCTTTTACCGGCCCAGTTCACCAGAAAATCGACATTATTTGCAAACACGTATTCGGAGGCTAACATACGAATATTCTTAGGGTACAAACCATAATAACTAACAGAATAGTGCAGATCATAACACAGAAATCTGATTTTTCTTTTTGTTCTTTCCTAAATACAAGTTGTGGAAAACGCCGAGTCTTTGTAGGGTTTGTGAGCTACATCGCCCCAGAAAGTTTTTCACTTGTACGTTTGAACCAAATATGAAAAAAAGAAAACAGAACAAAATGTTTTACTTACATTGTACCAACATACCACTTTCCTTCTGGTGAAATTGAAGGTACACCTTTAATTTTAAAATTAGTGGCTGAAGTGTAGTGCTGCTGGCCACTCTACCTTTAGTGCGTGTGTCGAACACTCACTTTAGGCAACCTATTCTACCTCCTAAATTTCCTAGGCGGCATAAAAAGGAGCCATTATTACTATTATCATTTTAAAAATTTTAGTTTTTTAGGATTTAATAAACACGTAATCTTCATTATAGGATCACAAGTAACTGACACATAATTAATTCTGAGATCTGTTAGGTTATGAATTAATTTTCTTTTAAAAGTTATAGAGAAACATAACTTGCCCTCATGTTGCCACATTGCTTTTGTATTAGTATGATTCAATTGTACACTTACCATGGATCCAACAAAGTACGTAGCTGTAAACACCCATAGCAAATTAGTGACAAAAAGGTTGCTTTACACGTTCTAAAATACAAAAGGGAACAAAGACTCATTTTACTGTACACTGCTATAATCAGACTGGAGGAGCATGTACTACAAGCTATAACAAAAACGTTATACAGTTGCAGAGGTGCTGCGACTAACGGACACTTGAAGAAGTACAAAGTATCAACTTATGTCTCTCTGCTCTCACCTATATGGTAATACTGTCTTATAACGACTGTTAAACAAATCAAATGTATTGTATACCTTTATATGTGTATTTATACACAATATATCATAAACGTTTTTTGTGGCAAAAATACCTTTATATGTGTATTTATACACAATATATCATAAAAGTTTTTTGCGACAAAAATATCTGTCAAATTTTTGTATGTTGTAATGGTACATATAACACTACCAACACCAGCGTACCACAAATAAGTTGAAAGCCACTACAATTAAGAATACCTACAAGGTCAAGCATACGATCATGGATAAAAAAGGAAGTATCATAAGCCAAAACCAAGTGAATTAAAATGAAGAAGGAATTACCAGTAAATGTGCAACTAAAGAAGATAAAGCAAGACTAACGACGAGACGACATACATAATTACCCAATGCATCAAACAGTGAGAAGGAAACCCATTAAAGACAAAATCAAGAAGAAACCTATTAACCGTGAGAAGGAAACCTGTGAAAACGCCATGAAGAAACTTATTAAGAGGGAGGAAGGAAATCGGTGAAGAGAAGAAGAAAATATCCAGATCAAACACAAAAAAGGGAGATAACATGAATTATAATGAACTAACATATGGCAATAAAAGAATTATTATAACAGAAGAAAGAATAAATGGAATAAACAACATGATTTAAACCCCTAAGCTGCAAAACAAATTGACACTTGACCAAAACTTATTAAGTGAATACCTTCCTTGACAATGTAATACAAACAATAATCAATAAGAATGAATTATTGAACATAAAAAGTAACAAAGAGAATGAATAATAATAAGTTCTTAGCTAAATTATGTGTAGACATGAAAAGCGGGCTATGTCCAAAACACCAATGACCAATTGTAAAGTGGAATTGATATTAGAAATAACCACTAATTACCAATAGTAAAGACTGTAAAAGATAAACAAAATGTAATCTAATAATAACCAATAGATATACCAGTACTACATAAAGTCAAATAAATCAAATGTAATACAGAAACACAAAACCGACAATAATCCATTGTTGTATATTATAACTATATGCTTGCCATAGAATGGATGCATGATGAACAAAATTATCTTGTAAACTTATCATAAAAGAGTAGGAACTAAACCAACAACATTGAATGAGGCAGAATACTATTCGAATAAGTAAATTCAAGGATTATAGCCACCCAAATACTAATAATAACAATAATAATAAATAAACCATGTTGACAGCTAGATGCAAGTAATCTTGGTTACTTTAAACCAAAGCAATTTTCAGTATAAATGCAGAATGAACTACTGCACAATAATAACAGTGCTATCAAAACAATGATAAGAGATATTCAAGCAATAACGAGAATAATTTGATAGGATTACAACCCATATAAAAAGGTAACTTCCTAAAGTATAGTAAACTCACTTAACAAACTATAGTTAAGGTAATAAAACCACAAGATGAAGAAAAAGGACACTATCAGAAGTGACAATGACCAATGCAGTATGCATAGGCCATAATAAAATTTTATTAACTATTAATGTTATAATAATATTAAGTATCATGTACATGTTGTGTTTATGTTAGTGTCTATACAGGAAAGTACAGAGCAACTCACCGCAGCTAATAATAGAAGAGTCAACGCAACTTCTTCAGAATCGAACTCATGAAATGGAACAAAAAACATTCTAAACTATTTAAACAAAATTAATAAACGATGTCAAAGAGTAAGTAAACCGATTTATTCATATCGGATTCAATAATAGATTGAATTGGGTAGAATAAATCAATAAACCAAAAATTACTAATAAAAACCAAAACGTTAAGAATAATAACAAAACAGACAATCTCGTCCTGCTAAAATGTTCATACACACTTTTTAAGAGAAAATTACTTAAAACTTCGAATCTAACAAGAAAAATATTGTGTCGAGTATTCATAATGCAAACCCTTAGATATCAAATATGAAATGAAAATATAAGTACCAAGTAAAATGTATATTCTATAGCCGGCAGAATAAGGGAAGGACAAATAAAATAGAGGCAGGATATCAAGAGAATGGAAAACATGGGACTACCTAAACAAGTAATAAGATACAGACCTCAGGGAAGACGAGATATAGGTAGGGCAAGGAAAAGAGATGCCTTCAGTGAAGGCAAAACAGGCTGTAATCCTATACCTTGACGTGGAGAAGATTCCTAATACTTAATAGCACACTTAAGAACAAAATATTGGTATGGAGAATCATACGCGACTTCCATGTTCTAAGATTTATATTTAAAATCATTTTCGAAATGAAATATTTCCATTGAAACTACTTCTTTCTACTTACTGCTTCAGCCACTTACTGTGGGCACTAACGTATACCACCTCACGTTATCGCACTTGATTTTCACTGATGATGGAAGTCGATGGCACTGGCGAAACGTCTGGTTTTGCAGAAAACATTGGTCTACGGCCAAACAGGCCGGGAAGGAATTTTAAAAACAAACTGCTTCTTTGTTGTCAATAACGTAGTACATATATACAAAAAATTATCAGGTAAACTATTACGTTACAACAAAAAAATGTTTCAGGTAAACTACCCTTTACCCGTAACCGATCTTCACCAAAATCAACAGGCCTTGAGTCCTCTATAACTCGGGCACATATGTAAAAAAATATCTGATTCTGTTTGAATTTACGGCAGTTATCGTTCGTCATGAAAAAATTTCTCTTGTTACAACATAAAATATTGCAGGTAAACTACCCCTTTATCTTAACCGATCTTCACAAAAAACAATAGGTCTTGAATACTCTACAATTCAGGGCTGTATGCAAAAAATTATTTGATTCTGTTTGAATTTGCGGCTCTTATCGTTTGCCATAAAAAATCTAGACAGACACACAGACACTTTTCGATAAATTACTTTTTTTCATGTTTTGAGGGTAGTATAATCAGAATCTGCAAAAATCTCTAACACGATTTTTTTTGCCATCACCATACTTCCATTTCCTTACGGAACATGAAAGTAAAATCAAAGTAAAATTCTGATGGCAACAAAAATCAAATATTCTATCAAAAATTGGGGATATACATTTTTGGTAGGTATTTGGTAGGTCTACTTGCATTGCACAAGGAATGTGTTATTTTCAATAGGTTATTGATAAAAAAAGACTTACAAGTACATTGATTTTTATTACAAAATTTATACAAAACAGTTTCAATTCTAAGGTATCAATAATTAATAATTATTAAGGATAATGAACAAATTATTTCTTCATAGAAGATACATAAAACCATTGCAAAAATAATACATATCAGACAAATATTATTACAACAAAAATACCACACAGACATTTGGGCTTTGTTACTTTATCAGTAACTATAAGATTACATTCATAAAGTACATAGAATATTTATTTACAAGAACATAATTACAAAAAGTGAAAACACCTTTGATGAAATAAACATTTTATTTATTACATCAAACATAACTAAACTCAGATGACAATATAAATGAACTAAATATAGGTTTTTCTGCGAGGGAGTGTAGGATTGATTAGGGGTTCAATTAGTTGAAATTATTAAAAAAAAAAGCATAAACTATAAATAGAAAAACTAGACTGGTATGTTTACAACAAAATGAAAACTTCAAGTTACATTTAAGAGATATTCCGTGTCAAATCAACAAGTGCTACAACCTGACCCTCTTAGATTTATTTGAAATTAAGTATGCATGTAGTATTCATAAATAGTAACACAAATCAATTTTTCCACATTTTTCTGACGAAAGGTTACTGAGTAATGGGTGCTCAAAAATGAAAAAAATAAATAAAATTTTTGACTTGCGCAACAATATTGATTTGTTCACAACTTGTGTTCTAATTAAGCTAGAACAATGACATCGAGTTCATTTGAAAGCTCTTTTAAAGGGCTTTCATATGATATAAAACATAATTAGTTGAAAATATATATATTTTTTATAAACACATCATTATTGCATTTACTGAATTTTGAAAAACTGTATTTTTAAAATTCTCAAAAAAATATATGTGAAAGATATTGTTTTCCTCTACATATTCTGAAAGTTTCAACTTGGGATGAGCATGGGATCACTATCAAAAGTAATTTTATTTTTATCACGATTCTGTAAAACGTCATTCAGATCGGTGAATTATTATTATTTTTATTTTCCTACCTGTGACAATTTTTCAGAATCATAGTTGGATTTATTACTTGGCCTACAAAATTGTACTTTTCTTTCATACAAATAACTGTGTTTTAAAGCTTAGCACTAGCTAAATTAATAGCTCAAAATTAATAAATTGACCTACATATCTAAAATATATATCTTAATACAGTGATCCAGGTTTTCCGTGTACAAGCAAAAAAATCTCATTTTAAAGACTATATACAAAATGGTTGGTTGGTGTGACTATCTCCCATCTGTTTAGTATTTTGTCATCGGATAATATTCAGTCAGCTGTTGTCAACTGTTGTTGAAAGTGACCTCTACATTTTCTTTTGGTGTGACATAGCCTATAAAGTGAAAAAAATGTGATTAATTCTGAAATGTTGTGTTTTGAAATTAGCTTAAAGGTACTTTTGTACAATTCTCACAACAGTGTATAAGTTTATATGCCTACAACCAGTTAATATTGTAACGAGACATATGAGCCCAAATATTTCAGTAACCCAAAATATTAACACATGTCAATAATTGAGTGAAAGAGACAAACCAAGTGTTTCTTCTAAAAGGCCAAGCATGAAACTACATGAGCTACTCATCACCAAGGATAAACTCACAACAATAAGAGTTAATAAAACTAATGGTAACTAACAAGTGAAATAACATTATAAGAAAAAGAAGATGCACCGAACAATGGTTGTACCACAGGAACCAACAACCCAATAGTTTTCGGTCAGTAAGGAACCAATGAAGACAAGGAAGAAACATACTACGAGAAAGACACCTAACAACCATGGTATAAAATATAGATTCCAAGAGCCAGTCAACTATAGAACATCTTACCCGTATATGCAATGACTGAACAACTTACAGATTGAAGAGATGGACAAGAACTGACTAACTGAGATGACCAATATTGTAACGCAACAGAAATGCTAGCACTCAAGTTACATAAAAACAAGGTTCACAGAATAATAAACAAGTCAATATTTAACCCCATGATAGAACAAAGATCTAATAATTATATTTATAATCATAGATAAAGGTAAATAAGGATGCAAGGTAATATTAACAAGAATAACCGAACCTGTAAGTTAGACAATAGTTGATGATATATGTTTAATGAAAAACAAACAAAAAATGAAACAATAATTTACTAATAGCAAATAAGAATTTTGAGTTAAGAGGTATTGTTTTGTGACAACAAATGTTATGATAAAGTTTATGTTATGTTATACCAAATATGTGTTGAGTTAATGAAAGATAATGAAACAAGATGTATTATTCAATGACTGTTGTAGAATGAAGTGTGAAGCAGCTAATTAACGTTAATAGATTTGAATTTTCTTATATGTGATCCATAGGTCAAGATAAAATTGTTATTAGATATGGAAAAAATAATTGTTTATGTAAATGTTAATAGTTAAGATTTAATTATATGTATGAATTTATGTAAAAGGGGCTATAGATGTGTACCAGTTATAAACACAGGTAGATCTGTTTACAATAAAAGGCCTAACAGCCAAAACTACTATATAACCACTCATAACATAAAGGTTAGGTACATCAATTAATAATAATTAATGAATACGATTTGAAGAGCTAGAAAAAACATTAAATTAATAATGATATATAATAAAATTTATACAAATTATGATAATACCATAATGCCATGATATCGATTAATAACATTTAATATCGAAAATGGATTAAATATAAAAAAAGGAAAAAAACCGGCTTATATCAAAAAACCAGCAGAATATGTGTAGAAAATAATAAACCAACTATCGGTAAAGTTACATTCCGATAGGATAGCAAATTGATAAGGAATAGACAAAAAATATATGAAATAAACACTATATTCAAAACATGTGGAAGGAAGAAGTCGTGTGTTGCTAGGGACGACAGAAGAAGAGGAAGTTGTTAATTTGACAATAATTGCTTTGATGATCTGAATGTGATGAGATTAAAAAACCCAAGAATTATCTATTTAATCGGAATATTTTAAATCATCAGACACGATTATAAAACACAAAATCCTAATGACAATGTTTATGACTATCACCAGTACAGTTTAATCCAAATAACACTACAGTATGAAATCACAATAGAGAATAAATAACTGGATTATACAAGGAAGAACTTGAACTGTCCCATATCCGAAGGGAATTGATGATATATTAAACCAAATAGAAAGAATTAACAGTATCACAATTAATAATATTCACTACACCAGAAGTTATAACCTTTCAAAAACACGGAACAACACTAATTGCTTCAACCAAGAGAAGAACGTATTTGGATCCTGGCGTTGCAGAAGAAGCATCAATCGGGCTGTAAACCAATCCACAAAGCTGTAATTCCGAAGTGGACAGGAGAAGAATTCCATTCTATTAAATCGAAGAAAGAAAATCGTACGGCATAATTGTCCAGAACAGTAAATTTATCAATCAACCGCCTACACGATTGGCTTCGTTCTAGTCTAGTAAATTATTATTATATTAATCATACTAACTACACAACACTTTAAATTTGTAAATCTTGCATTCTTATCTATGTATTTTTAATCTTCCCCACAGTTACAAGAACCTTCACACCCTGAATTAAATTAATTACAAATTAAAACACACTATATAACTAAATTTAAATAAAGTATCAGAATAATCAACAATCGATTCATACAATCTATAGCTCAAGCATATGTTAATTAGAACATATATTATTCAATGTTAAAGAAGTAAACAAATAAAGAACCTTTATATATTTTCAAAATCTTGTTATTTGGAGTATGGTTTAATGAGCTAGGAATAAAAAAGTAACTGAATAAGTATAGAATAATTGGTTAACATAAACATTGAAATAACCTATAAGTTTCGTTGAGCCGATACTACAGCGCTTATAGCGGAATTATCTGACACCAAAGAGAGAGAGTAAAAATACAAAATTAGACAGAATTCTCTTCAAGGTATAATAGGGTTGAACGGAATTATAAAATAACTTATTAATTATTTAAGTTACAGGTACACAAACACTGATAGTTTTTAGAGAGCTAAGTTAATAATTAATTACTTACATCAATACATCCCACAACTCCAAATATCTCCGAGATTTACATAATTAAAATAATTCAAAACACATTGGCATAGGTGTATGTACAAATTGACAAACACAACAGTGGGGTTTTAAGGAGAGGAAACCCATTCCTGTACAATATACAACAGATAATATTATAAATGTATAGGACAAGATATGTTATAAAATAATGAAAGTAACTAGACTGTTAACTGAATAGAAGCTGTGAATAAAAGCATAGTAACATGTTATGCATAGCACCCATGTAACATAAAGAAGTATTAAAATTGTCTCATAATAATAACAAATATTACTCAAATAGTCAAACAATCATGTAAGATAAGAAAAGGCAATAACTAAAGAGTTATTAGTTATCATTAATAAAACCAAACTTGAGAAAATAAGGTTAAAAGAATGTAAATTTGTATCAACCTAACATACACATTGTTGGTACAAATTTCACCTAAATTCACATCTATCAGTAGGAAAAGCCTACCTAAACCAAAATGTTTTGTGCCTTAAACCAAGAAGAACTGATAAGCTTTCTACAGGTACCAATATAAGATACCCAAAATGGATTTTAAATAAGAATTTAAGTAAATAAAGTGAACCAAAACCGACCAAAAGGGGATTCACTAAGTAAAACGTGAACAAAACCACTTTATAATACCAAATAGAAGTAAAAGGTTAATGTCTATACCACAAGTAAGGTGTAATGCCACTATTGTAATAGTATAAGAATATTATAAGAAAGGACATAATGTATTATAATCGTAATTAAGAACACCTGTCATGTGACACTAGGTGTAAGTAATGTTAGTCAATGATATACACTAAGGGACAGACCAGTGTACAAAAAACACTAAACCAATTATAAAGAGACTACTATGATTAAACTATTGTAACTAAATAATAGTAGAAAGAGATAAAAGAATACCAAATAAGAATGGAAATAAGTGTACACCTCATAGTGCAAAATAGAGGTCAGAGAGACATAAATATATAAGAATACAGCAGTTCTATAAGGAGAAATTTACCTCCAAACTTATAAATTTTGCACAATCATCTGGCGATATAAGAGCTTCTACAACAATGGACTCTGTAACAAAGAAAGAATTTTAGCTAACAGAGAAAAATAATTATCATTGCCAGTATCAACAAAAGTGCAAATTACTAAATGAAATAATTGCAATTTTATGGGAAATAATGTTATTAAACTAATTATGTACTTTATTAAGAACTTTTGTTTTCCAGCAGCTTCCAAAACTCTTTATATAAAAAATAATATAAACAAACTTATTTAGAGCTTCTAACAATACTTATCTTAAAATTATCATATGATTATACTTTCCAAAGGAAGCCCCTGATTTGAAAGCATTGACACATAATACTACTAATTAAAAATGATTCCAACTACTATGTTACTAAATTTTCTCATTTAAAATGTAAATGGGACTGTTAATAACTTTATATTGTTGTCATTAACAAGATAAAACAATCATTAATGGCTATTTTATCACAAACTTCAAAATCTCCTATAAAGCTTGCTCAATGAAATAGGACATTCCTGATGCAGAAAATTAACTTTTCCATAACACAAATTAAATAGGCTAACACCCAAACAAAAAAATGCTTTGAAAACAAAACATTAATGAAATATGGTATGAATTAATTGTGCTACATTCAAAGCTGATTTTCTTAATTGATTTAAAGTACCTATACAAGTCTAGTTTGTCAAGTAAAGATAATTTAGGTAAACCTAACACTACATATGAAACAAACATTAAATCAAATATGCTAATGTTACAAAATTCACAAACAGAAAAAAAAAATTTTTAATTATCTATAGGCTAAATTGCTTTGATTATATTACCTTCTCCACTTCATATGTTTTCCACATCAATATCATCTGATGTCGATACTACTGATGGTGCAATAATAGTCATTTTTTCCCAGTCAATTCTGGAAAGTTCAGGAGGAACCTGAAAGATCATTACAAAACTCATACATAATTTTTCACTAAGTTAATAATTATAATAATATTAAGCTAATAATTAAGAGAATAATTTATTTTCTTAACCTAGCACAATATTTGTAGGTTAGCACTTTGAATTTACAAAAAGTTAATGGATTTTGTGTAAATTTCTAAAAAAAATTAAATTTACAGCATAATCTAGTAGTTATTTTATAGTAATCTATTTTAATTTAAATGAACTCAAGTCACTATTGCTTGGTTACATCCCTGCACTGAAGATTCCTGAAAAAAATTTCTAATATAATCACACAAACTCGAAAAACAAAAACTGTTCAAATGATTAACATTGAATAATATAATCCTGATTATAACGGTATTATAACTAGCAAATACATTACGGATAATTCATCCATTCTCCGTATCATTTAAATCTACTATTAAGTATAACACACCCCATAAAATTTAGAATATTAAGATACTAATTTTTTAAAATTTCATGTGATATTAGTTGAGTATCATTTAGGAGGTTAAACAATATAAATACAATTCTACACATTAAGTTACAGATTATAAATACAGATAATAAGAAATTAAATAAAAATAACACTATAGGCCTACATCAATTATCGGGTTTAAGAACCTGCTGCTGTAAGCAGTGATAATTTTAGTTTAGTGAGCTTTAATCAGACTTGCATGCAATAATAAATTTTACATAAGATAAAAGAACGATGCTTTCTTTAGTCACCAGCAAAACCTTTTCTGTCTGCAAGTTAATATTATAAAATTTAAAAACAGCACAATTTTATTAAAAAATTTAATCGAGATTAAAAAGCTTTTTAACTCAAAAATTAAAGAAGTCACAGTTCAAATTCTCTTTTCACTTTTTCTTTTACCTGACAAATGTTAGTCCTTAATTTTTAAAGCAGAGCTGTGTTAAAATAAAATTTTTATGTCAAATAAATTACAATTTAATGGACTCGATGTTATGAAAGTAACTATGTGTACAAAATATTACAACAGTTTGCTTCCGTATTACAGTAGCCATAGGCCTATATTATAAATTTTGTTATATTAGGTGTTAAAATTAACCTTAACTTATTAAGTCATATCTTATTTAATTAATTACGTTTCTCTGAAAAATCCTGAATTTGAAAGTATATTTAGAGTAATATAGTGGGACTGAAGAATAAAATAAAATATGTTAACTAGTTAAATACGAGCAGAGTACAAATTAAATATATTATGGTAAGGCCTACCATCTTGTGTTAGGTAGGACCTCATTTTACGAATAAAATGACTTACAAATTGGATACATTACACAAATATAGGTAGGCCTATTTCATTTTTACAATTGAAAACGTACGCAGTCTAGCTAATATTTCTATAGGCTAATGGGTGTACTCAGTAGGAACTCAAGGCTTAGTACTTGTCTACAGACATTTTATACTTCATATCAAAGCCATAGATTAAATTACTGGCAAAAAATTTAGGCAGAATTTACGAACAAAATTTAGCATAAATTTCAGGCCTAATCTACCACTCAAACTTACTTGATCAGACACTTGTGTGTGTCCTAAATCTTGTGAAATTCGATCGCATACATTTTCCGGAAACAGTCTTACATCTGTAAGAAAATTAAAATTATGTAATGTTCATACATGAATCACCATAAAAGTAATAAATGGAATTTTTTTAGAGTAGACAAAATAATTGTCAGACTTACAGGAGTATCTATAATAAAAAAAAATATTTAATTATATGCAGTCAGTGCCCTCACATGGACTTTTTTTAAAAATCAGTTAATTAATCTTATTTTTAAGTTAACTAGAGTTTAAGGGGTGATTTTATACACCAAATATAAGGTAACATGAATAAATTAACACTGAATTTACTACGTTCCCAGTCAAATATGAAAGTAAAGTATGAAAATATATGTAGACATGCACTATTGGTGTAAGTTCTGGAGCTAAAGATAATTCAACTGTGATACAGAACTTAGTCTATTATACTTAACACCCAGGCCTATAAACTTTTGATCTTTTTCTAAAAGTAATTAATTTTATTTCAGAGTTAGGTTAGGCTTACAGGCTAATCCGCAGTAAGTTTAGCTAAATCAGTTATATTATCATAGGCCAGACTTAATCTAAATAAAATTATTCTGTGTAAAGGTATCAGTAACTTGATATTTATACAGAATAAGCATTTAATACAGAATACATATTTCATTTAACTGGAGTCAGTTCCCTCACAGGGTCTTTTTCAAAAATGGGTTAATTAATTTTATATTTTTAGTTGATTAGAGTTAAGGGGTGCTTTTATACACTGAATATAAATAACAATTAAAACTATATGTACCTTTTTTTGCTGTACGTCTCCTAGGCCTACTTTCACAGTCATCTGAAAAGTAAAATATGACAATTGATGTAGACATGCAAGTACCTGGAGCTAGAGACAATTTACTGTGATAAAGAACTTAGCCTATTATACTTAACACCCAAGCCTACATAACACAAACAAATTTTGATTTTTTCCTAAAAGTAATTCATTTTATTTCAGAGTTAGGTTAGGCTTACAGGCTATTCCGCTGTAAGTTAATCGGCTAATGCCCTGCTAGTTTGCTAGTTTTGTTAACATAATTAATCTTTCAGCGAAATCAGTTCTATTATCACAGGAACTTTGCTGTTGTTAATAATACATCAGCACAAAACTAACTGGAAGTTTATTCTAGTCCTAGGGTTATAGAATCAAAAGTCTTATCTAAACACTGAACTATCCTTAACTGATAATTTCATGTTATCACATCCAACTTGCATACAATACAATAAATACTCATGTTCTTGTATCTATGATTTCTATTCCAATATTATTATTCTGATATTTTCATGTTTCTGTTTTACCCTGCACTTTTCAAAGCAGGAATTACAATATTAAAGTTTTACAACAATGCATCTAATAAAATTATTCTGTGTAAAGGTTTAGTAACCTGATATTTATATCACTATTGTATTAACAACTCGGAACACTAAGTGTGTTTGATATTTATGTAGCATAAGGTGACGGGTATATGACAGGTTTTATTAATGCAGTAAAGGAACAAATCTAATTTAAATAGTCTTTGTATTATTTTGGAATTCAATTTTTTAAAGCAAATGATAATACCTTATGCACCTTTGTAAAGGTTTTTACTTATTGGGGATAAGTGAACTGAATTAAAACATCAAACAAATGATTTTTGTTTCACAATCAAAACAATACGCCTACTGTATTAAATTTATTATGGCAATTCTATTTACCCTAAAACACTACAATACAAAACTCCAGAATTTTTGTTTTTGTATAAATTGGCCCGCTAATAATGAAAAAATAAAATTGTATTAATTAAATTAGAATGCTAACTTGCTCAATTATTAACTTTTGGGCAGAACACAGTGCTATTAGGCATAGTTGGTTCTATAACAGATACGTGTTCGACAAAGTAATCTAGACATGAAACATAACCTAACGTATTTCTTTTATGAATTTTATGAAAACTGCTGAATTTGAAAGTATATTTAGAGTAATATAGCTGGACTGAAGAATTAAATAAAATTTGTAACTAGTTAAATACGAGCAGAGTTCAAATTAAATATATTATAGTAAGGCGTACCATCTTGTGTTAGGTAGGACCACATTTTACGAATAAAATGATTTACAAATTGGATACATTACACATATATAGGTAGGCTAGAGTAGACAAAATAATTGTCAGACTTACAGGAGTATCTATAATAAAGAAACTTTATTTAATTAAATTGCTTCAGTGCCTTACAGGGACTTTTTTTAAAAATTAGTTAATTACCCCTTGGGTAATTATGAAGATTCTCATCAATGCTGATATTGCGCTGATATATTTTTATTATATTCTTCTATGTTATATAAACACGAGAAAAATAATTTTAAACGGCGGTCGAACCTATTTACGGAGACAAAAAATTAAATTTTTACTCCCATAAGAACGCATGGCGTTAGCCTAGGTATATTGTATTAATTAAATTAGAATGCTAATTTGCTCCATTATTAAATTTTGGACAGAACACAGTGATATTATGTATAGTTGGGTCTATAACAACCGGTAGGCCTAGTGTACAACCCAAAGTAAGCGAGACATTCATACATAACCTAACAGCTAATTTCCTACAAACAACGGACAACATACACTAAATAAATGATCATCTTACCTTTCATTATTATTCCTAGCGCCTCCAACATATTTTTACTTCGACTTGCAATCACAAACACTTCATACGAATTACAAAATTCTGTCCCACACACGTTAGCAAACTCAACGAATTACCGCACGAGACGACTAAACAGAATAAATTATGGCAGGTCCCAATATTTCGTTATACCAACTAAACAGAATAAAAACACACTTTCCTCTGTAGTGTCTGTCTTTTTTACACATGTTACAAATTTTATAGAATAATTATTACGAATGCCAATATGGCCGACTAAGTACCCATATTTCATTATATACATTTGTATATATCGAACAGGTTGTCTGGCTTCAGCGTACAGCAAAAATACGATGTATAAAAATTTGTATAAGTTTTTCGTACGCTGACACACCATAACTTGGGCAAAATAACTTCTTCACCTAAAGATGTACTTATACAAGTTCCTCAAATTTGTTTTAGATACCCTGGGTAAAAATTGGCGTGTGATGAAGAAATTATGCGGCGCTAAGTCTATATATATATATATATATATATATATATATATATATATACAAGAAGACTTGTCACTATTTCTCATTTGTATGATACACTACACTCATCGTGCAATCGACTATTGTTTGTGTATAACAACAACATTTAAGAGGTAAGTAAAAAGATTTGCATATGTTAATAAGTAAACACAATTTTATTGAATATTCAGATTTTATTTGAATTGAGCTTATAGTCGTCTATTTTGATTTTTTGGTCTGTTGCCTAATGAAGCACTGTGCCGAAGTATTTAAGCTTAAATTATTCGGCGTACGTCGCGGCTACAGTGCCGTCTGTATAACGGGTTCAAGGGTTGCTTGTGCAGCCACGGCTTCACTGTATCGTTTAACCTTGACCGTGACGTGGCGATAATTGTGTGTGTACGTAATCAAGCATGCCGCGCCATTCAGCTGATTTGTGAATTTTCTGTTCGCGTGGGATCGCAGGTATCGACATTCGCTCTCATTTCTTCTTTTGCATTCAAACGGGACACTGGTCTGGCGGCGTTATGAATTAAGATTCATCTTTTGAACTGAGTTCGTGATCATTTAAAGAGCTTCAGGTGAGCCAAAGTGTTGCTTTAATATTATTTAACTAAGCGCTTGCGGGGGTATTATATTATGATATGTGTACGTCTTTTTGTGTGTGTGAGATTTTTGTGTGTGTTGCGTCTGGGATGGTTAAGAGCACGTTGCCGACTTGCCTTGGCTTGCATGAAAATTAAATAGAACTTGCCGTTACAACTATATTCCAATGTAAAGTAATAAAGATTTAAGGTTAAAGGTTAAGGTTAATAATTTAATTCTAAAAGTGGATAATTTAAAGAGAAATTGTGAGGAGTAATATTTATGTTGACACTTAATTTTCGGAATGGAATTGTGACAGTGAGTGTGTCTGTGATCTGTGCTTACCGGGGCGAGAAAGAGTTGTGTGTGGGTATTTTTTCCTGACGGCTACTTACAAATAAAATGTTTTCCAGGGTTCCCGCCTAGCCGAGATGGAAAAGGGGAAAATGAAGATGGGGACAGAACATCGGTCGTCATCTGCAGACTATCGCAGCACCACCCCAATGCCGTCAGACCTCAAGAAATCCCCACACTGCCAGCCCAAAATGACTGCCCTAAGGAAGAAATGAAGCACAGAATTTCGGAGACACCAGTGGTTACACCCCAGTCAACATCAGCGCGCATTCTGGGTAACAACAAATCGTCTAAGCACAGGTGGGACCTTTCCTATATTTTAATCCACAAAACACAAAAAGAAACAACAACTTATTGCAGTTAAAACATGAAATGAAAGACATCTTCACAACCGTAATTTTAGATGTTCAATGACCAACTGTCTATTATAGCATGTCCGGTGGACTTATAGTGACTAGTGTAATTAAAGAGTTAAATAATCTACCTGTTGAAGAATGTCAATTACTATGCTATATTTTATAGCACACCATTTGCCTTTGTCGTGATTAGTGACCTAGCATAATTTAAAACTGGTAGTTGGGCAGTTTAATTAACTGTTTCTTATGAAGATAAAATGCCATTAACAACTTGTACTTAACGCATTGATAATAACTATGTAGTAGTTCCGTCCTAAATCTTCTTGTGGGTACAGGTCCTTATTGTTACAGAATTGAGCCAGTATAATTCTTGTAGTATGACACCTTAAATTTTTTCTTAAGCGGGCAACTGGTGTGTGTAAGTCATGGTGATAGTATTAAGATATATATATCTATATATACATGTATTAATCCTGTGATGCATAATTTATTTTAAAAGGAAAAGAGAAATATTTTATTTGGCAAGATAAAACGGCATATTACATGTTCTCGTTAGGCATGATGTATCATTGTTTGAGGGTTAGTTTAATTCATAAAGTTTCTGTAGATTCAACCTTTAGTAATTGTTTATTAGAACTTATTTAGAAAAGTCATGTGAATAAAGGTTAATACTTAGTGATGTCAGCTTATGTGAAGGCAATGCACTTAAAGGTGTTCGAATAATTTGTTGTTAATTAATTATATTCAAAAATAATTCCTTGTTAATATTGCCAATTGTTATTCAATATTGGAGAGATGCACGTTTATTAATGATAGTGGAAAATATAGCCGTGCATATTGTAATAACGGTGTGATTATTATAACAAGAGAACACTAATAAAAGCTGTTATCGTTTGCAAGTGTTTTATTGCAAGTCCTGCCACGATGGGCTCAACTCAATTTTTCTTCCGTCTAGACCGCTGGTCTAGTTTTAATAATTAAGTAACGACCCCTGAGAAAAAAAAAGAAAAACCAAAAAAAAATTTAAAAAAGAAACAACAAAAATTTTATAAAAAATTCAGGGGGACGTATCAATGGTAGATCGGAGCGTGGTTTAGATCAATGGGCTGAAATGTGACAGGACTTGCAAGTAATTTGGGCAGTTCAGATAGATTCTGGGGCAATGAGGGAGAGTCCAATAATATATATATATATCTGTTGAGGTTTAAGCAAGGAAATTAATTTAAAGGAAGGTTTTATTGGTGTTGTTCCTGTTAATTGTTTTATAAAATGTTAATGTTTTTGTGTGTATATGAATCTTATGTATGTAAACCGGACGCAACATGTATATAGGTGTGTAACTATGTGAAGGTGACACACGCATTTACACGATTGTTTGAGTAGCTTGGTTTCCTTGTGGGATTTTGAGTACGTTTAGTGCATCAAAATTTTTTTTACCTGGCCCAACGCTGTCAGACCTTGTTGAAGTTGGTCGGGACCTGTTAACCCGTGTCGTATTGACCTGCATGGTTGTAGGATAACCGATAAGATTTTACTGTCTGCGCTTAGACAGGGATTGTTCGCCTGTTTCCACATTACGGAATTATCCGGGTCAGAATATATATATATATATATATTAATTTGGCAGAATGCGGCCATGGTCGGGCCATGCATACTACTTGTGTACGGTCATTTTTAAAAGTGCGGATTAGTTGTGAATTGTTCATCATGAATGTTGCATCCCCAACACATGTGTATGTATATTTAATAGATGGTATTATTCTAGCGTTTTGTATTGTGTGGTGTTATTTATGTATGTACATTCGATACTAATGTTGTCGTTTGTTTTCTTGTGTTGGAGAGATTGCTCTGTCTTTCGTTTTCCCCTTCCCCTCGCGCTTCGTTAGGGAACCCTGAAGCCACTTGATGCGACTCAAGTTTTTCCTCTTCTTTTGTTGCGATGTCGTGTTGAATTGTTGTCTGTTTCATGTTGGTTATGTAAATTTTGGGGGTGATAATTCAGCAGCCTGAATTGAATAATCTGTTTGCAATGTATCATATGGAGCGTCGGTCGATGAAAAGTTAGTTGGGAAGGCAGTAGGGAAAGGATGACTATGTTTTTTGTTATCGCCCTGTTCGCGAGAGTGTGTATTCAAATGAAACTATGCACGGGAGAGATATTTTAAAAATTGAATGTACACAAGATTATAAAATTAGATTCAATACATAGTGAGGCGAATGAGGTATGCCGATCCAAAAGATAACCTTTGGCCGGCTGATAGCCGCAGCTGTAACAGTATTTCAAGCCTTGCTGCCTGCTTATCTGATAGATTGTATATCGTTATATGTTATAATTGCGCGCCCGGCTTCTAAATTCAAAGACCAGTTTATTTGTTTTCTGTCTGACCAGCTGTTCGAGTGATATTAAATGTAGGTCAGTTTTTCGATGTGGATTAGTGTTTGGCCCGAACCATGCCGCATTCCGGGTGATGTCCCCAGGGTTGTTTGGGCGTCGGTTGTAGGGCTGAGTGTAGGCTTCCGCAGAGAAGTTACCCCCCCCCCAAACCTCCTCAGGTAGGGAGATAACTATTCGAAAGTGGAGATTGGGAGATTGATGTTCGCGTGCCCTCGATGCGGTCTTCTCGGCCTTGCTAATCGGGTCCGTCCGCCCTAGTGTAGGGATGTGGGCCAGTCATGTGTCAAGGATTGATGATGCCTTGTTTTGCTGCACATGGCTGGTCAGTCCACGAGCTGGACGGTTGTAGAAGTGGTACTCACATACCAAGGTCAGTAGCACCTTGTTGGCCTTCGGGCATGAATATGTGAGTAGCAGTAGAGGTAGGGGTGGTCACCAGAGAGGGTGACGTGTTGGGGCGGTCCCATGGGGTTGGCATGGCGGAGAGAGCTCGCGTGGGGATGGTCGCAGTGTGGTTGAGATTTTCAGTCCTGGGAGGGTGGGACAGAGGAAGGTCCTGGTTGTAACGAGAGCTTTCGGGTCTCAGTTGTTGATTGTAGGATGTCTTAGGAGGTCAGAACTCAGGGAGCTCCCGAACTTGTCTTTCTTCTTTTCTCCTCCTATCTCTTGTCGCTGTATGCTGACCCTGATCAAGTCAGCATGCAGTTCCCACACATTTCCACAGATACACCCACATGCACAAAGGCATACACACTACACTTCTTACTTCTTCTTCCTTCGTTTTCACCCTGAGCCTCTGTCTTCCTAAGAGCGATATTTTCCTGAGATTACCCCAAGGGAGCTCGAGTCCTGAAAATTACCCTGGGCGGTCATGTGAACCGCGAATGAGTGGATCTTTTGGGGCAACCATGTTGCCCTTTTGGGGTGAGGGTGTGCCGAAGTATTTAAGCTTAAATTATTCGGCGTACATCGCGGCTACAGTGCCGTCTGTATAACGGGTTCAAGGGTTGCTTGTGCAGCCACGGCTTCACTGTATCGTTTAACCTTGACCGTGACGTGGCGATAATTGTGTGTGTACGTAATCAAGCATGCCGCGCCATTCAGCTGATTTGTGAATTTTCTGTTCGCGTGGGATCGCAGGTATCGACATTCGCTCTCATTTCTTCTTTTGCATTCAAACGGGACACTGGTCTGGCGGCGTTATGAATTAAGATTCATCTTTTGAACTGAGTTCGTGATCATTTAAAGAGCTTCAGGTGAGCCAAAGTGTTGCTTTAATATTAATTAACTAAGCGCTTGCGGGGGTATTATATTATGATATGTGTACGTCTTTTTGTGTGTGTGAGATTTTTGTGTGTGTTGCGTCTGGGATGGTTAAGAGCACGTTGCCGACTTGCCTTGGCTTGCATGAAAATTAAATAGAACTTGCCGTTACAACTATATTCCAATGTAAAGTAATAAAGATTTAAGGTTAAAGGTTAAGGTTAATAATTTAATTCTAAAAGTGGATAATTTAAAGAGAAATTGTGAGGAGTAATATTTATGTTGACACTTAATTTTCGGAATGGAATTGTGACAGTGAGTGTGTCTGTGATCTGTGCTTACCGGGGCGAGAAAGAATTGTGTGTGGGTATTTTTTCCTGACGGCTACTTACAAATAAAATGTTTTCCAGGGTTCCCGCCTAGCCGAGATGGAAAAGGGGAAAATGAAGATGGGGACAGAACATCGGTCGTCATCTGCAGACTATCGCAGCACCACCCCAATGCCGTCAGACCTCAAGAAATACCCACACTGCCAGCCCAAAATGACTGCCCTAAGGAAGAAATGAAGCACAGAATTTCGGAGACACCAGTGGTTACACCCCAGTCAACATCAGCGCGCATTCTGGGTAACAACAAATCGTCTAAGCACAGGTGGGACCTTTCCTATATTTTAATCCACAAAACACAAAAAGAAACAGCAACCTATTGCAGTTAAAACATGAAATGAAAGACATCTTCACAACCGTAATTTTAGATGTTCAATGACCAACTGTCTATTATAGCATGTCCGGTGGACTTATAGTGACTAGTGTAATTAAAGAGTTAAATAATCTACCTGTTGAAGAATGCCAATTACTATGCTATATTTTATAGCACACCATTTGCCTTTGTCGTGATTAGTGACCTAGCATAATTTAAAACTGGTAGTTGGGCAGTTTAATTAACTGTTTCTTATGAAGATAAAATGCCATTAACAACTTGTACTTAACGCATTGATAATAACTATGGAGTAGTTCCGTCCTAAATCTTCTTGTGGGTACAGGTCCTTATTGTTACAGAATTGAGCCAGTATAATTCTTGTAGTATGACACCTTAAATTTTTTCTTAAGCGGGCAACTGGTGTGTGTAAGTCATGGTGATAGTATTAAGATATATGTATCTATATATACATGTATTATTCCTGTGATGCATAATTTATTTTAAAAGGAAAAGAGAAATATTTTATTTGGCAAGTATAAAACGGCATATTACATGTTCTCGTTAGGCATGATGTATCATTGTTTGAGGGTTAGTTTAATTCATAAAGTTTCTGTAGATTCAACCTTTAGTAATTGTTTATTAGAACTTATTTAGAAAAGTCATGTGAATAAAGGTTAATACTTAGTGATGTCAGCTTATATGAAGGCAATGCACTTAAAGGTGTTCGAATAATTTGTTGTTAATTAATTATATTCAAAATTAATTCCTTGTTAATATTGCCAATTGTTATTCAATATTGGAGAGATGCACGTTTATTAATGATAGTGGAAAATATAGCCGTGCATATTGTAATAACGGTGTGATTATTATAACAAGAGAACACTAATAAAAGCTGTTATCGTTTGCAAGTGTTTTATTGCAAGTCCTGTCACGATGGGCTCAACACAATTTTTCTTCCGTCTAGACCGCTGGTCTAGTTTTAATAATTAAGTAACGACCCCTGAGAAAAAAAAAGAAAACCCAAAAAAAAATTTAAAAAAGAAACAACAAAAATTTTATAAAAAATTCAGGGGGACTTTTCAATGGTAGATCGGAGCGTGGTTTAGATCAATGGGCTGAAATGTGACAGGACTTGCAAGTAATTTGGGCAGTTCAGATAGATTCTGGGGCAGTGAGGGAGAGTCCAATAATATGTATATATCTGTTGAGGTTTAAGCAAGGAAATTAATTTAAAGGAAGGTTTTATTGGTGTTGTTCCTGTTAATTGTTTTATAAAATGTTAATGTTTTTGTGTGTATATGAATCTTATGTATGTAAACCGGACGCAACATGTATATAGGTGTGTAACTATGTGAAGGTGACACACGCATTTACACGATTGTTTGAGTAGCTTGGTTTCCTTGTGGGATTTTGAGTACGTTTAGTGCATCAAAATTTTTTTTACCTGGCCCAACGCTGTCAGACCTTGTTGAAGTTGGTCGGGACCTGTTAACCCGTGTCGTATTGACCTGCATGGTTGTAGGATAACCGATATGATTTTGCTGTCTGCGCTTAGACAGGGATTGTTCGCCTGTTTCCACATTACGGAATTATCCGGGTCAGAATATATATATATATATATATTAATTTGGCAGAATGCGGCCATGGTCGGGCCATGCATACTACTTGTGTACGGTCATTTTTAAAAGTGCGGATTAGTTGTGAATTGTTCATCATGAATGTTGCATCCCCAACACATGTGTATGTATATTTAATAGATGGTATATTATTCTAGCGTTTTGTATTGTGTGGTGTTATTTATGTATGTACATTCGATACTAATGTTGTCGTTTGTTTTCTTGTGTTGGAGAGATTGCTCTGTCTTTCGTTTTCCCCTTCCCCTCGCGCTTCGTTAGGGAACCCTGAAGCCACTTGATGCGACTCAAGTTTTTCCTCTTCTTTTGTTGCGATGTCGTGTTGAATTGTTGTCTGTTTCATGTTGGTTATGTAAATTTTGGGGGTGATAATTCAGCAGCCTGAATTGAATAATCTGTTTGCATTGTATCATATGGAGCGTCGGTCGATGAAAAGTTAGTTGGGAAGGCAGTAGGGAAAGGATGACTATGTTTTTTGTTATCGCCCTGTTCGCGAGAGTGTGTATTCAAATGAAACTATGCACGGGAGAGATATTTTAAAAATTGAATGTACACAAGATTATAAAATTAGATTCAATACATAGTGAGGCGAATGAGGTATGCCGATCCAAAAGATAACCTTTGGCCGGCTGATAGCCGCAGCTGTAACAGTATTTCAAGCCTTGCTGCCTGCTTATCTGATAGATTGTATATCGTTATATGTTATAATTGCGCGCCCGGCTTCTAAATTCAAAGACCAGTTTATTTGTTTTCTGTCTGACCAGCTGTTCGAGTGATATTAAATGTAGGTCAGTTTTTCGATGTGGATTAGTGTTTGGCCCGAACCATGCCGCATTCCGGGTGATGTCCCCAGGGTTGTTTGGGCGTCGGTTGTAGGGCTGAGTGTAAGCTTCCGCAGAGAAGTTACCCCCCCCAAACCTCCTCAGGTAGGGAGATAACTATTCGAAAGTGGAGATTGAGAGATTGATGTTCGCGTGCCCTCGATGCGGTCTTCTCGGCCTTGCTAATCGTGTCCGTCCGCCCTAGTGTAGGGATGTGGGCCAGTCATGTGTCAAGGATTGATGATGCCTTGTTTTGCTGCACATGGCTGGTCAGTCCACGAGCTGGACGGTTGTAGAAGTGGTACTCACATACCAAGGTCAGTAGCACCTTGTTGGCCTTCGGGCATGAATATGTGAGTAGCAGTAGAGGTAGGGGTGGTCACCAGAGAGGGTGACGTGTTGGGGCGGTCCCGTGGGGTTGGCATGGCGGAGAGAGCTCGCGTGGGGATGGTCGCAGTGTGGTTGAGATTTTCAGTCCTGGGAGGGTGGGACAGAGGAAGGTCCTGGTTGTAACGAGAGCTTTCGGGTCTCAGTTGTTGATTGTAGGATGTCTTAGGAGGTCAGAACTCAGGGAGCTCCCGAACTTGTCTTTCTTCTTTTCTCCTCCTATCTCTTGTCGCTGTATGCTGACCCTGATCAAGTCAGCATGCAGTTCCCACACATTTCCACAGATACACCCACATGCACAAAGGCATACACACTACACTTCTTACTTCTTCTTCCTTCGTTTTCACCCTGAGCCTCTGTCTTCCTAAGAGCGATATTTTCCTGAGATTACCCCAAGGGAGCTCGAGTCCTGAAAATTACCCTGGGCGGTCATGTGAACCGCGAATGAGTGGATCTTTTGGGGCAACCATGTTGCCCTTTTGGGGTGAGGGTGTGCCGAAGTATTTAAGCTTAAATTATTCGGCGTACGTCGCGGCTACAGTGCCGTCTGTATAACGGGTTCAAGGGTTGCTTGTGCAGCCACGGCTTCACTGTATCGTTTAACCTTGACCGTGACGTGGCGATAATTGTGTGTGTACGTAATCAAGCATGCCGCGCCATTCAGCTGATTTGTGAATTTTCTGTTCGCGTGGGATCGCAGGTATCGACATTCGCTCTCATTTCTTCTTTTGCATTCAAACGGGACACTGGTCTGGCGGCGTTATGAATTAAGATTCATCTTTTGAACTGAGTTCGTGATCATTTAAAGAGCTTCAGGTGAGCCAAAGTGTTGCTTTAATATTAATTAACTAAGCGCTTGCGGGGGTATTATATTATGATATGTGTACGTCTTTTTGTGTGTGTGAGATTTTTGTGTGTGTTGCGTCTGGGATGGTTAAGAGCACGTTGCCGACTTGTCTTGACTTGCATGAAAATTAAATAGAACTTGCCGTTACAACTATATTCCAATGTAAAGTAATAAAGATTTAAGGTTAAAGGTTAAGGTTAATAATTTAATTCTAGAAGTGGATAATTTAAAGAGAAATTGTGAGGAGTAATATTTATGTTGACACTTAATTTTCGGAATGGAATTGTGACAGTGAGTGTGTCTGTGATCTGTGCTTACCGGGGCGAGAAAGAATTGTGTGTGGGTATTTTTTCCTGACGGCTACTTACAAATAAAATGTTTTCCAGGGTTCCCGCCTAGCCGAGATGGAAAAGGGGAAAATGAAGATGGGGACAGAACATCGGTCGTCATCTGCAGACTATCGCAGCACCACCCCAATGCCGTCAGACCTCAAGAAATCCCCACACTGCCAGCCCAAAATGACTGCCCTAAGGAAGAAATGAAGCACAGAATTTCGGAGACACCAGTGGTTACTTAGTGATGTCAGCTTATATGAAGGCAATGCACTTAAAGGTGTTCGAATAATTTGTTGTTAATTAATTATATTCAAAATTAATTCCTTGTTAATATTGCCAATTGTTATTCAATATTGGAGAGATGCACGTTTATTAATGATAGTGGAAAATATAGCCGTGCATATTGTAATAACGGTGTGATTATTATAACAAGAGAACACTAATAAAAGCTGTTATCGTTTGCAAGTGTTTTATTGCAAGTCCTGTCACGATGGGCTCAACTCAATTTTCCTTCCGTCTAGACCGCTGGTCTAGTTTTAATAATTAAGTAACGACCCCTGAGAAAAAAAAAGAAAACCAAAAAAAAATTTAAAAAGGAACTTAACAAAAATTGTATAAAAAATTCAGGGGGACGTTTCAGCACATGTGCTTAGGTCAGTTACTGATGTCTCTCGATAAGAATGGGGTTTTTGTTGGGTACGATGTTTGATAGGGGTTTGACAGATATTTTTTGATGTGTTTGCGGATTTCCAACTTTAAGTGTTCTAAATACGCTGTCCTGTTTTTTAAAAATGTATTCAGGTATTAATCTGTTTGTTTAAACGTTTGATCTATGTACGTGACCATACGTACTTGTTTTCGTAATGTTTGTTATAATACCTTTCATGTTCTGGATTTATGGTATGTGCTGTGTGTGTGTGTGTGTGTGTGTGTTGAAAGCCTTAGGTGTATATATAGCACATAATGTATATGATAATGTAGCAGGTACTGTTATTATTATTATTATAGGAACAAGAAGATGAATTCTTATCAGAACATTGAATGGTTAACTGCATCCAAACATACTGTCAGTAAACGAGAGGGAGGCGAGCATATGAATATGTGTATTTCTCAGAACATTGAATTTATATCGTTAATTGCACCCAAACACACTACTAGTACATGCAAGGGTGATGAGGTGAAGACTAACTACAAAAAAAAATTTCAAGAAATTCCGTAAAGTATGTCTTTTCTCTTATTTGCCAATCGTAGACAATTATACAGTATTTTAAATTAGAATATTTTAAAATTATGTATAGACCTATGTCAACAATCACACCCATTCTCCCTCTACCTCGTATTGCTTCAACTAATTCACATATACAATGATACACACGCGCACGCACACGCACACACACGCGCTCACATACACAATCACGTTTACTCAAATAATTGATCTGTTGTGTTTGATATTTCTTTGTATTCATACACAGTCTTGATGATAACAATAAATATGTCTTTTCTCTTATTTGTCAATCTATTATCTGTTGTACCTTAAATAATTTGGCAATTATTTATAAAATGCTTACACAACGTAACTGTCTTTTACGTATAGATATGATTACAGCTGAAAAACGTTTATAACACCAACTTTGCACAAATATGAAACCTTCCACAGTTGAAACCTGCTCTACAAAACGCTTCACACGAAGCGTTATGTTATCACATAGAGAACACATTCCTATACACTATCGTTCCCACAAAATCGATTATCATTGGTATTATATACGAAATATAAAAGTATTTATGACATATCTGATACTTAGTTAAAAATTGTATACGGCTGTTTTCATATTATTTATATATGATGATGTTATGGTTAACTAAATATCACTATTGCATTAACGACTCGGAACACTAGGTTTTTTATAAGTAAAAGCATAAAGTTACAAACGGATCAATAAGATCTTTTGCAAAACTTAATGATTTGTGCGCGTGTGTGTGTGAGAGAGAGAGAGACCGCAATGTGTTTGTACGTGTGTGTGTATGTGTGTGATAAAACACTGAGAATGTCTTTGTTTCAGACAAGTATAATGTCTCCCGTTGACTGTTTTGAGAGTTACGCATCGGATTGGCTAGAAAGACGAGCGACGGAGGTGGTACGCAACAGGAGGCTGGTACAACACCGCACCGATTGTCAGTCTCCTGAAAAAGAAATTAAAAAAAATAAGGACTTATCAAATAATTACGGGAGGTTTATTAGCGATCATGCTGGGGGGGTGGGTTAATTATGGTCGATTTATAGAGGATTGGGTGGATGACAATTATGTACCACTATTTCATAATATGTAAATATAACAATTCATATATTCTTTATTTTTGTTTTACATATTTTTATTTTGAACCCTTTGACGTTCACATAAAGTCATGTGATTTGTACATTTTACTAACAAAGACGCGTCTGTTCATACTAAATGTGTGTGTGTGTGTGTGTGTGTGTGTGTGTGTGTGTGTGTGTGTGTGTGTGAGAGAGAGAGTTTGTTAAGCCGTTAACGTATGGATTTGTCATCTGTAACAGCACACGCACAGGTAATTACATTATAAAGTAGGAATTTCTTCCGACGTCTGCGAGCGAGAGATGTCGTACAAAAGATTTTTGAGGAGTCATCTGTAACAGCACACGCACAGGTAATTACATTATAAACTAGGAATTTCTTCCGACGTCTGCGAGCGAGAGAGGGAGAGACATGATATATCACTGCAAAACCGATGACATAAAGAGAGTGAGAGTGCTAGCACATATGTTGTGTATATTAATTTCTAAATCGCAGTCAATGACTGTCATGTGTCAAAATTAGAAGTAGGACGCAACGAGGTAGGCGATAAATATATTTCCTAGTGATTACATTTTAGTATCACGATTATATTATTATTCAGTGATATATACATACAATTTACTTATTAAACACTTCAAGGATTGGATTTCTACTCGTCATTTGTAACGATATACATACAATTCATTAAACCTGTACAATGGACGGAGAGAGAGAGAGGACACATGTAAGTAGTTCATTGACAACAACACACACGCACACATACAGTTAATATTTGTCAACTATATATATTTCTAAATCATATACAGACCCCCTAACAAGGATCAATCGCACTGACTGATACATCCTGCATTATAAAACTATTAATTAATTATTTAATACATTGAAAAATGAAGTCGACATTTTGACAACGAGTGAGAGGACGCTTGTAAGTAGTTCAATACTCTGTGGCAACGTACACAGTTAATATTTGTCGAATATATAAAATTTCTGAAATCATATACATGCGCGGTAATGACCACTAACGAGAGAGAGAGAGAGAGAGAGAGAGAGAGAGAGAGAGAGAGAGAGAGAGAGAGAGAGAGAGGAGAA
Organism: Magicicada septendecula; assembly: GCA_034769895.1. Taxonomy (NCBI): domain Eukaryota; kingdom Metazoa; phylum Arthropoda; class Insecta; order Hemiptera; family Cicadidae; genus Magicicada; species Magicicada septendecula. Next base: position 359,010,148 of record CM068370.1, on the reverse strand, counting down.
ACGGTTTGAACATAACGTTTGACAACGAGAGAGAGAGAGTGAGTGAGAGGAGAAACGGTTTGAACATAACGTTTGACAACGAGAGAGAGAGAGAGAGAGACTGTGAGCTAAAATTATTTAACCATCACACCGACTACTCTACTCAATGTACACAATGAGTGAGAGAGAGAGAGAGAGAGTGAGGAGAAACGGTTTGAACATAACGTTTTGACGTCTAGAGACAGAGAGAGAGAGGAGGGAGAGTTACTTACATTCAAAGAGAGAGAATTGATATCGACAACAATCATGATCATATAGTTTGAATTTCCCACCACAGAAAAAAAATGTTGGCAGATCTATTCTATACACAATAATGCAAGATTGGTAACCCTGATCATATATTTTAATATATACACTATATAACACACACACACACATATCAAGTTTGATCCATGCATAGGTTGGTAAACCTGAACATATAGATTTAATATACATTATAACACGCGACAAATTAGAACTCGTGCAAATGTTGGTAACTCTGATCATATATTTTAATGTATACACTATAATGCATCAAGTTGGAACCCCCCACCCACCACCCACCGCCTGATATGCAAATCAGCTTTATTAAAAAATAAAAAATTATATTCACGGATGCGGGTGGTTCATTGAACCCCTCCCCAACCCCCCTTGATATGCAAATCAATTTAATTAAAAAAATAAAAAAATAAAATAAAAAAAATAAAAAATTTTATTGGCGGATGTTGTGGTCCATTGGGATGCTGCGGGTCCAGCGGTGGTGGGGAGAGCGTGGGAAAAAATCTTGGATCGTGGGAAAGGCGGCTTCCTTTGTGAGTCAGAACCGGCATTATCCCTCTACTTGAATTTATTTTAAATTATTTTGGTTTCAACACTAGTAATTTACAGTCTAGTGATAAACAGATACACTGTCCGATTGTATGAATAATAAGAGTACTAACACTACAATTGTATTAATTGCAACAAAATGAATGAAAACACTAATAATTTTAAATTAAAAACTGAATACTGTAAGTTAAATTATTATTGTTTTCAAAATTTCCTCTTTTTATTACAGTAATTATTTTCATTATTTGAATTAACTTGAATAAATATACATTAAGTTCCAGCATTATTATTCTGTTCGTAATTGTCTTAAGTAAAGACACCCTGGAGACCAAGAGTAACTCTGTTTTGATATAATTTGGTATAGTAAGGGAAACGTAATATAAGTTGATCAGTGATTCCTACGTTAATTAAACGTAAAATTATAATTGACTTACCAGGTTAGACGATCGGTTGGGGCGTCAAAGGATCAATTTATTCTCTTATAGATTCAAGAATAAGGGACACAAGTGCCACAATATCGCCAAGCTCTGACGATGCAACCAACGTTGTTCCTTTGAAAATCATCCGATATGGTCACGTGATTCAGGTATAAAGTAAAAAGAAGCTGAAACGTTTACAACACTTGAGGGGAACATCCCCCAGCCAGGAGGGTGTACACAGAGCAGAGTTCACCTCAGAACGACCAAATGCGAAAATATTTATTAAACAGTGAATTCTTATCCTTAATACATGAAGTAATAATTTGTTTTTAGAAAAATTTTCAATGTTTCAATCTGTTTCTTTTTACTACTGCTCTTACCACTTTGCCTTTTACCTGTAAATTACAAAATAAATCAGAATGTCTTAGGATAACTTAGTTGGCGTTTATAAAACTAATAGGATTACAGCTGTGACTATGTACGTCCTACGCTCTCAAAGGTTCCGCTCGACTAGTCGAACAATTTCCGCTTGCAACAAATAATTAACACTTTTACAAACACTGTCCCCCATCTCCCTTCTTCTTTCTTTTCTTTTTCTCGATTACGTACTCACATTAATGCACGTGAAAAACACGTTCGTTTTCTCTTCCTGTCTCTGTCTATGTTCCTACCTCCATAAGCTCAATTTGTCCCTATCTCACTCTATGTATCTATTTTTATTTGTATCTGCTTGTGCCTGTGTACATTTATCTAAATCAGTTTATTTATTGTCTCTCGCTGACTTTGTCTCTGTCAATCGCTATTTACTTGTGTGTTCCTGGTCTACATAAAATGTTTCCTTTTTTCTTTCCGTGTACACTTCCAATCTCCTAGCTAACATCCTCTGCATCAAATTTTGCCTGTGCTGTGACTAGGGCTTTACCAGCTGCATGCTCTCCTAGTCCCGCTATTTTATACATTTTGTTCATACTGCTAATCTCTAGCGAATTCCTCCTTCTATGATCACGTCTCAGGAACGAACACGGGTCTCTCTGCGATCACCAAATTTCTTTTATATTCAAATAGTCTGTCGTCACGCAAACTGGTACTTCATCATCCTGTTCATTTCTTGTTTTCGCATCAGACACCAAAGGAACCTCTCCTGTATACCTGTCGACTACTTCCTCAAACAATATTCCTGCTGTATCAAACGGTTGGCTGTCCCTACCACTTCAAACGGTGAAAAACTTTGTCTTCTTGTAGCTAACCCACAAGGTGTCGTTCAACCAATAGATTGAAGTGTTATAACAACTTTAAAAAAACCTTACAGACATCTCCGTTCACATCGAATTCTCTCCCCCTGAAAACGACGTAGCTGATAGTGTTTTGATTTTCCTGAAAAAAAAAGAATTATAATGATAGTTACTACACGATAACAGGATCTTTGAATTAAATTAAGAGTAGCTGCTTGAAACGTGCCTGGAATATATTGTTGAAAGAGGAAAACAAGGCCCAGAAAAACAAAATGACAACGCGGGTGTAACTTGCTCCACAAGAAGAGGACGCAGGAAATAAGATAATACTGACACTTTAAAGTCGATGGTTGCTCTAAATTTTAGTGACGAGTATGAGGATAATGACGTGGTGGGAGTAGCTGAATAGCGATACCAAGGATGACGGTTTTCAAATTACAGCGGTCGATGTTATTGTTCAGGGCATTTGAAACAAGGCTACAAAAAACTAGAATAACTTCGGATCATGGTTCGGTCCAGTCTTCAGGATAGTTGAGTTTAAACAATCAAAACAGTCTTATACTTTATAAAGTTTCATGTCTTTTCATAACCGATGAATAGATTAGGAAGTATTGTTCCACATGGAGATTAAAACTGATGTGTTACGGCATGGTGATTAAATCCTTACGAAATAAACCTGTTTCACTACCTCTTGTATTTAGCTATCCATTACATTAGACGCCTGTATTCACGAACATGATTGGGTTGAATAAGTGGATTAATCGTGACAGTTCATCGATGTTGCGACAAAAATTTTATCTGACAAACCGGCAACAAAGACTATTCAATGATTGATGAATAGGAGAAAAACATATGTGAAAAGAGGAATTAACAGTTTCATAAGTTATTATATTACCTTATAAAACTGAACTAGAAACACAAGACGGAACTGAAATAAAGCAAGCTAATAATTAAATCAAATGTGGGTTGAATATTGGAAACATAAATTGTAAGATTTCATTAAGTAATTGGCAACCTATTGTCATATATTTAATTACCTTGAGAAATGTGACCACTCGTGATGAAAATGATGAACAACTTCAAGCTGTACAATTGATTTTTATGAAAAAATTTTACGTTAATAAATAGGGATGAATGATGACTAACAGAAATATCTAAAAGGCGGAAGTGACAGGGTTAGAAAGCAAAGAGAAACTATATTTGAAATATTTCCCAGCAAATCATGAGATTTGAATGCTAACAGAAAAGTACATAGGAATGGACAGAACAAGATTTATTAAAATAAATAACGGCATCATTTTAAGGGGAAACAATACAAAGGTGTTCTGTAGGTTAACGGCAATGTCGTCGGTGAGCTTTCTCTTACTCCGTTAACGTATGTATGCCATGACCTTCCGCTGATTTATCATTCTGTATGTTATCAATTTCATTACCGCTTTCCCATATTAATGTGTGTTTACTTTTATTTTCTACAACACCTTCGAAGTTAGTGGTTTTCTTTTACTACCGTGATTACCGTCTCCTTACTCCAGATTGCTGTAATAATTTACACCACATGTAATTCAATCTTTTAACCGCAATTATATTCCCTGGTGTAAGCTCCTACGTGTCTTTACCACCCTCCTCCATTATCACGCCAATATAGTTGTACTAACTACAAGGTATAATTTTTCCACATTCTTGAGTTGTATTATATTACTGGGTCCTCGTATGCACTTATATTACGTCTAACCTGTTTTATATCCAATTTCCCATGCTCTTCATATATCTTTCTGGGCATATACTACAGATGATCTTTATTATGTGTCATTCTTATGTGATCATCCGCAAACTGTAGACTATGTATACGGTTTCCGTCAACTTCAGCTCCCATTCCCCTCTCGTCTTAGGCTTTTGTTACTGTTAAATCCTGGTGAAAAATATTTTCCCACTCGTAGAGGCAATGTGGTTCCTCTATAAATTCCCTGCATAGCCATAATGAGGCTATGACTAATCTCCGTCTTATGCATTGCCTGCCACACTGTAGATTGCGACATGTTATCATATGCCTTGGACAAATCTACGAGTCTCGTATATATAACCAGTGTATTTCTTAACAAACTGCTAACCTTTTTCTTTATTAACTGCTAGATACAGAATATGTTGACAGAAATAACACAAAATGTTTGTTAATATATGACATAATGAATGATGTAAATACCAAGGCGTCGACAAGAATTTGAGATATAAGTCACTACACACCGCTGAGTATTTAAGGCATGCAAGAATCTGATAAGGCTCGACAGAAAAGTGATATAAATTCAACATCGTAGAAAATATAGAGGGCAGAAAACATTCTCAAACGTGCTCTGTGTACACTGATTTAGTAATACAAATGCCTTACCTTTTATTTAGTGCAGCCTTTTCTACACTCACTAACAACGAGTGCATTCTAATTGCTTCATACATCACTGCTTCATACGTGTTAACACAAGAAGCATATGGATACTCTGTATTTAACCTAGTTCACTTATACCTCTGTATAGTGCAAAGTATATTCTTGCTATGCTCAGAGGCTTAGTCCACCTATTTTCATAACTTTCAATAAACTTCAAAGTGTACCCTAATTCTTACATATGATCATATTTAGCAGAAGCTTTCAACGTACCCATTGGCAACATTGATTTGAATGCACTCCGTGGTACGTCTATGGCACAGAGTGTAATGATTTGCTGTTAACTGCCGTTGAAGATAAAATGTTCCGGTACAGTTTGAACTACAGTGTTAGACTCGGTGAATCTGACGAGTTACTCAAGAAACTGAGTTACTCAATACAAGATTCTGAACGCTTCAGATCGTACAAACTGGCAACTAGATTTCCACGAAGCAATAAACACAATCTAAAGACAGTGTCGTCAATAAGTAAACTGAAAAGCAATATGCTTCATCGGAAATTTGACCTACAAGACAATGTGAGGATGTATACACGGCGTATACACAATCGTAATCGTAATTGTATGGATATGATAATAACACAATCGTATTCAAGTTGTTTATTTCCTATATTGCAAGAATCGTAAACAAATTTAATAAAATAAAAATATTCTATTTTACGAGAGTAGACACAGGAAACAGTCATTATTTGCTTTATATGTTGAAGCAAGTCACACTATAATAACACATTCTCTGCGGGTGGTACGCCGGCATACTATACAGAGTCTGGCTCTAGGAGCGGGTGGGTCCCCGGCGTACCACATGGTCAACTAAACATTATTGAGTCAGTGTGAGCTTAGCCATAAATTTGTGTTGAATTTCACTTCTCACGGATTAAATTTGTGTCATCAAAGACTACAAAATATATTCAAAACATACTGCAGCAACATCGCAAGGAATTGGATACCAGGAATGATATTATTTAGAAACATAATTGATAATTTGTGATGTGTGTGCAGTTTTTACATACAGTTTTAAATTATTATACCTCATTAATGTAGCCTTTAGCAAACGTTTATATGTAGTACAAATAAATGTTAAATCTTGACTCGATTTATTATTAATAGAAACTCAGTTCTATTGAATAATTAGTAACAGCACAAGTAGTTAAACTTGAACCAACTACAGTGAAGCAGTTTCATTTTGGTGCTTTTTAGTGGATACTCCACAATAAGTGTTTTTAAACCTTTACTTTTTTTCTTAACAATCTGTGCTCAAAATTATTTAGAACTTTATTTAAGTCATAATTTATGCAGTCGGGAGAATGTAAACAATTCCAATACTTTTGAACAATATATCGTGTGTTATCTCTGTAGCAGACGTTTAGCGTGTTTGTACAGTGGCTGTGAGAGCTTACTGTTCACACACGTGTTTGCAATTACACGTGTCTGTAATATGACGCAAGTACCAACACTTGTTAAAGAAGTTGCCTTGGTCGTTTGCTGCACGGAAACGTTACGAATGCATAAACTCATAAATAGTTACATGTTAAACCACGAGGATTTGCTAGGTGCCACAATTTACAACACTATAGAGAGACACGTGTCTTTATTAACCACGTTTACCTGTAGAACCTACTAGTACCTGTCAGCCTCCAAATAAACGCTGTGTTCTTTAGCACATTATCTTTCCGAAATTCACAATATGAGTAACTTTTTCAGTTACGGGTTTGTGAGGCTCGGTCAAAAATATAACACAAATTTTAACTTATTTGTGTCGACGTTTTGACAATGTTTATTGTCATCATCAGGACCTGCGTATGAATACAAATGAAATGTCAAACACAGCAGAACAATTATTTGGGTGAACGTGTCTGTGTATGTGAGTGTGTGTGCGTACACGCGTGCGTGTGCGTATGCATGTATCGTTGTATATGTGAAGGAGTTAAGATAGTTTGTTTATATCTTCAAATGTTTTCCTTAAGACAACGAGAAAATTATAATATTACGGAACTTAATGTATACACTATTACAATTTAAATTACTGTATGTAATGATATTGTTAATTAATTATAAAAGCAATAATCAAACAATTAGATATTAGATTGGTACAGAAAACGTTTATACATATATCAGTTAACATAGAGCGTAGTAAAATATATTATAACAACAAAGAGATTAAGGGATGTTCAACTATGTAATTATTAAAAGTTATTTTTAACATGTTTCACTCACACACACGCACACACACTCAGATACACAGACACATTCACCTAAATAATTGTTCTGTTGTGTTTGACATTTTTTTTGCATTCATACGCAGGTCGGAACGTCGACACAAATAAGTTAAAATTTGTGTTATATATTTGACCAAGCTTCACAAACCCTTCACTGAAAAATTCACTGATTGCGGGTCACTACGAATTAAAGAATTTAATATGAGGAACATTACATATTACACAAAAGCTCTTAGATGTTGCTTGAAGGCTAATCACTTAAAATTAAAGGAGCATGCATTTAGCGACCGCAGGTTTTTCCAATGATTCCACGCATCTTTGGAAGTTCTCAAATGTGAGTGCGTTAAGTACCTCCTACCTTTCTGTTTGGATCTCCTGAGCCGTATTTTACTTTATACAGAAAAAATCATAGCTGGTAAGCTCAAGTGAATACGGGGAGGTTTCGAATCATTGTTATTTATGTTTTGGAAATTAGGAAATGCCTAACAACGAGTAATGTGTGAGCGGGTGCGTTGTCATGGTGTAGAAACTAGTTTTTGTCAGTCGCTTAGAAACTAGAATGGCCTCTGTCAGTCGCTTTAAAACCTCACAATTAAACTTGTATCTGATGTTTTTTATAGTTTCCGATGTTCTGTTTGTAGACGGCCGCACAGAACGCTCATCTTCGTCCTGACATCTTCGTTCTGTGTTATGGTTATTGACACAGTGATAGAGGAAACATACTGTTTGACATATCTATCTGACATATCTGTCGGAAGGGCATACTAAGTCCAGTTCATGAGGGATATTCAACTTCCACGAACTTTGGATAAAAATTTACAATTTGTACAATTCTTCTTCTTGACACCAAGATGTTTAGTCTCGATACTATTGTGTAGCCAAAATATCGGAAACGTAGTGTAGTTACAGATATTGGGGAAAACGGTTTAATTTAACTTAAATTACTAAATATTGAATACTAAATATTGTGAATAATTTGTTACTAATTTGTCAAATATTTAACTTGGTTAAGTTAATAATAATAATTTGTGTGGAGAGGAATGCTATTTATACACATGGGTCCATAATGTAGTAATTCTATTCCTGGACTAATGACTAAAAGCACTGGCTAAGCAGTTCTTCTTAAGCACTAGTTCTCCAACTGGAATTTTGCACCACCGACCGATCGCGTAAATGCGTGCGTGCGTGCGTGTGTTTTAGAAGACTGTAACTTATATTGTCTGTAATTTTGTAGGTCTTGTTTGGGGTTTTTATTTTCTTTTCGACTTGAATCCCCCTATGACAGCAGAATCAATTTGCTTTATACGATACTATCTACTCTGTAGTTTCAGAGTAATCCACGGAGAAACCTGTTAGCCACAGATAACGGCAGCTTATTGCAATACGATAGTTTTAAATTGTGCTAAATTCTGAAGTGTAGTTTATCAGTGATGTAAAATCAATAAAAAATTGTTGAGTTTAGAGTAGCACAAATGTTACGAAGTCACCTCAAAGACTATCTACAAAAAGAAATATATAAATATAAATGTAAATGTGTGTTTGTGTGTCAAGTATTGTATCTCTTATTTCAAAATTTCTTTCAGTTGTTATAAGGTATATTTAATACAGTCGTATTTATTTTCGGCTGAAAAGTGTTCTGTATATACTTATTCACTTTTAACATATTAAACTTGTTCGACAACAAAGAAATTAAAATATATTTAAACGTGTTTGAGCAACGTCGCCTGGAAAAAATAAAATTATTAGAAAACATAATTTATAATTTATGAGCTGTTTGCAGTTTGTACATACGCATTAACAAGTGATATATAATTTTCTATAGACTAAATTTTTAGACCCCATTGAGGTAGTACAATTTTGATTCAATTCAGTAACACAGACTCTCGTATAATTAGTACTACAAAGAGTAGTTAAATTTGAACCAAATACAGTGAGTGATTTCCATTTTAGTGCTTTTTCATGCATACCCCACAATAAACCTTTTTTAAAAAAGGTTCGTACTCTAGTCAGTCTTTCCGAATAAGTACGGTCTGTGGCCGTCAGTATTCCCCTCTAGTTGTATATAATATATGGTATACTTTGCTGAGCTACGTTTTGAGTTGTAGTATATTACCTGCTGTTCGTATAATTATTGAGCAAGTACTAATTTAGTGAATGCTAAAGATAATTTTCTAATTGAAAGTAAGCCAGTTATAATGAAATATTACCCACTTTTGTAGTAATAAATAAATAAAAACAAACTGTGTCACATTTATTATTATGACAAAAAGCACTTAACTTTACACGTTTTACTACGGAATTTAATGGCATGTAATTGTGAACGACAGCTCTACAAGGAAATAACCGACCTGAAATAATTGCTGTAACACTTATCGTTACAACAGCTAATAGTGAAATAAAAATTACCAGCCTGAAACAAATTACAAAGTGGTTGACGTACTGTATGAATGACAGTAGACTGTCATATTTAAGCACTTTGACTAAAAAAAATTCTCAGACTGAGTAGAAGAGTTGTCGGATTGCTTTAATCTACATAACACTTTTATTAAAGGTATTATGAATTTTAAGTTATGAATCACTTAAATAATTTCGGTTCTTCAAGTTGTCATGTCAGTTTCTGCAAATAAATATACAAGGTATCCGGTTTTGAACTATAATACGTAATAAAACACAATTAATGATACAATTATGAAGATACATATTGAATCTTCTAATAGTCCGCATTTATTAAACCAACAGCAATCGCACAAGGAAGATAATTAGAACTATGACAGGTGAAAAGAGAAATGATCCATCCTTGTCCGTGTTTAGGAGATTTTGCATTCTTCCACTGTGATATACTTTTATTTTTCGACCTTTAAGAGTGTTTTTATGAGAAGTAGTCACTTGAGGGATATTGCTAAAATATATTCAGTAAGACTGCAGTCTTATAATAGTGTAGCAATTCTACGGGCAACAAATGAAGCTTTTAAACGATCATTTACATTCTGTGCACCCAACTTTTACAATAAACATCCAGACTTTATTGGTGATGTACAAAATTCTTTACGTTTTTGAAATATGTAAGAAATTAGTTGTAGTCGTTGGATTAGGTCGAGGTTTTTTCTAGGTAGACTTTTGTTTAATGTTTGTATCTGTTACTTTTTATTAAGTTATGGTTATAATTTTATTAACATATATTTGGTTACAATGTTTACTGAACTCATGAACATAATTTTATTTTCTCAAGGTTTTATATTGAAATGGAAATAATTCTAATGGGGAATTTTAATTTAATTTACTATATTAAGAATGTTTAATTTATTTAATTATTTTCTTTTATTTGTTCATCTGTCACATCTGCTGAAGCTAGAAGATAAGCTGCACTCAGCTTTGCTAAGGTCGTACCTATCTGTAGTACACGTATTGTATCTGAAGTTAATTTATTTGACTGTAAAAACTCTGTATGGTACCATTACACGTTTACGTTATATGTAATGACAGAAAATGATTGTTAGTTTTTATTGTATTGTTGCATGTACTGTCTATTCCACTCTATTCTAATCTGTAATTTATAAAGGAATGTCAGAGAAATAAATGACAACAAAGTAAGTCCGTTGATTTGAAATTTTGAAACAATGTAGACGGTCCGTAAGACTTGATTGATTTACAATTTGCGGCATTTTGAGGGAATTAATTATACCCCGGCTGAGTCGACCTGGGGGCTGAAAAACGCACCTTGATATTATATTGCGGACACGGGAATCGAACCCGAGACCTCTAGATTAGTAGCCAGGTGACGATTAAAACAAAATTTGAAAATACAAAGGTTTTTAACGTAAGATTTCCTGAATAATAGTGTACCTAAAGGGCCCGAAGATTTCAGCACAGGAAGCAATCTATTCTGAAATAGATTTAAACTGAAGCACTAATTCTGAGATCATGTATTGATTATTAGTAAAAAATATTATACCTGTCCTGGTTTCCAAGGCTACTGTTGGAATTGTGAGTTGTTGATTGATATCACCGTATAGGGCAATCAACGTATGCCGGCCTAGATTTTTTATCGACCTTCTCTAGATCCGTAGTGTTAAAAAAAAAACAAATATTAAGTGATTTGGATATTTTTGCAGTTAATGAAAAGATTAACGAATACAGAAGAAAATGGATTCAACACATCAATAAAATGGAAGAAAGTAGAATACCGAAGATGGCGAAAGATTACAACCCTAGAGGCAGAAGAAAAATTGGTAGACCTAAGAAAAGGTGGACTGTGAAATAGGAACATGCCGCTAAAGCCTAAAACCGTTAAGAAGCTGGTGATAAAAAATATTAGAAAGAGACCAGGTGGATTACAGAAAATCAAGAAATATGATACTTATAAGAAAATAAAGGTTGTAAACCGTGAAAATGCAATATGTTAAGTTTGATCATAGGTAAGAGCATCTCTGCTTCCCATTTTACTCGATATTAGAATTCGTCTAAAGTCAGTCTGCTACCAGTCAGGAACGCTCAGTAACTTCTTCCCGATAGTAAAGATATGTAACCTCGTATGCACCCAGTTATGTTATACTGATATCCTGGTCGTCGGTCGACTGTATCAAACACGTGACTTCACATAACCGAATTCACTTTTAATTGTGTTATGGTTCTTCAAGCTTTCCTGAGTTTAGCAATCATCATAGACATCATCACAGACCTCACAGACATGTTTGTTACAGTTTTGTTGTTGTTAGTAAACCATCTTTCTCCTTCAGTTTTACTTTTTAATATTTCTACCTCGTGTTTCTTATCAAGTGCCCAATATACATCATTATATTAGTTTTATTATCGAAGCTCAAAATACATTTGATTTTTAATTCTTATAAAATAAATTACTGCAAAGGAAAAAAATTTTTGTTACATGCAAGGTGCCTACTTTATCTTACACGCTTCATTCTTCTTTATGACACAACCTTTTAAAGATTAGTCATCTCTGTACTACATAAATAAATGTTTCCGCTTAAAGTACGGATACCACCCGTCTTGCCAGTGCTTGACGATATTGATCCAATATATAGCGTTCTATCTAACTATATTAACCGAGGCGAGTAATTTTGCTGTTTCTGCTACAGTTTAAAACCCGTCTCTGCGAGTGGTGTGTGCTACTCAGAACTTATTGCCGTGTCCCGATATATTAGATTTACTTGTCTGGTAGATTTAAAGCGAAGAAGAAGCGAGACATTGACATTTTGGATTTGAACAAGAATTGACATTGTGAAGGGCGTCTCTAGTGTGCTTATATGTGAATATATCACTCACACACACACGCACACACGCACACACACACACACACACACACACACAATTGTGAGGAAAATAATCGGTTTTACGCAAGTAAACGTTTGTATTTATTGTATCGTTAAAGAAAAATTTCATTTTCCTCTAATAGAGACATCAAAACCACTAAAGTTTTAATTTATGATATTAGCTGTGTGTTTTTTTTATATGATTGCCCTGGCGTTGACCAAAAAAAGAACAAATTACATTCGTCTTATCCTAAAAGTAATTTTACATTAACCAAGACGGCACCCAGTTATGCTGAACTAACTTAGCCGATTACTTCTTCACAAGCAACGTCAAATTACATAATTTGATGCTGATCGAGCGACGGAAACATGTTTCGTAGCATACTGTTATTTTCTGACATCCACAGATGTAGGTATCACACTTTGTCTTTTCTGTTCGTTCTTATTTTCATGTACAAGTAAGATATGGTTCAATTGTTTAAGGGGGAGAGGTCTTCTTCGGTTAGGTTTCCTTAGAGCTCACATACAAATTTTGACATGGCCATACTATTGTAAAATTCAGTCCTTCGATCTGGTAGTATTTAACTTCATTACTCAATTCTGGTTATCTGCAAGCGACTACAATTCTTATTTTAAACTTCAAAGACATCATCAAAGCATACACTCACGCCTCTTAATTTACTCACTTGGTAATCTCATTTTTTCATATTTTTTCGTTGTGTTTACTTTTCTAGTCGCAGATCGGTTTGCACTATCGGTTGTCTCCTAATTAAAGATCCTGATTTTTCCATTAGTTTTATAATTCGTTTTAAAGGATCTCCTCTACATAACGCTATCTGTACGTTATGTTTTTGGAAACTGTGAGATTCCTGTTTTTGGAACCTCAAATCACGTTGTCCATGATATGACGGGCCAGCTTCTTTCATTAGGGTACCAAAGATAACCTAGTTTTTGAATATCGGTGTTCAGTGGATGAGCCTACAATAAAAGAATTATTTTTCTGTTGTCACCTACAATGCAAATCATATATTTTGCTTTAGTTTTTCTTCTGGATAATTATTTTAATGTAATCCGAATTCCGGCTTATTATTTTTGCTGATAAGACGTGTTTCGGGAATAACGTCCCGTCGCACGATACTAAAATTCTTATGCGCTCATGAGGGACTTTTCACTTCGCGTCAATAAAATTAAAACCATTCATTAGCCCTAGATTAATTATTGAACAAACACGTATAACACAACACACGCATGACACATGGAGACAGTGCGCATTGTTCAGCGTAATAATGTTTAACCGGAGCGTCTTCATGAGAGGATAAAATTTCAGGGCCTGATAATAGGAACTTACTCCCGAATCTTATGTCGTATTAACAAAAGTAATAAGTTGTTACATTCAGGTAATTACTTAACATACTGCAAACTGGAGACCGTGTGTAATGTATAATGTACTACCTCATGATTTTCGGCATGGTGATAACTAAAAGTCGATTTCGTTTGTTTCCTCTTTTTCATATATATTCGTCCAAGTTCTAAATATTTGTATTCTACTTTTAGGAGAATCGTACGCGGTGGATAGCATATATTTGCTATCAAGGCGATATATAAAATTTGAAGTATAGTAGAGACGAAATGGTTGTTGAATTCATAAAAAGTATGAATGCTTATTGTATAACAATCTCACGGATATAAGTAAGAAGTAGGACATCCCATATTATTCCAGAACCTCGAAAACGTGTAAAGAAAACTAGAAGCCCTGCTTCGCGCGTCATAATGAATTTGGCTGCGTCGACGTTAAAAACATCAACATGTAGTGTAGAATGTAACGTTCTGTTTTATAGTGTATTAATTGTATATTGTGGTTGAGGTTGTAATTGCATTATGTGGGGCAGGTACTGTTAATCTCTAATGAGTAAAGTGAATGATGAATCCACTCGTACATGAAATTTGAACAGCTGGTGAAAAAATCCATAGAACGTTACGTAATTTGATAAAATAGTACTATAGATAAATTAAAATATCCAGCATTAAATTTTAAATTTAAAGAGAAACCTACCGCTTTTCGTAGTTTTAATAATCTACCTAACGTAAGTGGTGCGTAAATATAAGAGTAGATAAAGCTCCAAAAATTTGTAGTGTAATCGTACAATTAGGCCTAATGAAATACATGCCACATGGAGGAAAGTAGAAATTTTAGAATTATTAAATCATGTTGACTGCAGGAAACTATACTACTAAGCTGCTAAACTGTCAATATTATATCTATATTCAGAAAGGCAGAACGAGGAAATGCATAAACTCTAATAATAAGGCTAATAAGGCTGTTTAATGAACCAAATCTAAACCGAAGTTATATCACGCAGGCTCCAAAACTCTGCGTTATGCTAGAACAACAATCGCTTGTTACGATAGGAAGATCCTGTAGTGTTAATATGTTTTGTTAACACAAATAATAGAAAACATAGAGAATTTAACAGAGACCTGCTTTTTTCTTTGAAGATTACATTAAAGGAAATGCAGGACATCATGGAAATACATGGTATCATTCAACATTTGATGCATCAAAAATATCTGTGATGATTCTAAAACATTCTGTAAGACAAGTACTGTTAAAATCTTTACTGCCGCTATGTAAACACAAGAGTAAGATAGTTCTGTAGCTTGTTGACTACTTTATGTAACTTGGTACTTTGACGAATCTGTTAGACAATGTAACTTATACAAGACTTAAATAATTTTAATATTTCCAAGGATTTGAGGAAGGATAATTTTATTTAGACTCTTATGAACAGTGATGATTCGGTAATCTTAGCAAGTTAGAAAGACATCTGGACACAGGATTCCTAGAACGTCTTAAAATAACTAAAAATTTAACAAAAATAACTAAAAATAATTAAAACTAGACATGCACAGATATTTTAAAATATGGTTATCGCTGGAAAATGGTGTAGAAGATGGAAAATTATATTATGAACTTCAAATATCGAACACGTCTCTAGTTTCAACTTCATCGGTTGCCATATACCTTATCTGGGCGAAACTGTTATCAACCACAAAATTGGAAGGTTTAATTGTATTTATGAGGACTGAGTGGAATAATTGGAAATAACAAAACAAGAAAATTGTACAGGGATGAAGCATTTTAAGATCATGGCTGTGCCAGGACTTTTAGAATTGAATGAGTCGTAGACCATGAAGATTAGGGACAGAAACAGAATAAAAGAAGCAGAAATTCATATACTTAGAAGGATCGCTAGAGCCTCAAAGAAAGGTCATATCGGAAATAAAGTAATCTGAAAATATCCATGAGTACGCAACATTCCCAAATAAGAGCATTCATCAATACAGAAATAACTAGTTAAGCCAGGTATAGAAAAATAGATGGTCGCAGATTTTAAAGTTCAATTTAAATTATAAACGCAAAAAAAGAAGAAATATTGGGCGACTTATGAAACGATGGTACCAACAATAGGAGCCGTAGCTGGCGTTAGTACATGAAGAAGAAGAAGAAGCTGACTTTTTTGTGTATAACGGTAAGCTTACATTCTTTCTAAATTGTTTTCCATTTTCAGAATGTTATTCCTGCTGTTCGCTCATAGGCTACGTTTTTAAAATAAATATACATTATTTATCAACATTTGCCTTAAACGTAAATTCCTATTTACGGTATATACGTAAGAATTTTTTGTGACATGTGTAACATTTAATTTGGAGTAGTTTATAATCAAAGGGAATAAATATTGTGATCAGCTATTCGTCAAATGCATTTCAGTAGAGATCAATACTTATTAAGTCTCTAATGTTAGTAGTTTTAATCTTATTTCAGGATTTATTAAACCTTACTGCAAGCAACATTTACGACTGTATTGAAAGGGCGATGAAATAACAGAATTTTACCATTACTCGAATGGATATTAAGTTTTGAAGTGATTTTAACCTTCAAGAACCCTTTCAGCCCTTATCCATGAAACGTTTACATATTAATATAAATTTATGTCTAATGAATACAGGTAATGACATTTAAAATTTTTAAAATATAAAGACTCGTACTGTCGTCGCTTTAGTAGGTTTCGATCTAAAAGGCTGTAGTGAAATCCAACGTCGTGTTGTCACATTGGTCTGTCTGAAACTAGTACAAGAGTTTCCAATGTTACTTGTTTATTAGTGTAACTAATGGCATTGAGGAAGCGACGACGGTGCTCGGTAGTACTTTATAATAGCAGTTAACTTAATATGTTTTGTGTCTATAGAAAGTGAACAGCAGAGAACGTTTCTGCAGTGTTTTACAAGATTTAACGAGTTACAGCCCTTAAAATAGGAGAAAAGGACTTATTAAACTTGCAAAACTGCAGTACAAGAAAGAATCAAAGATAAGTAAATACGAAATCTAGATCAAGAGAGTGAGATAAGTGACTAAGTTGAATTTACAGCCTTCCTGGTCGCCATTTGTTCCCTTTTAAATTACGAATGAACGTAACACCCTTTTTTAACTCCCGTTTAAGAGACCCGATTTTACTTACGTAATATTTTAAATAACGCCTTTGCTAAAAGCAATTGAAGGACTGTAAACTCAGTGTATATTTTTCGTGCTTGAAAAATGAATTTAAATTAAAACTTGTGGTTACTGTGAGTACATATTTTGAATTAAAATTGTATGCGTTGTTACCACTACATTACAGTTACATAGCTACACCCTATCACACGTTTTAAGTATCTACCCAACTTTTGTTTAACATTTTTATATTAGGCCTACTTTGTTTGAATTAATAATAAATGAAGTGCTTACTCTTTATGTTTTGTGTTCTCAGAAATATAATTTTTTTAAAGAATTACATTATCGAGGTGATTCCATATATTTTTACTAGCATATCCACCCCTTACCAATGTTGATGAATGTAATACTAGCTATGGGTACCAAAGGTCTACAGTAGTTATTATTAGTATCTGTGTATGTCTCTTCCTGTGGAATTGACAAGGCCATAATTTTGAGGCGGCTGCTTTGAACCCGCTGAACCCGCTGCTTCCAACTTACTTATTTAAATAAACATACAATATACTTCAACTTTTTTCTTCACTTCTTGTTTGTCTATCCTTCTATTTTCAGCGCATCATTTTCTGCTCGATCTCCCGACACTTTTTCCCTGCGTCCTATACATTATTGTTTCTATCGGTATACCGTTTGGAAACATCCACGCAACTTTAGGCCCTCAAACGTTTCTTTTACATTGTTGCTAGTTTTGTTATTGTCTATGAACAAATTCTTTGCCTTATATCCTCATTCGTATTAAAATGTATTCAGTATTTATTGCTTCGTTATATTTTATCATGTATCTTCATGATAAATTTTCTCGGAAAACTCCTTATCTTGGTGCTCATGATTATGATCATGTAAAGTAAAGCGAGAAAGATCATTAGATTTTACATGTTCTTAGAGCGTACCTCATGGTTTTTATTTCCAGAATTCGTGTTATTTTACCTCATAATCTATAGTAGTTTATAAAATTTCACCTCTACCTGAGCCAATTGTATTGTGTAGGCTATATAAACTTTATCACAGGCGGTCGCTAGGAATGCTGTTATTTCCTGTGCTGAAAGTAGCAGCATTCATTAAACTGGTTATCAGAATTTTGTTGTGTAATGTGTTAAAAGAGCTGGTGGAAATTAAACTGTGTTGAACTTATTTTAAAACGTTACGAAACGTAACTATAAAACTTTACGAAGTGTGAGTGCTTTATAGTTACCAAAAATTAATTTGTAATTCTGTAAACAATAATTGAAAATAATAATTTATGGGATCATTTTTCGTAATTAATAGATTGTGTGAGTCATAGTAAACATAGATTCTCGCCAATTATAGTAGCCACATTTCGTTCTTGTCTATCAATAAATAATAGAGAGCATATTTGTGTCACGTGTATCACATACAGCCGACAGGTTTTGTTCTTGTCATTTTTGTTCAAAGAGACTGTGGTGTCAGTCGTCTCCGGGGACTGGGGTCTCACAGCAATCGCAACAACTACAAAGTCTGGAACCATATCTCCACTATCTCGCCGTCTTAGTGTGTGTTCTAAAACCCGTACGAATCACATATTTTACTTATGTCGATGTACCCATACACCACATGGAATTTCCGATCTTTCATATACAAAGAAACAAATAAGGGTTTTATCTACTAGCACACTTGCCGTATGAGTACTGATTTTATTATAACTTCCACTAACTCTTAACCTCCCTCTTAGGAAAAACTTCAGGGCTCTTTATTTTCTTCATAAATGTTATGTTCATTTTAAACATGTAAATTACACAGCATTATTCTGCTTGAACGTTTGACAATTAAATAATTACATTTTCGAACTAGATAGGATAGTTTGATCTTACATTTTGGACCGTGTACATGTTGCTTAGCAAATCGACAACATCAATTTTTTCACGGTGGTATATTTTACTCATCTTATGTGTATACTGAGCCTTTCTCTCCAACATAATTTTTATGCATTTGATTTACAGCTTTCTTTATACAGACATTTTATCTTAGACGTTCAGTAAAAAAATGTACCGTATCAAGATTTAAACAGATTATGTGCACTGACTGTCCATTGTATCTATTCACATTGAATATTGATACCAATATTTATATATAATAGTGGAATATACTATTACAACAGTAAGTAACACCTTCTCCGTTGTAGTAACACCTTCTCCTCATCGAAATGCTTTCACCGACACGATGGACTAAATCATTCCTAATTGTCATCCATTCACCACTATATCTCAAAACAAGCGGTATCGAGAATAGAAGGAAGCATTTCTGTGTATGCATAACCTGAGGAGGCGGCTCTGAACACTATATAACAGAGCAACTTTTGATGTCTAAGTACGTTGAAAATTAAATAATATTTAATTAATATAAGGTGATAGTAAAAGGTTTTGACAAACTATAAGTAAACACAAAATTCCTGTTATGTTATTACGTTAGTTTTAATTTTCCATTTTACGAAATTGATTCCACAACCAATAAAATACTATTAATAAATATATCTATTAATAAACGTTTTGTTTAGACATTAGTACAAATCTATCTAGAACGGTTCTTTATAAAGACGGTATGCATTACTAATTTTCATAATAAACAATAACAACAATAAAAATTTGTTTACAAAACTTCAGTTAAAAACAAATAGGTAGATATTGTCACGTTGTTCTGAATATAGGACTTAATAGGTTTAACTATATCTCCTAAGATATCCACAAAGACCCTCTAATAATGTTGATCACGGTCAGTGCTCCATCATGCTTCAGTCAGCTTTTGCATGTCCTGCTCTTTCAGTTTGATGTCGCTTGATGGCGTTACTTTCCTTAGCTTTTGCGGATTCAAATGTCATGCGTTTTTACTTATCGTTGTAAGCTATGTCTCAGCCACATATAATGCAACATTACAATTTGTATAGGTTATTGCGTAGCACATCTGAAGAATACTCCACGTAAATATAGAATAAACTACCAGCTACGTAGTGGGATTTCTGAGTTCGTTACGTGAAGTCCATTTTGTTGCACAACAAATTTTTATGTAAGAAGAGAGGAGGAAGATTTTGTGGCGTGGAGTGAGTACTAATAAAATCACTGCTTTATGAGAAAAATAAATTCTTTAAAATTAAAAAGAAACATGACTTAAATGTAACTTTTTAAAGAAGATGTTTAACAAGGATTAGTCGTATTATACAGAATATAAAAATACACATCAAAATATACACACGATCGTATAAACAAAAATACAAAACACACGTATGAAACAATGTTCTAAATACTTGGGAACCTAACATAAACATTTAATAAACATAATTCATTTAAATATTATGAATCATATATATAAAAACTTATTACAATATTTATTGTATAAAAACGAAATTCACGTGAAATATTTAAAAAAATTCCGTTTACTTCAGTTCAAGAACACCTTAGCATCTGTGCATCTATTTCAAATAATCAGATCAAAATCTATTACAACTTTATGATCAGATCGGTTCCATGTAGCTTCATGGTCAATTATATCTGTCAAGTACGTAGATAAAATATTCTTTAAAGACAGCTAGTGACTAAGATTTTGATTATAAGCCATTTCCTTTTTACTACGTTCTCTGTCATACAACAGACCTCACATTGAAGTAAGCTTCTTCACCCACTATTATCGGGCACTTACATCATCTTCGGTGCCACTATTGGTTGAGACTTTACTACCTAAGAGTAGTGCAACAACAAACAATATCGCTGGAAATTTACTCGCCAACTGATTATAATTATCTGCCCGTACGCCGTCTATTTCTGGATTTCACAATCTGCCAGGTAAACGGGCTGCTTACCGAAGGCTTATACAATCTGCGCGCGGCGATCAGTTCTGCTCGATCTAAGCCAGAGATATAAAGACAAAAATACTGCTTTTTTATAATTTGTTACGTTGTTATATTTATGATTGAACATAAACTAATAAAGCTTATTTCCCGTTGTAAGTGTCATTAGGAAACTAATAGAAATAATAGGTTAAAAACACATCTGTGTTACAATAGCTTTAGTACATCATTAGTTTATGTCTGTGTGTTCATAAGACACAAAGAAAATGTTTAGAAAATATTTTAAAGATTTTCTGCCTGTTACATTAATATGCCAGCATTAAAAATTCAAAGTGATTTGTCGCTGAGCCTATTTGTCTGGTTTATGGAATAAGTAGGAAACAATTTTTTTTATGAACTAACTTTACAAATTAACTTTCATATCATACAACACAGTTATCAATTCACTGTCTTTCAGAACATTATGTGAAATTTACAAAATTTGGGCTCAGAATTATTAAAAATCAAAACAAAATAATAACACATTTCAGAAGGTTATACAGCATATTTTCATCGGACAATTTTAAAGTAATTATACTTTTATTTAATTAAAGTAAATATGCTGTCGTTATCAAGTGAGAGTGCCATACTGGATTTTACATTATTGTTTCTTGATTTTTTTCAGGTAACAAAAGAGAAGGCAGCCTGAATTAATGAAGCTAGCGTACCTCCACTGGGAATATCAAACGTTCGTTCTAAACAAGAAAATGTTACCTTCCTCGCATTAGACCTTTTGTGGGTTTGTAATGTGACCTTCAAATTCCTTTGACCACCGAAAGCAAATTATAATTCTTTTATTTAACAAAGGCCACTGCCACGGTCACATGTTTAACGAATTTATTTGTTTAACTGAATTTGAGAATGTGCTGTTTACAACCCATTACATGTCACATTATAATACTCGTGTCACTATGATTCATTTCTCGATGTACCACACTGTCAAAGGTATCGGTACTTTACTTTCGTATTTACTTGTTGTGCCCAGCACATTCCACGTTATGATTTTATATATAATTGTAAATGAGGATTCTACTCATACTCAAACTACTCAATGTATTATTTATTTTATCTTATGAATTATTTTAAGGAACAAACTGAGCGATTGTGAGGAAGTGTGCTTACCATTTTTATCGTGGCACGTGTAGCGAATTATCAATCAGGGAAGCTAAGAATTGTTTACTTGTCAGTGTTCGCGAACGATTTCCGCTTTGAATCACAAAAATCAATGACAAATTGTCCTCCCGTGTGACCTGATAAGTTTCGAGACACGTGCAGAGTCCAGTTCTGATTGGCTGAATTTTGGGCGTTAACTCATAGAGACTTTTTGCGTCACGCAGGGTATAAAACTGACGAGAGCACTGGGAAATACACACACTCTTTTTTCACTTGTTCACTTTTTGGCGTCCTTGCGCACTCTCCGTACATCATAGATGTGCATCTTCTGTCTACGATGGAGCCACATCAAAAGCGTAATTACAACTTTGTTTTTGTTTTACTTAGTTCAAACTTAAAGCGTTAATCGATTTTGGATAATGAATTATTTATACTCAGAAGTGCTCAGTAGTGTTATAAATTTGTTAAGGAATATGTATAATTGACATCTTAATCATTTATGCCTAATTTAAAGTGGTAACGTACCAAATTCAGAAATATAGTTAGTAAAGCATTTATAATGTTTTAATAAAGAATAGTCAGTATATAAAGAACGTTTTGTTTATATAATGTTATGTCTTAATGAAAACTCGATAGAATTATTGTAACGAGAGTATGTCACTTCAATTATTGTTACTTTGTTCATTTGTATTGTCATTTTTTCATCAAGATAAAACTTCTTAACGAACGTAGTTACTCTAATGAATTAAAGAAATATTATTAATCTAAGTAAATGCCTTATTTAATAACGAGCCATTCCCACAGCTATCCTGTCCGCACGACTGGTGCTTTCACTTTGTGAGGCCCCAGCCCCGGGCGTTAAAACAAATTTGGTGTCAGAATTTGGGATATTACATTTGGGAATGTTAGTTTACTTAAATTAATTAAACGTTTCTCTCATTGAAGTGGCTCTTTATTGATGGGCAATAGTAGTAAGAAGTTAAAGAAAAAAATTAAGTGATGATTCGTTAATGGCTCAAAGGTTTTGGGGCTTGTTTGAAGTTTTTATGCGGGTTGTTACGCGTGTTGGGGTTATAACAGCTTATTATACCCACAGTAATCCTTCTGTCACTTTACCTGTTTATAAAACACCAGTCCAATCCAAGATCCTAATACTATTTGGAGGGTTGCGAGACTCTCTTTCGAAGTTAATTACAAAGAATCATAGTAATTAATTATTTAAATAAAACTATTGAGAGTTTGATTACAAATGTCTAAAATGTCTGAGGTATCTGAATTAAAACGTATCGTAGCCGAGTTACAAGAGTGTATCCAGACAACAGGTACTGCACCTGTCGCTGCTACTGTCACTAAGGATCTGACTATATCAAACTTAATTGAAAATTGGAGGGGCGATGGTACGGGTATTCCTATTCATGCTTTCTTTGAAAAGATTGACGATGCCGCGACAATAGGCAATTGGAACGATTCTGATAAGGTTCGCATCGTTTCGTTAAAATTAAGGGGACCTGCAGCATTGTATTATAACAGTTGTCCGCAGTTACAGAAAGCATATTTAAAGTATGACGTTTTAACACAGTGTTTTATTGAGCGATTTAAAGTTAAGCAGTTAGATCAGTATCATTATACAGCACTTCAGTCTGCGATACAGCGTAGGGATGAAACCCCAGAATCTTTGGCTGATCGTTGCCGAATTTTATGTTCAAAGACTATTAGACAGGTTGCTGATCCTATGGAGCAGAAAGTCATCGAGGAAGAGGCGGAGCGTCGACTTTTAGCTGCATACATAAATGGCCTGCAAGGTGTTGTGGGACAGCAAATACTATACCGATTACCTAACACTATGCAGGAGGCAATTCAGATCGCTAATACTGTGGCTTCAACTGATCGACAACAGCAGCATACTTCATGGGGACATGGTAAGAGAAATTACGCCGATGGACATCTCTTCGTGACTAGCGTCACCTGTTATCACTGTAACAATGTAGGTCATTTAGCTAAGAATTGTTTTAAAAAGTTATCAAGGGAAGCTAGTGGTAAAACTCAGCCACATAATGCTCGCTGTACCAGTTATAATCAGAACCGTAATAATAAAAATAATAACAATGCACAAAAAAAGGCTTTGAAAGACATAGAATGTTATAATTGTCATGCTAAGAGGCATTACGGTCGTAAATGCAATAGTAAGCAAAATACACACCCAAACGCCAGCAGTTCGACTTGTTAGGGCACGGCAAGGTCGAACGGACGAGTTATTTGATACCTACAGTCTCTTCTAACGGTTTAAATGATTTAGTAATTATTGGTGAAATTGAAAAGAAATTATATAAATTTATAATAGACACTGGATCTAATATTTTTTTTAATTAAGGAAGGTATCAGTAGATGTGCGACACATAAAACTGTTATAAATGCTAAAGGGGTTACCGAGAGAAACTTCGTAAAAGGGACACAAAATTTGAGGTTACGTCTGGGAAGCGTTGAAGTTGTACACACTTTTCTTGTAGTACCAAGGGATGATAGTTTTTTTTTCATTTTTACGACGGTATACTAGGCCTCGATTTACTAAAGTCACTGGGTGCAATAATAGACTTGCCATCACGACGCCTGAGTTTGAATAATAACTCGGTAGTCATATCACTCGACTCCGGTGTAGAGGATTGCGGGGTAGTCTCCATTGATGTTACTAACGCTTGTGGGCCTGGCTAGCTAATAACTCGTTGTAATTTTGTCGGAAATGATGCAGAATTTTGGCGTGTCATGAATGCTTCCGAGCAAGAGTTACCACCCTTAAGTGAGGTATTAATAAATTGCCGAATAGTTGGTCTACGTGACATCCGGTGCCACGAGAGGTTTTAGTAGAACCACGAGAATTAGATGTGCAGGGTATAAGAGTTGCCCGTGTACTGAGTAGTGTAGACACCGTTAACAATGTAGTTGTTAAAGTTGTTAATTGTAGTGGAGAACCACTTGTAATTCAAAAGGGAATTACGTTAGGTCTGGCAGAGAAATACCAGCCTGAAGTTTATGGAAGTGTAAGAGTTGTTGATGTTCTAGAACATGAGAAACATAATAGTAATGATAATTTTGGTAGTAATGAGAATATTGATGAATTAATATTAAGGAAATTAAAGCACTTGTCTGAGAGTGACAGTGAAGTTTTGAAACCAGTGTTATTAAAGTATAGAGATTTGTTCCGTGAGGATCCGGAGCATATTATCTTGTAGATATAGATATAAATACATACTGGTGATAGTTTACCGATTAAAAAGAAACTTTACAGACTTCCTGAGTCTATAAAGAGTGTGATACAGAATCATATAACCGAGATGTTAGAGAAAGATGTAATAAAACCTTCAAACTCACCGTGGAGTAGTCCAGTTGTGATAGTTCCGAAAAAGAGTCAAGACGGTATACCTAAGTACAGGTTTTGTGTTGATTATAGAGGGTTAAATAGTATAACAAAAGGCGGTGCTTATCCGTTACCAAATATTGTTGAGACGTTAGATTGTTTGGGAAATTCTAAATATTTTACTACGCTAGATTTGGCTAGTGGCAAATTGTGATGCGTTAAGCAGACATACCTATCTCCCGTCGTGGTATACGTTGAGGTAAGAAACCACGGAGTCGACAACGCACAAGAAAAACAGCTGTTACATTTGAACATAGTGATAACGAATCAATGCAGGTTCAAGGTTTTATGACATTGAAGCTTGCGATACGAATGTTTTAACCGAGGAACAAGTGGGGAGACCGATGCCTATAGTAACGATTGAAGAAGAGGATGAACCTATTTTAGATATTACGCCTATTGAATTTGAAGATAGTTTAGCACTATCTCCACCTTCACCACCTACACCTAACGATCCTGAATGGCATCCTAATCGACCAATATCCTTGTCTGAATCTCCACCTTCATCTTACAACCTTCGACCTAGATTACCACGTATGTAATTACTATTGTTTTTCATACAATAGCGATTATTCCTTTAGCGAGCCAGGGACTCATTAGCTCGAAGTCAGTCGCTTGCGTACTGTCGCAAATATGTTAAAAATAGAAATAAGTAGTCTAAAATCTATGTTACCTGAAACACGTAAGAAGCGTGGAGCGATAAATGCTATTGGTTCAGCTATGAAAATATTATTTGGTACTATGGATAATGATGATCTTGAGACATTTAGTTCGAAGATCAGTGAATTGGAAAAAATGCAGTGTGATATTTTGCATAACAATAAAGAAATCAACTGAATATATTTCTAACTGATTATAGAAATTCCTTTAAAAAGAGAAAACAGATTACTAGACTTGTATTCTGTAAAGTCCTTGCCGTATAGAGACCTTCTATCAGTAAGTTTATATATGTAAAGACCAATACTGAGTACTTAGCATTAACTAAAACGCGACAAGAGTATGTTGAACTTACACACAAAGATGTAATTGCGTGCAGAGGTTCCAAGTATAGTGTGTGTCCAGCCAATATACCTTTGTATTCGTACCATAACGACAGTTGTATCTATGCGTTATTTGTTGGAAAGACCAGCAGTGCTCGTGTTCAATGTGAGAAGAAGGTTATACAGAATTTCAGCCGTCCAATTCTACATCAGATGCCGAACAAGGATGAGTGGATATATAGTGCACCAGAACCGATACGAGTTACCTGGAGATGCGATCAAGACACTAAGACCGAGATTCTTAAGGAGAGAGGAGTTCTTCTTAATCCACACCATTGTCATATATATTCCAAATATTTTACCTTATTACCACATACCTATGGACGAAGTATATATAACCTTACTAAGCCTATCATGATTGAACCACCAATATCCTCTTTGATTAGTCCATTCGAAGCTAAAATTTTAACAATTAATGTCACTCACATGAAGATTTCAGATGTTACAGAATTGAATATCGACGAAGTACTGCATGGGATACACAACGACTTCGATGACGTTTCACTGAACCGACTTATTAACGATATCCAAGAGATACAGGGAGAAAAGCAACAGTCACGAAACGAACAATCTATTCGCTCTACCGGTGGCTTTACCGTCATAATTATTGGAGCAGCATTGTTACTATATCTCGTCTACCGAACCAAGTCAGTCTCCAAATGTCTAACTTTTACTCTCATACCAGCAACGACATCGAGTGCTGAGGCAACACAAGAAGCAGCAGAGGAAGTTCCAGAGGTAACTTCGCCAGACGGAATGAATATAACAGTTCTTTTTACTACGTAAAACCAGGTATTAGAGTTGCACATTCTCAATTATAAATTAAAGAGTTTGTTTGTTTAATAAAGCAATGTATTGAACCTACATAAAGAATTGAGAAATACGTAAGATAAATGTAAACAAGAAAAAATAATAATTATTATAATAGTTGAGAACATACATAAGGAAAACAAAATTTTGAGTCTCGTTATATTCAGCACTCTTTGTTTTGAATGTAACAGATAAAACTATGTTTAAATAGAAAAAGAGACGATTATGTAGTATTGTATTAGAAAGTTTGGACAATTCTGTAGTTTGTAAATATTGCGTGATATATATTATAACTCTACTTATATGCGTTATTGTTGTGTCGTGTTGTGTATGAGTACCTACCTGCTGTCCGATCTTGCGGATTCTTCCGGCTAGGGCGTGTGGATTTTGGATTTGAAGTTCGCAAGCTAGTAATCTCAAATTTATTGCAACAACACACAAAATAGGTTACTTTAAAGGGGGAGAGTTTTGTGAGACTGGTAGGCTTTATCGTACAACAATAAAACACTGTTATATGGGGTAATAAAACGTTGTTTATTACTCCAACAACACACAAGAAATAAATGGTTATTATATTATCAATTTCTTACAGTCTAAACAATGAATCAATGTTTTTCGATTGGTTAATAATTGAAAAGAAACTAAACTCGTTCTTTGGCGAGTTGATTGCAATTTAAATGTTAATTAATTAATTGATCAGATTTGATTAAATCTCTTTTACTAAATTGAATTTAAATATTCATGAAACAAAATATAAAACTCTGAAGTTAATTAGAATAATTTTCCAAAATAAATTAGACGTGACAGTCTAGTTCACGTTATTTCATTTCTAGTGATTCGACTTCTGTTATACTGCAGTATGAACTAAGATTAGATTGTTAGTTAAGATTTGTATAGCGCTTTTATACTACTTCTATTTCTTAACTATAGCATACTAATGACTTAAACTGCAATACAGATTATCACAATGAATTTATTCTTAATTACTAGAGTCTTTGATTTTTGTATGGCAACTGAATTATTTGAATTTACAATGTTTTTAAATAAAAAATAGAATATTTAATGTTGAGAAATAAATAAGTGGATTTTGCTTTCCTGTTATTGAAGAGGATGTCGTTCCGATTTGTCCCTCGTCGATTCGAGTCCTTCGCTAGAGAAAATAATCTGCTTAGAGCTGCTGGATTCGGTCGTGGAGTTCAAAATTTCGGCAACACTCTGCTTCCTTGCTGTTTGTGAATATTTTAACGTCTGCGGCTGTCTGCTGGAACTGGTTCCTGTCCCTCGTCGATTCGCACGTTGCACGTCGGCGTGTGTGTGTGTGTGCTTCGCTCGAGTGGTAGCTCTGCTCGTCAGCTGTTCACCAATAATTTAGACGGCCTCTCTGCTGTATTCTTGAAGTCTGGTCCTGAAGTCTGGTGGATCTCTTGCGTGCTTATGACTAGCTGGTAGTACACAATAAGCTTGGTTGATGTACTGAAGAGTATCTCGCCTCTACGCCACAATTACGAGCTATGCAGTTGATCTGTACTTAGTGTGTTCGTAATTGCGTGTGTGTTGACCACGTAGAGTCTTCTTGTTGATCTTCACCACAATGGTTACTAGACGATCGAAGAATTACGTCTTAACTTCGTGAGTACTGGCAGAAGAGTGATGTTTCAGCCTGAAAACACCACGCTGGTCGGGGTTCGCGTCAAGTGATTTGATTGGCTGACACACTCTCCCTACTACATAAAATTTGAATTCCCTTGGTCCGTGAGAATGAAGTCAGATTCCCACAGACGGAGAATTAATATTATTTCTAATACTACTATCAGCGGAACCAAATTGTCGGTCCGGATTTCCTGTGCTTACTTGATTTTGCAATAACTTGGTTGCAAACCAAGTTGTGTGAAATCGAAAATATACAATCTGTCAGAAATTATTATCTCCATAACATACTAAAATCTCATTAATGTAACTCTATTTTTACAGAAGTTATTCAATTATATTTAATTAACTCTTTCATTTGTTAATTATATTGCGTAAAATTTGCACACGTCATTATTAATATTTCGGTAAACATTTTGGCTATGTTGGATTTCGCCTTCATTTCTTAGTTTCCGAGATATTAATAATTAACAGATTGGGTGTGGCCGCTTCCTTGTACAGCCAACTGATTACATAATGACCACGTGTGCGTCGCTTTACAAAGCATTATTTTCAACGTTCTACATTCAAATGGAGTTTTGACTGTTATAATTTATTTAAATATGCTTTCAGTATGCGGGCAACATATAACCCCAAATAGTTAATATTTGGTGCTGTTATATATTCCCACACCCGTTTAAAAAAAAAATGAATGTAATAATTACAGTTTTTTTTTTTAATCATTACACACGTATTCTGTAATCACTATACTTATTACTTATACATTGTATTACTTATTCAAAAGAAAAACATACATGTGTGTTAATGTTATTCCATTACATACAACTTAATTCTAATACATTTATTAATAATATTATATTTGCAATTTATTTTGTATTAATGTTTTTACAACGGTTAATAGCTAACTGCAGCGTTTAAAGGGTTTGTTTGTAAACAGTGGCACGCGTGCAAAGGAATTTGCTGACACTTTATTTACAGCCGTTATCGCCTGCCGCGCGGCTAATTGCTTGACCTACTTTCAAACGTGGGTCGGCTGTTACCGCGTGTGTCTTAACTATTTCCTGGCGGTGCGTTTGTTTCATTGTACACGCCCGTTATTCATCGCGTTATAAATGCATTATTATTAATACACAAGCTATCTACAATTATTATTAATAATATTATAAAACACAAGTTATTTATTTTAATTTTACTTATTATAATACAATTATTATTAATTCTAAATATTATTTTTTTTTTTTTCTTAAGTCTTATTATTTCGTCGCGACGCGGTTTGGAATGCCATGCTACTCAAAGTATTTTCTCAAAGAGCTCGCATGGTATTTACCGATCGTTTTCGTTCGGTCGAGCGTCGTAACGATAAACGTGTGAGGCGCGAGTTGTTGAGCCAAAAGATACGGACCATTATATAAACGAAAAACTTTGCGGCTACATTTATGTCTCTTCGGCCTACAGGATTCGCCTTGAGCAGTACTTTCTCACCTACTACAAAGTTAGTTAGTTTATGAGTAGTATTGAATTTGTCCGCCCTTTTACGCCCTTTTTCAACTATTCTTTCCCTCACAAGTTGATTTTTACACTGCACCGGCAGAGGTAGATTATAAGTCTTTGGCCTACTTAAATAATTATTCCAAAACCTCTCTGGCCTTATTCCAGAGTCCAACTCTGCTTGTGTGTATTCCGTGGTATCGTGATAATTCTCTTTTATTGCCTTTTCGAAGAATGGTAGGAACTCGGGCCATTTACTTTGTTCCTAATAGCAATAGATACGGAACATTTTACCGATTTCCCGATTCACCCTTTCGGCAAGGTTGCCCTGTGGTCGTCGTATCGAGGTTAGGATTGCTTTGATACCGTTACGCTCCAGGGTAGCTGCCCAGTGTTTGTTTTGGAATTGCTTTCCCTGGTCACTAAGTACGTTCCTTATTGGTCCATGCTGTGGAATATACTTGTTAAGTATAATATTTAAAACGGACTTTGTGGTGGGCCTAGGGATCGCGTAGAGGCTAACTTTTTTAGTGAACACATCGACGCAAACTACCATGTGTTTTAGATTTCTGGTAGCCTTGGGTAATAGTCCCAGAAAGTCGATGGCGATCATCTGTCCCTTACCTTCCGTTATCACATTTGCCATGGGAACGTAAGTGTGCAAGTTTGGTACTTTCGCAGTTTGACACGGATGACATGTTTTTAACAATTTCTTTACCCTACGATACATGTTTGTAATTGTAAAATCCTCCTGCAATATTTTTACACATTTTACAGGAGATGCGTGCGCCATTTTTATATGTAATGATTGTGTTACACACGCAAGCATCGCTGGAGACAATACCACTTTCCATTCGCCCTGTAACAATTTATACAATATATTGTCTTGTATAAGATAATGCGGATTCGGGTGAGCTGCTAACATTAGCTTTTTAGCAAGGAGTGCGAGGTTATCGTCCTGCTCGCGTCCTAAGTTCTGTAGCATATTGGTAGCTTCAGGCGCGACAGTGTATTGTATATTCAATACCTTTAACTCGTCGTCCGCTGCTTCATATACCTCCTCCTTTTCTACGGGCGGATATCTACTTAGAGTGTCTGCGGTGGTATTCTCTGATCCTTTGCAATATTTAATAGTAAATGAGTACTCCTGAATAGCTAACACCCATCGTGTTAGTCGGGAATTTGCTAATCGACATTTTAATATAAACGATAACGCCTGATTATCAGTGTGGATCTCGAAATGGGTACCATATAGGTAGTGTCTGAATTTTCTGAGTGCGTTTATTATGGCGAGGATTTCTTTCTCAGAAGTACAATAGTGCAACTCAGCGCCTTTGAGCGTTCTATTGGCGTATGCTACAACATGAAGACTACCTTGAAGTTTTTATGCGGGTTGTTACGCGTGTTGGGGTTATAACAGCTTATTATACCCACAGTAATCCTTCTGTCACTTTACCTGTTTATAAAACACCAGTCCAATCCAAGATCCTGATACTATTTGGAGGGTTGCGAGACTCTCTTTCGAAGTTAATTACAAAGAATCATAGTAATTAATTATTTAAATAAAACTATTGAGAGTTTGATTACAAATGTCTAAAATGTCTGAGGTATCTGAATTAAAACGTATCGTAGCCGAGTTACAAGAGTGTATCCAGACAACAAGTACTGCACCTGTCGCTGCTACTGTCACTAAGGATCTGACTATATCAAACTTAATTGAAAATTGGAGGGGCGATGGTACGGGTATTCCTATTCATGCTTTCTTTGAAAAGATTGACGATGCCGCGACACTAGGCAATTGGAACGATTCTGATAAGGTTCGCATCGTTTCGTTAAAATTAAGGGGACCTGCAGCATTGTATTATAACAGTTGTCCGCAGTTACAGAAAGCAGATTTAAAGTATGACGTTTTAACACAGTGTTTTATTGAGCGATTTAAAGTTAAGCAGTTAGATCAGTATCATCATACAGCACTTCAGTCTGCGATACAGCGTAGGGATGAAACCCCAGAATCTTTGGCTGATCGTTGCCGAATTTTACGTTCAAAGACTATTAGACAGGTGCTTTCACTTTGTGAGGCCCCAGCCCCGGGCGTTACAACATACTCATAACTTGTGCACCATGTATATGATAAAATTGCTATAAACAGAAGAGTTGAAATAATATGTACCTATATCCTGCTTAATTAATTATAATACTTGCACAGACTGTATTATAGATTAATATCGTGGTTTAATAGAAAATATTTAGTACTTTCTGTTGGGTTTGTCTGTATGTCTTCCTGAAATGACATTTGAGCTTTTACTTTGACAAATTTGTGAGTATGCAAGTCTATGTCAAGTACTCATACTTAAATGAACACTAAGTTATTGACGTGTAGACATTTAGTTTATTAGAATACACTATTTTTTTTTTCAAATATTATACACTTATAACAATCTCGGCTATTACACTCACAATCATAGTCTGTTCTCTCTCATATCATAATAAATTTATGATTTATGTATTTTTATTCGAAAGATTGTAACCGA
Source organism: Magicicada septendecula (assembly GCA_034769895.1). Taxonomy (NCBI): domain Eukaryota; kingdom Metazoa; phylum Arthropoda; class Insecta; order Hemiptera; family Cicadidae; genus Magicicada; species Magicicada septendecula. Next base: position 358,977,314 of record CM068370.1, on the reverse strand, counting down.
CTTTCTCTCTCTCTCTCTTGAATAATGTACTCAAAAGTCAAATAATGTATAAGCATCATCTGTTTCTATTTTATAAATAGGGCGGTTGGTCTGGAGAAATTTACAGTTGTGTGTTTGCGTCAGCAACAATTGTCCTGATGATGACAATACACGTTGTCTAAACGTCGACACAAATAAGTTAAAATTTGTGTTATATTTTTGACCGATCCTCACAAACCCTTCACTGAAAAATGCATTGATTGACGGTCACTACGAATTTAAGGATTTAATGTAAGTAATATTTAGACTAAGCCGAATTTTTTCAGCTCAGCTGGATACGCAGAAAATAGAGCAGGAGATATCAACATAGAAAGCAAATATAAATTAACCATTCACAAAGTAATTGTTGCGGATTTGTTAGAATATAAACACAGGCAGCATAGATGTGGTAATATTAACGGAAAAATGGTTCCATAAAAAGTGTATAGTTACTTAATTTTATATAATTTCTCCTTCAAAGTCCGTAACAGAAGCTACAGAATTATTTCTAATAATTTTTCAAACTTTGCAAAGAAATCAGACACTTCCCATGAATTATCAGACTTTTATTCATGAAAGCTCGTTGAAAAACTGATAATAAAATTAAACAATGGAATGATTACCAACAAGCAGTTATTACCATCTCTTCTACTGAAGGCAGTGTAACTTAAATTAAAGAAAAATTGCAAAGCCTCAAAAATCTTTAGCAAAAACTATCTCAAACGAAGAAACAGAAAGCAGAATCGAATATTGTAACTAATAATAATAATAGCTCCCGTGTATACCACCGAAGTAGCTTAGGAGTAAGGCAGGGTAGGCTGCCTTATGTGAGCCGTACGGCATACAAGGAAGGCAGTGTGGCCAGCACTACGCTTCAGCCGCCCATTATTATTCCCAGGATATTATCCCAGGTACTCATTTTCAACAGGCTGAGTCGACCTGGGGGCTGAAAAACGCACCTTGATTTTATGGTGCGGGCTCGGGAATCGAACCCGGGACTTCTAGATTGGTAGCCAGGTTCCATACCCACTGGTCTACTGAGCCGCCAGTATTGTAACTACGAAGAGAAAATTGCAAAAGAAACTGAGTATAGCCTATATTTAAAAAACTAAAGGGAGACAGAAACTGTAAAAAAAAATCTATAGTTAAACTATGGAGAAAGGAATTCTTGTTACCACTTATGGTGACAGTAGGAACTTCCGAAGGAATTTATAATTTACTCCGTATACAGAAATTGGCATACAGTGACAGTCCAAAGTGGGACTGTATTGCCGGCTCATAAATGTACTCCAAGAAAATACAAAAGAATATTGCACTTATGTTTGAACTCCAAAAGTTATGTGATGGGGATTACAGCCACTATGCGACCAGGATGTTCATACAAGATCTGTTACGTCAAAGTTTAGATACAAAGAAGGTAGTCAACATTGAAAATAAGGGGAAAATAGAAGACGATATTGTCTAGATTTTTTTGTCTTTATTTGTACTAATTTGTAACAAATCAGAAAATATACAAAAAATATAAAATTTGATGTTTAGAGTTTAAGGTTAAATATCCGGGCGAAACGTTTCTACAAAAGGCATTAACTAGTACTAATTATGATCTTGTAAGGAAAGGAACCAGTTTATACGAGGTTGAAAATAAGGAGAAACTCGTCATCATCATCAACCTCAAGAGTTAGGCTCATTCTGAACTTGTTCCGAGACCTACTTCAATCTCGGCCGTGCTACATCTCTCTTCCCCATCGGGCTATATTCCATTGCTAGAATCCTGTCACCCGCAAATTTTCCCAAATGTTCACACCTTGTTTTGTTGCTCCTTAGCTATTCCAACACTGGGTCGGCCCCCTGTTCCGTCCTTACGTCCACATTCTTCTTTCTGTCGAGAATGGTACAGCCGAGATTACTCCTCATAAACTTCATCTCAGCTGCCTGAATCTTTGATTTGCTATAACTCTAGCCTCATCTCCATACATCATAAGAAAATAAATATTTAAAAACACGTGTAACCAATAATTATCTAATTTCAACGATAATTTAATATACCAACAAATTTTTATGGTATTAAAGAAATAATAAATGAATAAACAAATTAAAGGTAAAATAAATTTAACAAAATCAAATCCACAAGCAAACAAATTTTAATGGGAAGTTAAATGTAATGTAATAAAAAAAACTCCGGTTAAATCAATAATATTGTTCATCGTCACACTATAAAACGTGTAAAGTATGTAACAATTTATTATAAAATATTACAAACTTGAAAACAAACAGAACATTTAAGACAGCACTAACGTAATACAAGTATTAAAAAGAAGTACAAATAAACGAAAATACACGGCTAATAAATTTGAATAAATTTAAAGTTAAAATAATGTTAATCCAAAGGTTGGAATATAAAATCAAGAAATGGATGAACATTGCACACGATATTTTGGTAGTGTCAGAAAGCATTGCTAAATAAATAATATTTTTGTATAAAGATATAAATAACATGAGTGAAGAATTAAATTTTAAATTAAAATTGGAAACAAAGGATTAAATATCTTAGTTGTTTACAGGAGATTAAAAAAAATTTATTGGAAATTTACAGGAAGAATTTACGTTACTTGTGCAGTAGCAATCGACAGCAACAATTCATTATACAAAATTGTTATAGAATCAACATATAGTATACATGAAGTAGACAACAGAAACAAAAGAATTTCCTGGTTAAAAGACTTTATGCAAAATAACAAATAAATATAATAAAAACAAGGCAAACAAAATTTTAGAAAAAATAAAAGAAAAGTAAGAAACGGAAAAAACCACGAAGAACGAAATTAAGGATTATACAAAATAAATATCATACGTAGGATACGACACGAATAAATTAACTATTGCTTTCAAAAGACTGAAGTACGAATAAAAAACAAAAAAACAGTATTGGACAGTATTAAAAATGCGATCGTTGAGGAGAACAAAAAATTCAATATAAGTGGCGTGTATATACTCGTACTTTGTTGTGACGTATGTGGTAATTTGTTGCTGGGACAGGACATCAGTTTTCCTAGAGCATTAAAGAGAACGACAACTAACAACGAAACGTGGAAAGTAACAGCAAACTCGTTTTTATGCAAGAGATTTTATAGAAAATCAACGTAAACTCTAAATCTCAATAGAAACCAAAGTGCTGATACTGGCAGTCATAACTTTGTGAAGAGCCACTTTACTTCTGGAGTACCCCGACCCTTACAAGTGTACTAGTATACATTTTTCTATTTATTTAACTGAAGAGAGACAACTGCTTACTAAAATATAGCAACGTTCAGTTTCTATTGTACAGATTTAATTTTCTCGGTTCGAATACTATAATCCTACCCTACATACAAATTTGCATTTTCGATTCAACTGCCTGTCAGTCACTCCCAGTTTACCTCTTTCAACGTTCTGGGAATTCAAATTAATTTTATATCAATTACACGTTCTCTCTCTCTCTCTCTCTCTCTCTCTCCCTCTCTCATTCATTGTCTCTGGATGTCTGTCTCGTCCCGGCAGATCTGTCCTCGTCTCGCGTTGATTTTCTCTCCCTCATATTCTCTTCCTCACCGTTCTGTCTCATCCCTGGTTTTTTGAAAGATGTGTCCACAGGTGTAGTCTACACAGAATGTGATATAGTTCAGAAAAACGTAACACAATATGATTGCGGCAATCCTCACCAACTCGGAAATCTCCGTAATTCGAATAATTATTTCCGCAGCTTATTTTTTGTAAATTGTATTTTATAAAGAAATTTTTAAAGGAAATGTTGAAATATCTAAAATGTAGTAAAAGAAACATTGGAACTACATTAACGAGTTACCATCGTCGAGATTGAGTAAAGTTGAATTTTCCAGTGATTTGACTCAATGTTCAATTGAACAAGAACAAAAGCCGCGGACTCAATGCAACTGGTTAATAAAAGAGTGCAAACATATTGTGTCACAGTTCATTTTAAGTAGCTGTCACGGATTAATGAGACCAATATGCTACTGCAAAGTGTTCTTCAGCTTTGGTCTTTACACAATAGAGTATTTAAATAAAAATGAAGAAGAGATCGTAAAAAATAACAGATTTTTTCATGGAAAGATAACGCAAATACCGTACGTAGCGGTTACAATAGGCCTACACATATTATATTATATGTGAAATGTGTGTACACGCAACAGTACTTTACTTTTGTAATTTATAACGAAAATAATCAAACCGTACACACTGGCATACAAACGTGTCGAATGTTTTATACAATAATATCACAGCGAACTTATTGTATAGGCTTACAATACAATAGTATGGCAGGAATCTTATTTTATAGGCTTACAATACAATAGTATCACAGCAATCGTATTGTATAGGCTTACAAATCCAATGTATACAATAGTATTACAGAAATCTTATTTTATAGGCTTACAATACAATAGTATCACAGCAACCTTATTGTATAGGCTTACAAATCCAATGTATACAATAGTATCACAGCAATCTTATTGTATAGGCTTACAAATCCAATGTATAAAATAGTATCACAGCAATCTTATTGTATAGGCTTACAATACAATAGTACCACAGCAATCTTATTTTATAGGCTCACAATACAATAGTATTACAGCAATCGCATTGTATAGGCTTACAATACAATAGTATCACATCAATCGTATTGTATAGACTTACAATACAATAGAATCACAGCAATCTTATTGTATAGGCTTACAAATCCAATGTATACAATAGTATCACAGCAATCTTATTGTATAGGCTTACAATACAATAGTATCACAGGAATCTTATTGTATAGGCTTACAAATCCAATGTATACAATAGTATCACAGCAATCGTATTGTATAGGCTTACAAATCCAATGTATACAATAGTATCACTGGATTGTTATTGTATAGGCTTACAATACAATATTATCACAGGAATCTTATTGTATAGGCTTACAATACAATAGTATCACAGGAATCTTATTGTATAGACTTACAATACAATAGAACCACTGCAATCTTATCGTATAGGCTTACAATACGATAGAACCACTGCAATCTTATTGTATAGGCTTACAATACAATAGTACCACAGCGATCTTATTGTATAATCTTACAATACAATAGTATCACAGGAATCTTATTGTATAGGCTTACAATACAATAGTATCACAGCAATCTTATTGTATAGGCTTACAAATCCAATGTATACAATAGTATCACAGCAATCGTAATGTATAGGCTTACAAATCCAATGTATACAATAGTATCACAGAAATCTTATTGTATAGGCTTACAATACAATAGTATCACAGCAATCGTATTGTATAGGCTTACAAATCCAATGTATACAATAGTATCACAGCAATCTTATAGTATAGGCTTACAAATCCAATGTATACAATAGTATCACAGCAATCTTATTGTATAGGCTTACATTACAATAGTACCACAGCAATCTTATTGTATAGGCTTACAATACAATAGTATCACAGCAATCTTATTGTATAGGCTTACAATACGATAGTACCACTGCAATCATATTGTATAGGCTTACAATATAATAGTAACACAGCAATTTTATTGTATAGGCTTACAAATCTAATTCGTCGAACAAAATCTAAGTCTACCCTCAAAGAATAGGTAGGCAATGTATGTTTATGAAACAATTTTATCATTATTCATTACTTCTCAAACTGACTTTCGTAAGGAGTATTTTCACTTTTGCTTATGAACTCCGTACAACGGCGAGGTCGGTTAATGACATTTGAAATTCAAAACATAAAGTCATCTCGAGATGCTCTCGTTTCCTGTTATTAAAGCATGTTCCCTAAATGCCTTTGATAAGAGGTAGTCTCTGTCGTACGTCTGTTTACTTTTGTTTACCGAATGTTCACTAACGTCATTAGAAAGCAAAGAGAGTGAGAGGGTGTGAGAACGAGGTAGTGTGAAAGTGACAGAGAGTGGTAGAAATTGTACAGGGTACGTTTATATGAACTTTTGCAAGTTTTAATGAGATGTCGTTTTAATTTCACAAGAAGAAGAGCTCTTAAAGAAGAGGAAATGCTCTAACAAGAGAAAGAAAGTAAAAGGCTAGGAAGGCAGAGCGCAGAGAATGGCAGTGAATGATGAAGACAAATTAACCGGTGTTTGTGATAAATATCTCACATCCTCTTTCAAACGGATGCTACTAATCCATTTCATGAATTTTTACGTTTGCATGCCATTCAGTTTATACTAAATAGGCGCTACCTTTATTAATGTGACGCAAGATATGTTATGATATTTTGCATTCTTCCGATTTACGGTTAACGTTTGAACATTTTTTTGGAATAAAGTTCTGTTAACATTTAAAAAACAAGAGATTAGTTAGTCACCTCTGACTAAATTTAAATCAGTAATATCATTTTTCAAATTATTACTCAAATATTCCATTATTTTTAACATTTAATATATAGCCTATCAGTATCTTTGTGAATATATTTTGTGTATGACTTATTTTATTCAAACTTTTAAATTATTATTGGTTTATTTGAATATGATCGGCTCTGATTAGTCATATTGCAACTAAAAGTTTAGAATACTAAATTCACTAGTGATAAAATGATTGTGAAGTATTAATATTGTTACGTGTAGAAGTATAAGGGTCGGACAAAAAGTTGCAGCACTGGTTATGATAACAGTAGTTATTATATCATTTTAAATTTATTTTTTTACCATAATCTATATTTAGCTTGATACTCGTTTCCCAAAGTTGTACTACAGCATATATGTCAGACTGATTAGCCGATTTGCGGAGGTCCTGAAAATAGCCATTTTACCAATTTACAGAATTTCTGATTTGATTTTTGCAGTAAATCTTTTTCCATCGACCCATTTTGTAAGGATAGGAAAGAGCTAGACGTCACTTAGGGCTACATCTGACGGGTGTGGTAGATAAGGAAGCAACTCGAGATTCAATTATGTGATTTTAGCAATCACGACAAATGAATATCTTATACAAATAGGTAGGTATATCATATTGCAAAAAAATTAACAATTGACTTAAATTAATATTGTAATAAGTACTATAATAATAATTATTTAAAAATATAAGTACAGTTATAATCGAATGTATATTGAATTAGATTGGAGAGCAACATTATGTCCAATGTGTGTTATGCGTGAATATAGAGTTTAAGAACGTTTGACTATACACATGATTCAAAGTTAATATTAATTGTATTCTTTATTTATTTGTCATTATTGTAGCAAATTTTAGGAATAATGAAGACATTCAGACTTAATACATACTCATTGTATTTTGTAACATTTAATCTTTCATTAATACTTCCTGTAACACTTTTGTGTTTGAATTAGGTACAAAAATAACATAATGATTATATTACAAATATGAAATACTAGTAAAACCAATTTCTCATACGACAATGATTGTAAAATTATTATTTAATAAATTGTAAATTAATAATATTGTAGACTTATAGACTTTTGTAGACTTTGTTATTATGTTGGACGGAGAGAGGTGCACACGCACACACACACACACACACACACACACGTTCAATAGAAACATGATTGTATTTAAAATCCCACGGCCGTATAAATATGGGACCGGTCCGGAAGGATAATTGTTTCAGAAAAAGTCATGAAGAGAAATCCATCTGAAGGTGGTACCGATGAATTTGCCGAAACGAAACGGAAAACAGCATACCTCAAAGGAATTAAAGATCACATTTTGCGTGTTTGCGTGTGTGTGAACCGTGATGGCATTCTTACCTTAAAACAGCAGGATAACGCTAACACACATGTGTCTTGTAATTCAGTTAGTTTGTTATGTTTTTAGTGTAAGCCTTTCTTCTGGGTTGAAGATGTTCTTTCAATTATGGTGTTACAATTTGTTTGCTTTTTCTTGAGAAGGTAATGACTATTTAAATCCACGTATTTAAACCTTACTGCGTTTATTGAATTGTAAGGTAATGTCCAGATAAAATTGAAATCGATTTGTTAAAAAAGGACTGCAATTTTTCTTCACAGTGCGAATGCAAAAGCCCCAGGAACGTTTTAATTATGATATACACAATTATTCACAACTAATTTTGTTATTCCGTAGATCAGATTTAACCAAATTATATAATATATCCTTGGTAGGTAAAACAAGTATTTATTAAATAGTGTGTCATGAAAAATGCAGCTAAATTCTAAACATTCCAATCGAAAAATAAACAAATATTTACACGCTCTGGCCTCCCTCGCACCTTCTTTGCCTCCCTGAAGAAACTTTGTAATTACATTTTTAAATGACTCGAGACCGCACAATTATTTTTACCAGTTGTTTAGAATTTACATAATTAAACGCTGTAAATGAGGTGTGCAAACATTTCTTAAAATTGCGCTCATCGCCATTTTAGAACTGTAGGAAAATTCTACCGAATTTCATTATTAAAGTATAGTAATTTTTCATTTAAAAAATATCGCTTTTTTCATTTAAAAACATGTGCTTTCACCTTAAACTGACTGAATTAGAAGTCGTACCTGCCGATTCATTCGAACGATCTAATGTTATATCTCACGCAGTTGCTATCTTATACCTACTTCTGTGTGTGTGTGTGTGTGTGTGTGTGTGTGTGTGTGTGTGTGTACGCCTCTCGTAAAACATAACCATATCAATAAAAGTAAAGTGATAAAGAAGGGGACAAGGATGAAGAACATACAATCGGTCGAAACAAGTATAAAGTACATAGAATTTACGTAGAGCTTGTTCGGACAAAGTATAACTGTCCTCTTTGATTTTTAAATTAAACCTTTCTGCCTCTAATGATTTCTCTCCACTGTCAACGTAATCGGACGAAAACATTTTTATGTTACTGGGGATTTACGTCAGGCTATCTTTTGTGCAGGTCGATAATATAGAGAAGTTGAAAATCATTCAACCCACTCTAAATTCCACAATTGTACTAGCATAAAGAAGAAACAGCCTACATTTCTGACAGGGTATAGACTAAATTATACACTATACAATGTAGGTGACTGCATGCTTTCAGTATAACGTTAATCTGGAAAATCAGCTCCACCTTATATAATATACGGATCTACATACGCAGTCACACAGGAGCGTGTGGGGCCGGCGAACTAACTTTAGGACTGCGATCTAACTTTAGCGCCTTTAAGAAAATATTCTGTCAAATAAGGTTGTATTTATGATGAATACGCTTTTACACAAAGAAAGATTAGGTACACATATGTTTATTTTTACGACGACCAAAGAACAAAATAGAGTAAATTCGGGCGTGAAGAGAAATGTCAAGGTACATTAGAAAATAATGCTGTTTGTTTGTAAACTCCACAGAAGATTTTCAAAACGACGTAACAAGTGGTATCCAAAGTGCAATTTGTCACAGGTCTGGTACAACTTAGAACAGAGTCGTCGGAGAATACTTAATATTTGAAATTAGAGTCGTTGTAGCTGTGTTGAGCGATATAATACGTTTGGTCACCTTTAACAAATGGTCTGTAGTTTTGTTGTGTTGTAGACAATATTTGGGATGTGGTACTAGAGGTGAGCCTTAAGAATACCATAGAAGGAAAATATTTAGAATTAATATTAGGCAATTACCTGTATTAACTTCCGTCTTGTGACTTACTTGGTTTTTTTCTTAAAACGACGCATTTCGAGAATAAATTCTCATCATCAGGTTCAAGTTCTATAAAAACATCAAATTCACCCAAAAGGGGTCGTCAACTAGTTAAAATACACAAACACAAAAACACCACACATAATTTAACACCGACACAGTCACGGCACAGTTTAAAACTAGTTTAAACTAGTTTTAACTAGTTGACGACCCCTTTTGGGTGAATTTGATGCTTTTATAGAATTTGAAACTGATGATCAGAATTTATTCTCGAAACGCGTCGTTTTAGGAAAAAAAAGCAAGTAAGTCACAAGACGGAAGTTAATACAGGTAATTGCCTAATGTTAATTCTAAATATTTAGTAACGTGACTTGGAGACAATTAAAACAAAATGAATAGAAGGAAAAATACCTTGTATCAGAATTTTTTAAATACCATTTATTGTTGAATCTCAGTTGTTTAGTAACTTGTTTATTAAGCTCAACTAATATTTACCACACAGCGGTCATGATAGTACAAGTATCACAGCTGTGGTAGGGATTTGTACATTTGATATTACATGGAATCTAAAATTTCATAACTGGGAAAAGTATATAAGGAATCAAATCAAAAAGGGTTAAGCCAAAAAAAGCGAAAGTATAATAAGGAACTGGTCTATTTGTAATTACTACCAAATATATAATTATCTAAGTGGTATTTTCCTGCTGTTTTCTTTTTCCTTTAACTCCTAAAGGCAATGCCTTGTCGCTGTAGCCACGTCACTCTATCCCTTGCGATATTCTTCATTTCTTCATAGGACCCACTATTCACGACACTCATTGTGCTGCGGAAGTATGGAGTTGTTGGTCTTCCTTTGGGCTTCTTCCCCACTACTTTTCCCTCAAAGATGTTAGTTAAAAAAGCACTATGTCTGATCACATGCCCTATCAACTTAATCTTCCTCACCTCTATACTCCTTAGCAGTGTTCTATTCTCATTTATTTCCTCTAAGATCTGTTCATTCGTCTTCCTATCTGTCCAACTAGTTTTTGTCATTCTCCGCCAAATCCACATCTCCATTGCCTGAAGTCTGTCACTCTCCACCTTCCCTAAGGTCCATGATTCACACCCGTAAGTTAAAACACTCCATAACTTAACAAACTTTTTCCTTGTTTCAATACTAATATGGTTGCTTGTTAATAAGTTCCTTTTGTTATGGAATGCTTGTTTTGCCAGAGCTACTCTCCTCTTAATCTCTGCCAGACACTTATTCCCACTTGTAACTATGCTACCCAGGCAACAAAATTCAGTAACGTGCTCCAATATTGTGTTGTTCAACATAATGGTTGAGTTAACTGTTTTCTTTAGTACATTAAATTTGTTGTCTTTGTTTTATCGTGACTTACTACTTACTTTCTTGACGTGTGTTGTGTGGTTTTCATGTAAGTATATTCGTACGACTCTCTACCTCAGAGGTGGAGGTCTTACTATTGGGATTATTTCACTCTGGTAGATTGAAGCCAGCTTTTAGTGAATCTTGCACATACAAACTCAAGACGGTTACAGATTTTAGCATCCAAAACGTTGGTTTGATTGTTAAACTATCAATAATGGATAGAGAACAAATTTAATTCGTCACATTGATTGTTCTTTATTGCCATTATTTAACGAACATGATTAATTATTTTAGCTGTAACTAAAAAGACACTACCACAAACATGTTACTTTAAATTGAAGTGTTAAATAAAATAAAAATTAAAACAGTAATCCGGTTATGAGATGTCACTTATAATTTTTCAAATCTTCCTGGATTAGTAGTCTCATTAATAAAAGGAAAATTTCACCGAAAATACTTAGACACATTTTCAAACCATAAAACATTTTTCATCTCAAAGTAAGTAAAGGATGTTGCCATGCACTGTCTCCCTATCCGACACGGTCAGATTATTGTTGCTCTGTCACGACCGACCGATTGTATATGCTTATCTTCTCAACAGCCTACACAATTAAATATTACTTCTTCCTCTGACTTCTTAATACCACTTGTTGTACTATGAAGTAAACAATGTTTCATTTCACTCCGTGGTAAATATCACGAGGGCAAAGGCTAATTTCTTATATAATATGTGTGTAGGAATGTGTGTGTGTGTGTGTGTGTGTGTGTGTGTGTGTGTGTGTGTGTGTGTGTGTGTGTAATATACAGCCTGTCTAGCTTTATTTCGTCATTCCTCTTCACTTTTGTTATTTGATTGTCATTTCAGGATGTTCCCTGTTCGATCACTTACTGTACGTGTCCGTAACAGTTTGTTTATTCCTGTCGCTATCTGTAATCGCATGAGTAACGCCCGAAACTTCTTCTACCCTTAGCTAGGTATTCGTTCTTTTCTGCATCTTCCCCGGCTGTTAATAGCCAAATCTCCATTTCCATTGCTTATAGTATTCCTTATACTAAAACACCCTGTCTTTTAAAACGTGTATAATATTCCTTCCGTTGCTACTTTCAGCAACTATACTTCAAAATTGTATATGATTATTGTATTAACGTTTACTGTAGATTCGCTTTTCCATTTTTTTCTTTTGTAATGTTCCCATTGAAAAAAAATGCAATTCAGTAGGTGAATAGCTTTCTTTCCTAGGCAGTTAGTGTCTTTAAATACGGCGTCAAGTGTTATATACTGTACTTGTATAATTTTTATTTCCACATGTTCACATTAATTAGTTCCTTTCATGACGTTAAAACCTTCAAACATAAAGTCCGCTAGTTGTCCTTATATCGGCACATGTTCTAATTGTTGCCTTATTTCATCATAAGTATCGCACAATAGCCGATAAATTTAAACAATTAAACTTAAAATGTGCAATTTCATTTTTTGTATTGATTTAAAAATATTCTTCAGCGCCTCTCGATCTCCAAATATTGTCGCAATTCATCCCTGTTTAAGCAGAATATGATCGTAATTCTTCTTTGAGCAACCCTTTCCATCTCATGGCCTTTCCGATGTTGTCGTCCCACGTTCTTCTGGCTTGCCCTTTTTTACTTTTGCTGGATGGCCTCCATTTCCAAACTACTTTCGGAAATCTAGCAACCCCCGTTTGCCGAAAGAGTCTATACCATATCAATGTGAAATCTTTCTATATTTTATGTTATAATTTTCTCAGTCCCCATCACATTTCTGATAATATCACTCGGAAGCTGTCCAGACGTGATTTTCTATCATATCTCTTCAGCATTTCCAACCCTACCACTCCTAATCTCTCCTGCCCTGTTCATTCAGCAGACAAGCCTATAGTATCGTATATCCTTTTTTATATGTTTTGATATGTTCTTGCTCCATCATCTTCTGTTGAATCTTTAAACTGCAATTCTTCTCTGCTGTATTCTCCCTTTTTACTCTATTGTCCTTACCGTTCTCATCTAATATCCCGCTGAGATAATTGAACTCACTACAAGGTAATATTTTATCCCAAATTCGAGTTCAATTTATCTGCTGGGACCACCTATGCGCGTATACTTTTCGTATCTATGTTGATATTTATAACCCATTTCGCAAACTCTTCATATACCATTCTCGTCATATACGCCAGGTTACTTTTATTCTGTGCCACAATATATCATCATCCGCAAACTGTAGGTTATGTATACTCTTTCCGTCCGGTATATTTCCTTTTCAGCAATGTCAGGGCTCACTCCACATATATTTTAAACAATGCCGGTGATTCACATCCCTCTGGTCTGAGACCCTCATTACTGCTAAATCCTGGTGAAAAATATTTCCCCACTAGCATTTTTCATGCGATTTCTTTATAAAAGGCCTGCACAATTCTAATGAGACTACGACTGACTCCTGCCTCTTACATTGCCTACTACAATTTATACTGCGGCACGTTATCATACACCTTGGCTAAGTCTATAAATAATAACAGGTCTATTTCTTCACCAACTCCTAAACTTTTTTCTATTAGTTGCTTGATGGAGAATATGCAGATATACATACGACATAACGTTTGTTAATATATGAGAATGAATAATGTAAAGCTCAAGGCGTGGAAATTTATAAGCAGCAGAGATGTAAGACCCTACATATTGCAGAGTAGGTGAGACACAAGATCTGATAACACGATGTAAAAGTTTGATGTAAATTTGACATCATAGAAAATATGGAAACCGGGAAAGATTCCTTCTGTGCTATGCGTATATTAATTTAATAAAGGGAATACCTTATCTTTGCCGTCAGCACTCTTCTCCTCTCACTAACAACCTGCGAGTGCTTCCTAATTGGTTTATACGTATCAACACAAGACACATGTATGTACTTTGTATTTAACCTAGTTCACATGTACCTCTGTATAATGCAATGTATAATCTTGTTATACGCAGAGGCTTAGTACACCTACCTTCATAACTTTCAATACGGTTCAAAGTGTACCCTACATCGCAAATAAGTTCATACTTTGTAGATGCTTTCAAACACGCCCATTAGAAACTTTTATTTATTTAAACTCCGTGGCATGTCCCAAACAGCGTAATAAAATAAGAGCTGCGAGCAGCTGTTGTTGTAATTTACAGGTAAAGATTGAACCACAGTGTAGAATGGATGAAACCCCGTATCCCCGTAGACATTCAGTCGTACTGATGACTGTAGTCTGAACGCTTCTGGTCGTACAAACTGGCCAATTGATGTAATCTAAAAGTAGTGTAGTCATAAGTTAACAAAATATCGATATGCTTCATTGGAGGTTTAACATACAAGACTGACACTGTTGGAGGTTCACGGGTATACTGACATACTCGTATTGAAGCTGTTTACTTTTTATTTTGGAAAAATTATAGTATAAATGTACGAAAATAAAATGGAAATCTATTTTACCAGCGTAAACACTCATTATTCGCTTTGCATGTTAAGCAAGACACACTATATTAAACAGTGGTTCCCCATAAATAAAATACTCACTACACACTGTTCACAATGAACAATAACACTTACAAAAAATGTATCCAAAGATGATTAATATGTTTAAACGCAGTTAAAAACAAATAAACACTTAACACTCTTGGCATTAACTTCCATATTCAAAGAAAAATATGGCTTGCTAAGAGATAAACGCCTTGCACTCTATCCATACACAGTTGCACCCGTTGCAGTTATGAGATTTTTACTCCATTTTCATGGTGTCTGACAGTGCTCTATAACTTCCTATTTACATCCAAATATGTGCGCCATATATCTGTGTGATGAGTCATCATATACATATGTAAATCGCTATGTTACAGGGTGTTTTAGTATCATTTCTGCGTCGCTTTCCCAGTCTTACGTTCCAGGTTTTGACATTTAACCCTTATTCGATCCTCAAATTTTCAATTGTTTCACAACAATTTCATGAATCATTATTCTCAAAGGTTTATACTGTACATAAATGCGATATACGTCAGTCTTATCAAGGCTTTGTTTTGTAATTTACGAAAATTAATTTTGAATTTAATTTGCAATTATGTTAAATCTATAAACTGAACAACTACTCTAAAAATTCAGTTTTACCATCTTTGAATGTTGCAATATTATGGTCTATTTTATGAATACCTACGCTCCTAACATGCCTGCTACTATGTTCTAAAAAGTGTAGCTTATTTGTTACAATTGATAGTTTACAAATTTTTCCAAATAACGCCTTAATTTCTGTTTACACTCTAACATGACATAAGGTAGCACAGGATTTGCAAGTTTAAATGAATGAAGAAAAGCTGTACACTGAAAAGCTAATAAACAGAACTGATAGAACAAGACCAATAAACTAAATCTGATACAGACAAAGGCAATGACTATGACAATACCCAATAGATTGGAAAAGTGATAAAGGAATACAGTTAACATCATGAGTCCAAATGCCCTACTTCAGAAATAATTATAAAAAATATTACCCATAATAAAAGTACAAAGTTGAGTTGTAAAATAAAAATAGTAAGTAAAGATTAGATAATTTAATGTGAAAATCAAAGATAAGAACAAATATAATAATAATAATAATAACGGAATAGTGTTGATAAAGTAAAGATACAATGTTACAAAGTGAAATAAACTAGTGATAATCCAGAAAGAAAAGTGATGTGAGTTTAATGACTTGAAAGTAGAAAAAGGTAAACCTGTGAGTACTATACTAGCTCATAAACAATGAATAGGACCCAGAGATAATAAACAAACTATATACTACAAGAAGTAATTATAGTTACAGTATAATTGAATAGTTTTATAAAAAATAAAATGTTTATCATCAGTATAACAAAAGTTTGTTAATTATAAAATACTGATGCTTCCTTAAATGATTAAAGGAAGAATTATGTTGTGTTATAATGATAGTATATAATCCAGTGTTATATTTTAGTTATTTGTGTAAATGGATTTATATTTAAAACTATTAATATTAATGGCAAACACATAATCTGTTATACTAAGCATAGGTAAAGGGAATTATGTACTGTATACTGTAAGGATATTCAATATGGAATACTAATACTCACCTAATGTTCTATTTATATTATGTTTTGTTTTGATTATAATTAATCAGATATAATATTACAATTAATGAGTAACAGGACCAGGGGAAAGATATGTTCAATATTGGATACTGGCATTGGCCTAAAATGTTTTTTAAAAAGAGTTATGTTATATTGTATAATGATTATAGCTAATCAAATGTTATAGTTTAGTTAATTGTATTATGGTAATTTTGTTTAAAACACTTAAAATTAACAATATTAACATAATCAGTCGTAATGAATGAAGATAAAGAGAATTATTTATTCTAGGCATTAGGCCTAGAAAAAGTCATTCATTTGGGAACAAGAAAATTGTAAAATTTTATACAAAAACAATAACAATTAATGAAATAATGCATGTAATCCTGTTAGGTTTAACAGTAAGAGTATGGAAAACAAAAATAGATGTAAAATAATTAGTTTAGGGTTAATTTACAAAAGAAAACCAAATGTTAAATGTATAGATTTGTTATTATTTGAAGAAAAGTAGTCATGTTGGATATCAAATTATTGTGTAAGAGAAAAGAAATACAATGATGGTATTATAATATCAAATTAATATGTAAGAGAAAAGAAATACAATGATGGTATTATATTTAGTATTACAGTTAGTATAAGGAAATTATGTTAATTTAAAATTTTTTAGTAATTTTGTATAGAAGAACCATAGCCATATTTAACAATATTCCCAAATTGTCGACCAAGGAAAATGTGTGTTTAAACCTTAGCAACCAAGATTTCTAGTAAATAAAATGATGATTCCATTATTAACTTTTGATGAGTACAGATTACAAAACTGCAGACCATTGGAGAGAAGAAAAAATATCTAATGATTGATGGAATATTGAACCAAAACAATGAACTATGAATAATAACCACAAAAAATTAAATACCAAAAGAAGATAGGAGTATCTAGTTGACCAAAAGAAAACGAGCAGTACCTAAAGGAATCCTATCCGGACTGAAAATAAAGAGAATTGCTAAGTATACCTTAAATACCACTGTAACAGTTACACGAAAAGATAATAAGTGAAACTACACTGTTAGTACTAGTTATCACTCACTGATCAAAGACCTGAACTTCCTTTTATTTAATGAACACTTAGAAATGAAAAGTAATCTCACTGTTATCATAATTACTTATGTGAAGAAACTTTAAGATTAAATATTAGTTAAAATCAATTAACCTACCAAAACTATTTTCATTAAATATAGGTTATAACTATAATTGTAATTATTTCACAACTTGTATAATATGTGTGTGTTGATTGTAAAATTTTGTACCTATATTAGTATATTTAATGACATTTTCTGTAGCATCAAGAACTTCACGACCTGAGATATTTATAAAAAGTAAACAAGAGAATCCATTGTTGGAACAGAATAGCCAACCGCGAATAATTAAACATGCCGGCACAGATTTCGTTGTATAATTTTTAAGGATTTGTAATATATTAAGGAACACAAGAATTGATAATAAAAACATTATTGAACATCTCACTGTATGTTTGACTTTTTTATAATCTTTACTATAATTTGGGGTTCATTTCTCACATGATAAACATTAAAAATTTTGGATGACCAAGAAAGGTTGGTAATACCTGTTTGGCAGAGAATTCAAATTTGAACATTAGAACGGGTGAATTTAACTCTATGATTATTATAACGACAGTAAAGTATTTAATTTCGTTACAAATTGAAGCAAAGCAACGGAGGACATTAATTAATTAATATACCAGATTTTATATCTCGTTACAACACCAAGAAGACTCAAAAGCTTTTCAGTTTTAAGAAGTAATACAAGAGAACATAATATAATTATATATTATACGATCCATAACTCACTTGTCTACATAAAATAAGCTGAGATCGGCAAAACCTGTTTAGTGTCTGCATAAAGCTGATCCTATAGTAGCCATTTATATCCCGTTTGAAAGACTTTTGTCGCCTCATGACATACATTTTAGCAGCTCACTGTTACAACGTCTACAAAGATCAAGATATTGGTAAAAACGTTCATCTAGAAGGAATCGTCCTTTTAAAATTGATAAAAATGGGTTTTTAAGAAAGTACTTTTTAAAGCACTTACCACTGGTGGCAGGAAAGTACATTTTAATTCCTCGTGTAGGTTCTGTTATGCATACCATTACTATCACATCTGTCGTCAATTATAGGTATCCTCTCAAAATTACAATTTGTATTTCGACAGTATGGATCGAAATAATATTCTCACGGAAGATATAAGACACACATTTAATTCTCACAGTTCATTTAACATGATTATACGTATATGGTTAAACGTGCCTCAAAGTAAGTGCTGGATGCAGGAATATCCTACTGTATGGAGAGGGATATTTGGTCTTCATTATCTAATTGTCAGTGAAAATGAGCCTGCATATGTTTGTATAATAGAGGGAGTGGGGAGACACTAATATACATTAGTTAACTCAATACTACAAAGGGTTTATGCACAGGTGGTTAATGTTGAACAAGCGAGATCTGAGTACCGCCAACTGGCTTGTGTAATGTAACCCTGTGTACTGTATTATAGTTCATTCACCGACAGCTATATGGGTTTACTGTATTTCATTGTTTCAGTTATACAAATTATTATGAGTAAAAGATACAAAATTTATTTTATGTCCATAAAATGTAATGCGTTAAGCGACGATACAACTTAATCGTCAATCGTAATCAACACAAATACACTGTCCTTACGTTTAGGTTTCGGGTTTCAAGAAAGTGGCTAATCGTGGATCTCTTCTTCAGTCAGAAGTGTTTACCACATCTGATATAGTCCTTCAGAAGTAACGAAACATATTTTGTAGGTGTTAGTAAAATGTTGTAACGTTTAGAATTTTATGCTCAAAGATCTGTCTCGAAAATTTACCATTAGAAACAAACACCCAGAGTCTCCATTTGTGTTTGGAAGTCAGTGTACAGAAACCGATCACTTATTTAACAATTCTGATTTTCTTTAATCGATATTCTCTCAGATCCGTTTAGGTGAACCCGCTGAACACAGAATAGAATATAAGATAAGGATGTCTGAAATAAGTTATTTTAGCACTTTTTATTATTACTATGCTAATTTTAATATTATTTCACAACGTTTAGATTCGTTAGGTATCTAAGCCATATAAGTGCAACAGCACATACGTAATTACATAATATGACGGAAAATAAATTCTTCCAATGTATTAATGTTTAAAGCAGTTATTAAACAAAAGAGAAAATATAATACTCGTAAGTCTATTGTGACATTAGTCGTAATATACTCAACTGTGAAATGATGTATGTTCAGGTTACATGCGTACATGCTACGGTGATTGTTCTTACCTCCCAATAAGAAAGAAGGGTAATTCGTTGTTCACTACATACGTCACAAGTACAGAACATATAACACAGGTAACCTGAGAGATAATTTTGTTGGAACACCGACTAGTAACTGTTTCAAAATAAATCAAACAAATTGTACCATTCAAAAATATAGTGTTAAGAAACTGATACAAATTATAAACTAAGAATTCCAGATATATTTTTACCCGTGTATAATGAATGCATATACTCCTCTTGATAACAATATACCACTACTGTATGTTCGCGAAATGTTGTGTGTTCCACTATTGACACACTGAAGCTCTCTCGTAAACAACTATTGCAGTTTATTTTTGAATTTGTCTGCTAGTGCTAGTTGCTGTAGTGGCCGTGCAGCGTCATCATTAGTTACCACGTCATGCAACGCCGGAGCAAGGTGACGATGGGAGCCGTCTGTTCTGTGCGCGGATGGCATTGCGAATTTTCGTTGTAACTTTAACATCCCACTTCTCGGGCTTTACTCCAACTGGTTTTCTCTAGTTAACGCCATGCGAGCATTATACAATGGTGGGATATTTGAACAAATGCGGGTAAATTTCATTTGAATTGCTGTTCTCGAGCGGCAGAATTTTTGCTTTAGGCACATAGGCCTATATGCGTTTAGCATCAAGCATTTTCCTATGCTCAGAACACGCACCAACAGATCCTACAAAAATACAGTAAATAACATTTTTCACTAATCCCTTTCCTTACGCTAAATTGAATTGATTCTGTAAATACCGTGTTCCATTGACCAAACCACTTATTTGTTTTCATAAATACAGTTGCTAATCTCACTTTGATTAGCTACCGTTAAATATTTTATTATGAAATCAAATTACTTACCGAAATTTATGTGTTGCATTAATGCAGCATTAATGTCGTATTTTTCCATTATGCTCAATTGTTATAAATATTTAGGAAGTAAACAAAATGAATAAGAGAGATTAAGAAATTGAGGGAGCAAGTTTCTTATTTTCAGTTATTATAATTTGTTTTTTAATAATCTTTTCTTGTTAAATTCTATCAAATATCAGGTTACAGGTACAGATATGGAAATAATTTACCTTCTATATAATGGTACCAACAATAAATATGTCACCATAGGATAATGAACATTAAATATACATTATAAATTTGACGTTGTTGTTTCTTTACTGCTTCAGTTGCATACACTAACGTGAAGGAATAGTACAGTGTATGCTAAAAATAAATCACTATGCAGTTAACGAAATGAGTTTCTTCCAAATATGTTAATGCACTGAGTTTATACACTTAACTTGTTTACAATCTCTGGCTACTCCATTTGCCAACATGCCACACCTGTAATTACAATAAGTAACAGAACTTTCTATCTGATACATGTCTGAATTGACGTTTAGCAGGAAATGCTATAAGTAGATGCCTCGTCACTTTATATTGGCAGCATACTATTGTATCTGTAACGGTTCTTATGAAGGTATGCTTGGTAATAGGGCCCTGGGCTATCTACGCACCCGATCTCATGGCCGCTCTGTACACGGGTATCATTAAAGTGTGACTGATCACGAAAATTACAATAGCCTGTATTTTCAATACCCACCTTTTATCTACAAGCTTTGCAACATGTTTTGCTGCCGCTGCATTCTCGCTTATTCCATTATAAGACCTATCATAATTTCTTACAACGTTTGAACCTTTAGTTTTATTTTATTTCTATGCTACAATCTCAATACTTGTACGTAGTTTAAGAATTATTTTTGGTAAGTATAGGTTTTTTATTACGTTTTTGAAGTCCCGGGGCATTCCAACTGTATCATCTTTTTTCATGATATTAGAAGTTTGTACTTTTTATTATCGGTTAGGTATACAGCAAAATAAACATAGACTATATTCTCACGTACGCTTCCGCGGCTGGTGTCCATTATGTTTTCAAAGTCTTCTTCCGGTATGGACCGTGTCAAAAATGTCTTGTATGACAACGTTTCACTCATATTACAATGAGTATCCTCAGGTCTAAGTGACGAATAGGCCGGGAAGCGAATTCAGTTTTATGGTGTAGAAGCGGCGGTGGGTGGTCCGGTAAGTAGACCCTGCCCTGTAGGTGTTAGTGTGTATGTATTATTTGTGCGGTCAGTCAACCCGCGTACAGTCAAACCAGAAAGTAAAGGGTACCAAGTTGTGCTAAGCGTGGATTTTTACTTCCATATTCCTTAAGGAATGGAAGTATGGTGATGGCAAAAAAAATCGTGTTCGAGATTATTGCAGATTCTGATTCTACTACACTCAAAACATGAAAAAAGTCGTTTTCCGAAAAGTGTCTGTGTGTGTGTCTGTCTGTCTGTCTGTGTGTCTGTCTGTCTGTCTGTCTGTGTGTCTGTCTTTGTCTGTAGATTTTTTTTTATGGCAAACGATAACTGCCGCAAATTCAAACAGAATCAAATAATTTTTTGCATGCAGCCCTGATTAGCAGAGTACTCGCGACCTATTGATTTTGGTGAAGATCGGTTGAGGGAAAGGGGTAGTTTACCGGCAACGGTTTTTTTTTAGCAAGGGTAATTTTGTTTGTTTGGCAAACGATAACAGCCGCAAATTCAAACAGAATCAAATAATGTTTCGCATACAGCCCTAAATTGTAGAGTTCTCAAGATCTTTTGATTTTGGTGAAGATCGGTTAAGGGAAAGGGGTAGTTTACCGATAACGTTTTATGTTTTAACAAGGGTATTTCCTATGGCAAACGATAACAGCCGCAAATTCAAACAGAATCAAAAGATTATTTGCATACAGCCCTAAATTGTAGAGTTCTCAAGACCTATTGTTTTTGGTGAAGATCGGTTGAGGGAAAGGGGTAGTTTATCTGCAACATTTTTTTAACAAGGGTATTTTCTATGGCAAACGATAACAGCCGCAAATTCAAACAGAATCAAATAATGTTTTGCATACAGCCCTGATTTGTAGAGTACTCAAGACCTGTTGTTTTTGGTGAAGATCGGTTAAGGGAAAGGGGTAGTTTACCTGTAACGTTTTATGTTTTAACAAGGGTATTTCCTATGGCAAACGATAACAGCCGAAAATTTTCTAACAGAATCAAAAGATTATTTGCATACAGCCCTAAATTGTAGAGTTCTCAAGACCTATTGTTTTTGGTGAAGTTCGGTTAAGGGAAAGGGGTAGTTTACCTGCAACGTTTTTTTAACAAGGGTATTTTCTATGGCAAACGATAACAGCCGCAAATTCAAACAGAATCAAATAATGTTTTGCATACAGTCCTGATTTGTAGAGTACTCAAGACATATTGTTTTTGGTGAAGATCGGTTAAGGGAAAGGGGTAGTTTACCTGTAACGTTTTATGTTTTAACAAGGGTATTTCCTATGGCAAACGATAACAGCCGCAAATTCAAACAGAATCAAAAGATTATTTGCATACAGCCCTAAATTGTAGATTTCTCAAGACCTATTGTTTTTGGTGAAGATCGGTTGTGGGAAAGGGGTAGTTTACCTGCAACATTTTTTTAACAAGGGTATTTTCTATGGCAAACGATAACAGCCGCAAATTCAAACAGAATCAAATAATGTTTTGCATATAGCCCTGATTTGTAGAGTGCTCAAGACCTGTTGTTTTTGGTGAAGATCGGTTAAGGAGAAGGGGTAGTTTACCTGCAACGTTTTTTTATTAAGCGTATTTTCTATGGCAAACGATAACAGCCGCAAATTCAAACAGAATCAAATAATATTTTGCATACGTCCATCAATTGTAGAGGTCTCAATGACTTTCGATTTTGGTAAAGATCGGTTTAGGGGAAGGGGTAGTTTACCTGCAACCTTTTACGTTTTAACAAGAGTAAAGTACTTGAAAATTTATTTAAACTTTTTGAAACAGTGGTAATTGTTAAAAATAAAATAATTTTGTTGCCAGGCAATAAAATTATAATTTTTTCATTTTAATGTAATATAATATTTTTCATTTAATACAGCAATAAAAAGGCAGGTAAGACACAGCCTGGCTGTTTGGCTGAAAATGATTTTAAATATAAATCTTAGAATATGGAAGTCATGTATGGTTCTCCATACCGATATTTTCTCTGTTGATGTTTGGCGATGTGAATTAAAGTACAACAGACTAAAGAGGAAACAAAAATAATATTTTCCAAGTACAAAATTAAAGTACAAACTGATCTATGAAATGGAAGTAACAAGGTTACTGAGAAATAAGAAAATGACACTGGACGATACAGCAGATGCTAGTACTAAATACAGCTGACATTATTTAAACAAAAAGAAAAAAGAAACATATAAGGGCTGACCCAGAAATCATTAAACTAAATATCATATGATATTTGTAATTATACGAAACGGGGGGAAATACAAGATTTCAGTAAAATAAGATGTCAGAAACAAACAAGAGCCTGAGTAATATAATAAGTAGAAGAGTGAGAATAACAAAAAACAATTTTAAAAATTATTTGTGAATATATCGTTAACTGTATGAAAGCAAGATAAATGGACAAGGCATATGGGGATATCACAAGGTTGTATGAACAAAGGATGACTATGTTCCATGACCACTGCCGGGAAATGAAGAACCACCACTAACTTATATGCGAAGAAGAAATGATAAGAAAATGATACTATGCGTAATGGGTAGAATTGTATGAAGGTGGAAGTAAATGTGCTTCAGCCCAAGTTATGAGCAAAACCTCTAACCTCATTTCATAGACAATTTTGATATTTGATTCCATATATGATTGTTCACTTAAATCATATTTTGAACAGGTTTCATTTTAATTGAAAGTTTATATTAAAAATTTCATTACGAATTATCCGTGCTTTTTTGTATAATGATTAACTAACAGTGTCATAAATCTATCGGTATTGTATTATTTTAAGATGACAATATAAAGCTATATTAGGTATTGCTGTATTTATATTATTAAAAGGTTTCGTTGTTTGTAGTTATATAAAATCAATTAAATTTAGTATAAAACAAAATATTTATTTCAATAATAAAAGTATGCTTCGTTTGTTTTTGAAAGGCCTTTTGTCAGCAATTTTCAAGCACACATTACTTCAAAATTAAAACTGAAAAAAAAATTTTTTTTAATTTTTACAAACTTGTGAGGTAAGTTATAACAAAGTAACATTTTTCAAATAAAGTACAAGAAATTATACTGCGTTTTAAAATAAACAATTTTTCCCCACAAACAATTTACATTTTGTGACATGAGGCCTTTCATAAATAAGCGATTCATATTCTTCCTCATCGCAAAAAAAACTAATGTATTAAAATGCAGTTTTAATTAACTAAACATAACACTTGTCATCGCAAAAAAAACTAATGTATTAAAATGCAGTTTTAATTAACTAAACATAACACTTGTCATCGCAAAAAAAACTAATGTATTAAAATGCAGTTTTAATTAACTAAACATAACACTTGTCATTTGTTTATTCCAGGTAATTATGTTGCAGCAATCATCTTCAAAAAGAAAAAATGAACGATCAGTCGATAGTTACTTCATTATTTCTACAAAGTATCACCTCCCTGAAATGAACACTGTGCCAACTCTTGCGTCCTCGACGCCTAATCCTGAACCTTGCACCAGCTCTTCAGAAGTAACATTGAGAAATGTTTCATCAATACAAAATTCCTATAATCAAGGTAACCTGAATTGGTTAAACTTCGATAGAGATTTCTGTCAAGTACTGAGAGACCAATAGATAATGTGAAGGAAGACGTATTAATCGAGGTAGATAATATAGGAATTAATGTTGGTAACTTATTCCAAGATAATAATGGAGATAAACAATCTAGTTTAAAAAAAGAGTGATCAAATTGTCAATAGAAATTTTACTTTTGATATTGGACTGTATGTACGAAAAGACATTGATGAATATGTAAAATGGAATTTACTTTCTCATCCATGGAAGCCCAATCACAGTGGCGTACGCAGAAATTTTTTAAGGGGGGGTCATTAATAAAATTGTTTACAATTGACATTATCGGTATTTTAAATTTTGTGTATTATTATTATTATATCATGTTACGGCATATTTATTATACTATGTTTGAATAGAACATATTCATAAATACCCTAATAAAATCTTCGAAACGTAATTTTTCACAGCCTTAGGCTACAAATTTTAACATCTGTTTCATTTTGTATAATAAAAATGCTTGTGCTAGTGACACATGCCATTATTACACTTAGGTTACACAATAATCATATATTTTAGTCAACGGTTATTTGTATACGATAGGTAAGACACTTTACATAACAGGAAAATCCAAGGAAGCAATCAAATATATTGAAATAAATTTAATTAAATACAATATGTCAATATGGAACTCACCAAGTTTGAAGAATGAAACTGGCATGATGAATCCACACACTAAGAAGGAATTTGAATTTGAATTTGAATAAAAAATTGAATGCAGTTGTCTCAAATGTGCAAATCAATATTCTACTCTAGTCTATTATTGTTTTGAAAAATCATTGTTTAAAACGAGTACCGGTAATTAAATTAATATATACAGTAAACATAATGTACATAGCCTACAGTGTATAACGTCACTACACTTCGGAAATTTCAGCATTCACGACGTTTTTTTTTCATTAGTTCATTTAACACATCTTCTGCAGTTGGAGTGCAATTTCTATGTATGTTGAGGAGTGCTAATCCAGTCAAACCAGTATTTCCAGTAGAATTACGCAAATATGTTTTTAGACGGCGTAATGTTGAGAAACATGGTTCATTTGTACATGTGGACACTGGGAGCGCAGCTAGTATTTCTAGCAAAGTAAATATATTTGGCATTATGTTGGGATTGCACATAGTTAACCCATCTAGGGCCGGTTTCGGTTGGTCTCCCTTCTCAAGACGTGCAATTTTTCTGTACCATAATTTTAATTCATTATTCAGGTCTTCTTGGCAACCGCTTCTTATGTCACTGGCGTATAACTCTGTCAGCGAAGTGAAAGCAGAAACATGAGACGGCAGGGGCAGAAGGACTGGGTTCGTAGGTAAAAGGCACTGAAAGCCTTTCAATATTTCCTTGTGTTTCAAGAGACGCGAATCTAGTTGGGACATGAAGGTATCCAGAAATGGCATAAAAGTAGAGACACGAAAGTAAAGTTCTGGCGTCACTGATACGGTTCATACGGTTTTTTTGTCGCGCTGCCATGCCAGGGATTTGAATGGAGGACCCCAATCTATTCAAGACTTCAGAACCACAAATGAAAATTTTAGAAAATTCTTCGTCGACATTTTCGCGTATAGATTTCATTTCACTGTTAATATCTTCAGCAAGGTTTACTGCTTCCACGAGATCAGCAGTTGAATTCTGCAGGAATTTACACAATGGGAGACTTAAAGAAATCAGTCTCTGAATACAAACCAGCGATATCACAAATTGACAGTCAGTCGGAGCACATAAAAGTGAACTTGCTTGTCAGGACGAGTCTCTGTCTTTCCATTTTGATATGCTTTGAAGGGTTGCAATAGTAGGGTCTTACAATTCCACCACCGCGGCCATGGATTTATACCTTTCCAACCAACGTGTTGCACAAAGTTCAATGAGTTTTTCACGGCGTGAAGTTGTAGTTTCCATTTCACTTATCGCCGATTTTAAAAGATGTTGCCTTTTAGGTGTATTAAGAAATTCGTACAGAATCGATATTCTACCCTTGCAGTTTCTAATGGCAGCTACTTCACAGGCACTGGATACAGCTAAGTTGAGGCTGTGTGCTGAGCAGTGGACATATAAAGCTGACGGAATTATTTCCTTTACATGTGCCTGGACTCCGTTTACTTTTCCTTACATGGACATAGCTCCGTCATATTCTTGACAACGAATCTTATTTATGTCTATATTTAATGAACGCAACTTGTCCAATATCGCCGTTGCGATTCCTTTTCCGGTCACATCATATAATGGTACGAATTGTAGAAAGTTTCCTACACAGTGGAATTTTCTCTATCAACATGACGAACACAAAGTGATAATTGTTCTTAGCCTGATATGTCTGACTTCTCATCGGCGAGAATAGAGAAGCAACTGGAGGCATTAAGTTCTTTCACGAGATTTCGAACAATCAGGTCGTTGCACACTTCAATTATTTCATTCTGTATTCTAGGACTGGTGTACTGCGCATTTCCAACACTACACGTCAACATTTCTTTTAATACAGAATCAGTCTTACTTCGAAAGCGAAGAAGTGCCCTGAAATTGCCATCATTTTCTTCTGGTTCTTGGTCGACCTCTATTCGTCCCGAATCCATGTGGCCTCGCAGTGCGATACATTGTTTTCCGCAGAACAAAACACTTTCAATAATAGGAATAAGGTTTTTCCTGTTCTCCAGTTCCTTTTGCATTGTTGCAGTATCTATTACCATATCGATAGACATTTTTCCTACATGAAATATCGGCCAAAGTACCGGCTACCTCCAAACTTTGTTTGTCATACAGACACTTCTCATGTTCTGAAAATCGCTCGACGGCAACCTTCCAGTTGTCAAATTCTACACTACAAAGTTGACCTAAGGGTTGCTTGCCAGATCCAACACCATCACTTGGAGCAAAAAGTGCACAAAATTTACAAAAACTCCCTCCATTAAATTCGGAATATGCAAGCCACTTCCAGCGGTAAAGCCATTTAAACTGAAATCGCAAATTTCTCTTTCCTTTTGTTGGAAAAACAAACCCTGGATTTCATTCACTGACATTGTACAAGACATCCAGTTTCTTTTCATTAGACAAGTCTTTTCCTACGTAAACTCCAATATCATAAGCATGTGGTTCACTGGAACTTGAAGATGTTGATGGTTCCGGAATCAGAACAATACACTTAGCACTTCTAAATGATTCAGCAGGAACGTCAACATTATTGAGTGATGTCGCTGTACATTCATTATCAGCCGAGTTTTCACAGGGGGATGTGAAACTAGTTTCGGGAAGAACGTTTGCGACAACATCGTCACGCTGCGGCTGAGAAGAAACATTTGGCAATGTGAAATTTTCACTAACCTCACAAGAATAACTACCGGTACGCGACTTTTTTCTAAAAAATTGTAAAATTTAGCTTTGCGGTCGCTCAGACATATCAAAGAACCCGGAACGATAATGTGAAGTTCCTATTTAAAAATATGAACTGCCAAATGCACAAAACGTTAAACGAACGTTCCACAACAAAATCTGAACTCAGACTAACGGGTGAATACCGCTCGACAATGTACAATATTTCACATCTGCACTGCAGAACTGTCAAAACAATATGTTTCACAACAAGTAAGTTTATGTGGTGTCGGCCTTATTTTATTACAAGGCCGGTATTATTATCGTAGCTTCTTAACAAGCGGCACGGCTTTGATGCTCCTTTCTCTCTTTCAGTAGACGAGGAGGGGTATATGCTTTGACACTCACCGCGCCAGTGAGAGCACTGCTGCGTTCTTCTACTGCTGAATGACAGCTACTTGTGTCCCACGTGGAGTGATGTACTGTACGTGCCGCAGCACCAAGCACAGCGATTATATTATTGAAGAAGGGGAGGGCGGACTGTACCTTATGTCGATAGATTTTGTTACTTTGACAGTGAGAAATTAGAGGAGAGAAAACGATTATGGATTTTTAAAAAGATACTCAAATATAAATATGTCAATTTTTATTTTTATTTTTATTTTATATAATATTAAAAAAGTGGTTAAACGTTAAAAGGGGGATTCAAACCCGGTAACCCCCCTTGCGTACGCCTCTGCCCAATCATAACTATTCCTTTCCTTTGGAGTTTTAATTCATAACTAGTATTCATAACTATGCCTTTCCTTACTCTCTCAAGCGAAATAAGAAAACTGGAGCGTATGAAAAACTATATACAAATTTCAATCAATTAAATTCTTATGAATGGGTAGTTTTCTCGCCCAAAAAAGGGATTCTTTTGTAAATACTGCCCATTTTCTGTCAGCTCCGATGAGGGTGGTCGCCATGGAAGTACTCGATTGTAGAAATTAGTTACAGAACCAATAACAAATTTTGCTAAATTATTGGCCAAAGATGGAGACTTTAAAAATCACGCACAGAACAAATATCACCAGAAACGTGTGATGACTGCAAACAATTTCTTAAAAATTTACAAAAATCATGGACTGTCCGGTACTAATAATTACATACTGGACGTAAAAAAATCGTGAAAGAAAATCGTTCTCGATTAGTGCCTATAATAAAAATGGTCGCCAGAACATACAATTTCGAATGCATCGAGGCGATGGCAAACTGACAACTGGTGAATCTGATTCGGTCGTAAATACTGCCAATTTCCGAGCTTTATTGAAGAATCAGATTGATTGCGGCGATGTTGATTAAAAAAAAACATCTTGAAGAGTCAACATCTAGCACAACATACATAAGCAAGTCAACTGAAAACGACTTGATTGATTGCTGGGACGAGACATATTATTTAAAATGATTAAGATAATCCAAGTTGCTCAAATTTTTAGTGTAATGTTCGATGAGACGACAGATGTTTTATATAAATCGCAATTATCACTAATCATTAGATATACTGACGATAAAAATATTTACGAATCATTCATTCAATTTATTGATGTTTACGCCGAAATGAATGAGGATAATGAAAATAATGGTGAACCGAAGTTGACTTGAGTAGCCTTTGGAAACATTGTTATAAATGCTCTAAAAAATGTAATTTAAATCTAAGCAACTGCGTTGACATAAAAACTGACGGTTATAGTATTATGGTATCTGAAGTACGCGGAGCCGTTTAAACAGTTATGGAAGAAGCCCCTAATGCTGTTTTCCCCTTTGTTACAACCATTGTCTCAATTTAAGTATTTCTGGAACATCCCAAGTACATGCTGTTAAAAATGCTGTTTTGGCAATGCAAGAGACAATATATTTTTTAGAAGGTTTGTCCAAGAGATCTTTAAAACGAACATTAGGGCGTAAACTTTTGGGGCTTTGCGAGACCCACTAGATAGAAAACCATGAAGGAGTACTCCAGTTTCGATCCGCTCTTCCAAAAATTATATCAGTTTTAGACTCAATAACTGAATGAAAAGATTATGCAACACCTGTTAAGGCTTGAGCCTTATGAATAGCATTATGTGATAGCTAAACGCTTGTTGCAATTGTGTGTCTCTCGGATTTGCTCACTTCCACATTGTAATTGAGCCAATTGTTTCAAGTAATTCAAGTCGACTCAAAAGTTGCTGAGGATTAATTAAGCGATACTGTAAAATTTTTACAAAGACGACGTGACAACTGCGAAGCTGTTTTTAAATCTATGTATGAGGAAGTATGTGATATTGCTGAGGAATTGGATGTGGAAGTAAGGATTCCCAGAAAAGCTTCCAAACAAACTCTTTGAGAAAATTATCCTACAAACGGTATAGTTACATACTATAAGCAGGATATATATCTTTCACTATATATATATATATATACATATATATATATATATATATTGCGACAGTACAAATAAGTGATGTACTGAGAATTGAATATAAAAATTTAAATATACCTAATAAACTGTAAATAATTAATAATGTATTAGAAATAAGCATGTCAGGGATTGCAAGCTTGGCTTAGACAAAAATATGAACAGGTGTTTCGACCTGAATCGACGTGCACACACACACAAATGTAACTGAAAGTGTGTACACCAGTATTTTGCTAGTGTGTGTGAACGCACGTCTATGCAGGCGAGTTTACCACCCCAAGATGAATAATTGCATAATTACTGTTTTTCCGTAATTATTCATAAACTATAATTAAGAATTAAAATCCAAAACCACAATAAAATGTAATAAAATTTACTAAATACTCTGTACGAAAACCACGTGAAAGTGACACACCGTACGAGTGTAATAGTGAAATAACTGTGTACAAATCGAAAGGGTTAAGTTGCAATGTCCAAAATTACAGTGAACATGTGTTGTAAAAATAGTTATAAGATAAGTATAAGAATATACTTACAGGACTCTGCAATTCGCAGAAATATAAGAAATAGCGAAATTGACAAAGAGTGGGGGAACTGAATCCAGAGACAGTTTCTGACATGTCGATTTCGTACCACTGCAGGTGTCGACCAAGACATGGGTATAAATAGGACACACAAGCTACAGTGGTTCAAATATATGCAACTTATTTATGTGTGTATAAATTTATATGTACTTTAATTTGTATATCCCCACGTTCTTTGGGAGCCAAATATGTAACAATACATATACATAAATACATATACATATACATAAATTTAGCGTGACCGGTCTCACGTTCAAGATTGACAAATTATGTAACAATATAGCATTTAAATTGGGTTTCAGGTGTATCTGCAATAAGAACTCTATGTAACTTGTAACGGTATTTCAAATTTATTTTGATATTAATAAAATAGTACACCTTGCACTTACTTCGAATTAAAACATTCGTTATTATTTGTTATTCTGCCGTAAGGCTTATGCTATATACATCCTTACTGACTAAATATTCTATTCTACTAATTATTGTATTAAAGAAAAATCTCATTTCCAGACTACTCAGTCAATTAGTGTGTTTCAAAATATCAATATTTAAATATCTTTTTATATATTGTAATGTACTCAAAATATTAATAGTTATTGAATTTATCTTTTGTTTCTCAGTACTGATTTATCTCAAATACTAATTGTTTTCATTTAAATGCTTTGTATTCATTTTATTTTATATTAATTTGAGCTCTTGTTACGTTAATCATATTTCTAAAACACCTATGATTTTAATTCTACTTTACAATAAACATTGGCTCTTACTTTTAAATAGAATAGAAATGTCTTTAATTGTCTTTGAGTTCATTGTACGATTAAGAGATAAATAAGTTGTTTATCACCTTATTGTCCTCAATCATACTCGATCATTCGATCCATCTGTAGTCGTCCTCGTCTCGCACTACAGCTCCTCTTGTCCAGCGTCGAATCACTCCTCTTGTCCAGCGTCGAATCGCCTCTTGTCCAGCGTCGACTCGCTCTTTTTTGTCCCGCGTCGAATCACTCTCTTGTCCAGCGTCGTATCACTCTCTGGAACTTCTTGTCGTGCTGTTTCTGACGTCAATGGATTTTCTTATGTGGATCTTCTTATGTAGATCTTCTTATGAAATTTTGTTATTATTTTGTTATTATTTAAAAGTGATTGTATTTACAACTTAGTTACATAGTTGTATGTAACTGGAAAATTTAAACTATTTACAAAAAAAATAAATACGCCGTGCGGACGGGCAGAAGCTCCCGCTGCACCGTGGATGATTTACGAAAGAGAACCACTGTAGCTTGTGTGTCCTATTTATACCCATGTCTTGGTCGACACCTGCAGTGGTACGAAATCGACATGTCAGAAACTGTCTCTGGATTCAGTTCCCCCACTCTTTGTCAATTTCGCTATTTCTTATATTTCTGCGAATTGCAGAGTCCTGTAAGTATATTCTTATACTTATCTTATAACTATTTTTACAACACATGTTCACTGTAATTTTGGACATTGCAACTTAACCCTTTCGATTTGTACACAGTTATTTCACTATTACACTCGTACGGTGTGTCACTGTCACGTGGTTTTCGTACACAGTATTTAGTAAATTTTATTACATTTTATCGTGGTCTTGGATTTTAATTCTTAATTATAGTTTATGAATAATTACGGAAAAACAGTAATTATGCAATTATTCATCTTGGGGTGGTAAACTCGCCTGCATAGACCTGCGTTCACACACACTAGCAAAATACTGGTGTACACACTTTCAGTTACATTTGTGTGTGTGTGCACGTCGATTCAGGTCGAAACACCTGTTCATATTTTTGTCTGAGCCAAGCTTGCAATCCCTGACATGCTTATTTCTAATACATTATTAATTATTTACAGTTTATTAGGTATATTTAAATTTTTATATTCAATTCTCAGGACATCACTTATTTGTACTGTCGCAATATATATATATACACACACACACACACACAGGCACTCGATAATTTGATTCTGAATTTGAAAGGTCGTTTTCCTAAAAAAAAACATATTTGTACAATACGCATATTTTCTTCTCAAGGACCAAACCAGATAATTTTGATGAAATTATACACAACTTCGTAACAAAGTATTGTTGATTCTTCAGTGAAACTATATACAGTATGTGTTGAAAAGAAAGCTAAAAGCTGAATTTGAGTTCTGGGGTTGCATATAGCTAGGGAAGAAAACGTTGGTTTACATAATGCATTACATGTCTTATCAATCTGTAATAAGCAGATGTAACGTTGTATACATTTTTTTATTAAGCTTTCGGTAACATTACCAATATCGATAGCAACAGTAGAACGTGTCTTTTCATGTTTAAGATTGTTGAAATCGTGGCTACGTCTTGTATGGGTCAAGAAAGGCTCAATGGGCTTGCTTTAATTCATATGCATTACAATACAAAAAAAACATAGAAAATGTAGACGATATGTATTGTTTTGTAATTGATATGCATTTATAATATATTTCTACTAGTAATTTTGTACAAACCACTAAGTTGTCTTTGGTATTGACGAGCGCTTTCGGCAGTCAAGCCATCTTCAGGTCATTTACCAACTGCCGAAAGCGCTCGTCAATACCAAAGACAACTTAGCGGTTTGTACAAAATTACTAGTAGAAATATTTGAGACCACTAACACTCCAATATAACAATAAATTATAATATATTGTTTTTATCAAAATTTTTGGTAATGCAAATATAATATATTTTACTATTATAAATAATAATATTTTTAATTACTATTGTAATCTGCAGACGTCACTCTTCCTTTTTTGACCCCTCCCCCACCGAATTGACCACTAGCTCTAGTTCGCCCCCCCCAAAAAATAATAATTCCTGGATCCGCTCCTGATAGATCATGTTTTATATCTGTAGCAGACGTTTAGCGTACGTGTGCAGTGTCTGCCAGAGCTTGCTGTTACACACGTGTTTGTAATTACACGTGTGTGTGATATGACGTATGTGTTATACTACTTGTTATATTATGCACAGTAGTACAACTTGTTAAAGAAGTTGCCACTGTCGTTTGCATTGTCGTTACGAATCCTGAACTCATAAACCGGTACATTATAGTGTATACGTGATGCAATGCGCTGCTTTGTACAGAGGCATGTGTCATTATTGACCACGTCTACGTGTGCAACCTACTGGTACATGTCAGTCTCTAACTAAATGTTATATTATTTATTACATAAGCTTTCTACCGTTCCCAATATGAGTAACAGTACGAAGTACACAATAAAGCTATGAAATTGTCTAAAGGGTGTTCCTTTGAAAATAAAGTACAGGTAAAGTAATGTTAGTCCTAAAGCTTTCACGGCTGGGGCCAAGATTGCTAAAATTACTACTACTACTACTACTACTACTACTACTACTATTACTACTACTACTACTACTACTACTACTACTACTACTACTACTACTACTACTACTACTATTAATTATACTACTACTACTACTACTACTACTACTACTACTACTACTACTACTACTACTACTGCTGCTACTACTACTGCTATTATTAGCTTATTAAAGACTATAAGGCTGACGCGGTCGTTGTAGGTTGTTCTATAATTATATGTTTAATATAATAATACATATGTTGGTTTTTATTAATTTGGTCTATCATAATATTTTGAAATGAATTCCATAAATATTATGATAGATACATTAATAACTTGATATCTTATATTGATAACTTGATTATAAACATTATGCAGGAACTTTGTGCACAACTATTATGAATAATTTTATACTTAGCCTATACATAAATATTGAGAGTCGATACCATTGACGTAAGAAAAGGGGCGGTATTTCTAAACTAGGAAGAAGGGATGTTTTATATCCAGCAGTAACTAACATAAACTAATTTGGAGACGGGATTATAGTTTTAAAATATCTGACCACGACGCTGTGAGCCGCGGAAATGTACAAATCAATTTAAAGTACAATAGAAAACATGTACAATAACTGTAGTTCCGAGCTTCAGTCATGTAGACATAATATAGACAAAGTATTATTTGTAAGGACAATGTATTTAGTAGACGAGCTACAAGAGGAGAAGAGATCTAGTAGGGAAAATATATCAAACGGATAAGTTAGTGAAATTATAAGAATTGCTCAGTTAAAACAGAGAACAACAAGCATAATTGTACTGTACATTTTCGTACACACAGGAATTACTAAAATATTTAATTTTATACCTATTGGAAAATTGGAAAATCAAAGTACAAAGAGACAAGGAAAATTATAGAAAACATTGAAAGACGTACGTACAGAGAAATTAAGGAGATTAACAGTACAAATGACGTATGGAAATCCGAAGACAGATACAAGTAATAGACTTACGATAAATTTTTTAGTTTCCCATAAATGCCCACGGCGACGTCATGCAGGCAAAATCTTAGTGGGGACGCACGATTAAATGGTGAGCGTGTCCATTATGCACTGCGTAAAACAGAGCTTCGCATCATTGTGTATTGTGTAATCCTCTGTAGGAATTACAGCTTTTTCTCCAACAATAATCCGCCTAATGCACACTACTACGATCCACTCTACATGTATCAGCAAAACCCTCGTTCTCTCTCTTTCTCGTAAACACAACACACACGCGCGCGTATATATGAATAAGTGTGACCAGAATGTAAATTGCAGAAAATACTTAATCCCTTTCAACAATTTAGCATTAAATAATTGGTGGTGGTTCCGTAATCATCTTAACGTTATTATTTGACGAGTATGCGTCTATCGTTTATAGCTTGATTATTATTATTGAATAGTAGTCTCAGGGTTCTTTTACTGTTAATGGGTCTTGCTCTCGGCTAGTCGTTATTATTTAATATCAATTTTATTATTATTTTACCGTTTAATGACTTCCCCTCAATTCAACCTATTGTTGAATCCAGGATTGAATAAGTCGGTACTTACTCTTTTTTCGTCGGATTAGCTGTCTGTTTAAATAGTTTAATTTTATATATTATATTCACTGTTAGGATGTCCACTTGACGTTCCGTTGACACTTTGTTGATCAGCGGTTGTGAGGAGATCAGTTGTTTCTTCCTATACACTAACATACACAAACATAGGCATGG
This sequence comes from Magicicada septendecula, assembly GCA_034769895.1. NCBI lineage: Eukaryota > Metazoa > Arthropoda > Insecta > Hemiptera > Cicadidae > Magicicada > Magicicada septendecula. The sequence goes on along the minus strand of CM068370.1, from coordinate 358,940,671 downwards.
TACACATAATAACCCATGTATAATATTATGTATAAGATTGTAAATATATTGATCTGAGCGGTTGTAAACAAAACAAGGAATCATTTAATTTGAATAATTCGCATTCTCAGCATGGTACCAACCGCCTCGTTTTTCTCCTCTAAGCTGTATTTTTACTGATACAATAAAAGTCAACTCTTTCACCGGTAAAAAATAACAATGGTAATTTATTCAGATAACACACAGTGAAATTCAATACAATAAGGCGTTTCGCTCTTCTTTTTGGTTAACAATTAATATTTTGAAAGTGAACATTGACTCTAAAACAAATGATGAGCTCGAGTTGGCATGACTGCCTCTAGTTAGTAATACAATGTGTTTTGACAAACATATAGGTTATGTCGGATGGTTCGACTTAAAAATTGAATAATGATTATACTAATAAAAGTAGTAGGTTCTTTTAGACTGCAAAATACACTTCTTTGAAATAATAGCTACGGTTAGAACAAACATATAAAATAAAAATTCAATGATTATTAATGAAAAAAGATAAAATATGAACTACTGTTCATAGTTAGGCACATGCTTTATATATTGTTTAGTGCAACCTTATTTGGTTAAAAGTAGTGAATTATTTATCATTAATTAATAGTAATTGTGATAATCCAGTATCAGGTACTACAATCATCTGTGAAATTGGATATTCCTATTTCAGGTAATGGTAATTTATTTATTATAGTTATCGCACTCCGGCGAAAACTATTAATTGAATTTAGTAACAAAATATTTCATGCTCTAGTCTACTGATAGCATAAGAGCACATATACTCTTCATTGATGTTACAATGTCTTTACTTCTCCTAGGTATTTATTGTATACAAATAGTTAAAACTGTCATTACTCAGAACGTTCAATTTCAACATTGTTCATTTGTATTTTATCAGTTCCCTTCTGTTAAGGATAGGGAATTTAATTGTTTCTATATTTCAATTTTTATCGCTTTTAGCGTTCAGTTATTATGCTTATAAACTAATCATAACATTATATTTGTGGTTATGAATACTTGCGTCTCTCGTCGTTCGAAGGGTTACACCTTTTTAATTATAAACATTTTTTTAATCAATTAAAAATTTATTAATTAATTATTTAAACTTGATCACAACACTGCACACACTCCTATGCGCATAAACTCCGAATAGAGTACACTTGTAAATATACTGCACTGATTCTTCAATGTAGGTAATTTATGTCTCACTTTGAGGTTAATATGGTTGACGCTGTGTTGCTGTCAAATGCACGTTTTTCTGAGGCGTCGGCGAGCGTGCAGTCCGCTTCGTTCTTGTTGAAAGACTGTCTGTGGTTCCTCGGATGGAATGATGAATTTCGGATTTTTTATAGGCTCTGATTGGTCAGTTTTTTCCAATTCGTTTATTTACGGTATACTTCGTCAAAATAGACGCTATCATAAGCGTCAGTCTTTGGGAACAAGATTAACAAATTCTGGTTCACACGCCCACGCGGAAGGGCTAAGCACAATACAATTATTTTTAAAAGTCTAATATCTTTCTTATAATTGTACTGAGGATGTTGTGCTTACTCTCATTGTTCGTGTTTTTGAAAGACGATTAATTTGAGTCCCCTTATCATATATTTCTGATTAGGGTTAGCTGACTTAGCACTTATCATTTATGCTTATTGTCCATTAAACCATTAATTTTTAATATTTCATGGTTTTTATTTTATTTTCTATTGTAATTTCTCATTCTTAAGCTACTGTACAATTTTCCCTTAAAACTATGTCCTAATATTAATACTATGTCCGTTTTCATAGATTCACACTTAAACTTATTGTCATACATTTTTGTTTTGCTTATTTCTCAGTAATAAGAGTATTTAATTAGCTTTTATCAGGTTGTAATTAAATATTGATGGGTTAAGTCACTACTGACAGTGTTCTTTTTCCCTACATTATTTGTTTAATGCCTTAACTATCACTTATGAATCAGGCTTGTTATGCCTATATGGCGTTACTTGGTAGTATGCTTAATATCATAGACATTTTAGTTGTATTGTTTTCTAATTGATAACTGAAATAGTCACTAGGACCTTACCGTTATTGTGATGCAGTTCACTCTGCATTTGACTCTGTTATTAGCAAAGTTTGGTTGCTGTAAACTTTACTTGCAGCTACTTGACATAATGGTTTAGTTATAATTACATTTATATAAACGATTTAAATGGTTATTTTGGTTGCAATTGTTCATATGAATGATATTCTGTCTGACATCAAATCATTAATTGGGTTACTTTCTTTGTACAATGTGTTTATTACATAATTTTGGTTGCATAGTGTCACTTTGCCATTACCAGCATTTGGTCATACTTGTATTACATAAATATAGCTTTTATATCCTGTTATACTATTAGCTATCGTGTACAAAACATTCCTTATATGCTCTATTTACTTCCTAGCTCATTACATTTTGGTCTAACATTGTTTTGATTCATTTTTTATCAAGTTTTATTGGAAACTGAATGCCCAGATTAGGTTATGTCATAGGTTCAGTAAACATTAGTGTGTTGTTTATGGCTGTGGATTTCTATCTTAGTCTATTCGTCTGGTTTTCGTTTCATGTTTGTACATTGGTTATTGGTTATCAATAGTTTACATTTAGTTTACTCCTGTATTATCTTATTTGTTGTTAATTAGTGAGTTTGTATGTACATCATTCCCACTGTACAATTGGTCATTCACTATTTTGGTTGCATATTCCTCTGTTTATTCTATAACTACACATCATTTAGCTATCATAAATTCATCTTGTCCTCATTCAGGTTGCTTGTGACTCTTTGTTTACAATATTTAATCCTTATTTACAATAATGTGTTTCACATAAACAATAAATGTGTTCATTAAATGAGTTGTTGTCAGTGTTGACTTTACTATACAGCTTAGGGATTTATATCACATAATTATTTAACACTTCTTCCTTCTTCTTAATACAATTATTCTTTCAATGTTTATGTTAGTTTGTTATACTTCAATTTTCTTCCCTTATTCTTGTGTTTGTTCTGGTTATCTTCCTTCTTCTTTCTTCTTTCTTCACTGATCTCCTCCTCACTATTGTTCATTTTATACATGATGAGGTTTTCACTTGTCTTCTTCACACTGTTTCTTCCTTCTTCTTTCTTGAAGTTGTCCTTGTTGTATCCTTCTCCCTAACTCTTCTTTCTTCTTTTGTTGTCTTGTGTCCTTCTCACTGATTTTTCTTTTTTCTTTTGTTGTGTTGTGTCCTTCTTACTGATCTTTCTTTTTTCTTTTGTTGTGTTGTGTCCTTCTTACTGATCTATTGGGTATAGTATGTCGGTCGTCTCGTCTTTATTCTTCTTTTCTTCTTTCTTGGTGCATTTACTAGTGAATTCCTTTCAATGACGCTTCACTTATTCAAACTTATGGTACTTTTCTTTAGTATACTTGGTGGTATTCTAGACCTTTTAATGTATTTTTTCTAGTGGTGGCCTTTAAATTAGTTTTCAGTACTTAGGTGGATGTGGTGACATATGTACTGTTACATATTGCCTCCTTATTAGAATTGATCATTTCTGATATCTTCGTTTTATGATTGAAGAAATTATCAATTTTTTATTTCAATCTTAAGTCACATATAATGTTTTCATATCTTGTATTTACTCTTACACTTGTCTTCAGTTCACTATTTTCTCTACATCTCCTTCTTCTTCATACTCTTGGAATCTTGTTTAATTATATTCTTGGCTTGTCATGTTTTTTCCCTTAAATATTTAATTTCCCTAACATTTTTTCCTAACTTGGTAGCTGGAATCGATACGGGTGGGCTATATGGCTTACCTAACTCCGTCGTCCATAACTACATTCTTTCTGAGATCAGGGGTACCTCATCCCTGCCCAGTTAAATGATTGCTGGAACTTTTCTACAGTCAATTCATCAAATAATAATACTCATAAGCAGTCTCTTTCGACTAATAATAATAAACACTCTTGGGGTTATTCATTTTCTTGCCTTTTATATTTTATTATACACTCTCTTCTGGATTCCTTCTTCACTTCTGCAGATCTTCATTAGTTAATGTTGTTGACATTAACAAATCATTTGTAAATATTGTTCATTTTTTCTTCTCTCCTTATCGTGACAAAATTGTTCTTCACATTGATTGGTTCTTTCTTCTTTTTTCTTGGTCAATTCTCCTTTTCACAATCTTTTCTACATAATATTCTCATTAATGGTCTCCTTTTCTCCTCTAGCAAATGTCATAATTTTTCAACATTTTATTTTGAATAGTACACAATTTTTCTCAAAGTGATAGTAAACATTGTTTAAAATATCTTAAGTGTGTTCACCAGTTGCTTTTTTTCTTTATGGTTTAGTCATCAGATACTAGTCTTCTTTTTCTCGTGTTACATATAACATTCATTTGACAAACATTTTTCGTTCAATATTTAATATAATATTTGATTAATGAAATTTCTTCTTTTATATACAATATTCACTTAATAAACATTTTTCTTTTTCTTCTTTCCATAAGAATAGCCTCTTCTTCTGTTGGTGAGTTATTGGGTATACAATATTTGATAATTGTAATACAATGTGATAACATAATAACAACATATTAACATTTGATTTTATAGACACTCTTGGGGTTACATGGTTCATTTAATAAACAATTTTCTTTTCCTCTTCTTTCCATGTGATAATATCCTTCTTTCATTTTACTCTCTTTGGTCTTCTTCTTCTCTACTCCTTCAAGTGATGGTGGTTTTCACTTATTCTGGATGATTATATTTCTTGTTTTTAGTGTATACCATATTTGATAGTTATGATATACTGTGATGACATAATAATAACATATTGATTGATAACATCTGATTTTATAGATGCTCTTGGGGTTACATGGTTCATTTAATAAACAATTTTCTTTTTCTCTTCTTTCCATAATAATATCCTTCTTTCGTGTTACACTCTTTGTTATTCTTCTTCTCTACTCCTTCAAGTGATGGTGGTTCTCACTTATTCTGGACGGTTATATTTCTTGTTTTTAGTGTATACAATATTTGATAGTTATGATATACTGTGATGACATAATAATAACATATTGATATTTGATTTTATAGACACTCTTGGGGTTACATGGTTCATTTAATAAATAATTTTCTTTTTCTCTTCTTTCCATAATAATATCCTTCTTTCTTTTTACTCTCTTTGGTCTTCTTCTTCTCTACTCCTTCAAGTGATGGTGGTTCTCACTTATTCTGGATGATTATATTTCTTGTTTTTTGTGTATACAATATTTGTTAATTACAATATAATGTGATCATATAAAAACAACATATTGATATCCGATTTTATAGACATTCTCGGGGTTACATTATTCATTTAATAAACATTTTTCTTTTCCTCTTCTTTCCATAATAATATCCTTCTTTCTTTTTACTCTCTTTGGTCTTCTTCTTCTCTACTCCTTCAAGTGATGGTGGTTCTCACTTATTCTGGATGATTATATTTTTTCAGTGAAGCTTGATTATAGACTCCCTTGGTTCTATTGGTATTTGTGTCCATAATTTCGTATGTGTTGTTTTGATTATCCTTGACGATAGTGTAGGGTCCAGTGTATAGTTGTAGGAACTTCTTTGCTATTCCTTCAAGGGTACTGGGGAGCTCTCGATTTTTTAGAAATACTAGTTCTCCCATTTTGTACTGGATTATTTTGGGTTGTAGTTTCTTATATTTTTCTCGCATTTTCTCTGCTCGTTCGACGGTCTTGTTATAAAATTTTACTTGGTCAAAGGTGTAATCATCGCCTGGGGGAAATTCTATTAATTCTATAATTTCTCTAGGAGGTCTTCTCTCAAACATAGCTGTAAATGGGGTTGTATCTATTGCTTGATGGTACGCTAGGTTGATAAAATCCTCTGCAGCTGGTAAATACTCCTCCCACTTTCTTTGTTGTTGGTGACAGTATGTTCTCAGGATTCTTCCTACTTCTCGGAGAACTCGTTCGGCGGGGTTGCTGCTAGGGTGGTACAATGAGGTTTTGAAGGTTCTCACTCCCTTACTCAGCAGTGTTTCCCTCCATATTTTCCCTTGAATTGGGTTCCATGGTCAGTGATTATCGACCCTGGCACTCCTACCTCTGCCATGTATTTACTCATAATTATACTCAACAGATTTTTTGTGGTGGCTCTGTGGATAGGATACAACTTTGTATATTTAGTGTAGTGGTCGAAGATAATGACGATGAATTTGTATTGTCGTCTTCCCCCACTCCTTGGTAATGGGCCGCAAATATCAACAAATACCTTTTCTAGCTTCTTGGATGAGGTGATTGGTATCATTAAACCCTCCTTCCTCTCGTTGTTACACTTTACCATCTGACATAGGTGGCAATTCCTAATGTAACGGCGTACTCTCCTGTTGATATCCTTGAAAGATACATTCTCCTCTAATGCCTTTATGACTTTAATAGCTCCCATGTGACCATATCTAATGTGGTAATCCATGGTGATCTCCTTCTCCATAGTTTTGGGTATAACTAATTTCCACTGGTTACTTTGGTTAGTGTTTTTTATAAATAGAACATCTTGGTATACACAATAGTATGGGGTAACTCTCTCGTCTTTATTTATTAATCTCTGGCGAATGTTGTTCAATTTCTCCTCGCTTCTTTGTTGGAGTTTTATTTTATTTATTATCTCGGCTAGTTCTGTCCTGTCCTGTATAATGTGATATACTTTGGCTACCGTCTCCCTTTCTCCCTCGAAAGTTTGGTTTTGGATGTTGACTCTCGATAACACATCTGCTGCTACGTTGTATTTTCCAGGTACATACTCCCAGTTAATATTATATTCCTGTAACGTTAATGTCCACCTGGTAAGTCTCCCGTGGCTCAATTTGCAATTTTTTAAAAAGGATATCGATTTGTGATCTGTCCTTACAGTTAAAGAGTAACACAAAATGTAAGTTCGGAATTTGTTGCAGGCAAATACAATGCTGAGTAATTCTTTCTCGGTAGTATGATAGTTACGCTCACTCTTGTTCAGGACTCTGCTGGCGAAGCTAACCACAAGGTGATTTCCTTGGTCATCTTCTTGATATAGGACGGATCCTAGACTCACGTCGCTGGCGTCGCAATTCATATAAAACGCTCTTTTGAAGTCGGGGTGGCGTAACATTATTGATTCCAAGAATTTTTACTTTATTAGTTTAAAAGTGGTATCCTGTTCTGCTCCCCACTTCCACTTGTCTCTAGAGGATAGTTGTTGTGAAAATTCGGCCGTTAATTTTGAGTAGTTGTTTTGGAACTTTCGGTAATAGTTGCAGATACCTAAAAATGATTGTAACTGCTTTTTGTTCTTGGGCGTTGGGAATGATTGTATTGCTTCGATTTTTTCCTGTGATGGTGTAATGCCGTTTTCGGATAGGTTAAATCCTAAGAATTGTACTTCATCAGCGATGAACTTTGACTTCTCTAGTTTAAGTGTTACATGATTTTCTGCCAGTTTTGATAACACCCCCTCAATACGGTCACAATGATCTTCCCAGTTATCAGACGTAATTAATAGATCGTCAACGTTTACCGTAGTGAATTGTAGGGCCTCTTGACCTAGAACTTGGTCCATACACTTTACAAAAACGGCCACTGAATTTACTAAACCGAAGGGTAGCCTCTTAAATTGGTAGTTTCGCCCTTCGAATATGAATGCCATGTATTTTCGGCTATTGGGGTGCAACTCCACTTGCCAATACCCGCAGACGGTATCCCAAGTGCTAATAAAACGGGTACCGTGGAATTTCTTCAATAGCTCTTCGATCTCCCCTGGTGAAGTTCGGTCGTTAATTATGATTTTATTGATTTCTCTGGCATCCAGACATATTCTTACTTGACCGTTTTTCTTCGGTACTGCCACTATAGGATTTGTATAAGGTGAACAACTATATTCAATAATGTCTTCATTGATGAGTCAATTTATTTCCGCTCGGACCGCTTCCTTTTGCGAATAAGCAATGGGGTATGATTTCTTCTTAAAATCGGCTGCTTCCTTGAATTTAATCTCACATTGGAAATCCTTTACTTTTCCGGGAGCATTGGAAAATACGTGTCTATACTGCTCGTAAATTGCAATTAATCTTTCCACCTGGTTGTCGGTTATTCTTCTATCGCTTTTGGCTGTCTGGAACCTCCGGATTTCTTCTAACTTTTCCTCCCATAAGTCGTCATTTTCATGGTCACAATTTATTTCTTCTCTAGGTATTTCGTTCCTATAATTATTATCTTCGTTAATGTAACAAATGATCCGGTCGTGAGGGGCTTCTTCGCTTCCAATTAACTCCGCCGTCCATTGCACAAAATTTGAGCTCAGAGATACCTTTGTTCTGCTCATATCTATTATAGCTGCGTACTTTCTTAATACGTCACAGCCTATCAACAAACTGAATGGTAACCCACTGGCTACTAAGAATATTATAGGAAGGGTATTCCCTTGACTGGTGACTTCTAGTTGGACTTGCTTTCTTATGGTCTCGTTTTGTCGTCCGGTCGCTCCGATCAAAATAATATTATTTATCGGTAAGGTCGATATGGGCTCCTTACTCCTACTCTGTATTTTGTTAAGTTCTAATTGATCGATGAGCGATACATTGGCTCCAGTATCTATCATGATTTTAGTAAACACGCCATTCACTTCGGCGGAAATATACGCGATTTCGCTGTTGTTGTTGTTATTGTTTTCTGTGATTTCTTCTTCCATCAGATCTTCTCTGATGTCCTTCAGGTAGTGATTGCGTATGATAGTAAATGTCGCTTGATTGTTTGTCCGTCGTCGTAGTTCGTCGTACCCAATAGATCGGATCAGTGAGGGTTCGAGGTGAGTTTTCACTGCCGTTGTCCGTTTAAAGAGGTAGCGTTTTCTTCCCCGCTCCTGTCATTAGTGTTGGGGGTTCTATTCTCCCTTTCTTCTGGTCTAGTCGGATTGTTGTATTGACGTCCGCTATTATTATTTCTGTTTATATCTTCGCTACTGCGGCTCCTTCGTGTGTCGTACCCGGATTCGCTACTCCTTACGTCCTGACTATACGGGTTATTATCTTCATTGAAGCTTCGTCGTCCCTGATAGTAGCGTCTCCCTCCGTTTCTGTCGTCAGCACGAACGTAATTAGCTCTTCTGAAATTGCTCGGGTTGTGGTTATTCCCGTTGTTCGGTCGGTACTGGCGATTGTTATTATTTGGACGGTAGGGGTGGTTACCATGGTTTGGCCGATGTTGATTTCCACTATTATAATTAGGACGGTGGTTGTTATTAGGAGGATTCTGATTATAATTATTATTATAATTTGGCCTATAATTCGGGCTATTTCTATCTGGCGGATGATTATTCCCGTTACTATTTGGCCTCGGATTCTGGTCAGTATTATCTCGGTTTGAATTATTATAATTACCTCGATAATTATTTCGGTATCCGGCCTGACCGGTTCTATCAAAGTATGGGTCTGGTCCCTGCCGACTCCTCCGATAATACTTCTCCTGCTCATAATTTTCTAATAACGCGGACATAGTTTGGATTGTTCTTATTTGTCCGTTCAGTCTCGCTCTGGCCACGCCCTCTTCGAAGTGATACGCCAATTTAGTGACGAGGCATTCTTCAGGTATGTTTGGCTCAAGATTTCTGGCCATACACACCTTGCCTAAGAAGTATGCGGTGAGTGATGCCCCTTTGCTGCGATCATACTTCCCGTTGCAGATGTCGTCCCGCACTATGTTCTGTGCCGATTCGGACCAGTATTTCGTTTTAAACAGCGCCTTGAACTCTGCATAATTCTGTATATCATGTCGGGTAGCCGTCCACCAGTTATCGCGCACGTCCTTAAAGTACTCGTCTAACATGTTTCTGATAGTAGACCATCTAGTTTCGCGTGTACGGGCGATATTTTCTTCCACTCTTTCGATGAACTCCATGGGATTCCTTTTATAATGTTGGAAATTTATCAGTTCACGATTCTCTGTGTTCGTTATTCCGGTCACTTGGATTGGTTGACTTCGGAATGAATTAATTTCTTCCCTAAAATTATTGAGTTCTCGCCGTTGAAGTTCAGCCATCTTCTCCTTGTCAGTGTGTACTTGCTCCCGAACGTCATTCACGATGGCGGTGATTTCTTCACATCTCGTCCCCAAATCTTCTTGTTTCTTAGTCAAGACTTCGAATTTATTTAAATGGGATCCTTCGATGTTATTTACTCGGGTCTGAAGTGTCTCTTTCGTTCTCTGTATTTCTTGTTGGTTTTCTTCGCACCTCTCACCGATTTCAGAAATTTCCCGTCTAACTTCGGTTATCTCTTCTCCTATTTTCGTATTCAATTTTTCGTGACTGTCTTCGAGTCTCTGGCTGATGATTTCAATCTTCTTGTTACTATCTTCTATGCTGTCATCAATCTTCTTGCTCAACTCTTGGGTGTCTTCCTTCAATGAAGCTATGATTTTATTTGTCTCCTCCGTCTTCTTGTTTAACTCCCCTTTGAAATCCTCCTTCAACGATTCGATATTCTTTGTTAATAATTCATTATTTTTCTGATTGTCATCCATCTTCTTATGAATCGACTCCATATTCTTATTTAATTTCTCGTTAAAATCTTCTTTCAATAATTCAATATTCTTATGGCCGTCTTCCTTCAATTCTTCTTTCAACAATTCCAAAGACTCATTATTTTTATTTAATTTCTCGTTAAAATCTTCTTTTAATAATTCAATATTCTTCTGGCCGTCTTCCTTCAATTCTTCCTTTAACGCCTTCATTGCCCTCAATATTTCCAGGAGGTTTGCGTCTCCTGTTTGTGTAGGTCTTTCAATTTGTTCCTCTTGCTGTATAGGCCGGCTGGGTTCTATAGGAGGTAATATTTCTTCTAGATCTTCGACCGGCGTCGCCTCCTTATCATCCATGTCTATTTCTTTATCTGCTTCCGCCACACGTCTCTTAGAGGTTGCTCTCCGTTGCATTTTTGGTCCTGTGTATTGCAGCTGCCTCGAAAATTAGGTTGATAATTATTTTGTAAATTAGGTTGGATATTTTTTCCGCCTAATTTCGCTCGAACGTTGTGCACCAATTTATTATTTGACGAGTATGCGTCTATCGTTTATAGCTTGATTATTATTACTGAATAGTAGTCTCAGGGTTCTTTTACTGTTAATGGGTCTTGCTCTCGGCTAGTCGTTATTATTTAATATCAATTTTATTATTATTTTACCGTTTAATGACTTCCCCTCAATTCAACCTATTGTTGAATCCAGGATTGAATAAGTCGGTACTTACTTTTTTTCGTCGGATTAGCTGTCTGTTTAAATAGTTTAATTTTATGTATTATATTCACTGTTAGGATGTCCACTTGACGTTCCGTTGACACTTTGTTGATCAGCGGTTGTGAGGAGATCAGTTGTTTCTTCCTATACACTAACATACACAAACATAGGCATGGTACACATAATAACTCATGTATAATATTATTGTATAAGATTGTAAATATATTGATCTGAGCGGTTGTAAACAAAACAAGGAATCATTTAATTTGAATAATTCGCATTCTCAGCATGGTACCAACCGCCTCGTTTTTCTCCTCTAAGCTGTATTTTTACTGATACAATAAAAGTCAACTCTTTCACCGGTAAAAAATAATAATGGTAATTTATTCAGATAACACACAGTGAAATTCAATACAATAAGGCGTTTCGCTCTTCTTTTTGGTTAACAATTAATATTTTGAAAGTGAACATTGACTCTAAAACAAATGATGAGCTCGAGTTGGCATGACTGCCTCTAGTTAGTAATACAATGTGTTTTGACAAACATATAGGTTATGTCGGATGGTTCGACTTAAAAATTGAATAATGATTATACTAATAAAAGTAGTAGGTTCTTTTAGACTGCAAAATACACTTCTTTGAAATAATAGCTACGGTTAGAACAAACATATAAAATAAAAATTCAATGATTATTAATGAAAAAAGATAAAATATGAACTACTGTTCATAGTTAGGCACATGCTTTATATATTGTTTAGTGCAACCTTATTTGGTTAAAAGTAGTGAATTATTTATCATTAATTAATAGTAATTGTGATAATCCAGTATCAGGTACTACAATCATCTGTGAAATTGGATATTCCTATTTCAGGTAATGGTAATTTATTTATTATAGTTATCGCACTCCGGCGAAAACTATTAATTGAATTTAGTAACAAAATATTTCATGCTCTAGTCTACTGATAGCATAAGAGCACATATACTCTTCATTGATGTTACAATGTCTTTACTTCTCCTAGGTATTTATTGTATACAAATAGTTAAAACTGTCATTACTCAGAACGTTCAATTTCAACATTGCTCATTTGTATTTTATCAGTTCCCTTCTGTTAAGGATAGGGAATTTAATTGTTTCTATATTTCAATTTTAACGCTTTTAGCGTTCAGTTATTATGCTTATAAACTAATCATAACATTATATTTGTGGTTATGAATACTTGCGTCTCTCGTCGTTCGAAGGGTTACACCTTTTTAATTATAAACACTTTTTTAATCAATTAAAAATTTATTAATTAATTATTTAAACTTGATCACAACACTGCACACACTCCTATGCGCATAAACTCCGAATAGAGTACACTTGTAAATATACTGCACTGATTCTTCAATGTAGGTAATTTATGTCTCACTTTGAGGTTAATATGGTTGACGCTGTGTTGCTGTCAAATGCACGTTTTTCTGAGGCGTCGGCGAGCGTGCAGCCCGCTTCGTTCTTGTTGAAAGACTGTCTGTGGTTCCTCGGATGGAATGATGAATTTCGGATTTTTTATAGGCTCTGATTGGTCAGTTTTTTCCAATTCGTTTATTTACGGTATACTTCGTGAAAATAGACGCTATCATAAGCGTCAGTCTTTGGGAACAAGATTAACAAATTCTGATTCACACGCCCACGCGGAAGGGCTAAGCACAATACAATTATTTTTAAAAGTCTAATATCTTTCTTATAATTGTACTGAGGATGTTGTGCTTACTCTCATTTTTCGTGTTTTTGAAAGACGATTAATTTTAGTCACCTTATCATATATTTCTGATTAGGGTTAGCTGACTCAGCACTTAGCATTTATGCTTATTGTCCATTAAACCATTAATTATTAATATTTCATGGTTTTTATTTTATTTTCTATTGTAATGTCTTATTCTTAAGCTACTGTACAATTTTCCCTTAAAACTATGTCCTAATATTAATACTATGTCCGTTTTCATAGATTCACACTTAAACTTATTGTCATACATTTTTGTTTTGCTTATTTCTCAGTAATAAGAGTATTTAATTAGCTTTTATCAGGTTGTAATTAAATATTGATGGGTTAAGTCACTACTGACAGTGTTCTTTTTCCCTACATTATTTGTTTAATGCCTTAACTATCACTTATGAATCAGGCTTGTTATGCCTATATGGCGTTACTTGGTAGTATGCTTAATATCATAGACATTTTAGTTGTATTGTTTTCTAATTGATAACTGAAATAGTCACTAGGACCTTATCGTTATTGTGATGCAGTTCACTCTGCATTTGACTCTGTTATTAGCAAAGTTTGGTTGCTGTAAACTTTACTTGCAGCTACTTGTCATAATGGTTTAGTTATAATTACATTTATATAAACGATTTAAATGGTTATTTTGGTTGCAATTGCTCATATGAATGATATTCTGTCTGACATCAAATCATTAATTGGGTTACTTTCTTTGTACAATGTGTTTATTACATAATTTTGGTTGCATAGTGTCACTTTGCCATTACCAGCATTTGGTCATACTTGTATTACATAAATATAGCTTTTATATCCTGTTATACTATTAGCTATCGTGTACAAAACATTCCTTATATGCTCTATTTACTTCCTAGCTCATTACATTTTGGTCTAACATTGTTTTGATTTATTTTTTATCAAGTTTTATTGGAAACTGAATGCCCAGATTAGGTTATGTCATAGGTTCAGTAAACATTAGTGTGTTGTTTATGGCTGTGTATTTCTATCTTAGTCTATTCGACTGGTTTTCGTTTCATGTTTGTACATTGGTTATTGGTTATCAATAGTTTACATTTAGTTTACTCCTGTATTATCTTATTTGTTGTTAATTAGTGAGTTTGTATGTACATCATTCCCACTGTACAATTGGTCATTCACTATTTTGGTTGCATATTCCTCTGTTTATTCTATAACTACACATCATTTAGCTATCATAAACTCATCTTGTCCTCATTCAGGTTGCTTGTGACTCTTTATTTACAATATTTAATCCTTATTTACAATAATGTGTTTCACATAAACAATAAATGTGTTCATTAAATGAGTTGTTGTCAGTGTTGACTTTACTATACAGCTTAGGGATTTATATCACAGAATTATTTAACACTTCTTCCTTCTTCTAAATACAATTATTATTTCAATGTTTATGTTAGTTTGTTATACTTCAATTTTCTTCCCTTATTCTTGTGTTTGTTCTGGTTATCTTCCTTCTTCTTTCTTCTTTCTTCACTGATCTCCTCCTCACTATTGTTCATTTTATACATGATGAGGTTTTCACTTGTCTTCTTCACACTGTTTCTTCCTTCTTCTTTCTTGAAGTTGTCCTTGTTGTATCCTTCTCCCTGACTCTTCTTTCTTCTTTTGTTGTCGTGTGTCCTTCTCACTGATTTTTCTTTTTTCTTTTGTTGTGTTGTGTCCTTCTTACTGATCTATTGGGTATAGTATGTCGGTCGTCTCGTCTTTATTCTTCTTTTCTTCTTTCTTGGTGCATTTACTAGTGAATTCCTTTCAATGATGCTTCACTTATTCAAACTTATGGTACTTTTCTTTAGTATACTTGGTGGTATTCTAGACCTTTTAATGTATTTTTTCTAGTGGTGGCCTTTAAATTAATTTTCAGTACTTAGGTGGATGTGGTGACGTATGTACTGTTACAATGTTCACTTCTGTAATTGCTCGTTTTGTTTCATGATTATACTTATTAGGTAATGTTTGTAATTGTTTTTAAATTGCTGTTAATAGTACACCTTAATTGTTTTAACTGGAAAAATATTACATTAACATATTATAGTTATCATTATAGAAAAATGTTGACATATTATAGAAAATTAGTGGGGATGCCGATTGTTTTGTTTGGAGCTGTTTGAGGCCCGGTCACAGGAAGGATATTAATGTTTGTTGTTAGTAAATCATTTTCCACCCTCGTGTATCTTCAGCTTTACTTTGTAATATTTCTACCCCGGGTTTCTTATCACGTGTTGGATATACGTCATTACGTCATTACTCCATATTTTACTGTTGGAGACCAAACTGTATTTGATTTTTATTTCGCATAATATGGATTACTGCGAAAAGTTTTGTTATATGCAAGGTGCCTACTTTATTTTACAGGTTACCTAATTCTTCTATGGCATAAGTTCTTAAAGATCAGTCCTGTTTGCGCTATTATAAATAATTAAAAGACCTATTAAACCCATCTAGTACACTGTTTGACGATATTGATCCAGTATGTAGCGTTCTATCTAACTTTGTTAACCGACATAAGTAATTTCGGTATTTCTCTGAGATAGTTTAAAACACGTCTGTGCGAGTTGTGCGTGCAGTTCGGAAACTAGTGTCATGTAATATATTAGATTTACTTGTCTGGTTGGCTTAAAGCGAAGAAAAACCCTGACATTGACGTTTAGATTTGAACAAGTATTGGTGTTGTGAAAGATATCTACTGTGTCTGTACGAGGATATTACACACACGCGCGCACGCGCGCGCGCGCATTGTTTTGTACAGTGATTTTGTGTGCGTTCGTGTGTTCCAAAACTTGAGGCATTATTTATCAACACGCGAGAGACAAATTATCCGCTTTACAAAAAAGAAAAATGTTTTTTTTTAATCTTCGAATCTCTAATGAAGGATTTCATTTTCCTGCAACAGTAACTAGGAAAACACTAAAGCCTTAAGTTATGATATTAGCTGTGGTTTTGTATTTTTGCATATGGTTGCCCAGCATTGACCAATCAAAAGTACAAAACGTATTCGTTTTACCCTAAGAGTAATTTTATATCAATCAGGCTTCTGATTCAGCCAACCAAGGTGGCATCCAGTTATGTTGAATTAACTTAGCCGATTAGGCTTACGTCTTTACAAGCAACGACAAGTTACATCATTTGTTCGTGATCGCTGTGATCGAGGAAGGGCAATATGATTTTTGCAGCAATATCGTTAGTTTCTGACACCCACAGATACTCTATACTTTTCTGTTCGTTCCCATTTCCATATACACGTTAAATATGATTCGATTTTTTTTTTTAAGGAGGAGAGGTCTTCCTCGGTCAGGTTACCTTAAACTCACATACAAATATTGAATGGCTACATTATTGTAAAGTTCAATCCATTGACTAATTTGAAAATTTAATTTTTTCCACTTACTTTTGTCAAGTGTTTATTTTTCACGTCGCAGATCGGCTTAAATTATCGGTTGTCTAATTTGTTATTATTATGTACTAATTTTGGGTAGAAAATGTTTAAAAGAACTACAAGTGCTTCAAAATACTGTAGGTGGTGAATATTATTATTTTTACACCTAATATTACCCTACTGCGTATTTTAATAATAAGAAAACGATTGAAAAGAGACATAAGGAGCGAGAGAGGGGGGAGTAGTAAAAACATATACTTTGATAGATATACACAAAGGAAAGCTGTGCATTACTGTGTGCATATTTTTCTGATATTGCTTATAACCGTGGTAAAAGATTTTGAACAAACCCATACTCTGATCAGCTAACATGTGCCTAATTCCGAGGCTTTCTAAAAAACTTACGAGTTTCTAGTTATAACTTGAGTAGGTAACCAATATTCTGCATGACACCGGTACTTGGAGAACCAGACCTCTACATCAATCTACTTTCTCTTCGCTAAAGTTCATGTGCCCATCTGCCACTTCGTTTTTACACCACTGCCCAAAGTAAAGCTATCGATTACGCCAGCCTCGCCGCGTTGAAATATCTTTCTTTTTCACTGTGATCTTTGTTCGTAATTCAGGACAAGAATAAAGCGTCACAAAAGTAGCAGAAACAAAAATATAGGTAATAGAGGCCTACAGAAAATGTTGGGAAAGATATATTGCAAGAATGAAAAATGATATATGGTAATGTGACATCTATTCATATATTCAGGTAATATCCGGAAATAATGGATTCAATATTATAAACAACAATGATCAGATAAAACAGTTGTTATGAGTATGCAAGTTAGTGATTAGTCCCTCCTGCACAAGTAGACTGAATTCCCACGTCTGATCATGAATAAGTGCTACATACATGTAACAGTGGGAAAAGCGCTGGATATAGGCCTACTCGTGTAATCATAGAAATCCACAGAGAAGGAGGATACGCATAAACTCTTGAGGAAGAGGCTTTTTAATGAACCACAAAGATCTAATCCGAAGTTATAGTACAAAGGTTCAAGAAGACTGTGTTACTCTAGAACCGGGTGTTACGACAGGGAGATTCTGTAGTATAAATATATTTATATTAACTGAGATTATAGAAAATATATAGAATTTAACAGAGATATGCATGATTCGTATAAGATTATAATAAGAAGTTGAGAATGTGGTAAGATAAAAAATGTAGGACATCATCAAATACATGGTATTCCTCAACATTTAGTGCATCACATCTGTGATGATTCAAAAATACTCTATAAGACATAGACAGGTAAAGTCTTTACTGCCACAATAAGTACTTGAGTCAGACAGTTCTGCAGCTTGTCACCTATTTCCTTAACTCTGACTTTGACGAATTTCTTATTTGTTATCTGTCTGTTATCTGTTAGGCAATGGATACAAGAACTGAATAGTTTTAATATTTCAAACAATTTGAGGAAGCATAATTTTATTAAAACTGTGATGAACACTGAATACCAAGCAATCTTAGCATGATGAACACATTTACACAGAGAATTGCTGGAACTTCTTAAAGTAATTGAAGATTTAAGAGTGGACGCATATAAAATAATTTTTTAAGTATGGTTTCGAAGGAAAATGGGATGTAAAGTGTAAATTATATTAAGAAATTCAAATATGAAGCAGGTATCTAGTTTCAACTTCTTCGGCTGCCGTATATCTTACTTGGGCGAATTGTTATCAACCACAAAATTGAAAAGTATAATTAGATTTGTGTGGAACGATTGAAAGAATCAAAAATAAAAATTCAGAAAAAACACAGAGATAAATTATAACATCATGTTCGTGTCAGCAGGTTTATATGAGAGTGAAACGTGGACGACAACGTTTAGGAACAGAAACAGAACACACCAGCAGAAATGCGTTTCCTTAGAAGGATCGCGGGAGTCCCAAAAACGAGACCATATTAGAAATTATGTAATCAGACAACATCCACAAGTACGCAGTCACATACAAAAAATGGATGGTGACAGATGTCTGAAGTGAGTTCTGTATAAACTCATGAAAAGAAAACAAATATTGGGGGATCTATTAAACGATGGTACCAACAATTGGAGCCGCAACTGACATTCGCAATTAAAGCTTGAAGAACAAGCCGAAGAAGAAGTAGTAGCTTCCTTCTTGTACATATACGTTAAGCTTGTTTGCCTTCTAAGTTGTTTTCTGTATTCAGAATGGTATTTTATTTGTTCATTATGAGTTTTTTGTAATAAATAGACTTTATTTATCAACATTTACTTCAATGTTAAATTTATACTTACGATATATATCTATGAAATTTTATAGGCATATGGAAAACTTAATTTTGAAGAGGTTCATAAAAAAAACGTAGGACAACATATAATGTTCACTCATATCGCATTGTTAGTTTTAATCATATTTATTATATAAAGACAGATTTGTCCCATGTTATTAAAATTACGATTATGACTATCTTGAAAGGAAAATAAAATGACAATGTTAAGATTTATTAGCTATGTGGGAAATTTTGAGGCGACTTGAGACTTCAAGAACCCCTTCAGCCTACGTTCATGACACGCCTACATATTAATATAAAAATATGTCTAAAGGATACACATAATAATATTTTAAATTAAGAAAAAATAAAGACGCGTGGTGTCGCTTTATAAGTTGCGAAATGCGAAATGCGATGTCTCTTGGGCACTAGCGTACAATGGTTTCAGATGTTACTTGTTTACTCACTGTAACTAACGACATTGATTAAGCGTGGACGACGTTCTCTCCTACTTCACAATACACAGTTAAGTTAGAATACTTTACCTTTATAAAAGGCAAAAACTGCAGCGAACCCTTTTGCATGGTTTTACAAGATTCAATGGGTGATAGTCCTTAAACGAGGAAAAAAGGACTTATTAAACTTGTAAAACTGCAGTAGAAGAAAAAATTAAAGACAAGTGCATACGAAATCTAGGACGAGAGAGTTAAAAGAGTGGCGAAGATGAATTCACCGGTTTCCTGGCAGCCATTTTGTTCTCATTTATATTAAGATGAACGTTAAAACCGCTTTCAACTCCTGTGTAATAGACTAGATTTTACTTACTTTAATTTTTTACATAACGCTTTTGCTAAAAGTAATTGAAGGACTGTATACTTAGTGTATATTTTCCAGACTTCCAGAAATTATTTTTAAATTAAAAGCTCGTGGTTATTGTCAGTAGATATTTTTAATTAAAATGTTATGCGTCGTTACCACTACGTTACATAGCTAAACCACGCGGTTTTAAGTTGCTACTCACCTTTTGTTTAATATTTTTATATTACGTCTACTTTCTTTTAATAATCATAAATTAAGTACTTACTCTTTATGTTTTCCGTTCAGAGAAATAAAATTTTGTTGCCAGAATTAAATCTTGAAAATCATTCGATATATTTCAACTCACAAATCCATCTTTTTAGATGTTAATGAATGTAATAGTGTCTTTATGTACCAACAGAATTACATTATTTATTATTAGTATCAATATATGACACTTGGTGTGTTATTGACCAGTCCAGCGTATCGAAGCTCCTGCTTTGAATTAGTACTTATATATTTCAATGAAAGCATACGTATTATTTCAACTTTTATCCTTACTTCTTGTTTGTCTGTCTCTCTCCATTTTGTGCATATCAGTTTCTGCTCAGTCTCCCGACACTTCTTCTCTGCGTTCTATACATTAATGATTTAAACAGTATTCCGTATCGAAATATCCACATAACGTTAGGCCCACCAACTTTTTCTTTTACAGTGTTCCTAGTTCTATTGTTGTTTGTAATCCCATTCGTTACCTTATATCACAATTTGTTATCACAATTTATTAAATTTTTTGCTTAACGATATCATATCCCATGATAACATTTTTTGAAAAACTCCTTATTTTGGTACCCGAATAGATGAGTCAGATCCTTAACATTAAAACGAGAAGTGTAGTAGTTAATACAATTCTTTAGAGCCTACAGCATTGTTTGGGCTTTTAGAATTCAATTCGTTATGTCGCACATTTTCTAATATTTGTTATTTTTTGAAAGACGTTTTTTTATTATTATTAAGAAGTATATTTTAGATTTAGTAACACTAAATTTCGGGTAAAATTTCAAATTAAGTTTTACCTGTCTCTAAGACAGCTTACTTGTGTATTATGAACCTTATTACTGGCAATGGCTATCAGTTCCTGTGTTGGAAGTGGCACATTTGATTGAATTGCTTGTCAGAACTTTTGGTGCTTAAAGAGTACACAAAATTAAAACGGTGATGTAAGTTCTAAACTTAAGCCCCACTGTTTTACAGTTATTAAATAAACCTTTAATGTTTGTTCTGTAAACACTAATTATAATTAATTGTTAATAGCAACATTTTATTTAATTAATAGATTGTGACTCATCGTGAACAGTAATAGCTCGTCAAACATAGTAGCCTACATTTAGTTCTTGCCTACAAATAAAAAGTGGAGACCGCATTCGTCTCACGCGTGCAACGTACCGACAACACTTTTTGTTCTCTTCAGTTTGTTTAAAGAGACTGTGTCTCGCTTTGTCTCTAGGGACCGCATCAGCCACAAAGTCTACAGCCACAACTCCACTACCTCGCCGTCCCAGTGTCGCGTCGTGACCCACTTTCTAACGCCATATAAATTACGAAGTAAGTATGTGTTTTATCTACTTGCACACTTGGTATATGATTACTACTAAGTCTGGTTTAACGTGCTCTAACATTTAATCTGCCTCTAAGGAAAACAATTAGGCGTCCTTAGTTTCCTACATGCATATTGTAGTGCTCTTTTCAAAAGTGGTGTGCTCTTTTATTATTTGAATGTATCTATATTAAAGCATGAAATCGTAACGCTTGTATCTCACGATTGCAGTACGTAAGAAATTAGAGACTTAGATACTTTATAGAACCAATTTATTTTATTATTTGTATACAATTTTTTTAACAATAAAAAATTCTATCATTCACCTTTGCAGATGGTATAACAAATTCAAATTTTTCCCAGTAGGTGGCGGAGTTAACTCAAGCAGAGGTTTGGTGCACAATCTCCCACATGGAGCGCTAGTTGAATTCTGTAGTTATTTCATTAACAAGTATTAAGAATGGTTTCTATTTATTTTATAATTAAATAATGCTTTTACAAATTATATTACTGTGTTAGTGAATGTGTACCTTCTTAAAGTATCCATCTTTGGTCAAACTGAATGGTGTTTAATCTATGAATGCACTTAACTACACGTTACGTTTATTTGTGAAACTGGTCAAGGTTATGCCTATTACGCCGTGCTGGGATAATTAATACACAATTATTACCTGACAGGTGATTTTAATAATTATCAATATACTGTTATTTAATATTGTTTTTGTTTGTTCTTGTATCTTGTTACACTTGATTGTTAACGATCTGATAACCAGTGAACTTCTGTACCACTATTCGCGGTTATGTTTAACGATTTGTCTATAATATATTTATTAATCTCATTCATGTGCTGTTAGTGTCTGTACTCGGTTACGGATAAAACTAAAGTGACGCTTTCTAGTCCAGTGACGTCTATTCTGTCTCGTTCTAGAAATATATCTTGATCTTATTCGTTAATAACAGTGCACTAAAACATTTTTTTTGCACTTTAGCTACTTATTTTGGTTCTTTACCATGTAACATGTAACAAAACATGCTTTATCTAGCAGCTTTTTACATAATTATTGGTTTTTAAGTATAAAGTCTACATATTAGGCGTTTTACAAATTAATATAGTACACCTTGTGTTCGGATAACCTAGATTACCTTGATTACTCATTAGTAAATCATTTCTATTTGTTCTATAACATTCGATAAGAACACAACTTGTGATTTAATTATTTCAAAATATTTAAAACAATTTCGATCTAGTTTTAAATAGTTAATTAATTTTACTCAAAATTATAATGATTTATTTATTTTTAACTTTTCTGTAAACATTAAATATCATTGACCAGCTAGTGCTGGTTTACTATCTTTACACATACACCCAAGATCGCTGACAACATTATTCTACAGATTAAACATTTTACAGTTTTTCTGTCATTTCTGACGCGGTATGTACGGGTGCATTTTACAGCATTTTACAATATGACGTTCATTGGACCTTGTAAATTGCAGACTTTGTCTCGTTTAATATTTGGTAATTAAATCTTTACAACTTTTAAATATGTAGAAAACTTTCTTCTTACTTTTGACCCGTGTACACCGTGTTGATTAGCGAAATAACGATATCAAGTTTCCATGGTATTATACTTTATTATCTTACAGTGCACAAACAGCTTCCTTTTGAACACGTAACATTTGATTCCCAATTTCCCAACAGTCGTCTTTTCTGTATGTAGGCCATCTACCCTAGTCCTTAAATAAAAACATTGCATCGAGTTTTGCAAACCATGTTCGTACACAATAAACCGTGTGTGTTTATTACGTCTATTCATTTAATTATCTGCAGCAATGTTTCTATTCCACGTAAAAATAGGCTACTTCTTCTACCTCGTTTAATCGCAGCAGGTTTTATTTTATATTATCTAAATTTTCAATTATTCAGACATATATTATGAGTGGAAGAGAAGGCATTGGAAATTTTTATAGTGCAGTCAGAATAGTTTGGTTTCGTCCTACACAATATTTAGTAATGAATATTTAAGTAACAATGCCTTTAAATTGATTACGGTAAACAGCATATATTAGTGCTCATTTTAGGACTGAGAATATCATTTTGAAGCGCACACGGAAAAGATAGATGTGTAGATAATACTTGGACTGCAAATATGAGCGACACACTAAATCCGTTGAAAATTAGTAATAGATTAATAAATAAAGACATAACATGCATTATAAGAAATTAAAATGTATTTTTAATTTAATTTTAAATAGAATATGTTATTGGCAATTTTCGAGTTTGGCCATTGCCAGAATCTCTTGGTGACTCCGCGCAGTGCGCGAGCAAACAAAACGAAGGATTCCGGCATTATGCAAAATCGGCAATTGCGAATGACATGTATAAAATAGTTTATCGCTTTCAAAGTGTATTTACTTTACTGACAGTATTTATGTTTAACGGCACTGACATACTTCTATGACATACTTCTAACTGAACAGTTATTCCTTCCCTGGTAACGTGTCAAAATAATTTCTGCAGAGTATATTAACTCTTCTCCTCATTGAAATTTTTCCGCTGACGCGAGAAACTGTAAATCATTTCTAATTCTCTTCCATTCATCATTATATCGAGAATAAAAGGAAACATTCGACGCATGCACAAGTCTAAGGACGATACAATAGAGGAATTTTTAAAATCTAAATACGGTATATATTAAATAATGTATGATTGTGATGTAACGTATGTATACGGTATTCTAAAACCTTTGACGAATTATAACTGCACGAAGTTTTTGTGTTATGTGTTATGTGTTTTGTGTTTTTGTGTTATGTTATTACGTTAATAATGGTCATCCTTTTGTTAAAAGTTGAAGTGATTTTACAACCAAATGTCAGTGAAGCCTATTTATAATCAACCTTTATAAAGACGGCAGGAATTACTAATTTTCAAAATAGAAATAACAATTTATTAAGTTTTCAAAGTTACGTTAAAAGCAAATAGGTACATCAATCAGCTTGACCAGAGTAAAACTTGTTTAGTCTTAGACTTACCGGTTTCAAATTTTTTGTTTGAGAACATAAAATATCCAGGAAGTATATCCAATAATGTAATTCCATGGTCAATTGCCTTTCCTTCCATCTAGTCTTTGCTTGCCCTACTCGTTTAATTGCGTGTTACCTTTGTCGCGTTAGCTTCCTTGACCGCCAATTATATGTGGTTAGTTTTATTGACAGAATTATATCTTCATGGTCATTTCGGTTCTATACAGCTTCAAAATAAATGTCTTCTGGTTAGTGGATACAATTTTTGTTAAAGCGGATAGTAACCAAAATGTTGGTTGCCAGTGCTTTTTTTCATTTTCCAGATTTTACGGTCATGCAACCTAACTATTGACTTATTGACCTAATGCTTATTCAGCCACTCTTACCGGGCAGTTACACCTTTGTTGATATATTTGGTTGAAACCTTACTGTACAAGAGTACAGTAATAAGTAACAATATTGCTGGAAACTAACTCGCCAGCTGACTCAATGCCTGCAGACCACAGCCAGGGTCACATTTTACCGATACGCATGTATTGATTCATTTAATTTTAAGAATGTTGTATGCTGTTTACAGTGCTTTACGTGGCACATTTTTGTTACGTGTATCACAAATACATGTTTGTGCGATTAACTACACTGTCATCCTCATAGCTGTTTTACTTTGAAATTTATTCGGAACTTGTACCATATACATGACCAATTTACTATAGCCAGGAGAGTTGAAATCAAAAATACTCGCTATCACGTTCAATTATAGATATACGTGCACATAGAGTAATATGCATTAATACTATATAGTAGTATTGTATATTATTGTAATTTCCATTGGGAAACCAGTACTACGTACCACTGCCACCATGTGATACTACGTACTTATTATACGTTTGGGAAGTGATGGTCGAAAATACTGGAGAAATAATAACCAGTTAGATATGCCACCATTATGATTTGCAGAGAATGTGATTGCCAGTGATGAAAGAAATGAGAGCTTTTACTTTGAAAATTTTTATTTGTTTTCTGTTATTATTGGCAGTTTTATAGTCTGTTAGACTTTTTTACTTACTTTTAGACATCCAGCTGATTAGTGTACATTAATTCAATTTTATAGTTTTATACTCTCACACACATCACTGTTTACAGAAGAGGCTACTCACATGCACGCCAGCGCTGCACTAGCACACTTTCTGATCGCAATTGTATCCTATACAAATCCACTTTCGAAAGAAAGCAGCGGACCTTCGCAATGACAAATCGTGTCTGTAGTGCATGCCTCAACACGGGAAAGCAATAAATACACTTACTGCTTTATATACATTATTCGTTTTAGTAATGTTGAGACGATATGATGATGCCAAGCAAAGATAGAACTCAGTTTAGCCTGTAATGTAATAAATTTACTGAATTAGATGAAATATTTTATCGGTAAATTTGCCGTTTAGGTCTCACTCACCTCGTTTTGTTGTTCTCTCTCTCTCTCTCTCTCTCTCTCTCTCTCTCTCTCTCTCTCTCTCTCTCTCTCTCTCTCTCTCTCTCTCTCTCTCTCTCTCTCTTTCTCTCTCTCTCTATGTATGTATCTACCTATCTATCTATCTATTTAAGTCTCTCTTTCCCTCTTTCTTCCTCTGCCTTACTTTACCTGCCCAATTTACATGCACCTTAAGCACTCAATTTACATATCTACTTTCTGTATTCTATTATTTTTTTCTATCAATAATCGTAAAACCTACTCATAACTGTCTCACTAATTTTAGTGAATAATTACACTTACACCATACGTAGCCACAGAAGATTCATAAACTTATTATATTTATAAACTAGGCAGAGATATAGAAAAACTGGACCTTAGCAGCATCGCGTTATATGGACGTTAAACACACGCAATAGGCAAAGGTAACTAAAGAACTATAGAAATATTTGAAGTATGATGTTGTAGAAAAAGTTAAAAATAAAATGGAGGAAAATAACTGTTGACCTGATTATTAAAGTAATGGGAGAAGGGAAAAGTCTGTAGAGAACACTTGTGTGGAGAACACATCTGTGGAGGCACATCAAACTTATATTCCTAGTAAGATTATGCTCATAATGTCTAGTTATACCACATTTTTAACCTACTATGAAGTAGTGGAATTTAAAATGTTTATAAAATTATGAAGAATTAAACACTGTTTATATTGTCACTTTGTAACTGTTATTTAAGATGCCTCGAATTACAGGAACTCGTCTAGACACACACGTCCCGCAGTACCTCAGGCATTACTCCACTCTGTTTCTTAGTTACTCAATGTGTAACAAATTTTGTTTACGGAACTATCACAGCCGTCTCGATCAACATCACAGTAACAATGAAGTTTACTTCTTTACATTTAGGCACAGCAATAATTACCGTAATCGTATAACTTCATAAATATATTCTACCTATGACTTATCATATGCTTTCTACGACGTAGTTGTAGTCAACAAGAAGAAACAATCATTTTTACGGCGCAACTCTTGAATAGGCGCGTATTTAAAGAACAAAACAAAACAAAAATCAGACACATTATCAGTTCTTTACATTGCTTCAAAAGATATTTACGGTTTTTCTTGTTTTTTTGGTCAAGGAAATATTGAGATTTATATGCGTATGAGTCAAAGATATGAGTTAATATTCAAGAAATATATACACGATATATTGAGTTCAGAAACGTATTTCTAAATACACGTCTGTCACATTTTAGGTTTTAGTTTTTTAATTTTTACGCTGTAATTTTTCTAATAGTCTTTAATAATTTTGCAACGAGTTTTTATACATTTTGTTTGTTATTTTCCATTTGCTTGCTTGTGGTTCTCCTTTGCATCTAGCCTTGATTACTGGAGAACTACAAGTACGGAGATATTTCCTAGAATATCTACATGTAATTCTCCTTTTACTGGCATCTCAAAGACGTAGGTTTACAATTTGTCAGTCGATTATAAGATAGGCCTGAGAGCCCATGTCAGTGCTCGGGAATACCTGAAACTTTCAAAAGCGTCACCCCTACACCTCGCAGGTACAAAAGTACAAGGTGACAGGATCAAGACAGCAGGAAATGGGCCATTACCAATTTTTGACTTTAGATTCCTGATACTGAAACAATTCTTCATATCACACATACACACACTCACACACACACACACACACACACACACACACATTGCATTTTATATACAAAAACTTGTTTCAGTATACGAAAATGAAGACTTTGGAGTATGAGCACCAAACATTTAAAGATTGAATTTACGAAAAGTAGAAATGTATATTAAGTTCTTTCATGTAACACAGATTTCAGTCACTACCAATATTTTGTGTGTATTTTGTTCTAACCACAAACGAAGGTGCATTACTATACCAACCTGACAATTGGTATTACCACCCTCGCAGTTTAGAGCTAGAAAAGATATGTGTAATTTACTAATACTGAACTCTTAACTCTGCTTGATGGCGACTCTTAAAATTATCTCAGGTTATCAAAGAAATGATTACTAACACAGTTAACTTGAAGGACTGCTAATTTTAATGAGCATTTTCATTAACATGTTACAATTTGCATACAATCTTCATGGTTAACAATTATTAGATTTATACCTCTCATCAATTATTATTGAAAGTAGGTTCATAGACCAATTGAATTGCCAATAGTAATAGAGTTACAAAAAGGTTGAATTAAATTGAGTTTAATGTTCAATTTTGTTTACTTGTTAAGTTGAATTCCTTTTGGTTGGTGAGTCCTTCCCTCGGAGTCTGCGATCTTGGAGATTGCGTTGTCGGCGATTCGGATGATCCTGTTGATGACCCTCGATTACACTAACCACTTAATTATTTCGGTTACAGTTTAATTATCACAGTTCACACCTACTCACTGATTCAGCGTGTAACTAGTGTATACTAATCAATTTTGACACCTTAGTAACTACGTGATTAAACTGAGTGCTCGCACTATCAATGATACATCCCGAAAACACTCCCACGATCCGCAACTTTCAAGTGCACGCGTTCGATTATCGATACTCTGAAGTTCGGTAATTATCACCAAGTTATTCAGTCTGACAATTACTTTAATCTGGCATCCTTCGTTTACCGTACTACTGGGTTTAATACTATTTAAACGCACGACATGAATACTGTATTTCTTACTTATTGCCAGTTTTAGTTATAAAATTTTAATACGTGCTAACGAGTCTGAACAGTTGTAATGTTCGCCGTAGACTCTAGTTATGAAATCGTAATAACTAGATATGAAATGCGCGATAACGAGTCTGATAGTTGTAGTGTTCGCCGTAGACTGCCCTGACAAAATTTCCAACTACATTTTTTATACCCCCTCAAACATTACCCATACTCACTATTTACAAATCGCGTTCCCATTGGTTTCATATACCGCGATATTCGATTTCCACCAACCCAACTAGCTAATTTCGCCCGCTTAAAAGTGACGCTTTCTCTCATTCGTCAAAAAACAGCGCGTGGCAAACTTTTAACGCGAAAGCAAAACATGACGCCACTTCGAGTTTTCTCTCTCACCTACTCTGTCTAAAACCTAGCGGTACGTATTGTCCGAGCACTCAATTCTCCCTCGACTTCACTTAACTTTATTGCTTTTTTTAACACAATACATTTTATGCTTTTACACCCTGTACATGACTTGCTGAATAACTTTCGCCCGACATACTGTCGCCTAGACTAGGGTGTGTGTGCTTTGAAAAACACCGCCACGCTGGTTTACACAGTACATCAAGTCACATTACTTGCATTTCTTATTCTAATATACATTTAGTAATCATGTTTTCTATATAAAACTAGCGTAAAATTTGATAGCATTCAATTTTTACGTTATAGTATACTATACTATACCAATTAGCAATTGGTAACCAGACTTGTTCAATAAGAAAGAGACTGTTTTATATGTACATATATTATATATAATATTATGATATTATTCAACATAGTTTCTTCTGCAAGTAGTGTATTAGTTTTGTCCTTTCAATACCTTACACACACACACACACACACACACACACACATACACACACACACACACATTAAAATAAGTTTACAAATAAATGGAATTGCAACAACACAATTCACAAGACAGCCAGGGTATGCCACAATATTTTATAGCGCAGGATATAGAGAAACATAAAACTGTGGATACAGTGTGCTGAAACGTATAACGAAACTTTGTTAGAAATGTCCGCAACATTTAACATTGAGGCTGTGATTTGAGATATACGTATATAACAGCTTTGAGAGCTACAAAGAGAAAGCTGTAGGGGAGGGAGGGAGAGATAGAGAGAGAGAAAGAGACTCAGAGGATCCAGCAAATGAATATATTTACTCACACTAACATAAAGGCTGCAGGTGTATACACTATATTTATATACACTTGATATGACGAACTGACATGTTCTGCACACGCTCATTTTGCTGGTGCTACAGATAAGTCTATTTCTGTAAAATATGAGTATACTTATTTGAAAGAACTTTATAATTTATGATATTTCTGACTAGAGTTGATATACAATTATTTTTTCTTGCTGTATCGGACTGCTCATTCCCTCTCGTACTTAAAACTATTCATCAGGTAAATATTCCGCCAGCACGCCAGCATGACAGACCCTAAATCTGTCCTAACAATTCTTCATCGTATATTAGAACAGAAAATCACCCATATCAAGCTTACAAGCAAACATTTCAATGCACAATTGTGAGATGCGATTTAACTGTATACAGTTTCGTGGCTTGTCACATCTAACTAAGGTGGAAACTAAGAGAATACGTGGATTAGTAGTTTGGTACAAAACTCTGAAAAATATAACAATTAAAAATTTTTTTTTATTATATTTTTACGTGTATGAAAATCATGGTTTTGGTACAATTGATGCGTCAACGAAGCCTTAATCACAATCATCCTTAATCATCAATTTTCCTTAATCACAGTTTACCTCACCATACATTCCATAATTATCAGCTTGTATCGTTGCAATAATTTATTAAGCATTCTTTTCAGGAACATGATAAGAATAACTAAATTTATTCACATATATTGTCAATTCAGTTAAACATTCAGGCTAATATAACTTGCCCTAACTACAATACTCATACATACACTATAAAACAAGTTCCTAATAGGATTAACTACATTTTATAGTACCCTCAAACGTGATAGTTTTTGCTCGTGAGACGTCAAATTGTTATTTCATAAGGTATAATTTCCTTTGGGTTTTCAGTCAACTAGGTATTAGCAGTTATTATTTATCTTAACTACTGCACGGCGTGCAATAAATTAAAAGCGGCAAATTACATTTACAGGCAAAAAGGGCGAGTCGTAAAGTTCCGTCAATATGGCATTATGATGAAACAAATATGGCGATGCAAATATGAAGTTTAGTACTGTTTGAGAACTTTACTGACTTAGAGAATGGTATTATATACTGAATATTGTTCATACGTTTGCAGGTTACCGCTTAGCGTAAACGACGTTTATTAGTTAAAAAAAAACGAACTGTCATTTACACTCTGCTGTTTAATAAATAAATTACACTTATTGAAAATAACTAACCATTTACGACTAAGAAGGTTTCATAGTTTATGCCAGTTGTTTCCCACTTTAAAGTACCCGAGGACTACAATTAAACTCAGGAACCTACCGGCGATCAAAATTTGAGAAATAACGTAAAAATAAAAAAGGAAGTACTTAATTGTAAGTAGCTAAAAAGAGGTTCTTTAGAAATATTACAAATGTTACTTCATATCGCAAACGATACCATATTTATTATGTCAGTATAATAACATAGATTTTAATATGGAATAACAAAAAGTGTTCAATTTGAAAACTGATGTGATCTGATGCGGCCACTAAAATTACAAGTCTTACCTGTGTGTCGAGCTGTATTTTGGATAAAGTATTTTTAAAAATTCTAAAATATTTGGTTTTGCTTTGAGGATCAGAGCAATGCTAAGTTTATGTGTGCATCTGAAATTGCATAAAGAGTACCGGTAACTAACATCACAATTACAATGAAAATGGATGGTAATTTAACAATCTTTATTAACTGGTTTGTGTACCATATTTAATTTTTTGTTTATAAATGAAAGTCTTGCAATGGTAGCCACAGTTTCGAAGCTAATGGAATTTGAAATTAATAAACTAAACCTCGTGTTAATATGTCAGTCGGTTGTTTTCAACATACAATTTAGTTAGTCAACGTCGTGTCTATTCGCCTCACCCTCACTCCCTCACTCATTGTCTCATTCACCCCGCATCACTCTCTCTCTCTCTCTCTCTTTCTCTCTCTCTAATTCATTCATCCCATCTCTCCCTCGCTTAGACTCTCTCTCCCTCTCACTCTCTCTCTCTCTCTCTCTCTCTCTCTCTCTCTCTCTCTCTCTCTCTCTCTCTCCCTATTTCCCTCTCTGTACATTAATTTCTATTTTCCCAATATAACAAATACCGTTAAGAATGCACCGGCTGCATGCTATTGTAAGCAAATTCTTTAACGAGAATAGGAGCATCAAATTAATAAACAAACTTTTGCTTCAGCTCAATGTTACGAACTTTAGGCCTAACAAGTTGTCATCTAAGGAACACTGACAATTTAAAAAAAGGAAACCTAGCAGACAAAGCGAATGGAAAAGGATAAACTAAGCGGACACTGTAGACAGTGAAAGTGACTGACGAAGATGAATTCTCTACTTCAATTTGGGGGGACTTTACTCTTTATCATTTCGGATGGCCAATAAAACCCACTGTTAACCTTATTTACATTTCACCATTTATTTGGTTTATCTTTTCTTTAAGTGGTAAGTATTTTATTTATTTAGCAACTGTATTCTTGTTACATTTTAACATGTTGCTACAAAAAGAATTTGTGAGACTTATTTAGTTATAGTTAAAACTGTACTCATTACCATCCGCTGATACTTACTGTACACTTCCTTTTATTAAAAGTTTTTTGGCCAATATAGAATTGTATCCAAATTTGTATTTGTATGATGACCTTAGATTTTCTTGATGTGCAAATAATCGTTTTAAAATTCTACAGTACAATCACATCGCTGTTACTTTTTGACAAACTAATCAAACTTTGTTTATAAAAATGGTGCTTATTTTTCAAAGTAGGAAAAGACTTCACATGATTAAGGGTCCTAAAACTATTAATCCAACAGCGTAATTAATAAATTCTAGAGACATCATTTATTTAAGTGTACGCAAACCACTTACAATTTTTGGTATAGAACCACGTAATGCAGAGAAACAAATTTTTTTATTAACAAATCTCCAATGTGCACAGAATTTGAAACAGATATTTATGCCAAAGTTGTAAAAAGGTAAATGTGTTATTATTAGCGAGAATAAATAAAGAAATTAAATATAGACATTTTCTTAAATGCAGTAATTGAAAAACAAAATGACTTCATGAATGTTCAGAGTTGTTTCATTAAATGCATTGCAGTGATGTATTTTCAATTTTAATGTATGTAATTTTTTATTTTTTATGTATTGTCTTTAATGAAATAATTCAGGCAGCTATGATGAATACTATAGCGACATGTATGTAATCAGAACCATATCACGATTGTTTATGTCGGTGAGTCCAGGCACCAGGTTTTTGTTAGAATGAGTCACACTAGAAAGTCTCTCGAAGTCACACTTGAAGTCACAATAATGTAAGTAATAATTAAGTCGAATTTTTTAGCTCAACCGAATGCGCAGAAAATTGAGAATGATATATCAGCTCACAAATCAAAACTAAATTAACCATTCACAAAGTAATGGGTTCGGATTTGTTAGAATAGAACCAGAGGCAGTAGAGATGCGGTGACATTTTCTACAGAAAGGTTCCAACAAATTATTTAGTTATTTAATTTTATTTTATTTCATTTCCAAACTCTGCAAGAGAAGCTGCAGAATTAGTTGTAATATTTATTTAAACCCTGTAAAGGAATCAGACAGTTTTAAGATAATCAGACTTTTATTCAAGAAAGTAAGTTCATAAACGAATAATGAAATTAAAGTATGGAATGCATAACGACAAGCACTTTTTGATATACAAGGTAGTGTAACCCAATTTAAACAAACGTTGCAAAGGGTCAAAAATACATTATCAAAGCAAGACGCGGAAAGCAGAATGGAATATTGCTAGGTCTAGAGAAACTTGCAAAAGGAACAGAATAGATATAAAAAAATTAAGGAGTAGAAACGTAAATCATCAGCTATCTGGAAATGTCTCCACGAGTAAAAAAACAAAAAAAAAACAAAAAAGAGTAACAAAAATAGATAAAAATAAAGTTCTGTTACCACTACGTATTACTATGTTGAAAACAGGAACTTACAAGGAAATATATAATTTAATCCGTGTACTGAAGTTGCACATGAAGTCACACTAATGAATTATGGTGTATTCAAAAAATAATCTGCTAGGTGAGACTGTTGTCGAAGTGAACTCCAAGAAAACAAAAAAAAAGATTTCACTTAATAAAGTAAGCACTATCGAACTGCAAACGTTATGGCACGGTGTGTGCAGACAACAGGTGACCAGAAAATGATCATAGAAAATCTATTACATGAAAGTTTAGATCCAAAGAATGTAGCTAGTCAACACTGAAAAAAGTAGAAAATAGAATAGGATATTTTGTAGAATTTTCTTCCCTTATTTGTGTTGACTTTTAACAAATCACAAGATATTCAAAAATTTATAAATGTTTAGGATAAAAAATATAAGATTAAACTTTTACGCGACAGAACAGCCCTTATTCTTCAATGCAGAAGATATAGGGCATATAGACATATGCAGTCTTCCTGCAATATATGATCACTGTGTGTTAAATATACGGGAAACATTCTACCTACAGTTAATATAACATTAAGGAGGTCGACCTATTTTTTTGGTTTAATTTTTGTATTTTTGAAACCTAGAAGAATCTGTCACCTCATTTTTCTGGTCGATTTGCAAATCTTTTCAATCTCAAATCTAATCATTTTGAATATTGAAGTTACAGACCCTTTTTTGCTTATAAATGGAAACGGACTGACAAATTTGCGGAGTTTGGTAACATTATCAACTATCTGGGTCAATAAACAATGCTTACTGAAGAGTGTTGCACCTTAGTATTCTTAGATTAATATAGCAGTAAACATTGAAGGAAGAAGCAAGGTGAAGATCTTAAGCTAACAAATTGTAGTTAGACAAGCCATTTAACATTTGTACAGACTGGTGAACGTATAAAATAAATAAATTTTAAAAAAATTGGAACTATATCAAAAACATTTTGTAGATTTGGAAAAAATGTTGTACAAATCTGGTAAAAGAAGTAATTAGAAAAAGTAAGTAAAAATTAAACAGTAAATTAGAAATATTTAAAGAAAAGGAAACCAAAGTGTTATAAACAAAAACGGAATAAGTAGATTTAAATTTAGTCAAGAGTCTTGTCAACTTTATATCTAGAGTAACGATGAAGAAAAGACATTGTTTGAAAAAAAGAAAATTGCCTAAGTTAGTCCTATTAATAGATTTTAAAGAACGATAGAAAATGTGAAAGACGAGTAAATAAAAACGAATTTAAAACAGTCATTAGTAATTTAGAGTTTGATAAGAAAGGAAGCCTAAACATAAGAACGTAAGAAAGCAAAACAATTTTTTATTTTCTACTCGTTCAAAATTAATTACAGACATCTACAGTCAAATATACAAAATCTTTCTACCAAGATTTGCTAGTGTTAGTGAGAAATGACGATGAGAGTGTAAGGAGTCTACCCATCACTAAATTTTCTTTTCGGTTTCGTTTAACTTGTACAGGATTTCAAATATAAAATCGGTCTTCGCTTTTCCTCTTTCCTCTTTTATTTTTTGTATTCTATCTTTTCCTGTTCCTCACATCCATCTCCCCCCACTCTCTCTCTCTCACTCATTCACT
This sequence comes from Magicicada septendecula, assembly GCA_034769895.1. Lineage (NCBI taxonomy): Eukaryota > Metazoa > Arthropoda > Insecta > Hemiptera > Cicadidae > Magicicada > Magicicada septendecula. The sequence continues at coordinate 358,905,566 of CM068370.1, read as the reverse complement.
CACTCCTTCACTGAAGCACACACACATATGCATTTATGTAGATTATGTAAACTCAAAATCTCAATTGAAACCAATGTGCTGATCTTCACAGACAGCATTCTGTGAAGAGCCCATGTACCTCTGGACTGCCCCGCCCACTACAACAACTACAAATTTTGCTATTTATTTTTCTGAAAAATCAATTGCACTGAACTGTAGCTGGGTTCAATTTCTGTATCTGTTGTGGTACAAAAACTTTTGTCTCGGTTCGAATTCTACGCTGTATTCTATACAGGCTAAGCTTCCAACTTTCATTGTATTCAGCAGTTACTCCCTTTTACTTTACCTCTTTTAACTCTTTTAGTGATCCAAATTATTGTTACATCAATTGCACGTTCTCTCTCTCTAACTCTCACTCTCTCTCACTCTCTCTCACTCTCTCTCTATCACTCTCTCCTCTCTCTCTCTCTCTCTCTCTCTCTCTCTCTCTCTCTCTCTCTCTCTCTCTCTCTCTCTCTCCCTCCCTCTGTATAATAAACTAAATAAACTGTTAAACAAACGCCTCAAACGTTTTATGAAATTGGATTATCGCAATCGTACTGTGTAGCCCTACAAATCTAATCGTCTATTAAAACCTAATTTTATTCTCAAACAATGGGCAGGTGAGAATAACCTAGCCTATACCTCAGTAAACGATTTGTCGTTATCTAGATCTACTTATAAATATCAGATTTTTCATTACTTTGCAAACTGACATTCATAATGAGTTTTTTCATTTTGTTTGTGAATCCCGTGCAACGTTGAGTCCGGTTAATGACATTTGAAATTCTAAATCCAAAGCCATCTCGAGATGCTCTCGTTCCTGTTATTAAAGCCGGCTCCCTAAATGCCTTTGATCAGAGGTAGTTTCTGTCGCACATCCTTACTTTTGTTTACCGAATCTTCACTAACGTCATTAGCAAGCAAATAGAGTGAGAGGGAGGGAGTGTGAAAGTGACACAGTGTGGAAGAAATTGTGCAGGGTACGTTTATACCAACTTTTACAAGTTTTAATGAGATTTCTTTTTAATTCGCACGAAGATGAAAATCTTATAAAGAGGGGAAATGCTGTAACAAGGGAAAGAAAGAAGAAAGACAAGAGAAGGCAAAGCGGGAGAATGACAATGAGAGGTGAAGATGAATTATCCGGCTTTTGTGAGAGACATCTACATCTAGCATCCTCTCTCAAATTTACTGATGTAAGATAACGCCTTTTCATACATGTTTACGTCTGTTTGCTATTCCGGTTTATACCAAATATACCCCACTGTCTTAAATGTAGTGAAATATGTTTTATGGTATTTCCATTCTTCTAAATTACGGTTTGTAGTTGGACATTTTCCGGAATAAAGTTCTATTAAAATTTAAAAAACAGCGGATAGTCAGAACTGACTAAAATTAAGTAAATGATCACTGATATCCATTCTCAAATTATTACACAAATATTCTTTCATTGTGAACGTTTATTATATTTCATTACAAATGTAATCAATTATAATTTAAATATGAATTATAATTTTCAATTAGTGCTTTTGTGAAAATATATTGAAATAGGTCATTCACATTTGACCTACTTTATCTTATGTCATTAAAAACTTTCTAAATGTGTTGAGTGTTATTAGTCATATTGCCATTACACGTTCAGAATAGTGACTTCACTACTGATAAAACGATATATTAATCATAATCATGTTGTATTAATCGTGTTACCGCATAATTTATTTGTGCGATTAATGGGATGAACATAAGAACACCCCATTGTAAACTTTTGTTTACAAAGTTTCACATGTGTACTGTATTACTGATAATAAATCCTTTCAATTAGTAGTAATTGTTAATTAATAAATTATCTCAGGGTTTTACGAGCTTCTTTCGATAAATAGACACATTTTTAAATTCTCTTGCGCGACGTTTGAACAAATTTTATTGTTGTTATCAGGCCCTGGGTAGGAGCCTAATTATTTCTGAAAATAATGAAACACATATACAGAATATCTGTCAGATTACGTAAGACAGATTACCTGCCTAAATGTATGTGTGTGTATACGCGCGCGAATATATGTTACCGTAGAAAAAATATTTACTCTTACACACTTAAGAGTAAGAGTGAAAAAATTATATCACTTAACCTATGTAAATATGTAGACATATAATATTTCAAAAACATTATCTATCAATTGATTATTAAAAATTAATAATAACACAGTAAAATAATATGATAATAGAATATAAAAGTGATAATGTAAAAAACACAGACAATTATAAATACAATTATATCAAATTCAAATTGAATTAGGACGAAGGGACGTATTGAGTCTAATATGTGTTCTGCATTAATACTGAGTGTAAGGTCGTTTGAGTATGCAACTTATTAATAGTTATTATAATTGTATTTCTTACTTGTTTGTCATTAATATAGCGAATTTTGCATATATAGAAAACATTCAGACGAAAGACGCACTCATTGTATTTTGTATAGATATTAAGGCATTATTACTTCTAGTATTGAACACTTTTGTTTAAAAGGTCCAGAATTATATGCAAATTAACATAATTATCATTACCTCATCTGACAATGATTATAAAATTATTATTTAAAAAAATTGTAAGTTAATACTATTTTAGACCTACAGAGAGTTACGAAGAATGTGGCTTCAATATGTTGACAGGAAGATGCAGGCACGCGCCCACTCACACACACACAATCACAGATATCTACCTAGTAGAATAAATGGAATCGTGTATTTAAACTCCCAAGGCTGTAAAAATAGGGACCGGTCTTGAAGGAAACTCTTTTCAGCAAAAGCCTATCTTTTTAAGGAGGAGTCTATCTGAAGATGTTACACAAACGAAGCGGAAAAAAGCAGACCTCAACGGAATAGACAAACTAACCTTGCGAGCACACGAAGTAAAGGTCAGGTTTTCTTTGTGTGTGTGTGTGTGTGTGTGTGTGTGCGCGCGCGCGCGCGTGTGCGTGCGTGCGTGCGTGCGTGTGTGAACAGATCCGGGTGCGCATCTTATATTCATACAGCACGCACACACACACACACACACAAACACATAATGCAACCTGTTGTGAACTAATGAGTCTCACGTTGAATATATCTGTTTTCCTCCGAAGGGTTCCTGCCATTTTCCATCTTTCCTTAATCTTTCGTACTTTCATATTCTTCACTTTCGTCTCAAATTATACATTTGTGATGTGGGAATTTCACTTCTGTACTACCACACCGTATCTCAATTACTTCTTCCAAATATATTTATACTTTGAACAAGACTTTTATATAGTCATTACTTTGTGAAAGGAAATGTAATTGAAAACGTAAGGAGTAAAACATATAGAGGGAATTAAACGTGGGTAGGACACTTGAGTGAACCAAAAAAACCTCTAGAAAAGACGATGAAAAAAGGAACAGAGGTTTCCTGCAGTGGGACTAATTCTAGTAACAAATTTGTAAATAATAAATAAGTAAAAATGCACGTGAAAACGTGCGCGCGCGCGTCTGTCACGATTTAATGAAATTAGGTCTATTATTTTGAAAAGAGTATCCTTGAAGAGGGTGTCAATTACGAAGTTTAATATGCTCTCTCTAGACGCTTCTTAAGCTACGTGAATCTGTAATTAAAGTGAAAATTAAGTCATACATCGGAGATAAACAATTACCATTTTGTCAGTACAATTCTACTATAACACTGTATGCTCGTACATACACACTACACAATTATCAATGTTCACAATAAAAGCTTATTGTTCAATAACTGTTTTTTGACAGTTTCTCTGATATGGTATCTTCAGTGCTGAAGCTAACAGTTTGACAGCCTACACAATTTATACATCCCTCCGGCTAGCGGCTCATTTTTATAGTATATAAAAGATTTAAAGTTGTATAATAAAGAACAAAATTTACAAAAATAAAATAAAGTTAAACAGAAAGAAACTTTTAGTTAATAATTCAATCAATATAACTTGGTAGTCAATCGAAAAAAGCGTTGTTCTTGTGTGGCTCCATTGTCTACAACACCAAAGAACATAACTAGTAGTTAAAATTGATTGAAGGCGTAACATCACACTCTTTAATATATTGCAAATACTAACTAATGTTTGACGTCGTTGTTTAAGTTGTTGCTGGGAAAGTGACTAATCACACCTAGAACTCCCTTTTATTTTCTACGTCGTTTGAAATCTTCTGTGCAACTTATAGCTGACTACACGTTTCATTACTTTTTGTTGAAATGTAATATTTTTCTTGACGTTCCTATTTTTCTATTTTGTTTTTCGATCACTGTGACATTAAAAATATCTGCATCTTTCTATTCAGGCCTATCCGCCCAATGTAATGTTGCTTGAAAGAATATTTTCTTAAATACGCTACAATTAGATAACGGTGCTGTATTTGAATAGACACTTGAAGAAACATGCTTGAATAGACATAGAATTTCCAGTTGAATTGCGGGGTGGGTTACGTGCATACTCTACGCAGGACTGTGTACACATATGAGGGTACACGCGACCGTGTGTGTCTTGATAGATAGTTCCGTGCAATACATCAGCTGGAGAGCGCTTATCAGATTAATGTTATACTTACAATATAAAGCCACCCACTTGTCTATTTAAAAATGTGTAATTTATTGTACTTTGCATAATTGAATCCATACCCAGCCGGAAAAGTATGCTGTATCCCTTACACTGCTACACCGTCAAATTTAGTTAGTAATTATTATGATTTGACACTGCCTCTTAATTGTATGGTTACGTAAGGGGCAGATAGAAGTAAATTCCTAGTAACATGAATAAGTTATTATTTCAAAGTGTTGATTTTAGAAATAAGGCGCCAGAGCCAGAATTATTTAATTTGATAATAAATTAGGGGAAGTAGTTTCTGTACAAACAAAGTCTACATAAATTCTGGATACTTTTATTTGTGTTTCGCAAGTTTGTATGTTCTTTAGCCTTATCTCTCTTTTTGTCACTTCACTACTCACTGTATGGTTATATTTTATGGAGGACACACGGACAAACCAATTTTCTGTGTTGACAATAAGATGTTGATTGATTTATATACGAAAGGGTTAACGTTTCCACCTAACAGTAAATTCGTACGGATACGTTGTAAGTGTTAATTGTGCTTGTTTCACAGTTCATTGCATCTAAAGCCACAAGTAATTTTAAACTGTATAATGTGTAAGATTCAACACACAGCGTTAAAACAGATTAGCATGTTTACAACTTAGAGTGTTGAATAACTATGGAAAGTTACGTCTGTTTAAAGTCTCCCAGAGGAAGTTAGCTATTGCACAGGATATTTTTGATTCTGTGAATTACGATAGGATAGATAGCGCAAACGATGGGGAAAAGTGAGAAGGCTAGTTGGAAAACATTTTTGTTAAAATGGCTACGAAATTACACTTTCCCGTTAAAGAAAAGAATATGAGTAGACGTCTAATAAGAGGCTTTCAGGTTCATTAAAACTTGAGCAATCTTTTTTAACAAATTACCATTTAAACTTATTTGCTCCGGTTAGATTGGGGTGAAAGCTACGTATTTTGAACTACAGTACTGTTAAGTATTTTTACACTGTCAGTAAATAAAAATATAACATAAGAAATGACGAACATCGATTCTATTTGTTGAAAAAGTACTGTATTTATAAATAAGGTTATTCCGTAAACTTCGCATAAATTCCTGCAATTGCGATGAGTGCACTCTAGATTCCATTCAATTGCAGATTACATTTACAACATTTAATTGAGTAAGTTGTAAACGCTATTAGAACAAATTTTAAGGTTTCAACTCACTTAGAAATTTAAATACCAAATTTCTTCAGGAAGGCAGTTAAGGTGCTAGGGACGTCAGAGTGTGTAAATATTTGTTTGTTCCCTATTATTCCCTCGTACTTCTTCACACTTAGTTATACTTTGCATACCAGTTCCATAATCCCCTGGTAATATTTACTTGTTTTGCAACCCATGCATTCAATAGTTTTATCCATTTAGTATCAACAGTCATTGTAATAATTGTAAATAACACAATTAAAACTTGCCTCTGATTTTCTATTCTCACTGCCAAACAAAAAAACAGTAATTTTTGTCGAATTGATTTCGGTTATATGCAGATCATTTTCCCTAAGTAGCAGCAGAGACCACATGCTTTATATCCCAATTCAAGAAATACAGAAAAGTAAATTACATGAATATAAATATTTATTTCTTTCTCAACAAAAACAAACAAATTGTAGTACGATATTTAGAAGGGTTTTATATCTTAAACACAGACAAAGGCTTAAACAAAAAAAGTAATGTACTAACTCAAGCATTTTCCTACTGTTGTAAGTTATGATTGTCATAGCGGTTAACACTCACGCGCGCGAGTGTGTGTGTATGTGTGTGTGTGTGTGTGTGTTCGACGTTAAACATTGATGTTTAATGTACTGAGTCGGATACGTACTTTATAAGAGAGATGATATAGAAAAAATGTATTGAACATCAGTAAAAGACAGATATGTAGGCGTATATCACCTGAGTTACTAAGTTATTAGTATGTATGATGTCGGTACGGACATGAATACTAGACTCATGGAAAACTATGTTTTTTCTAGATTATGAGAAACCGATTTACTACACGCGAAAGTGGGGTATACCATCGGATTGTGCAGAAGTTGACACGCCTGTGAACTCGAGTAGTACGAGTCCGTGTCCGTGTTAAGTGACAGTGTAATTATTGCTTAATTACTTTAACATAAATAACTACTGATTAACAAAAATACTCTAATGAAGTAAAAACCGTCACGAATGAAGAACTATTATTGTATATTCAATGAATGTTGAAGAGACGATAACATTTCTAATATAAACAAATAATTTTTCATGTTGCGAAAGTGGCTCCAAGCCTGTTGTAACAATTGTTGACAGGCCCTGGATGTTTTAATCAACCTTCGACAGGTATTAATGCCACGATTATTTATACTAATGTCTGATAAACCATAACCTGCGTCGGCAACTAGATCATATCGACTAAACATCGCGTGTTTCGCTGGTAGCGCTACTGCGATCACGCGCGCGCGCGCGCACACACACACACCATCGTAGACTGCTCTACAGCGTCATGTGCCAATGAACTAAATTATGTAACAAAACGATACAGTAGTGAATGAGAGATAATAATAAAGAATCTGTAAAAGACGTATGTGTAAATATTGTTACAATACGTGTTTCCTCTCCTTAAATATTCCACTGTTTATGGGGACTGGCCTACATTTGTTTCGTATCGACCGTTACTCAAATTATTCCTAATCATATTCTGGGTCGATTCCGACCAATACTTCTCCTTAAATTGTTTTTTGAACTCAGTCATGTCCAGTATATCCGGACGCACCGCTGTCCACCAATTATCATAAGTATCTTTAAACGTTTCATCAATCATGCTTCGTATAATACTCCAGCGACTCTCTCTATTTCTTATGATCACCTCTTCCAATCTCTTTAAAAATTCCATAGGATTGCGCTTATAATTACGAAAATTAATCGATTCTCTGTTCTCATGGTTATTTGTATGACTATTTTGGCATGTCCTATCCCGCCATGAATCTACTTCCTCCTGTAATTGTAATTCACGCCTACTAATCTCTTCTATTTTATTTTTATTGGTATTGATTTGACCTTCCATATTATTTAAATTGCCATAGACCCTTTCGAGTCGTTCGCCCGTGTCTGTCTGTATTTGCTTAATACCTTCCTTATTCTCTTCCCGTACCTGATGTACTTCGTTTTTAATTTGCTCACATTTTTCGACAGTTTCCTGTTGGATTTCTTCGACCAATGTTTTATTCTCAATTTTTGTATCATTAATTTTATTCTGTAATTCCTCACGAACCTGTACTATTGTTTCGTTAGTTTTTTCTAACCCTTCATTTGTTTTGGCTATTTCTAATTTCCTTTCCTCATTATTTTGGTCCACCTTCTGGTTAATTGTCACATGAAGATTTTCAATTTTTTCATTAATTTGTCTTAAATTTTCTTCCTGTATTTGTAAAATGTCTTCCTTCATTTGTCTTAAACCCTCATCATTCCTATCTAATCTTTCGTTCATTTGTTTTGAGGTTTCTCTAATTTCCTCATTTGTTTTGTCGAATTTCTCATCCTGTTTCCTAAATTGTTCCTTTGAGTCTTCCTTAATTTCCTCCTTTGTTTTCCTAAATTGTTCTCTTAAGTTTTCCTTATTTTCTTCGTTCATTTGTCTATTGCTTTCCATTATAATCCTCAACAGCTCCTGCATGCTCATGTCTTCCTTTTTGTTGGATTTATCTGGTTGGTACCCTTGGGCAACTTCTTCCATTAATTCCTTTTCCTTGTCCGCAATTATTTCAGTTTCCGTTATTTCGTCTGTCTGTTGTTCCATTTCGCTATCTGTTATTAGTTCTATTTCCTGTTCTTGTTCATCTATTTCCTTCTCCGTTTCTCCTGCCCTCATCCTTGATCTACCTCTGGTATGCATGTTTATTCTCCCACAGTTGCCTGCTCTGGTTAAGTAATATTAATATGGTTACTGTTACTTAACTTAAGCCCTACACAAGTTGAGCGCCAATTTGTAATAGATCGGATACGTACGGTCTAAATTCCCACTGTTGTATTTGTCGATTGTGTTGTATTAATTTAATGGTATAAATTCTCGGAAATATTTGGAGTTGTGGAATATATGTATGTACTTAATTAATGTTAACTTAATTCTTTAATAATTATCAGTGTTAGTGTGCCTATAACTTAAATAACTTAAGATTTATTCTACAATTTCATCCAACCCTATTATGCCTTGAAGAGAGTTCTGTCTAATTTTATAATTTTACGCTCCCTCTTTGGTGTCAGATAATTCCGCTATAAGCGCTGTAGTATCGGCTCAACGAAACTTATAGGTTATTCGATGTTTATATTAACCATTTATTCTCTACTTATTCAGTTACTTTTGTTCCAGTTCACTAAACCATACTCCAAATAACAAGGTGTGACAAATATATAAAGGTTCTTTATTTGGTATTCAATTCACATTAACTAAGATATATTCTAATTAATATATGTTGGGACTATAGATTCAGGTATCGATTGTTGATTATTTAATTCTTTGTTTATATTTGGTTATATATTATATTTGGTTTGTATTTTATTTATTTCAGGGTGTGAAGGTTCTTGTAACTGTGGGGAAGACTAAAAATACATAATAAGAATGCAAGATTTACAAAAATTATGTGTTGTGTATTTAGTATGATTAATATAATATAACTTTACCAGTCTCTAACGAAGCAAATCTCGTAAGCGGTTGATCGCTGAATTCGTTGTTCTGGTCAATTATGAAGTACAGTTTTCTTTCTTCAGTTTAATAAAAGTAATTCTTGTCCTGTCCACTTCGGAATACAGCTTCTGACTTGTTTTACAGCCCGATGGATGTTTCTTCTACACCGCCAGGATCCAAATAGGTTCTTCCTTCGGGTGAAGCAGTTAGTGTTGTTCCGTATATTTACAAGGTTATAATTTCTGGTGTTGTGAATATTATGAGTCGTGTTACTATTAATGCTTTATATTTGATTAATTTTTCATTAATTCCCTTCGGACATGGGACAGTCCAAGTTTCTTCTTGTAGAATTCGGTTATTTGTTCTCGATTATTATTTCATAATGTATCGTTATCTTATTAATCTGTGTTAGTGATAGATGTAAGTATTATCATTAGAATTTTGTCTTTTTTACAATCGTATCTGTTGATTTCGAATATTACGGTTCAATATATTCTTCTTGGTTTTTTTAAATCATCACGTTCAGTTTTTTTCAAAAGCAATTCTTCTTATTTTTTAAATCAACAACCTTCTTCTTAATTTTTTCCCTAGCAACCTATATTAATTTCCGCTTCCACATGTTTTGACTATATAGTGTTTCTTTCATATATTTTTTTGTCTATTCTTTGTCAATTTGCTGTCCTATCGGAATGTAATTTTACCGATAGCTGGTTTATTATTTTATACACATCTTCTACTGGTTTTTTGATATAATTCCGTTTTTTCCTTTTTTATTATATTTAATCCACCTTCGATATTATTTTTTACCAATCGATATTATGGCATTATGGTATTATTATAATTTGTATAAATTTTATTAAATATTATTATTAACTTAATGTTTTTTCTTCTTTCTAGCTCTTCATAGTGCATTTATTAATTATTATTAATTGATGCATCTAACCTTTAAGTTATAAGTGTTTATTTAGTATTTTTGGCTGTTAGGCCTTTTATTGTAAATTGATCTACCTGTGGTTATGTCTGTTAGGCATCTATAGTCCCTTTTATATAAATTCGTACATACAATCAAAACTTAATTATTAACATTTGTATAAACAATTATTTTTCTACATCTAATAACAAATTTATCTTGATCTCTTGATCACATACAACAAAATTCGAACTTATGAACATTGGTTAACTGCCTCACACTTCATTCTATGACAGTCATTGAATAACACTATTTGTTTCATTATTTTTCATGAACTCAACACATATTTGATATAACATCACATACACTTTATCATAACATTTTTGTCATAATATAATACTTTTTTAACACAAAATTCTTATCTGTTATTACAATAAATTAAGTCATTGTTTCATTTTTCTGTTTTGTTTTTTATTAAACATATATCATTAGCTATTATTTATTTTACAGGTTCGTTTATTCTATTCAACACTACCTTGCATTCTTATTTAATTTTGTCTATGACTATAATTGTCATAATTGGGTCTCTGTTCTATTATGGGATTAAGTGTCAATTTATTTATCAATCTGTGAATCTTCTTTTATGTAACATAAATGCTATCATTTTTGTTGCGCTACAATATATATGTATAAATATTTATATATATTATAAATGTGTATAAATATAAATATTTAAATATGTAAGTTTAAATAGTATGTATAAATTTTAAACAGCAAAATTAATATAACACATTTTTATTCAAGACTATAAAGATAAGATGTAGGCCTAATGTTAATTTAAATTGACATGTTAAGCATTTAAATGTTTTGGGGAGTACATTACAACGGTTTCCTATTAGAACGACGTTCTTTTGAAAATATTTTTATCAGAATTTATACTTTCCAATATTCATTAATGTTTGTCAGCATACAAAATAAAGGAAATTGTTTTATGGTAATTGAGTGATCACTGGAAGAAAAGAAGAAAATATGAACAGCAATATTGTTGAATGAAGCCCAAACTTTAAATGAAGTGTGGACTGAGGTTTTCGTATATATATATTGCGACAACACAAATTACTAAACTATTGGCGCATAGGATATGATAGTATGTGTATCTCAAATTAAAAGTCTATATTGGAGGGTTTAAGATTATTTATTGCACAAACACAAGTAATTGTTTATATGATATATTTGATATGTACAGAATGTAATGTTTGATATAGAGTCTTTCTTTTAAAATGTTAAATAATGTTCATACGCAAGACGTGATACGTTACATACAGAAGATTCCCACGATGATGTTGCTGAAGAGAAGGGCAGGTCTTTGCGGTGTAGTTGGTTCGTCAGGTGCGGCTTATAAATGACAGACGTTTCCCCAGAAACGTTTACAGCTGGGCTGGCGTCCTGTAACAGCTTGGCTGATGTCCTGTAACAGCTGGGCTGGTGTCCTATAACAGCTGGGCTGGCTTCCTGTAACAACTGGGCTGGCGTCCTGTAACAGCTGGGCTGGTGTCCTGTCAGCTGGGCTGGTGTCCTGTGACTCCCACGATGAATCTGACGCTTCGCACACACAACGGTTCTACGGATCTTACAACTCGTAAAATTAATATAGAGTTTATGACCAAGTAATATCTCAGGTGACAGTGAGTTTAATCTAATAACAGTATATTGAACTTATACCACTCCGGCTTCTTCAAGTGTTCACGCGAATACCAAGGTCTACCGCGATCAGCAGACCACCCTATGAGGAAATCTTGCACTAGCACGGAAACGTCTTGATGAAACAACTTACTATTGCGTAACTATTAATGATACTGACACTGCGGAAAATCTCACACAGCGATACAGTTACACTCACTTATTACACACGTAGTACTACAATATTAATAATACCGTGTGTAAATAGATAATATCAACTGTTATGCGTCACACGCGTTACTATCCCCGAAAAGTCTTAACAGATCCTTGCAAGCGGTAGAATCTTGTACAAGGAGTGCACGACCCGTTCGTGGTAGCAGCAGTGAAGAACTGCCTGTAATTATACGCACAATGCGTTAAAACAATACTGTGTGCAGATGTACTACACACACAGTTCTGAGTCTTCCCGTTTCACTAACGACGAATAGTTTTTACAACACCTTGCAAGCGGTAGAATCTTGTACAAGGAGTGCACATCCCGTTCGCGGTAGATGGCGTAGAAGAACTGCCTGTGTAACGACAGGCTTAAGAAAATTTCCAACCACCACTCAGCATTCTATTGGTGGACGGAAGTTACATGGTTAGTACATCGTGACATGCACTTTTCATGCAGTAGAGTGCATTTACTTTGTTACAGCATGCATAGCGGTAATCAGAATACCCTTATCACATGCATAACTGCATACTTTACTAATATCATACATGAACGTAAACAATAGTCAGAAATATATAGGGATTGTAGCAATACATATGTCTATGTTCAGTTCAATGTCAAACACAATGATAATTTATTCACGCACAGCCCGGGAAACGTTTACCACTCGCGCACGCGCGCACATTTCCACAAACACAGTACATGAATAACAATAAATAAATAATGCACAGTTTTAATAAACTAAACCCTTATCCTTACTAAATACAACTGATAACATAACCAAACTTAACCATCTACCAATATAACATGAATGTCCATTGTCTGTGTAATATATGAGCTTGCCCCGCCTATCATGATCCTGTGATTCGTTGCAATATATATATATATATATATATATATAGACTTAGCGCCGCATAATTTCTTCATCACACGCCAATTTTTACCCAGGGTATCTAAAAGAAATTTGAGGAACTTGTATAAGTACATCTTTAGGTGAAGAAGTTATTTTGCCCAAGTTATGGTGTGTCAGCGTACGAAAAACTTATACAAATTTTTATACATCGTATTTTTGCTGTACGCTGAAGCCAGACAACCTGTTCGATATATACAAATGTATATAATGAAATATGGGTAGTTAGTCGGCCATATTGGCATTCGTAATAATTATTCTATAAAATTTGTAACATGTGTAAAAAAGACAGACACTACAGAGGAAAGTGTGTTTTTATTCTGTTTAGTTGGTATAACGAAATATTGGACCTGCCATAATTTATTCTGTTTAGTCGTCTAGTGCGGTAATTCGTTGAGTTTTCTAACGTGTGTGGGACAGAATTTTGTAATTCGTATGAAGTGTTTGTGATTGCAAGTCGAAGTAAAAATATGTTGGAGGCGCTAGGAATAATAATGAAAGGTAAGATGATCATTTATTTAGTGTATGTTCTCCGTTGTTTGTAGGAAATTAGCTGTTAGGTTATGTATGAATGTCTCGCTTACTTTGGGTTGTACACTAGGCCTACCGGTTGTTATAGACCCAACTATACATAATATCACTGTGTTCTGTCCAAAATTTAATAATGGAGCAAATTAGCATTCTAATTTAATTAATACAATATACCTAGGCTAACGCCATGCGTTCTTATGGGAGTAAAAATTTAATTTTTTGTCTCCGTAAATAGGTTCGACCGCCGTTTAAAATTATTTTTCTCGTGTTTATATAACATAGAAGAATATAATAAAAATATATCAGCGCAATATCAGCATTGATGAGAATCTTCATAATTACCCAAGGGGTAATTAACTAATTTTTAAAAAAAGTCCCTGTAAGGCACTGAAGCAATTTAATTAAATAAAGTTTCTTTATTATAGATATATAAAGACCTGTAAGTCTGACAATTATTTTGTCTACTCTAGCCTACCTATATATGTGTAATGTATCCAATTTGTAAATAATTTTATTCGTAAAATTTGGTCCTACCTAACACAAGATGGTACGCCTTACTATAATATATTTAATTTGAACTCTGCTCGTATTTAACTAGTTACAAATTTTATTTAATTCTTCAGTCCAGCTATATTACTCTAAATATACTTTCAAATTCAGCATTTTTCATAAAATTCATAAAAGAAATACGTTAGGTTATGTTTCATGTCTAGATTACTTTGTCGAACACGTATCTGTTATAGAACCAACTATGCCTAATAGCACTGTGTTCTGCCCAAAATTTAATAATTGAGCAAGTTAGCATTCTAATTTAATTAATACAATTTTATTTTTTCATTATTAGCGGGCCAATTTATACAACAACAAAAATTCTGGAGTTTTGTATTGTAGTGTTTTAGGGTAAATAGAATTGCCATAATAAATTTAATACAGTAGGCGTATTGTTTTGATTGTGAAACAAAAATCATTTGTTTGATGTTTTAATTCAGTTCACTTATCCCCAATAAGTAAAAACCTTTACAAAGGTGCATAAGGTATTATCATTTGCTTTAAAAAATTGAATTCCAAAATAATACAAAGACTATTTAAATTAGATTTGTTCCTTTACTGCATTAATAAAACCTGTCATATACGCGTCACCTTATGCTACATAAATATCAAACACACTTAGTTAGTTAGTGATTAATTATGTTAACAAAACTAGCAAACTAGCAGGGCATTAGCCGATTAACTTACAGCGGAATAGCCTGTAAGCCTAACCTAACTCTGAAATAAAATGAATTACTTTTAGGAAAAAATCAAAATTTGTTTGTGTTATGTAGGCTTGGGTGTTAAGTATAATAGGCTAAGTTCTTTATCACAGTAAATTGTCTCTAGCTCCAGATACTTGCATGTCTACATCAATTGTCATATTTTACTTTTCAGATGACTGTGAAAGTAGGCCTAGGAGACGTACAGCAAAAAAAGGTACATATAGTTTTAATTGTTATTTATATTCAGTGTATAAAAGCACCCCTTAACTCTAATCAACTAAAAATATAAAATTAATTAACCCATTTTTGAAAAAGACCCTGTGAGGGAACTGACTCCAGTTAAATGAAATATGTATTCTGTATTAAATGCTTATTCTGTATAAATATCAAGTTACTGATACCTTTACACAGAATAATTTTATTTAGATTAAGTCTGGCCTATGATAATATAACTGATTTAGCTAAACTTACTGCGGATTAGCCTGTAAGCCTAACCTAACTCTGAAATAAAATTAATTACTTTTAGAAAAAGATCAAAAGTTTATAGGCCTGGGTGTTAAGTATAATAGACTAAGTTCTGTATCACAGTTGAATTATCTTTAGCTCCAGAACTTACACCAATAGTGCATGTCTACATATATTTTCATACTTTACTTTCATATTTGACTGGGAACGTAGTAAGTTCAGTGTTAATTTATTCATGTTACCTTATATTCGGTGTATAAAATCACCCCTTAAACTCTAGTTAACTTTATAATCAGGATTATATTATTCAATGTTAATCATTTGAACAGTTTTTGTTTTTCGAGTTTGTGTGATTATATTAGAAATCTTTTTCAGGAATCTTCAGTGCAGGGATGTAACCAAGCAATAGTGACTTGAGTTCATTTAAATTAAAATAGATTACTATAAAATAACTACTAGATTATGCTGTAAATTTAATTTTTTTTAGAAATTTACACAAAATCCATTAACTTTTTGTAAATTCATAGTGCTAACCTACAAATATTGTGCTAGGTTAAGAAAATAAATTATTCTCTTAATTATTAGCTTAATATTATTATAATTATTAACTTAGTGAAAAATTATGTATGAGTTTTGTAATGATCTTTCAGGTTCCTCCTGAACTTTCCAGAATTGACTGGGAAAAAATGACTATTATTGCACCATCAGTAGTATCGACATCAGATGATATTGATGTGGAAAACATATGAAGTGGAGAAGGTAATATAATCAAAGCAATTTAGCCTATAGATAATTTAAAATTTTTTTTTTCTGTTTGTGAATTTTGTAACATTAGCATATTTGATTTAATGTTTGTTTCATATGTAGTGTTAGGTTTACCTAAATTATCTTTACTTGACAAACTAGACTTGTATAGGTACTTTAAATCAATTAAGAAAATCAGCTTTGAATGTAGCACAATTAATTCATACCATATTTCATTAATGTTTTGTTTTCAAAGCATTTTTTTGTTTGGGTGTTAGCCTATTTAATTTGTGTTATGGCAAAGTTAATTTTCTGCATCAGGAATGTCCTATTTCATTGAGCAAGCTTTATAGGAGATTTTGAAGTTTGTGATAAAATAGCCATTAATGATTCTTTTGTCTTGTTAATAACAACAATATAAAGTTATTAACAGTCCCATTTACATTTTAAATGAGAAAATTTAGTAACATAGTAGTTGGAATCATTTTTAATTAGTAGTATTATGTGTCAATGCTTTCAAATCAGGGGCTTCCTTTGGAAAGTATAATCATATGATAATTTTAAGATAAGTATTGTTAGAAGCTCTAAATAAGTTTGTTTATATTATTTTTTATATAAAGAGTTTTGGAAGCTGCTGGAAAACAAAAGTTCTTAATAAAGTACATAATTAGTTTAATAACATTATTTCCCATAAAATTGCAATTATTTCATTTAGTAATTTGCACTTTTGTTGATACTGGCAATGATAATTATTTTTCTCTGTTAGCTAAAATTCTTTCTTTGTTACAGAGTCCATTGTTGTAGAAGCTCTTATATCGGCAGATGATTGTGCAAAATTTATAAGTTTGGAGGTAAATTTCTCCTTATAGAACTGCTGTATTCTTATATAGTTATCTCTCTCTGACCTCTATTTTGCACTATGAGGTGTACACTTATTTCCATTCTTATTTGGTATTCTTTTATCTCTTTCTACTATTATTTAGTTACAATAGTTTAATCATAGTAGTCTCTTTATAATTGGTTTAGTGTTTTTTGTACACTGGTCTGTCCCTTAGTGTATATCATTGACTAACATTATTTACACCTATTGTCACATGACAGGTGTTCTTAATTACGATTATAATACATTATGTCCTTTCTTATAATATTCTTATACTATTACAATAGTGGCATTACACCTTACTTGTGGTATAGACATTAACCTTTTACTTCTATTTGGTATTATAAAGTGGTTTTGTTCACGTTTTACTTAGTGAATCCCCTTTTGGTCGGTTTTGGTTCACTTTATTTACTTAAATTCTTATTTAAAATCCATTTTGGGTATCTTATATTGGTACCTGTAGAAAGCTTATCAGTTCTTCTTGGTTTAAGGCACAAAACATTTTGGTTTAGGTAGGCTTTTCCTACTGATAAATGTGAATTTAGGTGAAATTTGTACCAACAATGTGTATGTTAGGTTGATACAAATTTACATTCTTTTAACCTTATTTTCTCAAGTTTGGTTTTATTAATGATAACTAATAACTCTTTAGTTATTGCCTTTTCTTATCTTACATGATTGTTTGACTATTTGAGTAATATTTGTTATTATTATGAGACAATTTTAATACTTCTTTATGTTACATGGGTGCTATGCATAACATGTTACTATGCTTTTATTCACAGCTTCTATTCAGTTAACAGTCTAGTTACTTTCATTCTTTTATAACATATCTTGTCCTATACATTTATAATATTATCTGTTGTATATTGTACAGGAATGGGTTTCCTCTCCTTAAAACCCCACTGTTGTGTTTGTCAATTTGTACATACACCTATGCCAATGTGTTTTGAATTATTTTAATTATGTAAATCTCAGAGATATTTGGAGTTGTGGGATGTATTGATGTAAGTAATTAATTATTAACTTAGCTCTCTAAAAACTATCAGTGTTTGTGTACCTGTAACTTAAATAATTAATGAGTTATTTTATAATTCCGTTCAACCCTATTATACCTTGAAGAGAATTCTGTCTAATTTTGTATTTTTACTCTCTCTCTTTGGTGTCAGATAATTCCGCTATAAGCGCTGTAGTATCGGCTCAACGAAACTTATAGGTTATTTCAATGTTTATGTTAACCAATTATTCTATACTTATTCAGTTACTTTTTTATTCCTAGCTCATTAAACCATACTCCAAATAACAAGATTTTGCCAATATATAAAGGTTCTTTATTTGTTTACTTCTTTAACATTGAATAATATATGTTCTAATTAACATACGCTTGAGCTATAGATTGTATGAATCGATTGTTGATTATTCTGATACTTTATTTAAATTTAGTTATATAGTGTGTTTTAATTTGTAATTAATTTAATTCAGGGTGTGAAGGTTCTTGTAACTGTGGGGAAGATTAAAAATACATAGATAAGAATGCAAGATTTACAAATTTAAAGTGTTGTGTAGTTAGTATGATTAATGTAATAATAATTTACCAGACTAGAACGAAGCCAATCGTGTAGGCGGTTGATTGATAAATTTACTGTTCTGGACAATTATGCCGTACGATTTTCTTTCTTCGATTTAATAGAATGGAATTCTTCTCCTGTCCACTTCGGAATTACAGCTTTGTGGATTGGTTTACAGCCCGATTGATGCTTCTTCTGCAACGCCAGGATCCAAATACGTTCTTCTCTTGGTTGAAGCAATTAGTGTTGTTCCGTGTTTTTGAAAGGTTATAACTTCTGGTGTAGTGAATACTATTAATTGTGATACTGTTAATTCTTTCTATTTGGTTTAATATATCATCAATTCCCTTCGGATATGGGACAGTTCAAGTTCTTCCTTGTATAATCCAGTTATTTATTCTCTATTGTGATTTCATACTGTAGTGTTATTTGGATTAACCTGTACTGGTGATAGTCATAAACATTGTCATTAGGATTTTGTGTTTTATAATCGTGTCTGATGATTTAAAATATTCCGATTAAATAGATAATTCTTGGGTTTTTTAATCTCATCACATTCAGATCATCAAAGCAATTATTGTCAAATTAACAACTTCCTCTTCTTCTGTCGTCCCTAGCAACACACGACTTCTTCCTTCCACATGTTTTGAATATAGTGTTTATTTCATATATTTTATGTCTATTCCTTATCAATTTGCTATCCTATCGGAATGTAACTTTACCGATAGTTGGTTTATTATTTTCTACACATATTCTGCTGGTTTTTTGATATAAGCCGGTTTTTTTCCTTTTTTTATATTTAATCCACTTTCGATATTAAATGTTATTAATCGATATCATGGCATTATGGTATTATCATAATTTGTATAAATTTTATTATATATCATTATTAATTTAATGTTTTTTCTAGCTCTTCAAATCGTATTCATTAATTATTATTAATTGATGTACCTAACCTTTATGTTATGAGTGGTTATATAGTGGTTTTGGCTGTTAGGCCTTTTATTGTAAACAGATCTACCTGTGTTTATAACTGGTACACATCTATAGCCCCTTTTACATAAATTCATACATATAATTAAATCTTAACTATTAACATTTACATAAACAATTATTTTTTCCATATCTAATAACAATTTTATCTTGACCTATGGATCACATATAAGAAAATTCAAATCTATTAACGTTAATTAGCTGCTTCACACTTCATTCTACAACAGTCATTGAATAATACATCTTGTTTCATTATCTTTAACTCAACACATATTTGGTATAACATAACATAAACTTTATCATAACATTTGTTGTCACAAAATAATACCTCTTAACTCAAAATTCTTATTTGCTATTAGTAAATTATTGTTTCATTTTTTGTTTGTTTTTCATTAAACATATATCATCAACTATTGTCTAACTTACAGGTTCGGTTATTCTTGTTAATATTACCTTGCATCCTTATTTACCTGTATCTATGATTATAAATATAATTATTAGATCTTTGTTCTATCATGGGGTTAAATATTGACTTGTTTATTATTCTGTGAACCTTGTTTTTATGTAACTTGAGTGCTAGCATTTCTGTTGCGTTACAATATTGGTCATCTCAGTTAGTCAGTTCTTGTCCATCTCTTCAATCTGTAAGTTGTTCAGTCATTGCATATACGGGTAAGATGTTCTATAGTTGACTGGCTCTTGGAATCTATATTTTATACCATGGTTGTTAGGTGTCTTTCTCGTAGTATGTTTCTTCCTTGTCTTCATTGGTTCCTTACTGACCGAAAACTATTGGGTTGTTGGTTCCTGTGGTACAACCATTGTTCGGTGCATCTTCTTTTTCTTATAATGTTATTTCACTTGTTAGTTACCATTAGTTTTATTAACTCTTATTGTTGTGAGTTTATCCTTGGTGATGAGTAGCTCATGTAGTTTCATGCTTGGCCTTTTAGAAGAAACACTTGGTTTGTCTCTTTCACTCAATTATTGACATGTGTTAATATTTTGGGTTACTGAAATATTTGGGCTCATATGTCTCGTTACAATATTAACTGGTTGTAGGCATATAAACTTATACACTGTTGTGAGAATTGTACAAAAGTACCTTTAAGCTAATTTCAAAACACAACATTTCAGAATTAATCACATTTTTTTCACTTTATAGGCTATGTCACACCAAAAGAAAATGTACAGGTCACTTTCAACAACAGTTGACAACAGCTGACTGAATATTATCCGATGACAAAATACTAAACAGATGGGAGATAGTCACACCAACCAACCATTTTGTATATAGTCTTTAAAATGAGATTTTTTTGCTTGTACACGGAAAACCTGGATCACTGTATTAAGATATATATTTTAGATATGTAGGTCAATTTATTAATTTTGAGCTATTAATTTAGCTAGTGCTAAGCTTTAAAACACAGTTATTTGTATGAAAGAAAAGTACAATTTTGTAGGCCAAGTAATAAATCCAACTATGATTCTGAAAAATTGTCACGGGTAGGAAAATAAAAATAATAATAATTCACCGATCTGAATGACGTTTTACAGAATCGTGATAAACATAAAATTACTTTTGATAGTGATCCCATTCTCATCCCAAGTTGAAACTTTCAGAATATGTAGAGGAAAACAATATCTTTCACATATATTTTTCTGAGAATTTTAAAAATACAGTTTTTCAAAATTCAGTAAATGCAATAATGATGTGTTTATAAAAAATATATATATTTTCAACTAATTATGTTTTATATCATATGAAAGCCCTTTAAAAGAGCTTTCAAATGAACTCGATGTCATTGTTCTAGCTTAATTAGAACACAAGTTGTGAACAAATCAATATTGTTGCGCAAGTCAAAAATTTTATTTATTTTTTTCATTTTTGAGCACCCATTACTCAGTAACCTTTCGTCAGAAAAATGTGAAAAAATTGATTTGTGTTACTATTTATGAATACTACATGCATACTTAATTTCAAATAAATCTAAGAGGGTCAGGTTGTAGCACTTGTTGATTTGACACGGAATATCTCTTAAATGTAACTTGAAGTTTTCATTTTGTTGTAAACATACCAGTCTAGTTTTTCTATTTATAGTTTATGCTTTTTTTTTTTAATAATTTCAACTAATTGAACCCCTAATCAATCCTACACTCCCTCGCAGAAAAACCTATATTTAGTTCATTTATATTGTCATCTGAGTTTAGTTATGTTTGATGTAATAAATAAAATGTTTATTTCATCAAAGGTGTTTTTCACTTTTTGTAATTATGTTCTTGTAAATAAATATTCTATGTACTTTATGAATGTAATCTTATAGTTACTGATAAAGTAACAAAGCCCAAATGTCTGTGTGGTATTTTTGTTGTAATAATATTTGTCTGAAATGTATTATTTTTGCAATGTTTTTATGTATCTTCTATGAAGAAATAATTTGTTCATTATCCTTAATAATTATTAATTATTGATACCTTAGAATTGAAACTGTTTTGTATAAATTTTGTAATAAAAATCAATGTACTTGTAAGTCTTTTTTTATCAATAACCTATTGAAAATAACACATTCCTTGTGCAATGCAAGTAGGCCTACCAAATACCTACCAAAAATGTATATCCCCAATTTTTGATAGAAAATTTGATTTTTGTTGCCATCAGAATTTTACTTTGATTTTACTTTCATGTTCCATAAGGAAATGGAAGTATGGTGATGGCAAAAAAAATCGTGTTAGAGATTTTTGCAGATTCTGATTATACTACCCTCAAAACATGAAAAAAAGTAATTTATCGAAAAGTGTCTGTGTGTCTGTCTAGATTTTTTATGGCAAACGATAAGAGCCGCAAATTCAAACAGAATCAAATAATTTTTTGCATACAGCCCTGAATTGTAGAGTATTCAAGACCTATTGTTTTTTGTGAAGATCGGTTAAGATAAAGGGGTAGTTTACCTGCAATATTTTATGTTGTAACAAGAGAAATTTTTTCATGACGAACGATAACTGCCGTAAATTCAAACAGAATCAGATATTTTTTTACATATGTGCCCGAGTTATAGAGGACTCAAGGCCTATTGATTTTGGTGAAGATCGGTTACGGGGAAAGGGTAGTTTACCTGAAACATTTTTTTGTTGTAACGTAATAGTTTACCTGATAATTTTTTGTATATATGTACTACGTTATTGACAACAAAGAAGCAGTTTGTTTTTAAAATTCCTTCCCGGCCTGTTTGGCCGTAGACCAATGTTTTCTGCAAAACCAGACGTTTCGCCAGTGCCATCGACTTCCATCATCAGTGAAAATCAAGTGCGATAACGTGAGGTGGTATACGTTAGTGCCCACAGTAAGTGGCTGAAGCAGTAAGTAGAAAGAAGTAGTTTCAATGGAAATATTTCATTTCGAAAATGATTTTAAATATAAATCTTAGAACATGGAAGTCGTGTATGATTCTCCATACCAATATTTTGTTCTTAAGTGTGCTATTAAGTATTAGGAATCTTCTCCATGTCAAGGTATAGGATTACAGCCTGTTTTGCCTTCACTGAAGGCATCTCTTTTCCTTGCCCTACCTATATCTCGTCTTCCCTGAGGTCTGTATCTTATTACTTGTTTAGGTAGTCCCATGTTTTCCATTCTCTTGATATCCTGCCTCTATTTTATTTCTCCTTCCCTTATTCTGCCGGCTATAGAATATACATTTTACTTGGTACTTATATTTTCATTTCGTATTTGATATCTAAGGGTTTGCATTATGAATACTCGACACAATATTTTTCTTGTTAGATTCGATGTTTTAAGTAATTTTCTCTTAAAAAGTGTGTATGAACATTTTAGCACGACGAGATTGTCTGTTTTATTATTATTCTTAACGTTTTGGTTTTTATTATTAATTTTTGGTTTATTGATTTATTCTACCCAATTCAATCTATTATTGAATCCGATATGAATAAATCGGTTTACTTACTCTTTGACATCGTTTATTAATTTTGTTTAAATAGTTTAGAATGTTTTTTGTTCCATTTCATGAGTTCGATTCTGAAGAAGTTGCGTTGACTCTTCTATTATTAGCTGCGGTGAGTTGCTCTGTACTTTCCTGTATAGACACTAACATAAACACAACAAGTACATGATACTTAATATTATTATAACATTAATAGTTAGTAACATTTTATTATGGCCTATGCATACTGCATTGGTCATTGTCACTTCTGATAGTGTCCTTTTTCTTCATCTTGTGGTTTTATTACCTTAACTATAGTTTGTTAAGTGAGTTTACTATACTTTAGGAAGTTACCTTTTTATATGGGTTGTAATCCTATCAAATTATTCTCGTTATTGCTTGAATATCTCTTATCATTGTTTTGATAGCACTGTTATTATTGTGCAGTAGTTCATTCTGCATTTATACTGAAAATTGCTTTGGTTTAAAGTAACCAAGATTACTTGCATCTAGCTATCAACATGGTTTATTTATTATTATGGTTATTATTAGTATTTGGGTGGCTATAATCCTTGAATTTACTTATTCGAATAGTATTCTGCCTCATTCAATGTTGTTGGTTTAGTTCCTACTCTTTTATGATAAGTTTACAAGATAATTTTGTTCGTCATGCATCCATTCTATGGCAAGCATATAGTTATAATATACAACAATGGATTATTGTCGGTTTTGTGTTTCTGTATTACATTTGATTTATTTGACTTTATGTAGTACTGGTATATCTATTGGTTATTATTAGATTACATTTTGTTTATCTTTTACAGTCTTTACTATTGGTAATTAGTGGTTATTTCTAATATCAATTCCTAATTTTAAAATTAAAGGTGTACCTTCAATTTCACCAGAAGGAAAGTGGTATGTTGGTACAATGTAAGTAAAACATTTTGTTCTGTTTTCTTTTTTTCATATTTGGTTCAAACGTACAAGTGAAAAACTTTCTGGGGCGATG
Source organism: Magicicada septendecula (assembly GCA_034769895.1). Classification (NCBI taxonomy): domain Eukaryota; kingdom Metazoa; phylum Arthropoda; class Insecta; order Hemiptera; family Cicadidae; genus Magicicada; species Magicicada septendecula. The sequence continues at coordinate 358,881,173 of CM068370.1, read as the reverse complement.
TAGCTCACAAACCCTACAAAGACTCAGCGTTTTCCACAACTTGTATTTAGGAAAGAACAAAAAGAAAAATCAGATTTCTGTGTTATTATCTGCACTATTCTGTTAGTTATTATGGTTTGTACCCTAAGAATATTCGTATGTTAGCCTCCGAATACTTGTTTGCAAATAATGTCGATTTTCTGGTGAACTGGGCCGGTAAAAGATTGTTTTACTGGCTTCATGCAGCGACATTCAAGGTTGTCTTTTAGAGAGGCTGAAGCAACAAGTTTTGCAATAGCATTTAGTTTTAATAAACATAACATAAAACTTTCTTCAATATTGGAATTCTGTGATAAGTCGCCTTCATTTTTACTGTCACAATATTTGGAATGTGAAGGAAACCAGGCAGCATAACGACAGTGCACTGTCCTAACAAAGTTGTCAGTGTGAAGGGAAATAAACAAGTCAGCAGGGTTACCCCTTTGGAAAAGGGTGAAACCAGTGGTATTTTCATAGATGGCAGCTGGAAACCACCACTTATCGTTATATCCACAGAGTGTTATGTAGATATCACTTTGATTATTTATGGACCAGCAGGTTGTATTGGAGTAGCACATCCATCAAGATAAATTACAGCCTCTCTTTTTTACTATTTATGAAACAGTTTATACCTCATACCCGTTACAATCTGACTTCAGCCATTAGACAAGTGTTTATATGGCCTGTTTCGGTGCAGCCGCTGAGAGCTGGATGACAATAAACCCAGGTAAAACCATGACATACCTGGGCTAGCAAAAGATGCTCTTTCAAAGGCAGCTACACCATCTAACTGACAGCAGGTTTTAGTTCAACTGGAATTTGGCCATTAAATGAAAATATATTCAGTATCGAAGAGTTTCTGTGTTCACCTGTAATTGACAGAGAGATAGGAGACAAAAGTAATTATGAAGGAAGATTAACACCAACAAAAGATTGTCAAGAGACCACAGTAGCCGGACCTCCCACGTCGGAAATAAACGAGACATCTGCTAATACCTTATCACAATTGACACCAGAATAAATTCGCCCTTATCCGAAAGCGACTGCAAAAATAAAATAGAAATGCGCCAAGAAGAAAAAGTCAAGTATTCTCACTGACTCCTATTAAAAAAGCAATTCGTATTGAAGAGGAGGCATGACAAAAGAAAGAGCGATCAAAACGGAAACTAATCATGAACGGTAAAACGAAGGCGATTTGTGGACTGTATAGAAACGGTCAATCAAACTCTCCAAGACTTAAGAAATTGTAACAAATTAGTGGGTAGCGTAACATTTGTTATTTCAGAGGATTCTCGCTAGAGATTACCGGTAACTGCAAGAGGAACCCGCGCTGATATTGTCTCAGTGTGTTTAAAGTCCTCGGCGATGTGGAATGCTATTCAGACTAAATTTGCAAAGCAATATGAGAGCCCATTTAGGAGGAGGAGGAGATGGTGATTTTTCTACAAACTTACTGCACCTCGGTGACGGTAGTGTTCCTAATGACGATAGCTTCACAGAAATTGACGAAAAACTGGGACATAGTAAATAGTACAACACTGTATTAATTGCTAAATTCTGTGCAAAACGTCAAGTGTTTACTTGATAAAAATTACAAGTGGTTATTCCCAAAGAATCGAATCTGTGAAGGAAAATAATGATACAAGTTTGGAAAAATTTTCTGGGGATAATAAAAAGTCCGAAGAATCTATTAACACCGTATTTAATATTGAAAATATAGTGTACTATCTCCAAGAATTTTTGAATTCTTTAAATCAATCTTGCATTCCGCCACAACGGTTCATTCTAAAGGTTGGCACTCCAACAATGTTGTTGAAAAATTTACATCCTCCGAACGTTTGCATAATACAAAATGCAGGTGACACGGGAATTTCTGTGTCAAGTAGGTAATAGCGTTATTATCGACTCAAAAGCCCTCTTCACACACACATTCGAATCAGTAGGCTACTGGTTGTTAGCATTACCTGGTGTAATTACCAACTTATAAATTGTAACATTCTTTACTTTAGTACACACTTGAAGGAAATTAACAGTTTCGAAATTACATCCTGTTGTGTCATTACGACATTAAGAATGTTGTTGGCGTGAATTTAATGCGACAGATTTTTTTTACCTCTGCCCATGTTCTCTCTTTCAGTCATCTCACTCACTCACTCACTCACTCTCTCTCTCTCTCGCGCGCGCGCACACGCACGCGCGCCAACTCGTACAGTTTCTTCTTTTTGTCAACAATTTCAGTGTTACACACAATCCTTCACTGTTTGTTTGTATCTGTTTGTTTAATCATTCATTGTGTTTGTACAGACTACACATTCAAACTTGAGTAATCTGTTTGTAGCAGTGTAACATTTCAACAAACACTTAAAGAGGCGCGCTTTGGGTGCAGTCGCAGAAGGACCTGCCGTGCTAACTTAATGAAAATAAAAGGAAATTAATAGTGAGGTAGTCATGTTTAATTAAAGGTAGTAGTGAGGTTTGCGCCTATTAGTGAGGTAGATGGGGAAAATTGACAGAGAAAGAGTGAGGGGGAGAAGAGAGACGGGGGAGAGAGAATTACGAATTTTTAATTATTCTCATTCATACCGAATATCATTTGTAAGAATATAGTTATGCAGTTATTGGTATACAGTAGTACCGAAGCAACATGTTTCAAGTTGACTCCCATCCGTTGGAAATTTATTCACCATTCTGATTAATAAAAATTTCTACAAGTACCAATAATATAAATAACAACCTGCAGAAGCAGAAGAGTTTATATCTTACAGAGTTGAAGAGCTGTAATGTTACATTAATTATATTTTTGCTTTTCGTATATCACAGTGAGCAGTAATCTAATTTTTTTGAAATAATACGTGAAGGCTTATATATTAAGAATTAATTTTTTTTTATAGTTTCCGTAACTTGTCTGTAAAATAATTAGGTATCCAAAAGGTAAGTTACATATTTTAATAGCAACTTATAAGTTCCTCATCCTCGGTTTTTTCCTTTCTTCAAAATGTACCACTTCTTAATTGCGAATAAATTATTTAACGTATTAATCGTTTCACCAAAGGCTGTTTGGATCCTGTTAATAAAACTCTTGAGTCTGCTGCACATAATCCTCGCTTTTGGTTCATGTTTCGTTAACTTTCTACATTACAATAAGTTTAATTATTTTCAAGTTCCTTATAAGTAGCCAACTGTAGTAAACATCATGTACTTTGACCTCTCTCTCACTCTCTCTCTCTTTCTTTCTGTTACTCTTGTTCTTCTCAATAACTGTATCTCAGGAAGTCTGAACGTAACAGGTTCTTAAGTAAACTTCATATGACTTAACGTGCAAAATCTTAAACATCATTTGGGCTTCAGTTATGTTATAATTTTGTAAGAAGGCTTTACAAAATACTTTTTACACTGCTTCTGTATACGAAACTAGGTGCAGGTATGTAATCAAATTTTTTAGTAGGCCTATTTATTCTAACACTGTTACAGTTTCTTGAAAACGCCGTATGTAAACAAACATTAAAACTTAGTAATAAGGTTTATCAAACTACTATTTTTCTTGGACGCATTAACGCAAATCAGTAATCTAGAGACCAATTTTATATTGAAAAATCGATGTCTAATAAACGGAATTTGATATGCAAAAATCCATCGGTTAAGAAAATAAAGTAAACTTGGTTAGTAACAAATAATTTTGGCAAAAATTTTTAATTTGATATAGGCTATAATTGATTCCAATTTTATTACAATCTGAGAAATGAAGCCAAATAGATTTTCATAAACGTTGGTCTAGTAACAAAAAAAGTTTCATTCTTAAGCGCACAATATTATAATTTCCCTTTCATCCTGGAAAAAAGACTGTATTAAGCTACTATCATACTTGTCTAGTCTACACTATTTAATGGGTATATTATAGGTTTCACAAAAATTGATTATCTTACACATGGTTTTAATATATCACTAAACTTTGTGAAAAGTCTGAGTGAAAAGAATTATATACACAACGGTTGATGTTAATACAGGTCTTAATTCGTTTCAAAATTTATAGATAAATAAAAAATTAAAATTATCACATATATTGTGTGGTGTATAAAATAAATTGTAATAATCCTTTCTAATATGATTACTTAAGCCATAATATCCGAAGTTGGACAGTTCCTTTATTCTTCTGTAGCCTCCTACATTCTTGCGTATCTGCTGTCATATTCGCGTCTCACAGTCATAGTAGACAGTAGGCTATAATATTATACCTTTTTTTTCGTTGTCTGAGACTTGTCTCAGAGGATAAGACTCAGGCTGATCTGGGGCAAGCACCCTTCCGCCGATTGGAGATTTAGAGGAGTCGCACGCCAGCGCAGCGCGGACCGGTGGCCAAGTAGGTGGAGGCATTCAGGATAGAGTGTAGTGTATGGATGTGTATTTGTGTGTTTGCGTAGTGTGCAGAGCCAAATGGGTGATGGTAGAGCCATAATAAAAGTATAAGTCAAACGACAGCCAAGACGAAGTCGAGTAACGCAGGACGCCAAAGCTGGAGGGAGGTGTCAGAGAGGCGTCAAGGTAAGGCGGGGAGGCACAAAGGAGAGGGATAAAGACCGGATAGGTAGATAGGAAAATTTAAGATGTTAAGTTATCAATAAGGAAGCCAGGTGTAGTAAGTATGACGAAGAGACTTAATTATTTCTATTTCTCCGTTGACGGGGGTTTCTGGGAGGAGGTCCATCGGGAATGGTGAGGAGACGGTTTATGACAAAGGAAGGTCTGCGGTAGTTACAGGTAGTATTAATATTATACAATACCTCCTTCACATTTAAGTTGAGGAATTCCAATCAGCCTTCCGTTGCGTTACTTCTCTCTTGAGCCCTTGATATAATTCGTTGCCTGCTCTTTATTGCAGCTGTAATATCTCCTTAGTTTTATAATTCGTAACGTTAAATATTCTTCCTCACCCTGGAATTTTCCATTCTCTTTTACTAATTTCTTTTCACTTCATAAGACTTTTCTATACAAAAGCAAGTATATAAAAAAGTTATAAGGTCGGGGATTAGCAACCAAACGGCATTGTTTAAAAACATTTATCTACAAGTTTCTTTTCTATAGTTCATCGTACACACCCTTGCGAGATAAAAATAACTACACGGTAGTTTCTTTCGCAATTTTTCGCATTATTTTGAGACAATCGACTGGTGATTTAGAGATAAATACTTAATATTAATGGGGTCTCATAAATTTTATATTATATCTGTTTTCTATCCTACTGATAGAATTAGAAAAACGGTAGCTATCTCTCTTTTCCTTTTAAAAGCACAATACATATTAATTTACCAAGTAGCAGTTTCCTTCTTCATTTAAAATTTCTATCAAATCTACTGTATATTGGACAAAACAGAAGGGGAAACATACGTGCTTACAAGGTAGTGTAAACATCCTGTAATGCTGTCAAATCAAAATACAAAGGAAGGGGAAGTGAATACTGTAATGAGTAGCCCCTACATTCATATTTATGCAGGTGTAGGTGATGATTAAGGCCCGGATTTTTATGTAATTACATATTTGAATGCTGAGTGCACATTTACACGGAAAAGCCAGATATCGGCGAATCATACCAATAGGTGTCTTATCCGCGAGTTTAATTTTACATATTTTTACATATTTTGTTCATATTACATATTTCACTCCATCTTACATATTTCTACATATTTTACTATACTTTACTTCAATTTGAAAATTGAAATGGCAAAAAATAGTTAGGCCTATAACAACATTACTCAGATGCGCAAATGTGCAATTAATCAGAATCAGGTCCAATTAAATTTATTACAAGAAAAGGCAAAATATTGCATCTGTTGCAATTGCACACATAGATTCTACTTTCAAGAAGTAAAATTTTTTACGAGCTCAAGCGACAAGTAAGGCATTTTGCACGGGATGTTAGATGAGAATGGTATGCGCGGCCCCACTCATTTACGTTTTGTTCGCACGTTCAGCGGGTTCGGTGGGGAAAGAACGTGCTGTCCGTGGTAAATAAATACTCTTCGCAGATCTTGCAATTCTCGCAACGGATTCCATCTACCTAAACAAACAAATATCTATATAACTCTATGCTATTGTAGGGCACAATGTGATTTTTGACGCCAGTATTATCGACGCTCTCGGAGTGTAAGCCTACACGTAAATAACAATCTGGCGTGCAGTGTGGTGTGTTGAAGTTATTGTCAAGTCAGTGTTTTGTCTTTCGCCTACACTTCTGCGCTTGCTTGTTTCTTGCCTTGGCGGATTCTCGTTGTTGGACAAAAGACGTCTTAAATAATATATTGTGCGGTATTGTTCAACGCAAGTTCTTAAGAGTTTTAAATACAAATATCCTTGTTTTATCATGGCACCGATCGCATCATCTTTGTCATCTAAGTTAAAATCATGGGTACAGATTGACAGTGCTTTTACAACTGACGATAAAGCTGTATTTTGCCAAGTTTGTTATGGCCAAATGGTGTTAAAGAAGAGAAGGTACTGCTGTTGTATACAGATGCAGCAGCGTACATGTTAAAAGCAGGTAATTCTCTAAATGTGTTTTACCCCAACCTACTACATGTTACATGCCTGGCTCATGGATTGCATCGAGTAGCTGAAACTGTCAGAGACCTTTTCCCCGAAGTAAATTCATTAATATCAGCAACAAAAAAGGTGTTCTTGAAAGCTCCTTACCGTATCCAGTGCTACAAACAAAGACTACCTGACACACCTCTGCCTCCAGAACCCGTAATTACAAGAGGGGGAACCTGGATCGAAGCCGTAAATTTCTACAGTGACAACTTTGAAGCTGTGAAGTATGTGGTGGAAACATTATCTCCCGATTCTGCAGTGTCAGCGAGCGAATCCTTGTCTGCATTCAACAACTCTAAGGTGATATGTTCAGTTTCGTACATCAAAACACATTTCAGTTGTATCAAGAAACTGGAGACTGCAGGTCTGACTCTCCAAGAGGCCATAGGAATAGTTGAAGAAGCAGTTAACAAGTTAAATGCTGTGCAGGGTGAAGTCGGTGACAAAGTTTCTACTAAATTAAATGCTGTGCTGAATAGAAACCCTGGTTACTCAACTTTACATACCATTTATCGCATATGTAACGGCGAAACTGTAGAATCGATTGAGAATATTCTTCCAAGTACGATTCCTCTATATAAACATGCGCCGGTGACGACATGTGATGTCGAGAGATCCTTTTCTATATATAAAAACATACTCTCAGACCGAAGACAGTCCATGTCAACAGACAATATAGAAAAGTATTTAATAATTAATTGTGCAACTAAACAGTGGAAAAAAAACTTACATGGACACTTTATTCTTATGCAGAGTTATAGTAGAGTTTTATATATATATATATATATATATACAATATAGATTTTCAAGTCAAAAATCTACCTTTAATTTTATAGTAATTTCAACTCTCCTAGTAAAATACTTTGTTAAATAGTTAATAATTCTCAATTTTTTACTTTATACTCATGTCCTATACTACAGAAATCCATAGGTAAAATACTTTGTTGTTGTTAATTTTATAATATCAAGGTTTCTTTTTTAATACTGTTTTCTAAAATATGTTTTTAAATTTTCTAAAGTACAATAAACAATTGAAAAGTAATTCATTTCTTATGCATGCTGTCTTATTGTAAACTCTTCAACAAAGAGTTGAACTTTCAGATACTGTGTATTCTGAGGGTTAACTTATTTTCTGTAACAGAAGTGGTAATCTAACTGGTGATTAGTGTCAGCCCCGAACTTGATTAGTATTTTATGGATTACATTGACTTTGCTCAAAATATATTTGCATGTTTTGAAAGTGATTTTAAAAAGTTTAAAATGAAGCACCTATTATTTTCAAAACCTTTCAAAGAGGGCACTGTTATGTTCTCGTAAAATGTAAATTATATTGTTGATGTGAAAGTATTTTAATACTACATATTTCTTAAATATTACATATTTAGCTACATATTTTCCTTATTTTTCCTACATATTTATGTACATAAAGGGAGACTGTGCGCTGCGCCGTACGCTAGACAGAGAGGGTATAATAGCAACTATCTCGCTCTACTTTCGTCAGTGAAACACGCGGCTGATGAGTAAATTTTAGTCGATTCATTTTTGCAGTTCAACCTGCGATAACTTCAAAACCAATAAATATACAGCAATTCTGAAAACTGCATTGTGTTCAGTAATTAAATCTCTATAAGTAGCCAAAATCTCAATTAATATAATTAACAATTACAGAATTGCAAAAATTAGTTTGGAGATACGTCCGGATATGGAAGGTTCCGGATATCACAGGTCCGTATGTGACAGGTTGTACTGTATTTACCTTATAACAATTCCCCCTAAATAAAAGGGAAATCCCCAAATTCATATTTCGAAGCCACCTGTTGTAGATAAAACGGTATTTATCTTGGATACATACGTTTAATCTCATACAAACGTTTTTATGTGTGTTCCCATCAGCACCGACACACCTGTACAGGCTTCTCCATATTTTTCTACACCTGTCCAAATATGACTATACTGATTACAATAGTAATTTCTTCTACGGTTTGTTTATGACCATAAGATATGTCTTTATAGTTCCTTTTAAATACCATTATTTTCTGCTCATTCGTACAAAACTTTTAATTGTTGAATGTGCCAATTCTGATAATCTTTGCCAAACCCAAATTTTAATGTTATACGGCGTCACCTTATTATGTAGCAAACAAAATTAGAACAAATCACTGTTATTTTAGCAGTAGCTTTTTTAAGGAGCCCAGAGTAGGCCTATACCTACCCGACACGCACACATTTGAAGGATCAGTATTTTGTCTTGGAGTTCACTCTCCCAGCTGAGATACCCATGTTTTTAGGGACCAGGAACTCGCATTTGAACTTCTATCATCAGCTACATAATGTAAATCCTAGATAAATGTACAAGCCTATGCTCTAAAAGCCTAAGCTATGATACCCACAATCATCTACGTTTTACTAAAATAATGGTTGCAAGTTAAATTTTTTGATTCATGTTGATGCTTTTGTCTCGAAGAAACCAGGTAAATTAATCTGCTTTTCGTATCCGGCCGACGATGGTGTGCTCCCACTTACGAACAGTGGCACTTGCAACTCGTTTCACTTGCGAACACTCAAGTAGATAAGACACGTAATTAATTTTTGATACGTGAGAGTACCTCCCACTTGCGAACACACAAACAACGATGTATGTACATCCACCCTGTATTGTGTTTGTGTTTTTATAATTCGTTAAATGTATTTTTTGTTACCAACTACGTTTACCAAGTTACAATTTTTATAAAACTCACACACACACACACACACACTTGCATAGCCGCTCCCTCTCTCTCTCTCTCTCTCTCTCTCTCTCTCTCTCTCTCTCTCTCTCTCTCTCTCTCTCTCTCTCTCTCTCTCTAAATTAAAAAGGAAGGTTATTTTTTATTTATTTTTATTAGTCAATTTGTAGAACGGACGACGTGATCTTGAGAAACATCCCAACTTCAGAATCTTTTTCATATCTTTTAGTTTATCCAATTCAGTATACTTTTTCGTCCTTTTCATAGCTTAAAAATTTCACTCCATCGTTACATCGTGTTCTGAATACATTTCTCTGCCTCAGATTATAAACATTTGATAATGTTTTTTATTCTTGGATGTGGTCTTCCAACGTGGCTGTTTAGTTTCTGATGCGTGCTTGTACGGTATTATTCATTGTATGACGTCGGAAGTAGCAGTTCCGTAACTCCTGTGGCACTAATCATTGTCTAGCTATTGTTCTACGAAACAATTAAAGAATTAATCGAGTTTCTCTTCCTCTGGAACTTGACCATGGATATACTACCAGCCACATTCTACATCTTTTCGAAGGAAAGCAAGTGTAGCACACATTAGGATTTTTGTGCTCCCTAAGTCATTTGAATGTGTATACTCGTGCAAAGTCACTACTGCAGCTTTTGAATTTTCCATTCATGAAAAATTACTTTTAATCTTTCAAACTCTCTTTTCTATTGATTTAACCAAAAATCGGGAGCTTAGCTTGCACAACGTCTTCGCCCGGACGGAAACTACTCTCGTCAATTTTCAAACCGGGACAATTGACAAACTGGCAGGGACCCCGGGATCAGGTCGTCAAACCGGGACAATCCCGGTCAAACCGGGACGTATGGTAAGCCTATTTATACATGTATTTATCGGTTTTCAATATTGATGTGAGCATTGTACTGTAGAATTAGGAAGCGATTGTATTGAACGAATCACGATTATCAAATGATATACGGTATTCCTTTTAGTTCAACAATTCCGTCATCTCGTCTCCGGTACTTTGGAAAACCATTGTTATTTTCAATAGTTTAACGTAAAATGTTGCTCGGTTATTATGTGTACATATTCCATCAATCATGCAAGGAACATTAGGATTACGAGCTCTACAAGATCCATGTATCATTCGAGATAACAATTTTATGAATCCTTGGAAAAGTGATCGGCACAAAACTTAGGATAAGCAAGAGGTAGTGTATTAACTTTTTAAATTGTATATTATTATTATTTTTATTATGTTTTTACTATAAAATATTCATATTATTTTAATATGATTTTCTGGAACACGTTTGGTGGAAACGTAAAACCGGCCAGCTGATAAATAAGAGTTTGCTAGTTCAGACGTAGATGTGTATATATGTGTCAGCCAAAACAGTGTTTTGTAAACGTACACGTCTGTCATTACAACATTAAGAATGTTAATTGACCTTGAGTAGGTACTCATGTTGACGGGAATGAGAAATCTTGTGGTGTTAGCGCTGAATAGACACAACACAGGGGGGGCCATTCCGGCTTCCCGCGCTAACCTAGCGATCAGCTGTTTTTGCCGCGTGACGTCCGACTGGTGGAAGAAATACGCGCGAGTCTTGATTTACCATGCAATCTTACCTGAGACAATGCCCTACTTAGCATCTCTCTGCTGTTTACACGAAATATTAACAATAATTGTAATGAGCTATTCATATAGAAAAAGGATTAAACAACAAGATTAAATGGTTTGCGGCAAAAAATAATGGTAAAATCTATTTCTACATTTAATAGAAAAGTAAGCAAGTCTGTCCACATATAACATTGACAAAATGGCACAAGATGTAAAATTAAGTCGGAATTTTTTATTATTCGTTAATTTTATATTAATAGAATTATTTCGATTGTTATTAATTTACTTAGAAACCTCAGATGATACTGATATTTTTCAGTGAAACGTGCGTCAGGTGTTAAAAAGAATATACGAAATTATACTACTTGCAGAAGAAACAAATTGAAAACATCACAAATTTTATATATATATATAATATGCCTGCGTAGGTGGGTGCGCGTACGTGCACACGCGTGCGCGCATGAGTGCGTGTATAAACATTTCTATGTAGTATAATATATTTGAAACAAGCTTCCAATTATTATAATTATAATCAATATCATAATCATTTTCTTTATCTACATTTTCTACATTCTACATTATCTACATTGAAATGTATTGACATTTAAAAGATACATTAAATATACTGTATTGAAAAGGACACTGTGCGCTGCGCCGTACGCTAGACAGAAAGGGTATAATAGCAACTATCTCGCTCTACTTTCGTCAGTGAAACACGCGGCAGATGAGTAAATTTTAGTCGATCCATTTTTGCAGTTCAACCTGCGATAACTTCAAAACCAATAAATATACAGCAATTCTGAAAACTGCATTGTGTTCAGTAATTAAATATCTATAAGTAGCCAAAATCTCCATTAATATAATTAACAATTACAGAAGATACACAGAAGAAGAACGTGTTTTTTTAGACGTTTCTATTGGTTTACTACTAATGTACAATGAAGATATACTTATTATATCTTTATTTAGTATATTTATTTATTTACGTGTCAAGAAAAGAACGTGTGAATAAAGTGATCACAACATTTTATACCTTATATGTTTTCTGTCATTGAATGATTAACCCACTTTTTAATAACAGCGTTGAAAAATAGTTGATTACGTCTTTCAAAATTTATTTTTACTACGGTACTGAAATTAAAAATAACTAAGATCGTATACAGGAATTAAACGTAGGCGACTGGAATACACAGCCGAGACACAGCAGCTGCAGGAATTGCTTACGTTCAGTAGACTTGGCAACGTTGTGACCTTCGTGACTTTATATACATTTTGTGGCAACACTGTGCATATTTTTCATCAGTAAAAGCTAAACCGATATCCGTGATAAAATAGTAATGCATTTTTTTAAACGTGTGAGTGGTTTGTAACGATAAAGTTAACAGGGTAATTATTATTCAACTTTTTTCAACAAACTATCTTGAAACGGATATATATTTTTACGGTTTTTTATGCTGATTACGAATATGTAAGAATAAAATGTCTAAGCTTACTCGTAACTTTTATATATGGGGTCTCAAAAAGATGAACTTCTCTGGTCAGAACTTGCATGTTTAGCTAATGATGGATAAACGTGATTATATATATATATATATATATAAGGTGGCAAAACCTAACTTTACAGATGAGCCAAATCCTCAAATCTTATATATCAAGATGCCGGTTCAGAGTAAAGTATGGTAATGATTATTATGAGATAAAATGTATTTTAGGTGGGACACCACAAAGGAGTGTTCTTGAGCCAATTCTATATTTGTTGAACTCGGGAGACATACCAAAATGTGATGGGTTGGCAATAACTGCATTTGCTGATGACACTCAACTATTAGTTATCGGTAAGAATGTAGAAACAGCAATAAAGTGTCTACAGATAGCAGTTAAAAATAGCGTATTTAACTGATTATATGAATTCTACTTTGTAAAATTATCCAGCAGGAAAATAAAGCGCTTACCTATTTTAGTCAATCATCAAAGTCGGCCAAATTTTTGCGCATAGCTTAGATGGGAAAAATAAGTCAACAAAAATGTGAAGAGTTCGGAATACAAGAAAACGTGGTGGCTACTTGGAAAAAAATTCTAAAGTTACACTCCAGAAATCAAACTTTTTAAAATAAACTGCATTGGAATATTGTTGATGCATGTGGTATGCCTCTGTAAGGAACGATGCCATCCATCGACGCCTAAAAATACCTATGGTTACTGATGGGATCAAACCGTTTGCAAGTAAGTGTAAGCGATGGCTTCATAAACATCAGAATAATAAAGCTAACAGATTTTGGAAAATTAAAACAAATTATGTAATTAAAATTTGGTCGACAAACATGAATGAAGACGACGGAAATGCGTATGGTGAAGAAAAGGGTACGAATTTTGTGTCTCACTCTTTAGCTTAAGTGGCTGTCGTGGAATGATGAGACCAATATCACACTGAAAAATATTCTTCAGCTTCGGCCTTTACACGGCCGATGATTTAAATAAAAATTAAGTAGAGTAACAGAATTTTTTCAAGATATCGTATCTTAAATAGAGGTTACAATAACGTATGCAGAGGTAACAATAGGCCTACATAGTAAAAAACATCGTTTAATGTGTGTGCCCGTATATGTACACGTAAATATAGTGTACCTTCGTATTTATGCCAAACATAAGCCATGTAAATTGATAAACTAAACAAACAGATAAACAAAATATTTCAAACGTTTTACAAAATTGGGTTATCGCAATCGTACTCTAAAGCCTAGAGACTTAAGTCATCTAACAAAACTTAATTCCACTTCAAAGACAAGCCAGGCAAGGATAACGTATATCTTATTAAACAGCTCGGTCGTTATTCATTCTTCATTACTTTGCAAACTGACATTCAAAAACAATATTTTAATTTTTTTTGTGAAATCCGTGCAACGGTAAGACCGGTTAATGACATTTCAAATTATACATCTAAAGTCATCTCAAGATGCCCTCGTTTCGTGTTAGTAAAGCCTGTTTAATAAATGCCTTTGATAAGTGGTAGTCTCTGTCGTACGTGTGTTTACTTTTGTTTACCGAATGTTCGCTAACGTCATTATTAGAAAGTAAACAGAGGGAGAGATGGTGGGAGAGGAGGTAGTCCAAAGTGACCGAGAATCTGAGAAATTGTATATGGTATGATTATACCAATTTTTGCAAGTTTTAATGGGATGTTGCTTTAATTTCAAACGAAGAAGAAAACCTTGTAGAGAGGGAATGCCCTAACAAAAGAAAGAAAGAAAAAAGGCAAGAGAAGCAAAAGCGGGAGAGTGACAGTGAGAGATGTAGACAAATTATCCGGCTATTGTGTGATACAGCTAGCATACGTACTCTCTCAGATATACTGATGCAAAATAACGTCTTTTGCTATGTCGGCTGTTTGAAGTTTACGCCTGTTTGCTATTCCGGTTTATACTAATTAAACGTTACCTTCGCAAATGTAACGTAAGATCTTTTATGATACTCTGCATTCTTCCGATTTGCGGTTTATATCTGAAAATATATTCCATAATAAAGCTCTGTTAAAATTTGAAAAACACGAGATAGTAAACATTGACTAAAATTGTACCAATGATCATTAATATCTATTTTCAAATTATTACACAAATATCCCAACAATGTGAACATATTTCAATACCTTCGTAAAAATGTAATATATTTCAGAATCTTTATAAACGTCTTCCGTATATGTCCTATTGTATTTTGATGCGATTCGAAATTTTATAATGTGTTACTGGTTTTTATGATGAAAAAGTATCACTGGCCCTAATTAGTCATAAGACCATTCAAAAGTTTAGAATACTGAATTCACTAACGACAAAGTGATTATGATACAAATTAATATTGTTATATGTACAAACACTAGTGTCAGGTAAAAAATTCCAGCTCTGATTAGGAAAACATCACTTTATAAATTAACTTGTATTTATATTCCAACATAATCTGTATTGAACTTGATACTATTCCCACGATTTTCAATCAATACCGTTTATTCCAGACTGATCAGCTCAGCCCATTTGTTGTGCTCCTCAAAATCGCCATTTTAGCCGTTAACAGCATTTTTGAATTCAGTTTTTCCCGGAGATCTTTTTCCCCGTATCTATTTTTTGAGTTTGGGAAAAAGTTGAAGTTACTTGAGACTAAATCTGCCGAGTATGGTGGATGAGGAAGGAATTTGAACTTTAATTATTTTATTTTAGCTATCGCAACAATTGATAACCAGGTAAATCAGTCTTGATAAGGTGCAACAATCAGTCGGTGCACTGATTTGGGGAAACAGCAATTTCATTTATTTTAAATATGCCTGTTTTGTTGATTCCTTCACTTGAACGCTGCATTTGACAATAAGCATATCTTTTTTCAAGGTGCTCGATGATGTTTGGTAACTCGCGTACCAAAACAGCGTCGCCAGAACGTTACCAGCATACGGAAATTTTTATTGCTTCTTTCGAGTTATATAACAATAATATATTTTCAATTAAAATACAAAATATTTTATGCATTCCAACGATAAGCGGTTTTAGGCTAGGATCTCAAGTCGTAGAGACAGCAACTGAATTAAAAGACATGTGTTTTGGTACCACCCTTGTAGTTTTCCTGTCAGTCACGCTTCAAGGTAAACCACATCTCATATAGGTAAACAACTTTTATTCCATTGCAAATAGTTTTAAAAATTATTGTTCTAATGATCTAGTTTAGTTACGGTGAAATTAACTGAATTGATTTATTTATTATTTTTAACAGCGCCTTTCATCATACTACTACGTTGAGGAGATTACGCGTGACCATTGTACGTACTGCAGTCACACGCCTAAATGGATAGGCAATCTTATTGCATGTACGTAATTGTGTCAAGGTCAGGCATTCATATAGAGCTTCTGGGGACTATCCGAGCGTTTGTAAGTATGGAAGTCTTCTCCAAGCGTTGGCCGCAAAGTGGACGAATTTTCTCTAACCTCATTAGGGTATGAAAAGTAACCAGCGGCCGGCCATGTTCAGTGTTTGGAGCAGCGGCAAGAAAGTGCGGTTTGGAGTAATTGTTATAGTGACTTTAGTGACTTGCGGTTATAGTGTAATTTTGTAACTTACTGTGTTAACAGTAATAAGGTGACATGTATTTTTGTGTGTTGGAGAAATTTTAACATAACGAATGGAAAAGAATTGCTTTTTTATTTTTAATTGTAACTAAAGTTGTAATTAGTGACTTCATCTGGTAGCAGTAATTCTCTTTCCATAATACAACACGACGACCCTTACTACCAGCCTAACATTGGTATCTGAATTGTGACAGATGCTTTAACACTGGAAGAAGAGGATACTTCGTAGAAGAGTAGTGCCCGTGGTAATTGATATACAATTATGGATACTAGTCGGATGATGGAAATTTTCCAAGCGCAGCTACTGCAGACGGTGGAACGACGCCGTCGGGAAGCACAAGAACGACAAGGCGAGACAGAAAAACTACACGATGAGAAACGCAGGTGTGAAAGGGAAGAGGCCAGAAGCGCTTTAAAAAGTTCGTTCGCTTAAGTCTCAAGAATTGCCGGACGAGAAACTTAGAATGACAGGAAGCTAGGAACAAAAGTTTGAAACAGGAGTCATCAAAGCAGTTGCATGAGCGTACCACTGCAGAGCTGGTTTTATTATGAGCTGTGCTGAATACACAAATAACTCGAAAATTGGATGTACAAGACCTAATAATATAAAAAATATTTTATTAAAACGAAACACTGTCAAACGTAATATCTGAAGTTGAAGAAGCTATGACAACATAAACATCTGCAGTAGAAGAGTCAATTGGCAATATTAGAAACAAATATTCGAACAGAAGTCGAAGCATTTAAGAAAATATAACCACCCTTTTCGAACCAAGGTATTGAAGTGACAGAACCAAGAGTTAAGACAGAAAAAATAATAATGAAGTAAACGGTTCTGCCTACAGAAAGGCTAATTCACGTCAGCGCACTAAAAATTGATAGAAGCATTTACTGGGCAATATATCTTTGCCAGATTGAAGCAGTGCACGCACAAATATTGGACAGAGAAAGAGAAAGATATTTCACTTTCTCGCTTTTAAAGGACCCGCCGCAGAGCTGCTACAAAAAGTGCCTCTAAATAGACAGAATACCTACGCCAAATAAATGAAAGTTTTACATTTACGGGGTGGTAATAAACATTTCCGCGACGTGTACTACGTTGAGATTAAAGCGAGGCTACAGCGTTTTAGTGAAAGCCTCCTAGGAGTTTGGGAGTTTAAAGCAAATGTCGATCGATTGACGACATTGGCTTCTTGTTAATTATCAGAAGGCTTTTGGGCGTGGATTGCTCTCTTTACGTTTGCTGTTGGTGTCAGAGATAGCGAGCTTCTTCATGACTTACTAATGGCAACACAACAATGTATTTCTGGAGCTCTTGTTCAGGCCTCGAATTTGAAGCTACAAAGTCAGCGTCCAGCAACATTAACGAGCTTACGTCATCAAATGTAGTCAGAAGACTCTAGTAGCGCATAGTCGTTACAGTGGAGGCTGAAAAGAAATGCCACGAGACAAAACATTTAATGGATCAAGAGCGCCACAACGTTTTGAACGATGGGAAGGAGACAAAAGACCGAAGTGTTAAAAATATGTGAAAGTCGAACAAATTTAAAGGAGAATAAAATGCAAAGAGAATAGCGTGAACGTACAAATTGGACAAATAAAACTCGGAAGGGCACACAATTTTCACACTTTACAAGAGCATTGGAAAATTGATTATTAATGGATTTGTTGAAATCAAGATTTAGAATTGACGTGGGCGTACAGTGTCTATAGTGCACCTCGATTTTGTTACCCATCGCCAGTCTCAAGTTAATTTTTTATTATTTGTCAGCCCCGAAAAAGTGTTAGGAAAAGTGGATCTACGTGTGCGCTGCGCCAGGATGCCTTGAGTTTAGACACCAAATGCTCGTTGCAGACATTGTTGATGAAGTGATTCTTGGCACGGGCGTTACGAGTCTAAAGGAATTTTTCTTGACTTTGAGAGAGAATTTCCTGAGGATTTGCTAAGAAATCGTATAAATTTCCATGGCTGAAATGATAGGATCAACTAATCCAGTGACGGTAGCCAAAGAATGTATCAAAAGGTGCAGAGAAGAGGAGTCCTTGGTGATGAGGGAGAATGCAGAAACGGAAGAAGAGCTAGTAGACGAAGTACCAATTTGTATGACGACAGAGGAGACATGGTGATAGATGGAAAACCAACTATGGTTTTCAAGGAATGGTTCTTGCTTTTTTCCGAGTCAAAAGAAGAGCTCGGAGAAGAAGCCGATGGAGAGAAATAGTTGCAAATAAACAAGATGTAGGAGCGAGAAGAAAGGACTTACTAAAGATTCGAAAATGCGATGACGCTTACTACAGAATCAGAATGCAACCTACGCAAGACGTTGGAAGCTGACTCAGAAATCGAAATAGAATCAAAGAAGAGATGTTTACGACTGATAGAGAAAGTGCTTTTAAGAGGAAACGGAACTTTAAGATTCAAACGTAAAACAACGAACAAAATAGGATCTACCAGTTCGGGAATAACAGGCTTAAGGAGGGGGCAAAGCTACGTTAAGATGAAAGACAACTACATGGTTTTGATACTCGTTGAGTACGCAATGTGTGAGGTGAATCTAGACACGCCTTTCAGACATTTCTCAATTATTCTGCCGCATTCGGCCATCACGATGTGCTCAAATTCGGACATTGCCATAGTTTCTAGTAAGATCCGGAGCCTATAACTATGCAAATTTATTCTCGGTACGTCGGCCCAAAAATGAAAGGTTATTCTTGAACCTGAGTGGGGTATAAATAGGAGCTCCAGAAGCCGGCCAAGCGGCCGCCGGTGATTATACAGTGGGGTTCGGAGTGATTGTTATTGTAATTAGCGGTTTTAGTCTTTCTTATTGCGTAACTGTAATAAGGTGACGTTTATTGCTATGTGTCGGAAAAGTTTTATGTGTAAAATAGTTAAGGAATGTCTTTACATGTTTCTAAATGTTGTTGGTTCTTAACGTGTTTTTTCTAATTAAAGTCGTTTTTAGTGACTTTACTTAGTGTCAGTTATTCTGTTTCCACTGCGTAACACAACGATCCGCGTGACTATCATAATAGTATTAGTTAGTTCGTATGAAGGAGTTAATGTCTTCTAATATAATGTCCCATTATTGTCCTTTTCTTGTCATATATTCTAATTATTTCTGTTTCTTTTTTAATCGTAAATAACGCACAATAGTTATTAAACTTAAACACATAAACTTAAAATACACAAACCACACCCACAGCTTTTGTTGTAAATAATATAATGAATAACGTAGAATCCAACTCGTGGATATTTAAAACAAATAGAGATCCATGTCACAACCTATTGCGTAACTTTGGCTTCTATGACATAAGGCATGATGTAAATCTTTAACGTAACTCTGACTAATTTTGTCGTAGAAAATATAGTGGCTCCTAAAAGATCCCTTCTGTACGCTACAGACATTGATTTAGTAAAGGAATACCTAGTCTTTACCGTTAGTGTTTTTCTCAACACACTAACTACCTGGGAGTGCATCCCAACTATTTCATACACCACTGTGTTATACGTTTTGACACAAGTTAATTTTGACCAAACACTTCAAATAATCTAAAGAGAGCTTAGTGATAAGGCATTAAAACAATAGGCTTCATTGGAAGTGTGTTTACTGAAATTGTTTGAAATTTCTAATAAATATAGTAAGAGATAATTTATTTTACGAGAGTAGAGTCAGAAACCAGTAATTATATTTTCTATACGTTCACACTATCATATATTAAACAATGATTTTTCTGGAATGCAAGAAGTCTATATTCATTGCTAACAATATAGATTAACAGTCGCCAAAGAATTAATTTTGTTAAACACATCAATTAAAAACAAATAAACACTTAAACTTCGTTGCACGAATTTCAATACACAACTACTAGATTTATCGCTCTCAGACTCTTGATAACATCTGCGGTCTGTGTAAAGTTGCAGCTGGTGCAGTTATGAAACTTCACTCCATTTTTCTTGGTGTTCAACGGTTTTCAGTAACGTCCAAATAAACATCATAGATACCACAAAGGGTCATGAATAAACGTCATAAGGCGTCAATAAAACTATGTAACTAGTTGTTTTACCGTTATTACACGTCATAATTTCAGTTGCCTGATAAAGGTTTTGTGAACTATTTTCAACATTGGTTGTCAAGTAATGTTAGCACTGTTCTTTCAAAATTGCAATATGTAATTTAGTAGTAACATCCAAAAGATAACCTGACGACAGCAAGAAGAATCACATCTAATTCGCATGATTCACCTGACGTAATAACACACATATGGTTAAACGTGACTCTAAGCTGCTGCATGCAGCAAAATCCAAATATATGGAAGGATATTTGGCCCCGTTTGTCTGATTTTGAGTGCAAACGAACTTGCGTATCTGTGTGTGTGTGTGAGTGTGAAGTAAAGAAAAGAGAGGACAAGAGTGAGAGTGTAGGGGAGAGAGGGAGTGAGAGAGCGAGTGTGTGTGAGAGGGGAGTGAGTGTGTGAGAGGGCCTAGTATATATTACCCAGTATACATTAGTTAAGTACAATAGCACAAAGGGTGTATATACGCAGATGATTAATGTTGAACAAATGAGGTCTGAATACCTGAATACCGCCCATTGGTATATGTAATGTAACAGTGTGTACAGTATTATAATCCATTCACCGTAATCTATATGAGTTGGTTGTACTCCATTGTTACAACTTTATCAGTTATTATAAACAAATAATTTGTAAATTTTTTTTCTGTTCGTAATATATAAAGCATTGAATGGCTAAATAAATTAATAGTCAATCCTATTAACACTAAATATCTCTCCATATTTAGGTTTGAAGTTTCAAGAAGGTGTCCACCCTTAGATCTTTTTCTTCAGTTAGACGTGTTCTCTGCATATAAGATAGTCCTTTAAAAGTAATGGAAGTATTATTTTGCAGGTACCAGTACAGATTTGTAACGGTTAGGATTTAAGTAATATAATAATATCGACTGACCAAAGCCAATGTTCAAACAAATAACCAGAGTCCCCAGAGCCTTATGCAAAGTCGCTATGCATAAGGCAATCGTTATCCCGTTATTTAAACAGCCTGATTCCCTTTAGTAGTAAAGGATTTGCCAAATCCGTATAGGTAAACCCGCGGAACACAGAATGGAATATGATAGGATGACGTACAATTCTCTTCAAGCTGCAAATATTTTTTCTTAACAGTCTGCCATCAAAATTATTTGGAAAATGCATGATCTATGCAGCCCAGAGCATGTACAAAAGTACAATATCTTTTAACACTATCATACTTGATCAGAAGTTTAGAATGTTAGTATAGTGGCTGCGATACTTGCTTATTATATACGTGTCTGTAACGTGGCACAAGTAGTACAACTTTTTAAAGAAGTTTACATTTTCGTCGGCAGCATGCAAACGCTACGGACGCATAAAGTCTTATATAGTACATATTGTTACGACGGTCTAACTGATCGTCGTATGATACAGTGGAAAACAAATACAAGACACCAATTAAGTAACTAATCACCAGTTTAATTATCACAATTAAACAGTTTGTAATCAAAAAGGTAGTCTCTTACAACAAATCAAATAAAATTGTTCATGCCGAATATAAAATATCAACTAACAGAGTACCGCACAATTATAAAACACATAACACTTCGCCACAATACTTTGAACCGAATTAGAATAAATCACCACTTAAACGCACTGTGTAATCGCCCGACAATAACTGAAGTCTTGTATTTATACCCATAAATATTCCAGCATTCCATAATACGTGTCTACTAGAAAACGTTAGAATGTAATTGACAGCGGCCTTGAACACAGCGCGCGCGGACCGGTATGGTCTGGAAAAGTCTCATTGCGGACGCGTGGCAAGTGTCACGTAATTGTCCTTCACCGCAAAGTAGCAGCAATATGTACGCACACACACATTACAGCCGGGTTCCGCTGGAATAGCCGAGAAACACGTTGTATATCCTGTAATTTCGTAATAATATCATACGTGCCAAAGTTTCGTGGAATCTACACCGATATTTGTCAATAAATCTACCTGTACAATCTGCTAGCAACAATAATCTCCAAATAAACGTTATTTTCTTTAATATAAAACCCTACATCAATTCGAAATGAGGGTAACAGTACATAGTACGCAAAACAGCGTAGCTATTTTACGCTATTTTACGACATATTTTCTAGTACCTGTTAATTTTGTTTGTCTCTCTGTAACAAGAGATTATAAAAATATTGAGAACAGGTTTCTTCGATTACAAAATGCTAATTTCTAGATAAAAAAAATTTGATTAAATTTTATCAGTGCATAGGCCAGTTTTACATTCTATATATAACTTTATCGCGGATAACCAACCGCTATTAACGCAGTAATTTCGTGTTCTGGAAGTACCAACATTGTTGGAACTAGTTATCAGAACTTCATTATGTATGGGATCTTCAAATAGGATACGACTTAAAATTTTCCTGCTCATTTAGAGTATCATTTCCGTACACCTCGTGTCATCTAAAGTTGAAAAACTACATTACGTAGTATATAATACACGGACAGGTCATGTGGAAGAAAATTGACGACTATCTTTTTCCTGTTAACGTACTTCATATTTTAAACATTTAAAGGACGCTACCGCTCTATATTATTATATCGCTTCATTATGAATGAATAGTCTTTTTTGTACTGTACAATTGCCCAAAAATGCCATTGTATTGAATATTTTATGTTGAGAATTACAGTAAATTACACGCTTACGATGATGTCTGTGGATACTTAGTTGCAGTTTATTTACACTAACTTGATACAATATACTTTGGCCATCCGCAAAGTATTTTAAACGTTATTATGACCTATTTGTGCTCCCACAAGTATGAATCCTTTTTCAATTCTTACAGATAAATATCTGTGTACAAATGCTAAATTGCTGACTCTGTATTTAATGTATATTCTAGTGTCACTCAAAAAGTTAGTATCTGTATGTTTCAAGTTATTGTTTGCTTTTAATAACAAGAAATTTACACAAAAGAATAATACGTGAAGGTACATTTATAAATAAGTTCAATCGTATTTTAGATAACACGTGGTGACTTTTCTCGTTAGGGTTACTATGGTAGAACATCAAGTAGACTTATCTAATTTTTCTGTAAGCTTTAATTAAAACGTTGTACTCGTTAACCATAAAAGCAAACATTTTATAAAAACATTTGTAAAGTGTATGTTGACCGTCTATAATTATAATAATTACTGTTCTTATACCGGTACATATTAATTTATAATCATAATGTTATTAAAGTCGCATAAATCGATTTTAACAAAATTCGAATTTAAAATTAAAAGAAAGTATATTTAATACTCAAAAGACAAAAGTTTGTAAAAAATTCCAGAAATTCATGTTAAGCATCAAATTAAATAAAACATTAATTAATATTTGTATACAGTATCCTGTTTTGCAAATTTCACCAGATTTCTCCAAAAAAATTTAATATCCATATCCGTGTCGGGTGTCCCTATTAGACAAAAGGATTTCCAACCATATTTGAAGGTGTTGTTTACTTTAAATTGTAATGGTACTCCGAGTCAAAAATTAAAGTATAAAGTTTCAACAAAAGTTAAGATTATATGGTAAAAGAAGTTATGAAAAATTTTTTTAGAATTCTTGCTTAGTGTCATTAATAATTTTAACAAAAATAATGTCTATCAAAAACCACTTGCAAACGGATCAACGTCAGAAAGGTTTCAATTGACTACCTATTAATTTACTTATTTTTTCAGTTATGTATGCTTGTAAAAAGTAAATATAGGTCTAAAGATTTCTAAATAAACATACATGTATGTGGAAGCTAAAACAAAATTACTTGTCATTTAGTTATTAAGGTTATAAATATAACTAAACGATCAATGTGGTGGTCAGGATTTTTAGTGTTTACTTTATTAACAATAAAAAGTAATTATAATCGTCTGCTTTAGAATTATAATTTTTGTAAAGGGAAACATTAAAATAACTGGAGATTTTATGTGTGCCTACAGTTTGTTTTAGTTTTTGAGGTAAGCTCTTCCAGATTATCTTACTTTACCTCATACAGAAGTATCTCTATTATTCGTAATAATAACAGAGATTTCATTTAATTGTAAACGTATTTTTTTCCATAATAGTAGACACATTTTGCAGTTTATAGAGATTAGTAATTAGTAAACAGACTTCACTTAAAATAACTGAAATAAGTATGAAATCAAATACATTGGCAAGGCCAATAAAGGAAAGTACAATTTTAAATTACGTTATGTTCCAAATAAATGCAATTCTTATTTCCTATGTCTTAGCACATAGAACTCGTTTCGAAATTTAAGTCCACTGTCTCACGGTTACTAAATATTAAAAACTAAAATTTATTTCTTCACCTAAAAAATTAATACTAATAATTGAGTTTCAACATTTTAACGTAGGTAATAAATTGTGACACATTGTAAACAGTATATTCTCTCCGACCATAGTAACCTATATTTTGTTGTTGTTCACAAATAAATAGTTGTGACCGTATTCGTCTCAGGCGTACCACGTACAATCCGACAATCTGTGTTCTCGTCAGTATCGTTTAAAGAGACTGTCTCTGCCTTTGTTTCTGGCAACTGGAGTCTCACAGCAACACACAAGCCACAAATTCTACAACTTCACTATCTCGCCGTCACAGTGTGTGTTCTGTACGTCATAAAGCGTATGTGTTCCAAATGACGTATTTTGCGTATATGCCGCTGTGCTCTCAAACCACAAATAAACTGCAATTTCTCTTTCATGAAGAAAGCTGTAAGGATTTCATCTAATTGGAGACTCATTATATGAGTACTGAGTCCGTTCCATTAACACATAGTCTGCCGCAGTCACAATTTTAGTGACTCGTTTTCTTTATGAATACATATATAATAAATTACACAGTACTGCGATACTTTAATATAAGACAATTAGATTTCATATCGTTAAACTACTTAGAATAGTTTCTTCTTACTTTCTGGCCCTGTTAGGGAATAAATAAAATACATTTTTTCATAAAGATATAATTTTTTCATCTTAGTGTATACGAACCTATCTAGCACCTAACAATTTTTATATGTTTGATTCCCAACTTCTCTCTTTTTCATGTATACGCCATTCATCGTGAAATTTGAACGAAAACCTTCACTGAGACTGCATATTCATTGTGTTCATTAATATTGAATCTTGACACTGACATTTATATTTAACCTATGAGTAGTGATCTGTCTTTTACATTATTTTATTAATGCTTATTTCTTTAAACTTCTTGTATGAAGCTCAAGACCGCAACATGTGACAGCCATCTTATCATGTTTCTAGTTAGAGTTTTTATTTCAACTCAGTTCAAAGTTTCGTTGCTATTCTATTTCTGCTTCTACTGTTCGTCGCATGTCAGTCAGTATTTATCACGACTCTTCTCCTCTCGTGCGTCCATACGAGAGCTTCATTTGCAATGTGGTTAACCGTGGCTTCAACATAACCATTTTCTCCTCCTTACTTCCAACTGATCTAGACTCTGGTTATACTTTTCCTGAACGTAGTATTGTGGATGACGTGGGGATGGGTCTTCAGCGACAGTAAGTTGTATTCTATATTATATAAACTGTTAGTTAATTAGAAGTGTACTAGTATGCGGCAAAGACCACTTTGAAGTTTTTCAAAATATTATTTAAATAATATTTAACGTTTCTGTGTTACGTGTTTCTTTAGTCACGAATTTAGCAATGATGATTTTTAGTCAGTTAAGGTAAAGTATATATATTATTGGTTGTTGGTGATTTTCTCGATTAGGCCCTCCCTACAGGTCTCTATGGGTCTGAGAATTGGACTTTAACAAACTTCCAGGCCAGCCGTATTCAAACGGCAGGAAAGCTATTTCACATCCACACGACAGGGTATACTCTTTAAGATTGCAAAAGAAATGTAGATCTTCTGTCTATTTTGGGACCGGAATAGAAGGTTTCTGGTTTAATCCTTGTTGAAGATGATAATGATGATGATAAACTTATAAACATAGTTTCAACCGTTATTTTTTAGACTTAACATTTTGTTATTTATTACAGCGCTTTTTCTACAAGAGAATAACCTTTTTTATAGTTAACTTTAACGGTGTACAACCACATTTATTTCTTACAAATTTGGTTGCATCCATACTGCAAAAACGATAACTCTCACCCACTTCCCTTATTCCCTCACTTTTCAGCTCCCTTCAGGATATCTCCCGCTAATCCTCTGTACCTAACATTTGCTAAGACTTTCCTTCACCTTTCTACTGTTCCCTCAATTTTCTGTTTTGTGGTTACTGGAGAAGAGGAAGATAAGAATGGCTAAGGTCCAAGATTTCCTCAAGTGTATAACTATAATTGCTAACAGGTATGGTTCCATGGGAAGTTCTCTAACAATTCTCGCTAATGGAAGATGACTGTTGTTGAACGACCGAAGTGAGTTCTCAGTTTTAACTCGACTGTTGGGATTTGTCTGACTGTCTACCTATTTGCGGTATGTCTCACGATAACTTTTGATTGCATCAACCGACTTTCGTAAAACTTGGCACGCGTATACATAGTAGTTTTAACCCACACCACCCTATTGTTTTAGAGGTTGATACCCAAAAAAAAATAGGGGACGGGAGGCAAAAATGTTAAGGGCGGAAAAATTGTGAAAAAATCCCAAAATCTTTACAGATTCAAACGAAAAGATAAATGTGATAATAATATTGGTAATGAGAATAAAAATGACACAAAAAGTCCCTTGCAAAATATTATAAGTAACTTACGTCACAAGTAATTGAGATTTATGTACAATATACTCCTTACTTATTCATAATGTTCTTCCGTGTCTTTTTATGATTTCACTTATTTTGTCAAATAAATTTATTTATGTTGAAAGGCGCTGTTGTACATATATTTTTCAGGTCGTATCTGACTGGACAGTCATTCCATCGCTTGCTATGTTTCAGACTACTGTCAAAAGGGTGAATAACACTTTCTCTTCATCGTAATGTTTCCGCCGACACGACGGACTATAAATCATTCGTAATCCTGTTCTGTCCATCATTGTATCACAAATCAAACGGTATCTAGTATATAAGGAAACATTTTGATTCAATGCACAAAGGTTAAAGGTTACTTTTAACATGGAACAAATGACAGGTTTGTGACGTCTAACTACGGTGAAAATTAAGCAATATAAAATAAATAATGTACCATTGTAATTATACATTTACTACAACTGAGTAACCTTGGTAGCTCATCAAATTAAAAAATTTATTTTAAAGAATGATTACACGCGCTCTTGTGCTGAGGGCAAATAATAGTGAGAGTTATATTTAAAAACAATAAAATAATAATATAAACTCTTACTTTTATTTGATTAAATTGTGTCTGTCACAAATTATTCTCGCTAATTTAACGTATGCGTTAAAATTTTATTAATTACATTCCTGTCCACTAAACCATTATGACATTACTCTAGCTTGATTTTCTAAACTGCAAGAAGGCTGACATTCTCAACAACTTATAAGTTTTGTTTCTGACTCAACTTAAATAAATTGTAATTATTCTTTGTACTGTTTGTACTGAGTGTATTTATTTTACAATTATATTGTTTAAAATATACAGTGACAGATAATGCTGAACTTATTAGAATGTTAAAACATTAATACGTTTACTGCTATATTATAAACTTACTTTTTATCTTAGTATTATTGAGAAGAGACAACTGTTGAATGAGAGGAGCATTCGATTTGTCATAAAATACCTGTACCGTATAAAATACACAAACTTTAAACCTCAGGTCTCTTCTTCATTTTGACAAACTGGGTGTCTCACTGCCTTTCTCCGTCCTTCTCCTTCTCCCTCCCCTTCTTGCCCCTCTCTTACTGTCTCTGCATCTCTCTCTATCATTTCCTGTCTTGCTTTGATCACCTAATTCAAATGAATTGTTATCACTTTCTTTACATATTTATTCTCTGCATTCTATCATTTACTTTTTTCCCTTAGAACATACACATAGCTGACTCACTAAATTTAGTTAATAATTACTCTTTCGGAGTAAGCAGCTAGAGTCCAGTCATAACCATGACATAAATATGATTCAAAGTTTCATAGACCACCAGAAGAATGTTCTGAAAATTTGGACCTTGGTGACATCGCGTTATAGGGACGCGAAATACAGACAGTCGGGAAATCTCGAGTGACTAAAATAGAAGCATCTGCCGTATAGTGAGTGTTGCTGGAAAATGATGATCCAGAAACTCTGGCAACATGGCAAATGAGTTGATTATGAAAATAATAGGAGAAACGAAAAATCTGTAGTGAATTGTAAAGTGTGAGGAGGCTGTTTTGTCAGGCACTGGTTGAGATAATTATGAAATACTGTACGCCATCGGTTGTTCAGACTAGAAGAAATGAGTGGCAAGCCAGATATTCGTGTATTTAGGCAGAGTGTTGAAAATGTGAAATATCGTATATTACAGTATTCGGAAAAAAATATATTAACTCATGATAGGAGGAGCTGTAGGAAAGAAGCAAACCCTCTAATCGAGTAGTAACAGATGATATGGAGAGAGAGAGAGAGAGAGAGAGAGAGAGAGAGAGAGAGAGAGAGAGAGAGAGAGAGAGAGAGAGAGAGAGAGAGAGAGAGAGAGACAGACAGACAGACAGACAGACAGACAGACAGAGACAGAGTAAGATAGACAGACATACTGCGATCGTGACTGAGTGGGTCGTCCTCGGTAGTAAGCCACTAAATTATGAAAAAGACTAAAATATCTCTGAATGAAATACTTCAAGATGTAAAGTAAATTGCATTGATGTTAAATTTGATTAAGAAAAAGACTTTTACGTCGGGTAGGTTCAGTGTTGCGGAATGGTAAATTTTATATGCAACAAAAAGTATGACATTCAAAGTCATTCATACAATAATTGTAAAAAACTGTGTGCGATTTTGGTTCAGTAAAAGAAAAGTTAAGTTTGCAGTTTTGAAAGATAATGAATTTCAAGGACTGAACTTCACAAAAAGACAAGACGTTACAGGACGTACACGAGACAACGAATATAAGACATGTTTTTCTCTTTCTGGTACCATACATATATCAATTACTTTTCCTGTTTCTAATTTTCAAACGTCCGTTAGTTAGATGTTTCTGACTAGCGCAAAAATTAAACGGCACGTTCCAAGCTATCGTCAACTTAATCGTTTAACCTAATTCCTAATAAATTTATGTTAAAATATATTTTATTTTTAAGTTTATATTTTGTAGTCTGTTACTAAAAGATCAGAATTCTAAGCTCTGTTTTTAAAGGAGCAGACTTTAAACTCTTATACCTATGAAGCATCGTGAATATCGTGATGTTGTTACTTCGTGACTGTCACCTAAGATGCGGTTGTAAAGAGAGAAAGCCTTTTGGCTCGTGAGGTTACATGAGCATTCGCATTCACTCATACATTAGTTTAATTTGTTTCTTTGTTACTCTATGTAACAAAAGTTGTGTAAGAGATGAGGACAGTAATCCTGCTCTGCTTGACTGTAACAGTGAACTTGTTTCTCTATGTTTGTACGGTAGCGCGATAATTTCACTTTGTAGGTTGGCTAATCTGCTTACTGCTTTTTTCCAATTATTCATGTTGGAACTTTGTACAGTTCGTACCAAACGCTAGCGGCGGTCGGTTCGCCGACTGTTTTACTGTCATATTTTCTTGTCGACATTTAATGTAGGCCTTAGGCCGACACATTTTCACTTATGGCCAACTAGGCCCGCTATTAATTCAATATAAAATTTTAATACTTTTTTAGACAACACGCTCATTAGCCAACCTGATTTCAACAACTTTAATCATGTAATGTAACTTGGGAAAATTCATTAAAATCAATTCAATACAGTCCACAATTTTTATCATTTCTTATACCTACTGAATCAATGCACGCATTACAAGCTATTTTTACAAAACGTTTCTGGTACGCGCCGACAGGATTTACCACATTTGTTGGATCACTCACTTCACAAAACATTTTTTAGCCCACTTGGGCCTGATATTCAACATTTTTTGGTCCACCGAGCCTGGATTCTTCTCATACCATTTTTTGGTCCTCACGGTACGGATCATTAACATTTTTTGGTCACTCTGGACCTAGATTTTCCATTTAATATTTTTCTGCCACTATTTCTGGCCATCACGGGCGAATTAGCACATCAGCTGATACGACCGTGGCGTGATTTTCATCAGCATTTCGCTCGTCATCTTGCAGCCTTCTGATAACATCTTAGCAAGAGCCTGCTAGCTACAGTGCTTTACACAAGGCGGTCATCTCTACTAGCTGTGTTGGCCATCTTCACCAAGGCTTCGACGCTGCAGGACATCGCCAACAAGGTATCATCAACAACAGTGTAACAAGGTGCGTACAATGGCTGAAGAAGGCCTCAAAGTGTTGACCAGAAAGAGAGGCGGCTTAAAGTCCGCAATAGTGCGGATACAATCTGCTGTAAATAACTTTGATGTAACTTTAAATACAAAACATTTTTTAACTGTAAGGCTGGAAAGTCTCAAAAGCTTGGCCTCGAAATACGACGAGGTGCAGTCTGAAATAGAACTCATTAGTAAAGACACGAGCGTTGCTCAAGAAGACCGAGTTGAGGTCGAAGAAATGTTATATTCGACTGAAGCAAACATTTTGCAATTACTTGATACATTTAATGCTCAGACTGTACCTCCCGTATTATCGACGCACATGCAATTGAAACCAATAAGTTTGCCCTGCTTCTCAGGCAACATATTGGAATGGCAACATTTTTACTCAATTTTTACCGATTTAGTGCATTCAAGATCCGATTTAACACCAGTGCAAAAATTACATTATTTACATTCTTCTTTGAAGTGTGAACCTTTAGATTTAATTAAGTCATTACCTATCTGTAAAGAAAATTATCCAATGGCGTTGAGTTTGCTGTCCGAAAGGTATGACAACCCATTCATACTAGCTAAATACTATGTGCAAAACTTACTTCAAGTCAAGTCGACAATAAAGGACTCGGTCCAAAGTTTGGCAGAGTTCACTAACACAATAACGTCTTCCGTTAATTCACTGGCAGCAATGAAGCTGTCAGTGAATTCATTTGAATTTATCACTATACAGTTACTATCCACTAAACTCGACCCTATTACTTTCAAATTATGGAAGGAGTCAATAGACCCTGACAATTTTCCTAGCTTTCAAGATTTCACGCATTTTTTAAACTCACGTAGACAGCTGTTAGAAAATACAATGCCTATTGAACCCGGACAGCAACTCAACAAACTTAATGTAACACCTAACAATAAATATGATAAATGTAACTCAAGAAACACTGCTGGCAGCACTACATTTAAGAGCTATCACGCAGCGGCAAACCATTATTCATGCGTGTGTTGTAAATCGAAGCACCCGCTTTACATATGTAATAAATTTCGTACATTAAGCACCGCTGAGCGGGGACAATTTGTTTCAAATCATAAATGTTGTAGCAATTGCCTTAGATCAGGTCATCTTATAGCTAGCTGTAAGAGTAAACAGGTGTGTAAAATCTGTTCAAAACGACACCACACATTGTTGCACGCAAATTACGTGCAGAGCTCAATAGCTGCCAGCAGCAATTACTGCTCGCTTAAATTACAATGTAAGAACAATGTTCTTTTATCCACAGCAGTTGTATCTGTCATTGACCAGGCTGGCAACAGACATAGGGCTAGAGTTCTAGACGCCGGTTCACAAATAAATTTTTGTACAAAATCATTTGCAAAGAAATTACAGCTCAAATTAACTAAATCTAACATACCAATCACAGGCATAAACAATACAGCGTGTTACGCAACTGATATTGCTTCTATACGCATTATTTCTTGCTATCAAAGTTATAGCTTCGAGGCGAAATGTGCCGTCTTATCTACGCTAACTCACAATCTGCCTGCAAATTCGTTTGATATCAACCAGTTCCACATTCCAAACAAGATCTTCCTGGCTGACCCCTATTTTAATATATCGTCGCAAATCGACATACTATTAGGGGCACAATTTTATCTGGACTTGATCTTAACCAATAAATACATACGCGGCCCCAATTTTCCCATCATTCAGGAAACAAAGCTGGGCTACATTTTGGCTGGCAACTTGGCCAAACACTGCCGCAACGAGGGTCCTGCTGTTTCGTTCCTAGCAAGGAACAACGACAGTCAAATTCTGCAATCTCTCGAAAGATTTTGGGAAGCAGAAACTATCCCTGACAACACCCCTGATAACGAGTCAGCCTGTGAAGAGCATTTTGTGCGCTCTACCCAGCGCAACCACGAGGGTAGATTTGTTGTTTCACTTCCATTTAAGCCTGATAATCTCCACTTGGGGGAATCTTACACGAGTGCTGAATCAAGATTCTTAAGCTTAGAGCGTCGATTTAGGCGAGATGCTAAGCTCGCTCGCGACTACGCGGACTTCATCAAAGAATATAAGGATCTTGGGCACATGACACTCATCGATGATGGCGCTACCAATTCAGTAGCGTCAAATACTTACTATATATACTTATATATATATTTATATCATTTACTATATAAGTAACTCGATGTTTCTTGCAGTAAAAAAAAAAAAAATATATATATATATATATATACAATATTATCTACTTGCAGAAGAAACAAATTGAAAACATCACAAATTATATATTTATATATACTCATATACTTACTTTGGCTTTGCATGCTTGGTTGGGATGAACCGATCTCCGGCCAATCACGTTCGGATTGGCATTCTTTGTGTGACAAATTGGGTCTGATTGGCAAAATTGTGGTCCCACGATCTACTCGTTGCAAGCGTGAGGCAACTACAGTTCAATTGCATGGTTTTTCGGATGCTTCTGAAAGGGGGTTTGGCTGTTGTATGTATGTCAGAGTCATCTATCAAGATTCTACTGCCTCCTGTCACCTGTTGTGTTCCAAATCTCTCGTGGCTCCCCTACGACAGGTGTCATTACCTCGCATCGAACTCTGCGCTTGCTTGTTGTTATCGCGACTCGTATCTAAGGTCATTCCTGCTCTTTATTCGTTTATTGATAACGTACATTTGTATTCTGACTCTTTGGTGGCTCTTTACTGGATTCATGCCCAGTCTACACGGTGGAAAACATACGTCGCTAATCGGTTTGCTGAAATTCAGCGTCTTACGCAAACTTATACTTGGCATCACATTAATTCACGACACAATCCTGCTGATATTATTTCAAGGGGGTGTCTCCCTGACGTTTTGCGTGATTGCTCGCTTTGGTGGCACGGTCCCAGCTGTCTGTCTCAATCGTCAGAGTCTGATCCCTTCCCATCCTTCGTACCGGCCACTCCGTCGTCTTCTGAAGTCACTGCGGAAGAGAAACATACACATAACCTTTCTCTAATGTCTACCCTGACTGTCGACCTCTCTTTGGACTTTTCCTCGTTGCATCGTCTAACGCGCGTATACGCTTACTGTTTTCGGTTCATCAGAAATATTAGACACTCAAGTGCTGACAAATGTACGGGCGATCTTACCCCTGTAGAAATTCATCAGGCTCTCAATTTCTTCATAAAACAATCTCAGTCGATCCACTTCGCAGCCAAAATTAATTGTCTTCGTAACGGATCTTCTGTTTCCATTATGAGTAAGTTGGCTTCTCTCGACCCGTTTCTTGATGACTCTGGAGTGATACGCGTAGGCGGACGATTACAGCATTCCCAATTACCTTACGACTCTAAACATTGTATTGTATTACCCCCATCGGCGCATATTACACGCCTTATCATTGAACGTGAACACATTCGTTTACTTCACGCTGGTGCTCAACTCGTGCATCATCCACTGCGTCAACGTTGGTGGATTGTTAATGCCAGGTTAGTCATTCGCTCCAGCATTCGAAAATGTGTAAGGTGTATCAGGTTTAGTGCCAAACAGCAGGTACAGAGGCTTGGTATTTTACCATCTCCTAGAGTCACTCCTTCAAGGCCGTTTCTATTTTGCGCGGTTGATTATGGTGGTCCCTTCATGATTCGTCATGGCGGGCAGAAGTCTAGAACTCTTTCTAAGGCATACGTATCTTTGTTTATTTGCTTAGCGACTAGGGCTATTCACATGGAATTGGTTTCCGACCTTACGGCCAGTGCGTTTATAGCCGCATTACGTCGTTTCATGGCCCGTAGGGGCATACACAGTCAACTGTACTCCGACAATGGCACAAACTTTAGGAAGGCCCGCACTATCTTACATGATATCTACAACGTTTGGCATAATAAGGATGCCATCTCATCTATCAAGTCATTCACGTCCTCTCAGGGGATATCATAGTCATTTATTCCGCCCTCCTCACCTCATTCCGGTGGCCTTTGGGAGAGCGGCATAAAGAGTTTGAAATTTCATCTGCGCCGCGTGGTAGGCATGTCTGAACTCTCGACCTTTATTTGCTATTTCTTCAGATGTTAACGACCCGGTGCCACTAACACCTGGCCATTTTTTGATTTGCGCACCCTTAACGGCGATACCGGACCCAGACCTTTCTCACATTCCTGTTTCTCGTCTTGGGCGTTAGCAACTTCTTCAGAGGTTTGTCCAAGGCATTTGGAAGGCATGGTCTCGCGATTATTTGCACCAGTTGCAGCAGCGTCAGATGTGGAAGTTTGCCAAGGATAATGTTTCCATTGGTGACTTAGTTTTGCTTATTGAGGATAATTTACCTCCATTAGCCTGGAAATTTGGCGTAATTATCGCCACATTTCCCGGCCCAGATAACTTAGTTCGTGCCGTGGACATTCGCACGCCTACGGGTGTTTTGCGGAGACCAATACATAAGTTATGTCTGTTGCCAGCGCGAGACGAGATTTGACAAGATTATGATTACTTAGCACAATGCTATTTTATTTAGCCACTGGCTTATTACTTATTACGACCATTTGGTCAACCTAATTGTGATGACTTATCACAATATTTTCTTATCAATTTTGCGCCATTGCATGCTTCTATAATTATCATAGTTTTTGGTGGTATATTACTATTTTGTATTTGTATGTTAATTTTGTGTGGCATACTATGTCTTACATATTTACATTTGATGTTTTGGGGTATATTTCATGTTTTTGGTGGTCTCATTTTATAAAATTTTGTTACATAATATTTGCATGTCTTGCAGCTGAGCAATCATGCATTCATTTCTTTATACTGTTGCTAATAAATGTGTGTATTGTTCTGTGAATGTCTTTAAATTGTTCAACTCATGTACTACGTTTGTAATCACAGTATTGTATCTGTTATTTGACATTGCAATTATTCATATTGTAATTATCTAAATTGTTGTTATTGTATTCACATAACTTGCGTTTATGTAAAACCTATCGTTTTGCGTCTGCCGCATGTAACTGCCACGTCTATATTTATTTTATATTGTATTTTTTGCGATTATGCATGCACAATTATTTTTACTTAAATTATGACATACATGTCATATTTGGGCTTGCATTCAGTCAGCATCTAGCTTGTTCATACATTATTACATATTGTAAGTTCCTGAAACTTCAGGAACAGCATGACTTGGTCAATACATGCCGCCCTGCTGAATATACGCTTGAACATGTAATTGGAACATGTTCAGTAACAATTTTGTTCATGTAATTAATTCTCTGTACAGGTCTACGGGCCTCAACTAATTTTACAGTAACCATCTGTGACATGCATAGGGTTACAAACTATCGGTCCATCATGTGATGAGCTTCCGATCATACATTATTAAGCATTGTATAATTATGTATTTTTTCATGTTTTGTAATGTTCTATACTGTGCACATACACTATGTGACGGTAATATTTGTCAAACCAGACATTCATATTCATGTCTGAAAACAGCTGTTCGCCAACCTCGGCTTACAAACGCTTATCTTTAGGCTTATCTTATGCATGCTTATCTCTAAGCTATTAACGGACTCCCGTTATCTAATCTCATAACTCAAGGTTCAACTTAGCCTTGAAACTAACTCTTATTGTTAAGAAAACTGTATCCTTTTAAATTAAGTTATAAGATGCATCATAGTTTATTAAAAAATGTTAAAAAATGACTTCATTTTGGAAGGGCAGCTTATGTACGGTAGCGCGATAATTTCACTTTGTAGGTTGGCTAATCTGCTTACTGCTTTTTTCCAATTATTCATGTTGGAACTTTGTACAGTTCGTACCAAACGCTAGCGGCGGTCGGTTCGCCGACTGTTTTACTGTCATATTTTCTTGTCGACATTTAATGTAGGCCTTAGGCCGACACATTTTCACTTATGGCCAACTAGGCCCGCTATTAATTCAATATAAAATTTTAATACTTTTTTAGACAACACGCTCATTAGCCAACCTGATTTCAACAACTTTAATCATGTAATGTAACTTGGGAAAATTCATTAAAATCAATTCAATACAGTCCACAATTTTTATCATTTCTTATACCTACTGAATCAATGCACGCATTACAAGCTACTTTTACAAAACGTTTCTGGTGCACGCCAACAGGATTTACCACATTTGTTGGATCAC
The DNA here is from genome assembly GCA_034769895.1 of Magicicada septendecula. Classification (NCBI taxonomy): domain Eukaryota; kingdom Metazoa; phylum Arthropoda; class Insecta; order Hemiptera; family Cicadidae; genus Magicicada; species Magicicada septendecula. Next base: position 358,844,550 of record CM068370.1, on the reverse strand, counting down.
TCACTTCACAAAACATTTTTTAGCCCACTTGGGCCTGATATTCAACATTTTTTGGTCCACCGTGCCTGGATTCTTCTCATACCATTTTTTGGTCCTCACGGTACGGATCATTAACAATGTTGAAAGAAAGTAATATCAGGCGTAAACGCTTAAAGTTCTTTTACTGTCTTCTATGGATGTGAAGCAAGATAAACTGAACATTTTACGAAGCGTAAGTGCTGTTCTGGGAACACGGAAGATCAAAACATAACGAAATTGGGTTAAAAGTGTGACGGTGAGTGACAACGGTATATTCTCCGGTATTCAATCACACATTTTGATTCTCCTATATATTTCGGCGCACACATAGAAAGGTATTTATTCCAGTTAATGTCACCACTTAAAAGATATTTACTGTTACTTTACTTATCTCTTTGTTTCACGAAACGAATACTTTTTATATCAAATGGATTTTACTAATTTCTCATTAGTGTAAATGTATATCTACAAGGAAACTATACATCTAGTAAACTTTTAAAAAGTAATGCAATATTTCTGGTTGTAAACAATTTGAGAAACTAAATAATTTAACAATCTATTATAGATTGATACCAAAAATAATTTTTCTCGTTTAAAATGTGTGTAATTTTCTTGGCTAAAAATGTGTCTATAACTACGTTAAAGTAGGTCATAGTTTAAAACTGTTGAGGTTATTCGAAAAATATTCACTTGACGTAAAAAAAAAGTCACCACAGTTTAAAGTTGAAGTATTAAAAAAAATGTGTTTTCTGTAGCTATCAGTAAATCGCATTCTCAGTGTGTTAAATACATCGCATTGCTTCACAGAAAAGTGTAACCTTATTGAACTCGTTTTTCGTTGCTTTCAGTTGGAGAATTCTACAGTAATTACTATGTTTAAATCTTGTTTATAAATACATGTGTGCCAATCAAAAACTTTAATCAGTTAAGATTGAGATATCTTACTTGCTAAGTTATCAACTTCATAATAACATAAAATATTATTACATTATTATGTAATATTATTGTAACGAATTGTTAACCGCCTTCTTTCTGCTCATACCCGCTTTACTTGCTTGAAGTCTTTCTTATCTTTTTGCCTCAATTTTTGCGGAATTACGGCGATATTCCTTAGAATTGTTTCTATAAGTTCTTGTAGTAGCCGCTTCAGGGAAAGTTCTATAAGTTTTATAGTAGCCGCTTCAGGGAAAGTTCTATAAGTTCTTGTAGTAGCCGCTTCAGGGAAAGTTCTATAAGTTCTTGTAGTAGCCGCTTCAGGGAAAGTTCTATACGTTCTTGTAGTAGCCGCTTCAGAGAAAGTTCTATAAGTTCTTGTAGTATCCGCTTCAGGGAACGAAAAAGTTTATTACTTGTTATTGGACTGTAGTTAAAAATAAATGCAATATCAGTGCTCAGGAGTACCTTGCAAGTTTAAGAGACTCGACTACCTCATAGCTACAATTGCTTAGAGAATAGGGGAATAGAGAATAAGGGAGAGCTAACATAGTTGGCTGTTGATTCTTGACACGGTAATGAAAGCCTATACCGTATATAATAATTTGTAATTTTATAGAAATATTTCTTTCATTTGTAGCAATGAAAAAATATCACAAATATGGTGCTTCCAATTCCTCAGATTGAGTTTATGGAAAGAAGAGAATTTATTTTTATTCCTTTTTACATAAAATCTCTGAAACTCAATAATTTCTCTGCCCGAACATATAGTAAATATTTCAACACACACTTATAGAAAGACTGCAATTTAGTTACTACACAAGGGAGTAAATGGTAATGAAACCTATTAAATGAGAGAGAAGAAGTACTTGTGTGTATGTGTGTGTGTGTGTGTGTGTGTGTGTGAGAGAGAGAGAGAGAGAGAGAGAAAGAGAGAGGGTGAGAGAATATGGATAAATTAAATAAATTCACACATTACCGTAATTGCCCTAGTCTGTGTGATAACCAGGCTTTTCACACAGCATTTCCTTGAAAGTATGGAAACTAAAAGTATGGAGAGAATCTACTGAAGTGAATGTAGGAAGTGTATTAGGAATGTTTTTCTTTAATTCTGAGTATGCGATTAAAGGATTAGCTGACGTAACTTGAAAGATGCGCCAAGAGAAAGATATATAAATGGATATTAGAGAGTGTGGGAGCGTGAGTGAGAGAGAGAGAGAGAGAGAGAGAGAGAGAGAGAGAGAGAGAGAGAGAGAGAGAGAGAGAGAGAGAGAGAGAGAGAGAGAGAGAGAGAGAGAGAGAGGCAAACAGACAGAGACAGACTGACAGACAAACAGAGATAGACAGAGAGAGAAAGGCAGAAGGATCGACAATTGATATTTCGACCTGATATTCTTACAGAAAGGGTACAAGTAAACTACAGAAAAACCTCGGATTACGACCTGTGATGTTCCGTGCAGTTTGATTATTGTTGTAAATACAAATGTGAATATTTATATTTAATGTTGTATTATCAGGTCATATTTTAATTCATGGAACTGCTTACTGGCGTTTATGTACATATTATAACGAGAAAAGGTGTATGGTGTGTTTTTAAAATAATAATAACACTTCTCATATATCATATCGACTTTGATACAAATAACATTACACACATATTGATAAATATAATACACAAGATATAAATTGAAATGTATAAACAGAAAAGTTTAAAATATATAATGTGCTCTCGACTTGCTCAGATTGTATTTCTCTTTAATTTCTATATTCTTTTATATTATTACTACTTTGCTTTGTGTGGCTACATATGAATATCGTATTCCTGAAATGTCAGTCAATTTTAGAATTACTTAAACATTAATGCTACGTTATAATTTCAAAAATAATTTCGTAAATGTTAAATATCATTATAATTTACAATTGAACTAACTAAATTTTACAGTTATTATTTACACTATTAAAGTTTATCATTGTCTCTTTCCTCGTTTCTTTTTTTAATGTATTTTATGACTCGTTGGTGGACGAGTAAAAATTGTTTTATGTCACCTTATTGCTGTGCGGTGATACTCAGTGATTCCTCGTCATCATCCAGAGTCCTGTGTCCTGTGTCGATCCTCCGTTGTCGTCTGATCCTTCTGGAGTCCGTCGTCAGGTCCTCCTGGTCCACTCAGTATTCAGATGACTGGTACGGTGCTATCTCCATACTGCTGGGATATCGATGTGTTCCAATGAATGATGCCTGAGGCTGGTGCTCCTCCCTTATTTATATTGTCGGGCGCAAAAATCATGTTTCAATCATTCTATGCACGATTTATATTGTTATAATTTGTCGAGCGTCCCTTTACAGATTCGTTTATTTTTCGTATTTATTTTAATTTTATTCGCAACATCCAAAGTCTTTTGTTTATTACTCGATGTTCATATGATCGGTAATGTTTTTATGTATAATTGCATGTTAACAGTTTTTCTATACTTTAATTGTTCTTGGTTCTATTCACTTTTATTTACACTGCATTAATATGTATTATTTGTTTCGCACTAGATTTTGCACATGTGCGCGTCTTTATATTATTAGTAACGTGGCGTAATTTGTTTTCTCATATCTTACGCGCACTTACCAAAATTTGAATAAATTACTTATTTAATTCACATTTATTCAGGGGTGACGCTATGCCTGTTTCTACTGGATCACACACACACACACACACACACACACACACACACACACACACACACACACACACACACACACACATCAATACACTGTACACAGTCTTAGGTTGAGTGTGGCGTGATATGCCAGTACCGTCCTGCACATTCGGTGTTCCCCTTCGCTGGTTACTTACAGCTTTTTTAAATATTGACAATAATAATTATTTATTCAAATTTAGCAGTTTTTTTTAACTAACTGCGACAATGCACAGTAACCTACGCAGACGTACTGTTGTAAAATATTACTTCCGGCCGTATCAGTCTACTCATTTCTTGTTGCAATCAAAACTGTTGTTAAGAGGAAAAGTAAAGACTAATCCTCGGGAAAATATTGAACCAATACAGTTGGCCGCATATCAACACTAATCCGCTTCCATCTGTTATCGTATAATAAAACTGCAAATAATTCGATACCAACACTTCCATGTTTAGAAAAATTGTGATATGCGAATCAAGTGAGTGAGTAGTGAAGTTTGTTATATCTACAAATGGTAAAAAACGTATTGGCTCCAATACGTACATAAATGGATTGGTAAAAACTCTGGGAAAGTAAACCTACATACATGAACATAGATGATGTTTATAATAATTTATATATGTATATATTAATACGTATGTATGTATATAACGTAATGTTATATGTATATAAAACTAGTCTCGACTATATATTAATTAATCACCGAATCCTGTACAACAGTTACAAGCCCAAATTATCTTTCGCTTAAATACAGTTTATCGGAAACAGATAAAAAAATTCACATCTATCAACACAATAATCGATTACGTATTATTCCCAATAAGGAAATAATTACTATCATTATTGAGCCCTGCTTCTTACTTAGTTAAGTACTTACTATCACTATCACTTTCGCCTAATGGTAACATACAACTGTATCGCTATAGAACACGGTAGCCGTTAATTACACTAGCTATTGGTGTAGCCTTTGCTTTACGTAGAATGCCATCCAGCTAAACAATGGAACATAACGTGGTAATATGTACTCGATTTATGTAGCGTATTGTATAACATCTTGAACGTGCGGCGTTTAGTTCACTAGGCATCAAATTCTAAGTAGGCATACAGCCTTTCTTTTCTCAATTAACACACGTTCGGGAGTCATTGTATTCTTGATCGTTGCCTTCATATAGGTCCCACTTTCATTTATATTTAGTCCACTAAACAGCAATTGTATTTTTATAAATTACATTTTTTTATTAAAGGTTAGCGAAATTCGTGTTCATTTTATGACGATTTTAAAAAATATTTAAATCGCACAAATAAAAACTTGCTTTCAATATAAGTAAGAGTATTATCCACCCCTTACCTATGCCTAGATTCATGCAAGAACGTGCAAATTGTCCCGTACCAACACGTTAAGAACGGTGTTATTTAGCTAATAATAATAATTACTTTAATTAAATAAAATACGTACTAAATAGATAAAGACGTTCACCATCTTATCTGTCTCCCATCACTACTTTCTTCTTCCCATGTATTAAAATATTTCACTGGTGTTCTTTCTTCAGATGTACATATTGATGATCTCTCCGTTTTCCTTACCCTTTTACGCTATTTCGTTTGTGTTTATACTCTACGTTTCTTATGTGTCATAAACTTGTACAATATTTTAAAGGTCCAAGAATTTTACCTGTGAGTAGGCCTAATTTTGGTGACAGTGTGTATTGGACAATTGTATACTTGAGAGGACAAACAATTTAACACTTTATCATTATCCACGAGATGTAAATAAATTTCTGCGTAACGATTTTTATGTACGTCAGTAATTTATTCCAGTACCGTATGATTACAACCCATGCGAACTTTATACAAATTCTACAAATTACTTGTTATCGAAAAGAATTTTTTTTATGTGTAGCAGTAAGTATTAAGTATTTGTATGGTTGTCAAAATTACAAAACGACAGTAAATCTCATTTAAGTTATCGTAAAATTAGACGAAAATTAAGCAGCTTTTTATACTGTGCTTGCTAATGTCTCTCGTCATGGTACCTCATTTGCAAAGTGTTTTTACATATTAAAAAAAATAAAATAAAAGACCGATAATGGGGAATACGGTTGCAAAGGTAATGCTGTTTAAAATTCATAAACTAAACTTCTGAGTAAGGCTCTTTTTTCCATTTTAATAGGTCGCTTTAACGTACATGTTTGTAGTCCAATCGGCCCCCTCTCTCTCTCTCACACAAACACACACACACTCTCTCTCACTCCTTCTCTCTCTCTCTCTCTCTCTCTCTCTCTCTCTCTCTCTCTCTCTCTCTCTCTCTCTCTCTCTCTCTCTCTCTCTCTCTCTCTCTCTCAATTTCATTCCTTCTATTGTAAATTAACTTATGTTTGCTCAATGTAACAAATGCCATTAAGATTGCATCAGCAGCCATGTTATTGTGTACAAGTTCTATTAAAAAGGGCAGCAGCAGAATAAAAGAAGGAACGTTTGCAGAGGCTGAATGTTAGAAATTTTAATGGGTTGACGTCCAAGGAGAAGAAACGTTTTTGTAAAAGGAAACGTAGCGAATACAGATAACGGGAAAGGAAACTCTAAGAAAACAAGGTAGACAGTGAAAGTGAGTGACGAAGATAAAATCTCCAGTTTCCTGTGAGAGACTATACTCCTTTTGTAACATTACGGATGGACAATAAAACATTATATTTCTCTTGTTTGCATGTCACCATATATTTACTTTATCTTTCTCCCACGGCAGAATGTGTATCTAACTTAGTAAGGAGTGCCTTTTACTACGTTTTAACAAAGACAAACTTGGTAAACGTTTACTAATGTTTCCGATAAAGAGAATTTGGGCGAATACATTTTGTTATAATTATTTTTTCGAATTGAATCTTTCTATAATAAGTAACCCACATATTTATTTTTTAAATGTTTTATTGCTACTATGGAATTAACTTAAATTTTCTTCTCGTATAATGTGCTTGCGGTTTTTCTTCTATGCTATAAACATCTTAAATTCCACAGTACTCTCACCGTTGTTAGTAGTGGTGAACCATACGCTATTTTCTACGAACATTTGAAAAATATTAAAAACTCAAATGAATTTTGATTACCGTTTTCCGTTTGTAAAATTTTCTTATCTTTTGTGATGTAAGAATAGATTTAATCAACATTAAAGCTCTTAATCTGCTCAATTTATTGCCTACATTAATCAATTTCTGAAACGTCTTTTTCTTAAGCATATATAAAACGCAACAAATGCTGAAATGTTTTTTTAGATTTTACGGAATAAAGAGAAAGCGTTTTATCTGTTAACTAATGTATAATATTTTAAGAGTTATAGCTTTGTCACAATGGTGAAAGGAAAACATGCATTTTATTTATTAGTAAAGATAACTAAGCAAATCAATAAGAAACAATAAAATTTTAAAATATTTAGAGTTTGACATTCAAATTGTTTCACTAAATGCATTACACCTCTGTCATTTGTTTTGAATGAAATACTGCAAGTACATGTGAACACTGAAGCAGCGTGTGTGCTTAACTACCATATATGCAGGCGAGTCCAGCAGTTTTTCGTAGAGTTAGCCACGTCGAAAAAGCTGAAAATTTACTTATACAAGTCACTTTTTATAAATAATAAATAAGTCGATATTTTCAAGCACAGCTTTATAGCCAGATACAAGATATTGAGATGCGAGCAATAGAAAAGTACACTAAATAAATTAACTACTGTGAAAGTTGAAAGTAGTAATTTTGAACTGTATTGGTAGAACGGTAGATTAGTAAGTAGACTAATTATTAACGTAGACAGTAACGCGAGTAGCACTGATCTGTTGACATTATGTGTAGAAAGATTCTGTCATAAGTATTTAGGCTACTCAGATGACTTTACTACAAATTTTCAGGATACGTAGTAATACGTAGTGCCTATAGAGTGTACTAGTAGTAATAGGTTATCATCTTGTACAAATTATTAATTCAGTTCAATACTTGTTGCAATACTTCATAGTACGCTACTTCCTTTGTAGCGTAGTATATTAGTAGTATATTTGAAAAGTGGAATAGTTAGAAATATTTCTCATCTATAGTGGCAAATTTACAAGTTTAAATGACAAATTCACTTTTTGTTTTTTGAAATGTCTCGCTATCACGACATTAGCGTATTTTAATACGCCTTAAAAACCTTTAAAAAAATATAACTTAGTAACTTGGTTAAAAAAAAAAAAACATTTATTTGGATATAGACAGGAGGGAAAGCGTAGTGTGAAACGCAGGGTGAGAACAATTTCCTTATTCAAGTAATTGCTGAAATCTGTTTAGAACCGTAGAGAAAATGACTGTTTCTGATTATTACAGAATGTGATGATTTAAGCACGTCAGCTTATCGTTGTAAGAATAAACAGCCAATTATCTATTACTTAATGCTGTAAAAGATGCCCCCTTTAGGTTAAGGCTGAAAATGTTAAAAAAAAAGTCATTTCAATTAGGCCTGTATGCTTCCACTAAAATACCATTATAAACATTTACCTATGGATTGCAACCTGGAAAGAGTGGAATAAATTGTTCAAGAGCTAAGAAATCGATACAAATTTTATTGATATTTCAACCAGCAGTTATTCACACGTCACAATTGTTTTCCTATAGGCCTACAAATTTTCAAGCACTATCATTAGTCGTTTTACATTAAAGTAAAAGAGCCCATAGCACACATATATATCTTTAATTATTTGGCAGTCTGACTAATACAGACTAGCACTGATTTAACTGGTTTGAAGAATAAATAACTCAACAGGATCTAAGAAGTCATCTGACTGGTAGTGTTTCTCTTGTGCAATCAGGTAAGGTCACTTGTTATGTATAATCAGGGGCATAATTACAGGGAGGACTCTCCCCCTTGTAGCGAATATAAAATAATCGTCAACAAAGGAGATGTATTTAATGACTACATGCGCATCTAGTTTGCACTAATCACAGTTAGAAATAAACACAATTTTTTAACGTTAAAATACGTTAAATAAAAAAATAATGTTTGTCGTAAAAGGCAATATTGCGGCATAAAATACACACACAGACACACACATACACGAATATCCATCTTTTCCTTAATTTCATGGTAGTTGTCATGCGTTTTTAAATATTCGTATACAGATTTAAAATTAATATATAAACTTATATTAGCGAGGCTTCATACAATTTTTAACTTAATTCATTATGAAGGAATAGAGACATTTTTCGGAACAATTTTTCTTTAAATTTAAATATATTAATATGAAAATGTTCTTTAAATTATTTTAAATTGAATATAGTTGACTATTGCGTTTGTAAAGGTCTTATAATGTTAAGGAAAACTCCAACAAAGAAAATTAATTTAAGGTTTTTAATAAAAAATAAAAATTAAGAATAGGCCTATTAAACGATTAAAATTATAAAAATAATCAACTCTCTCTATTATAAATTAACAAGAATTATTAAGAGCTGTGCTTGAAAATTAAAAACGATCACACACATATTTATTTAGCAATGTTAAAATTGCTTATATACCAATTCTTAAGATATGGTAGAACAAGTTGTTGAAATACGTTCACACTACAATAATTTTTCAATAGTTTTTGTGATTAGTTAGACGGTTTTTATGTTTGTACAAATCTCAGTTGAAAAATAAATACACCTTTTCTCCAATGTTAAAATACGTTACTTTAAGGAGTAGTAGTGTATTGTTTATCTAACAGGCAACATATGCAGCGTTAAGATCATAGGAGGGTGCTTTGAAGGCTGTTTTAGCTGCTCTGTAATAGCACAGCGTATGGGAAAGGATTGAAAATCGATTGCAAAGTAGCAGCTAAACTCTCCTTTAACGCGTTTAAGAGTATCGTTGAAACGAAGCACTTAAGATAACAAAATGAGTATTTTGGTTGTCCTTTCTTACCAGTTTAACACACAAAAAAATTTTGTTTTCATTAAAACAAACACTAAACTCATTTTTATATTGTAAGCTTATATACTTACAAAATGGGATGCTTAGAACTTTTATTGTTTTCTCTACACTCATGTCAAAGCCTATTCATTGTCGTTTGTCGCCTTCTAATGACCCCTTCTGCGTTTTATCTCAAGATTTCCGGTATCTCAAAGATTATATTATCAAAGATAATATAATCTCATGTTTGCGCAATTGCTCATTGAGCACTACCATTCATATTTCATGGCCACCTGTGATCAACGTAAGACAGAAGGACGTATTATAGTTGGTTTCCTCTAATACACTGGTTCTGAAAATTTAGGCTTATTGAACCTAATCATTTATGGGGACCCCTAAATTATTATATTTTCATGTGGACTTTCGATAACTAAACATTTGCGTAGACATATCAATGGTATGAATACAAAATACATATAAGAAATAACTGATTCAAATTATACTTAGCGCCATAACAGACAATGAAGATAGTCAGCAGACGTCTGTCTATGAATTCACACGTATGGCTTGGAAGTCCCTGGTGTCAAGACCAACTCCACGTCTTTTTGAGGTTGCTTCCCTGTCAGATATAAGCTGGTTGTGAAAGATCGACTCATTCAGCGGTGAATTCATTTAGATTCCTTGAATGTGAATTTCCTTACATTAGAAAAGGATGTCCATATAAAACAGAGCAGTTCATCCATATTTTGAGACTATTAGAAGGACATGAAAGGTAAAGGACCGTCACGAGACGCTCTGTTACAGTTTCATGTGGCCTTTACGGTAGTGAGATATAGACGGCGGACGGTCTACACAAGAACACCCAACTTAATAGGAGGTTAGTGAAATTATGTTTTAACAGCTGTACGTGGAGTATTCACAGAGACCTGCAAAGCAATGTTGAAATAAGGAACGCCCTTGGAATTTACAGCCTGAGTAACAAAACCAATCAGCAGAGACGGGGTTGGACGAATCATGTGCAAAGAATGCATCAGCACAGACTACCTAACCAGCCCTTTTTTTTTCTTCGCAAGGGAAATCGCAACATCGGGAGACGAAGATAAGGTGGTATGATCATTGAGTGCTCAACAGACTGTAAAAGGACTGAAGAAGAAGAAGTACGTTGATAAGAATAATTTAGTTAACAAAAATGTCAACAAAAAATTTAAACTTTTTGTACTGTTTTAATTTAAAAGGCTTTCATATTGATAATTATACTTTATTTTATTAAAATTTTAATAATAAGCATTACTTTTACATTTTGAATATCAAAAGAAATAACAAAATGTAAATTGAAATACATAATTTTTTAATAATTATATTTAATGAAAAGATATTAAGTGTTTAATCTAATGTAATACAAGTATGTAAAGCTTAATCGCAAATTGTTTTATCTCTAAGATAAGTAAAAATTTTTTAAAAAAGTATAGACCTACATATTTTATTGACGAGATCTTTGTTTCAATGTGTCACAAATTATTCTTTAGAAAAAAGTAGAATTTCACTTTACCGCAGCCTCGCTACCGAGCCCTAATAAAGTGAGTGTCAAGTCATGCATAAAACCTCGTATAACTAACAATTAGAACTTGTGTAAAACGTACAACTTACAAACGGTATCCAACTTACAAGGAATTATCGTTTAAAATCAATTGCGTCACAATTTTGTAGATCCTGTAAGTGGGTCATATTATGTTGGTGGTTATTAATGCGTACATGCGTTATATAATAACTCACGTAATGCGACTTAATGCCACAGAATGTGTCTGTCTATTTGGTTTAGATAAAAGCGGTTAAGGTTTTATTTTCTGACTAGTTGTTTTTCTACGTACGTATAACTAACAGATGTCTTTTGTACTGGATGAGTGATAATATCTTTGTAGTTGCAAGCATTGTGTACACCATACGCAGTTCAGTCAATAGTCAGTAAAATTCGTGAGTTAACATGTAGGACTTAACTGAAAACGATCACCAATAAATGTTAAGTCATATTCATAAGATATATTTTAATTTATCTCAAAGTATAATGAAGAATTTAAAAAAATGGAAACTCGTGTGGTGGAAACAGCGAAGACCGAAAGAGAGCAAATGCTATGGTGTGGTCTAGTGCACTAATCGAAGTGATTAGGGTAGTCTGCTATTAGGCCTACACACTAAGCTAAGTACATCATACTGACTAGTTTTAGCCAGATCTGTATATTACTAGAAGGCAAACAGCCAATGGCGATTGTCAAGACAAAAAGTACATTCACCGTGTTAAAAGCTGAGCCTCGTTATGTCAAGAGTTGTGATAGTAAGGACAGAGTGGGTGGCAATTTCATATGACCTCTTGAAAACACAACTCAATTAATTTTTACTACGGTCAAGATTGCTCATATCATTTTGTGATCCTTAAGATTAAATAGTTGGCGCTTCACAAATATAACGCCCATTACTTACAAATTGTAATAAGATTTACGACAATCCTGTCACAAGGCCTTTAATATAATCACTTCATCACTTTATAGCTATCGCTTGTGTTTCAAACCACTGATAACACAAGTGATATCAAAGCGATAGCTCAAGCGAATCTTTATTCAATGTTAATTGATAAAGATAAAGCATTTGTTTATTTTTCTTAATTATTACAAAGCATAAGACTCTGTGTGTGTGTGTGTGTGTGTGTGTGTGTGTGTGTGTGTGTGTGTGTGTGTGTGTGTGTGTGTGTGTGTGTGGGTGTGTGTGTGTGTGGGTGTGTGTCAGATTGGCAGAGAGAAAAGAGAGCTACAGAGCGAGATATAATTCGACGAGAGAGAGAATGAGAGTGAGAGAGAGACGTGCAAAAAGAGAGCGACAGATTAATGACACGTTACCCAATGCCATCCAAAACTGATCTCAATTTTTCATGTACGCTGTCAAATATTGCGCAAAAGTTAAGCACATATTTAAAATCAATCAGCATTTAGTAGTTTTGTCTATTGGTTTTGTTCCATTAAGTCTGTAAGTTTACACTTGACACGCGTACAGTGAATAATAATGAGTAATTATGTTGTAAGTGTTGTGTATATAAAGATCATCATAAGATACATAAACAAAATTGCTTCCTTCATCCAAAGAGAAACTGGTTAATGAATAGAGAAAACAACGACAAATAAAAGGAATGGGTGACTCCTGCTTTTACATTATTTCTTTTTACATTTTTTTCTTAATTTGTTTAAAGTGATTTATGTAATAATATGCAAACAAAACTGACATCACACTCTAAGGCGAAAGTTATTTAGGAGAACTATACGTAAGAGATAGCTAGAGCAATGTAAGCAGTCTATCTCCTCTTTAGCTTTCAAATTTCTATTCGTTTAACCTTTCACACGATTTCAAATATAAAATCTGTTTCTACAAATCTGTTTGTCTGTTTATCGATCGCTCTATCTCTCTTTCTCTCTGCCTCTCACCCTTTTCTCTCTCTCTTTCACACACACACACACACGCGCGCGCGCGCGCACACGTTTATATATTTATGTAACCTTACAATTTCAATCGAAACTAATTTGCTTATTTTGCGAGTATGAAACGTGTAAACACAGCATCCAGTACAAAAGTAAAAGAACACTATTCTTTTACCTATAAAGAAAATTGTTCAGAAGGAAGGAGCGTTCAATTTCTGTTGTACTATATTACATTTACTCAGCTCGGGTACTATAATCCGACGCTATACGTATAAGCTACCCTTTTGCGTCTAAGCGTAATACGTATAAGCATTTCGTTTTATCTGTCTACCACGCTTTCCGTCTTTGCGCTGTGTTCTTGTCATTGACATTATTTGTACCATAAAACACACTTTCTCTCGCTTTCATTCTCAGTCTCGGTTCGTCTGTCTCTCTTTTCTTCTCTCCTTCTCTCGCTCATATGTTTTTCTCTCTATCTCCCTCCTCTATTTATTTTCCAACCATTCCCTTTGTAACTCTCCCTATCTTATCAGAGAAGGTGCTTCAGACGTTATCTGCTGTACGATTATTTCCGCAGTTCACATGCCCCCATGTACCTGTCGATATTTCCCTTTTGTAGATGAAAATAAAAGTATATATCTTGCAGGACACTAGTTCCCTAAACACCAACGCAACTAGTAAAATAAATAGGTCGAATTTAGTCTCCCCAGTTCGGCGAAAGCGTTTATCTATGAATAATTAAAAAAAACTGACATTATGTGACGCAGCGAAACGACCTCAAAATGGCGGCGCTTCCCCCTCCGCCGCGCGCGATGCGTCACAGTCCTCACTCAACGTAACGAATTCTTTGATCCTTTAGCTATCGAGTGGTGTAATTAAATTTTGGATGTAGATGATAGATATGTAGCTGCAACACCAAACTGTATCCCCCGATTTTGTTATCATCAGTTTTCTGAATTGCCTCCCACTATGGAAGCAAATTTAAAGACGTATTCACGTCAAAAAATCTTTCACTGGAAAATATTTTTCCAATTCGGTGTTTACGCAAGCATTTCGTAATGTAAAAGAGATGAGTAGTCAACATAACAGATTTTTAAAGGAGAGGTAGTATTAAAATATATATTCCGTAAGGCGGTTATATTAGCCGACATAGTGAAACCACATAACGTGTAATATCTGTTATAAAGGAATCGACCGGGTTTTGTTTTAAAGTAGTATATTTTTAATTTGTATGTAGATTTTAATATGACCTAATAGTTCCATGATTCGACAAATTCGATAGTGCAATCGCTTCGAATATATTACATATTTGGCTCGTGCTGTAAACCTGTGTATATCAAATTCCGCTAAATGGTTGAGGAAGGAATAAGTAGTTAGCGAAACCTAACAGTGGCACCAAAATCTTATTAACGAAAAGAATACACATTATTGAAAAAATTGGTCGTTGTTTATTTTTTATGTTAAAAAGGATAAACACGCATTCATATATAGTTGTTTCATATGTTTTAATCTTTGTGCTACGGAGAGTCCAATTATGTAGTTACTGATATGTGAAATTCAAAATTTAAAAATTCCTTGTGATGGGATGGACTCCCAGATTAGTACCTTGCTTCCTGAATGTCTTTTATAATAAGAAGGCTTGGTCGTATATTAGTTATTGACTTTTGTTTACTCAGTGTTAACTAGCATCATTAGGAAGCCACGGGGATCCTCATCAATATATGTGACTAGTCCTGGGGGGGGGGGGGCAGACAGACAGAAGCTGAGTAAGAGCGAGTAAGTAAATGTTTGTAGCAACTTTTACAAGTTTTAATGAGTTTTGTTTATAATTTTACAAGAAGAAATTATTTTCTCAAATGAAGTAAAAAGCTTTCCTGTATTGCTAAGAGAAAAGAAGCGTAAACGTTACAGCATGGGAAAGTGACAGTGGGAAATAAAGATAAAATATATGTTTCTTGTGAGAGAATCTTACCGAGCTCTCTAATCTTTACAGATGCAAAATAATGACTCCTGTCACAGATTTACGTCTATCTGCGATTTCCGTTCTTAGTATTAATGCGTTTTTTTTCGGAGACATAACTCAAGTAATCCTACGATATTTAAGCGTTATTCCGATTTAGAGTTCACTTTTGTAAAAACTTTGTGGTGCACAGGTCTATTAAACTTTAAAAATAACGGTTACATATTAGTGATTAAAATTAAGCCTGTAATATCTATATCTCATTGTTCTTTGTCCTTAAAGCTTAACAAAATTGTTCCATCTTTTTAAAGCTGAAACATTCTGTGTGACCACCCCTTCTTTCTCTGGTATTTTTCTACACAACATTCAGAACTTTAGGGCAAGTACTGGTTTTTAATCATTTATTTATTGTACCCTAACTACTGACATCACTACTAAGTCCTAAAAGTAAGAGTTTTTAAATTCAGTAGTGGTAAAATAAGTTTTAATTATCATTACTTTTACGTCGATGTATATGTACCATTATCCGAAAGGGTGAAAAAATTCCAAATAAGAAAATTTACAATGGCAAGTTACGAATGTTAACGACACATTTCATGGTCCTGCATTAGTTTTTATTGATGCATTTTTATAAAATATTAATATCTGATTATACTGATCTTATAGTGTAGCAGTAAAACATGGGTAAAGTCCAAGACGGATAGCAGAAAAGGGACCAAATACTTGTGACAAAAAAGGCAAATTTACGGGCCTCTCAGTAATTATAATGCAAAATACCGCACCAGGTTCTACCAATAACTCGAGTGTATAGTGACAATCGATACTATTGTAGGTCATCTAACACCATATAAAATCATCACTTTTATTCTGGGTTGGATGATTAGCACGAATGGATAAAACAAAAACTGAACAAAAATCTTGTCAACAGCGTTTCTTGTGTAGTAAAGGCAAAAAGATGATATAGTGGAAGATTTTTAATATATGAGAGAGAGAAATTGACAATAAAAAATCCGGAAAATCCTCCTTATGAAGGCAAAACCAACAGACACTTATTGAGAGCTCAGAAAGAAGAAGAAGAAGAAGAAGAAGAAGAAGAAGAAGAAGAAGAAGAAGAAGAAGAAGAAGAAGAAGAAGAAGAAGAAGAAGAAGAAGAAGAAGAAGGAGGAGAAATTTATTTCAATTGAAAATAATGTTTGTTTACAACAACACTTATTACATACGAGTCAAAACATATTGCAATTAAGTACACGAATAAAACGTACAAATTACTTACAATATCGATAAAAGACAATGTATATTGTGGTTACACATTCCAAAAGAAAATTGGAAACTTTAGTACGATTCCAAGCCTCACAACAAACTCTAACAGCCACATAGTCTTCAACTATAATTAAGGTCTTCTGTTGTAGAACGGTCATCACACTAAGGAAGTTTACGTCCAACACACAGGTGACAAGCATACTAAACTTGCCTGAGAGAATATAGAATACTTTAATGGGATATCGAACAAGGGATTTCGTCAGCAGAATAGAGTGTTTTGGAAGGATCATTACGCGCAAAGGTTAAGAATAATTAACCTACGACTACGAAATTGGAAAACTAACAACAAAATATGGATTTTCAACCGATGATTCAAGCACACGACGGGTTGCGGAGAAAACCACAAAGTCAGAGATGTCGCACAGGTACAGGGTATCACGCACGTAACATACCACACCAAAACAATGTATGTGATACGGCCATCTCCAGAGAATGGATAATCAAAGTTAAAACAACCTGTTATTTACATTATTAAATAAAACTTAATAATATATGTTTAGGACATAACAATTTATTACAATTAACTATAACTTTCCAATAAATTATAATAAATTGCGGTCATAATTTATCATAATTGTTTAAATATAATGCAGGGTAAACAAGCCAGAACTACTTCTCATACGTTCACTGTTACTTATATATTATGTTCACATGATTTATAATTAGCTAGGGGCGTCACAGTTACTACGGCAAATATTTCATCTCTCGTAGACTTCCTGCCTCTTTGTTGCCCTAAAATAGACTCAATAATCAATATCACTTGAATAGAACTTAACATAGAACACTTAGTAAATAAAAATAAATTTAAAATATAAAATATACTACAAATACTCTTGATACATAGGGTATACGCAACACTATGTTAATATTCTTAATGTTAACCTAATGCTGTAATAAATTATGTTAGTACCCCATTATCTCTACAAAATACACATGTGACGCCATTTCTCATTAATGCAAATGAAACTGAACATACTTACCAGTGATGTTTTATCTATATCTTCTGGATTTGTTAATAGGAGATTCATTTAACTTGCACTGAGTAAACATTGCAAGTTGAATCATACACAATGTGTTTTACAATTTTGTAACAGGAGGAGTCCTATTATAAAATATTAGCAACGGACGATGAAGTTCTCTGTTTTCGCTTGGTTCCGAATTATGGACTCCAAATACAGTTAAACTTATAGGAAGTAAAAATTATTAAACTGGTTAAATGTAACACAATATAGAACATAAGGAATTATAATATAAGGCAACTGTTAGAGATAATATCAATAAGGGAAACTGCAAAACAGAACAGAGAAATGTGGAAAGGAAGTACACTAGGCGTGCGTAAGCCTACATCTCTAAAAAAAAGAGAAAACGTAAAGCAGATGTCAGAGAGAGGGAGAGAAAATAATGTATTTAATGAGATAGCTAAAACTCAACAGTTATGTTAGGATTGTAGGTCTATGTATAGCTTGGTCAGGTGATCAGAGGTGTAAAATAGGTCGCAGGAGTGTGCCGCTTTAATTTTAATTTTTTTAAAGAATAAATACAAATAATTTTTTAAAATAATATCAAGTATTTAAGAAACGTAAAAACTTTTAAATTAACTTTAGCTGCATGTTATTTAAATTTTAAATAACATTTAAATGTTAGCACAACTAAACATTAAATACAATTTTTTGTTTTTAAAATTTACAAAATATAGAACGTTTATACTTAAAAGTTCAGTGTAACTTGAAACTGTAATTTGTAATCATATAGCTGTTTTTTCTGAAGTTTTTAACGCTATTAGATTCATGTTTCCAGTAATCTGTTTGGACCCACTCAGTTTTTATAGTGATCTATATTCTTCTAGCTCCTTTCCATTAGTGTCAAGTTTGCAAGTTTGTTCGTATAACCAATACGGAAGATGTTTGTAATGAAAGCATGAATATTAAGGACATGTCGATAATACGTCGCAATTATTTAATACCTATCAATGGACAGTAACACTGTAGAAGAGAAAGCTGCAAACTGAATGAAATTTTCTTATTACTTTTGCTACTGCTGTCGAATAGTTGGTCGTGGATTATAAGAGTCACAATGCAGGCTTAATGAATTGAATTCCATTTGTTGGACGTACTAGACAAAAGTGTCAATATAGTTAGTCGGTCTGTTAGGCCGTGAAAGCCGTAGGAACTCTAAAAGTTTCAATGTTTCATTGGCTCTAGAATTTCCATTTCAAACACTGTTATCAATACAGGAAAGTAAATGTACAATTATTGTGTTAATTTTTATCTGCTCTTCCAACTAGATTGAAGACCACCATTTAGTTTAATCTTGAGTTATACTTATTTATTACATGAGTCTAGTGAATAATTACTTTTTCCAGAAACGGTACTTCCTTTTACAAAGTTTCATAGATAAGATTTACCAGAATGTAGTAGAACTGAATGGAAAATTTGGAAGAATTTCAATATACAAAACGCTTATTTTGTTATAACATATGGGACACCGTTCGTTGTATTATATTAGGAATGCAATTTCTGTCCCCCCTAAGGTAACAAGTAACAGAAACATGACAGTATTGTGCTTGGTTCTTGTTAACGCTTAACATAAATTAATTTGTTTTGTGGGCAAACCGAAATTAATTTTACTGATCGTGACTCACCTGGTACAGATTGGTGTTGAACTACACCAATTAGTACTGGGTGTGTTGTTTAACTGACGCGCCCTGGTCAGATATAACTCAAAACGATTTCACAACTCACAGCGCAGCTTTTATCGTTGGGGTCGGAGAAAGACATCAAAGACTTTGCGATTGGGATGGTTTGAAGTGAAACATAGTAGGTATTTATTATCATGTGTCAATCAAAAGTAGAAGTCATGCAGTAAAAATGAAGTTATGTCACATGTCGAAAAATGCCAGCGCTGTTTATAAGACATGCCAGTAGACAAAGAAACACATGAAAGAACCACCGTTTCGATCAGATTCAGAAACTTAAGGATCCAACTCCATTTCTAGTAAAACTTGTTTCTTACTATTCCCAGACCTACAGTGTTACAAAGTTTTCTGCACGACAGAATTTACAAAGCACTGTCAGCAGGCGTATCTAATGATATCTGATTTAAAAAAGTAAACTAAAATCAAGATTTAGATAATTTTGCTATCAAAAATATTTTTAATTAACTATTTTAGACGCGTATTAGTTTCTTTCCTATGCCAAATCTCTTTCACAAGTTTTATTTGATAAGTATCTATTTCAGTATAAATAACTTCATTAAGAAGTTGTAGCCTTTTTCTGTGAACTGTATAAAACACTTGAAACAGAACGTGTTGTAGAGACTTTAAAATTTAAATGAAATATAATTTTAACAATGAGACGGGATCGTTTTTAAAAACCAGAAAAAAAGGAAAGTAGACGGAAGCAAACATAAGTGAAGAAAGTCGGAAGACAGTACAAAACAATCACAGTGAATGACAAAAATAAATGTTTTGGTTCAATGTGTGAGATTTTTACACTCTTCATTTACTCATGCGCCATAAGACCTTATTTTATTCTTATCGCCGTCTAGTAGTTTTAACTTTACATGGTAATTTTATGTTTCTATTTAAGCACAACCAGAATATTTCCAAAATATTAATATGAACTTACTTTTAGTCTTCATTCCTGCATTCCTTTACTAAATATCGTTCAAACTAAAACGTGTAGCTAGAAACGGTTATCGTACTATCTTCTTTGACCCTCTATCGTTAAAAATGTTTCAACAGTTTTGGCTTTTATTCTTTGTTTTCTTACACAATTTGTTAATTTGCTTAATGTAAGTAAGCATCTGTACTTAACGTGGTTAATAATACAATTAATTATATGATATAAAACATGATTGAATACTTAGATAATGTAAAATCAATTGGGGAACATATAAATGTCGCCTTTAGCGATTCATTTGTTAAAATGTTAATATATGTATATATTAACGTAGAGTAGTGTGTACGTATAGTAAGTAGAATTAGTGTAATTTGAAAGAATTATCTGAAAGACGAAAGAATTTTTAATTTTATACTCTAACAGGTGTATCGGAAGTCGGCAAACAGACCTGACAGAAGATAAAAGAAGTCTTCTCACTGTAGAAGTCTCATCTAGGATGAGTCTCATAGGAAAAGGGTAACTAATAGCAACCACTTAGGCCTACTAATGCAGCAACATAGCTTATGGAAAGTGTTGTAACTGTTATAAAGTTTTTGAACTTTTTAAATAAAAAAAAATGGTAGAGAGTGTCAGGGTCACTACTGCTGAAGTTTCTGGCGGATAACGTCTTACACTGGCGGTGTTGCTGGGACGGGGTGTTTGTAGAAAAGAAATGAACGAACTTTCATGTATTTATATTTTATTTGTTTCTCACAATGATGACTAAATTTGTAAAATTTTGTTAAAGACAGGACAGCGGTACGAATAGTAGCCTACTATATGTAAGACTTACATGCTACATTTATATCTCTAGAGAACGTCAAGTCTGTCGTGGTATTTCGTAGCATTCCATCAATTCTGTCTCAGTGTCGACATTCGTTGTTTGTGAACTGGCGTTAGGTGTTGCGGCGTCTGCGCAGCTGGCGTTCGCCTCGAATTTTCGACGCTGGCTTATCCTCGTATTCCTTCTGCTGCTATCATAAGAGCCTTTTTGGATTCCTCATTCATTTTTCTTTTACTCTGTAGCATTTAAAAATAGGCATTTACCTTCTTGTTTTGAAGATATTTTGATGAAGGATAATTTGTTCAAGCTCAAAAATTTGGCACTTCATTATTTATTCATTTCTTTTACTAATATCACTGTTAGTCTTTATTTTATAGTACTCGTGGAGCTTTATAAAACGGCACCTTAAAAAACGTCCTATGCCTACGCGTTCCCGAGCTATACTAATTTTTCCGCGCAGTGAACAGACGACTTTCCACTCCAAATTGGCGGCCATTTTGTGATAGCGTGTAACGTCACACGCTCAAGATTAATATTGCGTGACATTTTTTCATTCATATACTTTTGAATCGTTATTTATTATTGAAATATGCGTTTAAGTTTTAAAGATATTAAAGTTTGTCTGGTACACACAGAAACGTAACATCGACTATCGCATAGGTTCCCCCCACACGGACCCACGCTGTAAGACGTTTTCCGTGAAAAGTAAATTAAAAAATAAATTTGCAGATGCACACATCAATCTGTAAAATTTATTTTAAAAAAATACGTACCCTACGTAATGACAATTAAAAAACCAACACTAAATATTTCTCATGATATTCTTGTTCCCAACACTAGTTGTTTTCTTTGTTAAACGACTTCGTATCCTATGTCCTCTCAGTGTAAATCCCTTTCTCTTCCCACCTTATCCCTCTGTCGTCTCCTTTGTCTTGTCTATTTCCCATATCTCTCTGTTTCTCTTACGCTTAAGTATGCCTATATTACTGTCTCCTGCAACGCGTTTACTGAGTGTACGTAACGTCATTAAGCAGTCGCCGCTGCTCCATGTACATACGTTTGGAGAGAGTTACAGTTGAAAGAATGTTTACGTCAAAGTCTACAAATTTAAATGACTTGATGACATTTCTGCAGAGAGAACGGAAAATTTTAAAGAAACAAACATCCTTTGCAAGGAAAACGGAATGGGAAACAGCACGGTAGACGGGGTGAGTAAGGGACTGATTCACGAAGACAAACATTCTCGGGTCCTCTGTCAGACGCAGTGATTCCCTTTCAACATTACTCATTTGTAGTAAAAAATTCCTTTCCACTGTCATCTATTTGTCAGATTTTACGTACGCTTATTCATGATTACTTGACATTCCTTTCGTAGATATAACCAAGGAATTTATTGTTTTTTTAAATTAAATTTTGGAAGATTTTCCCAATGTTTACTTACTACCTTTTTCGTTACAGTTATTATATACTTCTGAATATAATTCTCAGAACAACAAAAAATATGAAATTCTACCGATATGCTATATATACAAATATAGCTAATATCCTCACATTCATTCTGGCGTAAAACAGGATAGGAAATCGCCAAAATAGTGTAACGTGTAATTAAGTGCATAGATTATTTGCCAGTGTACGCTCTCTTTGTCATTAAGAATTTAATTCTTACCAATTAAAACATTATATTTGTGTATTGTGTGGAAAATAAACATTTATCTACACATCTACACACATTTACATCTACATATATATGTGTGTGTTTGAGAGGTTAAACGTGTGTCCTCTGCAGCTATCTAGCCCAATGCGATCTGGATCCAACTCTAACCAATTCGATACGAAGCGGCATATTTTATTGTTTAAAGTAAATGCCAAATATTCAGAGGGAACGTGTTATTATGTCACTAATAGTTATTACTGTGAATTGATGGATCGCATTTTAAAAACTTATTACGTCACAACTTACCTAACAACCAAAAAGTGAATTTCTATAAAGATATGTCGTTCTCGATATCCATTTCAATTGCTGAGCAGCATTTATCGTTGCATCAAATTTTCTAAAGCGTTATACTGTTAAAAGTTTTATTTACCAAATCTTATTACAGACGTGGTAAGCAAACCATGGTGAGTACATTCAGGAATGAAACATACTTTTGCAGTTTGCAAACATGCGTTTGCAGGACCTTCTACCAACTTGTCTGCCTCCTGTATAAACTTTGTAAATTAATTTTGAATGACTCGGAACCTCAATGTTTTTTACATTAGTTGTTTACAACTCTCTTAATTAAAAGTTTTAAATTTAGTCTAGATCCTTGTCTGAAAAGTACACCTACTCTCACTGTAGAAAGGTGAAAAATGAACTAAGTAATCAAATTAATTAAGTGCCATACTATCTTAATAAATAGTCTACATTTTTCTGGTTTTATGTTTTAATACTACTTACTAAAAAAAATATAATTATTTTAAACAGAGTTAATTATTCTAAACAAAGTCAACTTTTAACCAAGCTGACCGGAACAAAAAAGTCAAGTATGAAAGACAACTCGTTCTGGCAAAATGGCTTAAGTTTTAATGAACCAAAAGTCCCTTATTACACGTCTACTCACATTCCCCACTCTAAAGATGAAGTCTAGTTTCCATTAACAAGATTTAACCAAAGTGTCTTCCAACTACCTTCCTACTTTTTCACAAAAATTTTACTATCTTTGCCTTTTACCGCTTACTGTAATGGACAGGATAAAAGCCACACAAAGCAATAACAATATTTATTTGGAATTTCGTAGTTCTCCTTCCTTTATAAAATGTATATCATGCCTCTTTTCATAACACTGTACTTGACACTTACTTGACATTAAGGTATAAATTCATAAACCGGTTTGAACACAATAGACAAAGTAGACAACACACGTTACGTAGTCTATATCTGTTTATGAGTTTAGTTGAACTCACTTGTAAACACAAGTAAAAGTTACAAAGTAGGCGTAAGTTATGCTTGGGGTTTACAAATTAATTAGCATCTTACAGGTCAACAGAGAAGTGTGTGTGTGTGTGTGAGTGTCCTCATAAAATCGAACCATATAGTTAGCAGGGAAGTGGGAAAGTAGAGTCAGAGTTAAACGTGGTAAAGGAAGAGCCGTCTCGGACTAGAATAAAAATGTGTAGGATCTATGTAGAGCTTATTCGGACAAAATCGAAGTTCCTTCGTATTAGTAAATTAAATCTTTCTGTTTCTAGCGTTATCTTTCTGTTGACACCATAGGCGTAACAGAATCAGCACGCTTTGATGTCATTAGGAATTTACACCACACTTTTTTTATTCACGTTTATTATAAATAGACAACGTTAGTCGTAATTTTAATTTAATTCGCACCAAATTAGACAATAACACCGACGTAAGGGACCCAGCACACACTGCTGTCCGGGTTTGGACTAATTTAGGCTATATAGAGTAAAATACATAACACATTAATATATAGCAGAGTGGGTGGCTTTCAGCTTTGTGTGTAACATTAAGCTGCTTAATTTTATCATCTGATGAATTGCGCGGACATACTTACATAGGCAAACACGAGCACAGAGATCCTCAACACACACAAAAATACACATAATGAATTTCAAGCGAGTTGATGTATATTAAAATACTTTTCTTTACTTATATAGTACACATAACGCTGTCATCTGATTTCAGCGTGTTTAAGAGAATATTCTATCTAGTAACATTGCATGCAGCAAATGGACTTTTAAAAACGTAGGACATGATACAGACGCTTTTTAAGGTCACAGTAATCGCAAAACGAAATAGAGCAAATACGGGCATTGAGCATGTTGGTTTTGACAAATGTCAACAGAAATCAAAAAATAATATGACTATAATGGAGGATAAAACCACAAAAGATGTCGAAGCGTTGTAGAAAGTAAAAGGTGTTCAGAGTTATTCAAAATATCATTTGTAACATTGCCTTCTACACTTTAAAGCAGTTCGTACTCGTAACTATTAGACTTGAGGAGTCTGGATGAAATGATGTTAAGCGTTATTCGCCTTTAACCAAGGATTAATAATATTAGAAGTGTTTTGAACGACGAAGGCTTGGTTGTAACAGCAACCACTTTTGAATTTTAAATCCATGTTTGATGATAGCGTTATTAATAGCAGACGTTTCGCAAATTGTGTGACGTAGCACGAACATAAATGTCCACTCTCATAATAGTATGACAGGAGAAGCTTTAGTAAATTCATAAGTTACACAAGTCTGTCTATTAAGGTGTCTTTTATACGGGAAGCTGATGGAACAATAATTCCTCCACAGATTTAACGTGTTTAACATGCAAAGTTAGAATAAAGTCTATTAGTTATTAAAGCGGAAATGCCTGCAATTGTGTTATATAACCGATATGAGCAGATTGACATTGCCTCAAATATGAAATCATAAGACTGAAATGTATCTTTGTAGGACATATTACACATCTTTATAAAGTTATGGTGAGACCGGTGATAACACATGTCAGCGAGACGACTTGACTTGGACTCTGAATAAACGAGCCGCTAACATAGTCAATACCTTTGAAAGCAGACATCTGAGGAGAATATATGGACCAATCCAAGTCAATGGGATGTGGAGAATACGTTACAATGAGGAACCATACAAGCTATAAAAAGACAGTAACATGATATTGCCACCACCATCCGACTGCATAGATTGCAATGAGCAGGACACGTAATTAGGATGGAAGGGAACGGAATACCTAGGAAAGTACTATTCAGTCAAATGTAGGGTCAAGTCGGAAGACCGAAGCATCAGGATTGATGCAGTGGGAAGGGATTCTGATACTTTACTTACAATATACCGATTGGCATCAATCGCCAAGGACAGGGAAAAATGGAGGCGGATGATTATGGAGGCTAAGGTTCGACTCCGAACTGTGACGTCATAAAAGAATAAAAAGAAGATTAAATGAAGAGTTACATAAAGTAGATGGCTTAGTAAAATCCATGAGAATAGGCTCTATATATACTTTAGTAAAACATAATCTTCTCTGAACTATATGCTTGTATATTGTCGACTCTTGAAATGAGCCGTATTGAAAGCAAAGAGAGATGGTGACAAGCTATCTGCTCGATGCTCTATATAAGGCATTACATATGTTACATCATATCAGTACTCAACATTACAGTTACTCTTCATTAAACTTTACCCTATCTAAATGGCTAACTGCGAGTAGTATTCCAATGACATTCTTGTGGTAGGATGTATAAGAGTTTATATCTCACTATCTCATTAAACGTAAAGAAACAGAATAAGAGAGTGGAATTTGGTACAGGCTACGGTGATAAATTCTGTGGTTTCCGTTTTCATTACTACATTTCGGGTATTCTGAAGCAAAATGAACGAGCTACTTATGCATTTTTCAATAATTTAATTGGAAAGTAATTTTGTACAAATAATCAAAATTTAGTTTACTAGAATGATGTTAGCAGACAAAGATGAACGTGACTATCCAGTAAATCTAGTACGGTTAAGGGTTGCATTACCTAATCACAGAGGGAAGCAGTGGCTCAGATTAACAGTGACTCTGAGCCAGATGTGAAGGGCTGGTAAGGCGTTTGTTTGCCGTAGTCTTGTGCAGCTTGATTTAGGATTCTTCATGGTTGTGACGAATACCAATGTGTAAAGTAACTTTAATGTATCTCTCACGGGGGGCTGATGATAAGGACTTATAACCTTTAATAAGGACTGATGATAGCTTTAATAAGCTTTAAAGCTATTTATAGGTTTCAGAAAGGAAATGATATTAATAGGCCTACACTCCGTAACTATAGGAAGGCAACCCAGTTCCTAATAAGGGTTTCGCTGCTTCAATTTTAGACGAGTAGCAAGTTACATTGATTAACCAGTTGGAGAAGGTGCTAAGTGTTCCTTCACGTAAGATACGAGAGTTCAGTACGTAACTCCGCAACGTTTAAATCTGAACAGTGTCAGTGTGTTGAGAAACGAGAAGCATTTTTGGCAACTTTATTGTGCTATAAATGAATATTTATGGGACTATAAATACAGTCCTATATTAATGTAAACCCTAACATTACTATAGCCGGATTACAAAAAATCGCACTCGTAATCAGTCATTCCAAAATTTTGTTTAGCGTTAAAATCAGATTATACGGTGTAGTTGTGGTTGAAAATAATAGTATGTATCAAAATATTCACCTAAATATGTAAGCTTTTGTCTTAAGTGAAATCAAATTAAAAATGTTTAATGTAGTTTCCTTTCTTGCATTCAGCTCCATCCTCTCCCTTAATTAATGAATTATTCAACTTACGGTTTAAATATTCCTAGAATAATAACACCTTTTTGATATATTTTTAATTGAGTACAAAGAAGGTAGCGGGAAAGGTCAAAATTTTAGAAAAATAACCCCGCTTTCTGCATCATAGTAATGCAAAATCGTCTTTATATATTATATGTATTACATTATAAACATACACTACCTAGTGTTACATGGTCATTGGGCTTTGATCAAAAACAAAAACGAAATACAAAGGTTTTTAAAAATATGTACACACTTGGTACGTTTCACAGATTTTATTTAACTCTGACAGCTGTTTCGACTTTTTAAGCCATTGTCAAAGAGATGAATGGAGACTAAACACAGGATGTAGTGTGGACATCTGTTTAGGGCATGTATTGGAACATATGTGAGGGGTGAAGATGGAGATTGCCGGAGCTAAGGGAAGGTCAAGTGTCTGTAAAAACGAAATATATTCTGAATGCAGTATATCCCCTTTATTAAAAGCTGTTATTTAGTTTAGTTAATTTTCTATTTTGCATTCAGATTATATTTAGTTTTTACAGAACAAATTTAGAGTTCTGAGTTGAAACAATTCGAAATAGAATTTTACGCTACGTTTGCAAATAACGGCGGTTTTAAACATATTGTTACGATATCACAGAACAATCTACGTGTTTATGGAATGTTCCAGAGGGATCCGGAATGTAACGCGTATGGCGTACGTCCTTGTCGACGCATTTGCTAGACGGTGTTAGAATTCGTGCGGCCGCTCTCACTGTGTCAAGGCCGCAATTAATTACTTAGTACACACTGGCACTAAGACGTAGTTTGGAACGTTCTGGTCTGTGAGCGGAGGTATAAATATATGGCGGCAGCGGCCTTAGTTTTCAGTTATAGTCGCGAATATTTACAGTGCGGTCAGAGTTTATTGTCGGGTGATATTACTGTGTGCGTTCAAGTGGTTATTAGTGAAGTGTTTAACAATCGGGCGGGATAACTGTAATACAATTGTGTTTTAATATTAGTGGACATTTTATTGCGTGTGAACAATTTTTATTTGATTTGTTGTAAGAGACTGTGTGTTAATTACAAACTGCTTAACTGTGAAAATTAAAGCTGGTGATTAGTGACTTAATTGGTGTCTTATATTTTGTTTCCACTGTACCTACGACGATCAAGTAGACCGTCGTAACAATATAGTTGATTATACGACATTCCAATCTTATTTGTAAAAAATATATGTATTTTTAAAAATGATGTTTTTGCAGTTGTGTTATTTAGGCCGATTCACCTCCGCCATCTTAAACTCATGAATTATTGCTGTTGCACTTGCAATTTCTTTCAAGAGTCGCATAAACAGAACAGTATAAAATATCGCATAGGTGAATCTGGCAAACTTCAAAAAAGCGGTGAGAAAAACCATATTTTCCGAACGGTGACGAGCTGCAACATTATAACTACATACAAAATAATTCTAAATATTGCTCAAGAAAATGTTGTAAGAATGTGTTTAAAATAAAATAAAATAAACTTTTTTATGGTATGAATTTTAAATAGATTTATTAACCTGGATATTCTTTCCAGAACCGACTCTAACTTCAGTCTTTCCTTACGACGATTTCTCGTTGTCCCATGTGAAACGCATGGTAGACAGGAGTATTCCTAAACAAGAGCTTGATTATGTGCCAGTGGGGACGAAAGATCGTGGAAGACCCTGGAAAATGGTCAGAGACTCTGTGAAGTTGGAACGAGCTATAGCCCAAGTGAAGAAGGAGAAGAAGAACCTTGATATTCTGATTAAAATATATTATTAGGTAAAAGTGAATATAGTTGCTTGATGTGTCTTCCATTACTTTCAAATTCAGCAAAAGAGGTTTATGAATGTGCGCCTGTGGAGAACGTCTTACAGTCTCTGGTGTATTCTCAATAACTGCTATGGCTTAGGTGATAACGATATACTAGTTGTTTAGGTGAGGCAATACGATTAAATATGGAGACAACTTTACCAAACACAAAGGAATTCAAATTCAGCAAAAGGGGTTTATGAATCTGCGCCTGAGGAGAACGTCTTATAGTCTCTGGTGTATTCTCAATAACTGGTGTGGCTTAGGTGATAACGATATACTAGTTGTTTAGGTGAGGCAATACGATTAAATATGGAGACAACTTTACCGAACACCAAAGGAACAGATTAATGACAACAGATCAGGTTATTCTGGTGGCCAGTGTCTTATGTTTTGGGAAACTTGCTAACAGTAGTATTTTATTTTATTTTATTAGTACTTATTTTATTTAATATGCTTACATAATCGTTTAAACGACAGAAGTAAAATATTATTGTTGGTGAACCACATCGTCAAACTAACTGTAGGCGAAGTTGTTAGCACTATAATTTGTTTCTATATTCACTGACACCGTAAATAACTTCTTTCAAAAAGCAATTCGTTATTTTTATTGTCTTCTACCTAATAATGTGTTTCTAATCATAACTATCTTGGTAAGTATCCATTTCGAGATATATTTTAATACAAATTTTGTTTTTATTTGTCTTTTTAAAGCAGACTAATATCACGCCGAATTTATTTGCCTGAAATCTAGAATCGTATTATATTTATTTACTAATCTTATAATTAAAAATATCTTTACATTGTCAATAACGAAATATTATCATCAAAATTGTGGACACAGAAGCTGCTTGTCAAACTAAGGGGCTTGTAAACATTGGTGACGTTTGGCGTGAGGTTACATGAGGGTTGAGGTGACAACGTTTACCCACTAGAGAATAACTGTCAACACCCTTAACATGTTAGGGTGCATGAAAGTTGTAAAAAATGTTGAGCAGCACACACACACACACACACACACACACACACACACACACACACACACACACACACACACACAACATCCTCTGGTATCTATGTCAAAAATTTGTTATCTTTTTGTAGATATTGTGAAATATACAAATAGAATGTTTTTACTATAGTGAGGTCTCCTTTTTACTCTTTTTTTGTAGAAAATTTTGGGTAGTTCATTTTCGAGTTGGGTTTCAGAATTAAGTAAACCTATAGAGATAGGAAGTAAAAATTGGAAAAATTGTAAGTGAGCAACGGTTACCAGTATTAAGGAAAATTGTCTTACAGCAGAATTTATAACATTTCTGTGATCACTCCCATGAACAGAATAGGCATTTTAAATAGTTCATCTCAAAATATATAGGGGTCTATAAAGTTCTTTACATTAGGTAATATCTTAGACTTTTGTTAAAAATAATAAATATTGCACACTTTTCCTTGTATTTTATAGAGCACATAATCGTGTGTGTGTGTGTGTGTGTGTGTGCGTGTGCGCGCGCGCGCGCATGTACGCGCACCTTAATTCCTGTATACACAAGCAAGATTCCTGTGTAAAGCCACGTGTCTTTACTTTGTATGTTTTCGGAACACACTATGTGACAAGAATACAGTGGAATCAGGTCGCAGAATTTGTGGTTGATGTGAGACTTGCAGTCCCCCGATACAAAAGGAAATTCAGTCCCTTTGAGGACAATGGACGAAAATAACTAGCGTAGTCTCTTCGTGACAAGCGTACTGAAAGGATATTTTCTTCCGGTCTGAAAGGAAAGATCCAAGTCGTGTTGGTAACGTACGTACAGTCAAATAATATTTTTATTCAATATAATATATTTTTAGTAATCATAAATGTTTCATTATAATACTACTGCGTCAATTGTTTTTTTCAACAGTTGAAACTCTTCGACATGTTTTCTATAACTCATCATACGCATTCTTACACATATGTGATAGAAAACGTGCATGGTATGTTCCTCATACATCTCAGCGATGTATACAACGACGAAATTCTGAAAGCTGTAGTTTTCCTATGACGCCTAGGATTTGTCTATTATTCTCAGCTCATAGAGAACAATGCGTTGAAATACTCTTACAAACTTGATTATTGTAAAACTATTGGTTGGTAAGAGACAGGAGAGTTGTGAATTTCTGATGCAGTATGCGTTGTTTGACAGTGATTTATTTCTGTAATGCGTTGACTGTTACCTACTGTCTAATGCGAATTTGTAACTGATAACTTATATTATTAATGGAACGGCATTAAGTTGGTGATACTGATTGTGTTGTACATAAGCGTGTGTTGGAGAACCGTGAGATTGAAGAATTATTGTTTACGGGTGCCTTCAAGACAACGCTCGCCCACACACGGCTCAACTGACCCAAGAAATGCTTACAAAACTTGGCTGGGAGGTCCTTCCACATCCACCTTATAGCCCAGATCTCGCTCCATCAGACTTTTTTGTTTGTTTGGACCCCTTAAGGAGGCATTACGCGGGAAAAAATTCGGTTCCAATTAGGAGGTCAAAATTCATGTGAAAAACTGGCTCCGTCAGCAACCCACAGAATTTTATGCCAGGGGCATTTGGAAGTTAGAAAAAGATGGGATCAGTGTTTTACAGTTGGGGGGGATTATGTTGAAAAGTAACCATCACTTTGTATTCATTCAATAAACGAGTTTTAAGCTAGAGCAATTTGTCTCGTTACTTATTGAATGACCCTCGTATATACATTGTTTAAACATGACGATCAGTGCAGTGTTGTATCTATAGGCCTATATATAAAATCGAAATACCACTCACTTATTCATACACTCACTCATCACGAAATCTCCATTACTATATAGCCTACAATCTTGAAATTCGGAACGTATGTTCCTCTTGGTTTCTAGGTGCTCGCTAAGAAAGGGTTTGGAAACTTTAACGCCTAACCGCGAAAAACTACTAAAAACCGTGACACCGATAATGCAGTTTTTTCAATTGTACGCTTCCTGGAAGACTAATGATATTTTTTTTAATTTTCTTTAGGCTTTTGGGGAGTTACTAAACAATATTTTTTTTCATCTAGCCTATAACCACGAGAGGGCGCGAAAATAATTTCGACACAGTTCAATCTGTCCCTCTATTCCTTGGTATGTAGCGTTGAGGGTATATTTTGAGTTCTAAGTTCGGCACATATATTCCGAACAGTGTACGGAGACACTGTTTGGCCAGTTGCATACGAAAAACGGTCAATCAAACCAAATGAATCCTGTTTCGATTGTACTACAAATGGTTCAATGCTGGTGAAACACAGCACCTATATGTAGGCCTATCTATATCTATATATATAAAAGCGAAATACCACTCACTTATTCCTACACTCACTCATCACGAAATCTCCATAACTATAAGCGTACAAACTTGAAATTCGGCACGTATGTTCCTCTTGGCTTCTAGGTGTTTGCTAAGAAAGGGTTTTGAAAACTTTAACGCTTACATACGGCATATTAACATACGGCGTCATTTTTGTTAACTCATTAATTTTCAAGCTTTAATAGTTGATTGATCGAGTTTGATCAAATGGATCACTAACGTAGCAGTCTAGACTGTTCAAGTACTTGTAACTACCCAAGACATGCCGGCACGCCGCCAAAAAATTTAAAATTATTCAGGAACTTCTGAGGGCTATATATAAGGAACAGTGGCCGGATTAGTTAGTTACACCTCGTTATTTACACATTGTAGAGTGGAGAACAAGTGATTGTTGTGTTACAATTAGTGCGAAACTGTAATAGTAAAAATTGTTACTGCGTGTGGACAAATTTAACTCAAATTATTGTACGAGAGCAGCTTGTTGATTTCTAATTGTTATTTGTGACTAATTAAAGCTGGTAATTAGTGACTTCATGGGTGTATGTTATTTCCACTATACAATACAACAATCCGTGAGACCGTCGTAACAATTAATTGAATGAAATCTAAATGTGCAAGAGAATGTATTTTCTAATGAAAATGAAGTGCGTATTAAGAAGGAGGGGTGTGATCGGTACTGAAAAACAGAGCTCACGTTTAAATTAGAATAGTCCAAAAACTGTTCAAATATTCAGTCCTAAGTAACACGAAGTAAACAATTTGATATCGATTGCCTTCTTCTACTGTTTATAGACTTCTAAATTCTGTTTTTATTCTCTCATCTAAGAAATACGTCATTATCCAATTTATCTATTCAATACATCTTACCCGCCATTTTCCAGGCTCACACTATACGCTCTTTGTCCGTTTTGTTGAGAGGCTAGGCCTTAACCACGGAGATGTGTAGAAGGTCGTCAGTAGACATAGTATAAAATTTTCCCATGGATTTTTCAGTTGTTTTTTATGCATCTTGGATTATGAGATTATTCTTGACGCATCTCTCAAAACGCATTTCCTTTCACAACTTTGGTGATGCATAAGTACATGGTTTCCCGTAGGCCTATATGTGGCCAGCGGGTTAGTATGAATTTGTGATTCACTATGAATTTTCGAAATTGTTGCTTGCTTTGTAGAGGGATAATGAAAAATAATTTTGCGAATTAGTAATCAGTAATGTGTGACTTGCATTAAATTTTATTGTGATAAATTTTCTCAGAAGTGTTAATTACGTAATATTCATTGATTGTTACATTCGTGTGTATTGACAATCGTAAGCTTGAAGAATTCAGATTAACATTTTTTTTTTCCATCGTGTGACTTCTTATTGTATTTAATTAAATAACGCGTTTCGAGGCTCAAGGCCTCATCTTCAGATTTCAGTCCCGTGTGGACGTCGTTAACACATTAAAATTAAACTACTACACATTAATATACTAAGTTAACCGATGTCTGGGTGCGCACCCTTTGCTGGCTCGCGACGCACTCACTGACTGAAATCTGAATCTGAAGATGAGGCCTTGAGCCTCGAAACGCGTTATTTAATTAAATACAATAAGAAGTCACACGACGGATAAAAAAAAGATAAATTAATTTTAATCTGTATTGAAACATGACTTGGATACCAGAGAACATGAGTTTAAAACTTGAAGAATTTTTGTAAACATGTGTTTATTGTCATTATTGCGTTCATTGTGTTTATTGTTTATTGTCATTACAGTTATAATTAACGATTTTTGTGTGCACAGTATTTTATTTTATTTTTTTTTAACACTGGATTAATAATAGACTTAACCAATATTAAGTTCTCCTGTAGCTATTCGTCCTGATTAAATTGATTTTTGTTTTTGTAAAATAAATAATAAAATAGAATGTAGTATGTAACCCTACGTTTAGTTGTACTATTTTATAAAGTTTTCGATGTATTTTTTAAGTATAATAAGACTCCAAGTAGCTAAACGTTTACACCTGATTTCTGTCTATCTTCCTATTCTTTCCAGCAACTATGATTTCAGATTTTGTTTTGTTTAATCAGCTCTCGTATTTGTTGCGAGATATGGATGACCATATTAAATAGAGATGCTGTAAAAAGCTGATTTTACTCACTTTTCTCAATGTTTATAGTGGTTTTTGTATACGTGTAATGTCTTTAATAATGCGCATGTTATTGTGTATTTTGTTCTTTATTTTGTTGTGTCACGGGTGTCAGACACTAACGGCGAATATTGTTTCGAAAAGTTAGTATTTAATATCACTTAATAAATTCGTTTTGCATTACGGTGATACCAGATGCGCTCCCCTTTACCCATTCGAAAACCAATTTATTAATAACCAATTTATTATCATAAGTGCAGGTCCCGTAGCTGTTTGTAGTATGTTGGAACTATGTTGAACACAATAATGTAAGAATTTTCGTTTAAAATGTAATGCAGTACAATAATACCGTTAGTTTACTGAATTTTAGCGTATTTAAAGTTTCCATACATTTTATAATATGAGTACTGCATTTTTGTAAATTGTTTAATCGAATTGTAAATAGCCATATATTTCTAACAACTTGTTTCCATTACCAGGAAGATTTCTTCAGCAAATTTTTTTAGTTTCATCATAAATATAATTTATTCATATATTGTCACTCATGATTATGTTGTTCGTTTAGTAATGCTGGCTTTGGATTTGTTTATAATATTATAAAAATACCGTTATCAATATACTTTTACAAATCTCTTAAGGTCGATTTAGAATCTGGAAACGAGTATCTGGTTTAACATGCGAGGACAGCCATAGGCTGTTTAACAGAGAAACAGTACTCACCACCATTCTTGCATGACGTCTATCTACATGAGAAAACAAAATCAAACAGGTAGACAGATTTTAGAAACGTAAACAAAGAAGTTTTTGTTGACGTGTTTACACTAATGTAGGAGTATACGATGGATTTAATGAATTACTTTTACTTTTATGACTTAGATTATTAGACGTTGATAACTGCAAAGTTTATTAAATAGATATGAAAACGTTACAAGAAGACAAACAAAGATTACAGAACCCAAATGTCCAAGACAGAAATGTACATGGTTCAAAAAAAAAAAGAAAAAGAAAAAACTTAGAATTTTAACATAAGGTTGTGCCATAATCTATACCGCTATTATAGAGTGCAAATTTACTTGTTTGCTTCATTGTCCGGGCTAACACTGACCCGTAAAATGATTGTTTCATACATAAACTACTGACCGGATTAAAAATTTATTTCACCACCGTTTCCTTGAAGTTCAGGATGATTGTCGACGACATTTTGTAACGATCACTATAATAATATTTAGAACATAGACTTAACATGGCGCCATGTCATGAAATTTCTTTCGTAATTTGCGTGTAGCAAAATGTTCGCCTACGTAGTGTATGAAATAGACTATACAAGAAGTCTATATGGTGTGAGGAAGTGGTATTTAATTAAAATTCAAAATGTTATTTTTTATATTTCAGTTAAATCTCCCCCTTTGTTTATGATATATTGGTGGTTTTGTATAAATGTTATACGTCGTTACCAAAAGTTCTGTTCCTTTGTATTATTTACTGCTTGCCTTTGTGTACGTCGCACGCACACAACTCCCACTCAATCTCCCACCTATCATCATTCTTACCCTTTGCACAAACCCATGCCCTATATCTCTTTAACATCCGCCGCTCTATATTTAAAAAAGCAGGGTATAGAAGCCTGCTGTTGTATACAAAACTTTAGTTTGTATACAAAACTACAAACAAAACAGAACACACACTAACAAAACACACACAAAAAGAACAAAAGAAATTTTATCTACCTGGTGTTTACAAAGTAAATTGCTCAGATTGCAACAAATTCTACATAGGTCAGAGAGGGCGTTGCTTGAAACAGATATACATTGAACACACAAAGGCACTACACTCTGCTACCAAATCCACCTTTGCAAACCTCTTCATGGAAGGAAATCACACACACACAAACATCAAAGGCAACATGGATATTCTACACGTACACACAAAAGGCCGAAAACTAGACTCTCTTCAACAACTAGAAATATACAAACACACAAAAAAAAAATATAAAAACGGCATCCTAAACGAACAGACACAATTCAAATAACATGTATTATTCGAACACATCACACCCCACACACTCAACATCGATCATCTTTCAAAAGACGGTGCCGTCGCCAAGAACAAGACGGACAGCGCTCCCAGTGGCAGCCTCTGACAAAGCTTATAATAAGCGAAAACTGGTTCAGGCTATATGGTAAAAATTTTGCATTGTTACCAATCTAAAACTTTGTGTTTCGTGTCGGTAGTGTTATACGTATAATTAATTTTCTATATAGGTAACTCGACGTTTCTTGCAGTAATTATATAACTTGTGATGTTATTCAATTTGTTTCTTCTGCAAGTAGTGTAATTTCGTATATTCTGATATATATCAGTGAAACGTGCGTCAGGTGTTAAAAAGAATATATGAAATTACACTACTTGCAGAAGAAACAATTTGAATAACATCACAAATTAAAATTAATTATAAAAATAATCTTTCCATTAACTTTGTTTCCGTTAATGCACAAGAAACTGAAGACATTGTAATAGATTTTTAAACTTATTTTAATTTTCATCGCAAAAAATCCACGCGAGCTTTACTAAAATTCAACTTCTAATACGATATCCCCTTAAATATTCTACTGAATTCCAATCAAACGGCGCTGAATGTGATGTAAACTCTTTCAGTCGAGGTCTTTGAAGTAGTTGTGAGCTGGGTTACATTAAAGAAAGTGGCTGATAATATTACGTATGTATTAGAAACAAATTTATAGCCGTACACCGCACATGTAACCTGATAACAACAAATTATAAAATACATTAAGTATATTAAGAATACTGGTTCATTAATGTCAATGAACCAGTGTTTTGTGTGCTCGCTCGCAATATCGGTTAATGTACTTTGCAGCAGTTTTTACACGAGACTTCGAAAGACATAATGGCAAAGGTTACATAGGAAAAACAACAAATAACCGCATTCATAAAATTTTCAATTGGCGTAAAATTTATTGCCATATAAATCTTTTCATACAAGAGTCATGCTGTGTGTTCACAGCTGCCACATGAATGTAATTTATTCGCTTTCTATAACACTGTGCCTGTAAATTATTTATGCAAATTAGTTATTATTTCATTCTGTATTAAAACCGTATGTGTGTTCTAAAATATATGTGTACAGTTTAACACAGCGATTAAAGATATAACATCACCTTTTCTGTCATTTCCTGAGACATATTCATGATGGTAATTGATAAAAGGATGCTGTTACGAAATGTGAGGCTTACTTTACGTGGTCAGAAGACCGCTTTCACCAGCCATGAAGGATTTAAAAAGTCGATATTAGTCAGTTGAATTATCTAAACGATAGCTAGCCTCCAATTCTTTCAACCTCAATTTCATGAATTAATTGTTTAAAGTAATTGCTTCCTATTTTTATACTAAGGAGAGAAACAAAACAAGTATATAACTATATTATATTATTATTTATTACTTATTGTAAATAAAAATATATTTATATTATAATATATATGTATTGTAATTAAAATTATTATTATTATTGTATATTAAGTAAATATGTATAAACGATTCGTTTCTGTTAAAATTAAATTTATAAGATAATGTTCTCATTCTTTTTAACTTAGGTATATGTGATCTGTTAATATGTGTTAGTGACTTAATGTAAAATAAAAGTATCTGTATTGTATGATACTGTGTAACCCCTCTTTAAGTGTTGTATTGACTCATAAAAAAAGGGTTTTTTTTCCTAAAGAGGGGCCACAAGATAATTAAAACTAGGCCAAAGCCTAGAGAAGCCAAAAATGCGCTGGATCCAGTGAGACGGGACTTGCAATTAAAACTCACAAAATTAACAACCAATAAAATCTTTTTTATTATAAACAAACTCATTATATCTCCTTTAAAAATGTTACTTGAAAAAATCAATAAATATAAAATTTACATTCTATATTCTCCTTAAAAATGTTACTTAAAAAAATCAATAAATATAAAATTTATATTCTATATTCTCCTTAAAAATGTTACTTGTCCCCACTTAGCCCTA
The DNA here is from genome assembly GCA_034769895.1 of Magicicada septendecula. Classification (NCBI taxonomy): domain Eukaryota; kingdom Metazoa; phylum Arthropoda; class Insecta; order Hemiptera; family Cicadidae; genus Magicicada; species Magicicada septendecula. The sequence goes on along the minus strand of CM068370.1, from coordinate 358,806,181 downwards.
TATCTAACCCCCAAAAATACACACGAATATACAATACATACACACGTTCCACAACACAGGACAATTACAACTTCTATCATTAAAATCATGCCACACCTCTTTCACCCCATGAGGTACATAATTTACAATTTATAAATATCCTTGCACGCAACACCTATTGCAAGGTTTTAATACCTAATAACTCAAGATATATGTGTGTAACACCAGTGGCCCCAGGACATACTAAATTCAGGAGTTGGCATAATGCCTGATACTATTATAAAGTGCTCCCACATTGAGCACTTAGACTTGGAGTAAATATAATTAGAATTCAGTAAACACACAAGTGATCATAATCAATAAAAAGAATTTAAACATGATAAATTTTGTTAAATATTGAAAACAGTAATGTGTCATAATGCCTTATAACCTTTTAAAATTAATTTGGTCAAACGCCGACATGTTCCTAGGCAAGATCGTGCATAACTCAACCTGTCCCAAGAGCATGTTCAAGTCTGCATGAAAATCCACCTATACAGGATTAAACTGGTGACCCGACTGAACTACCAAAGAAACTTCTATCCCTACATGACCCAAACTGAATATAAATATATGAAATTAATGCATAAAATGAAAACTAAATTTAACCAGTGAAATTACATGGTGAATGATAGAATTACTAGCACTAAGGTAACCCTTCTACTGAAAACAAGAAAGAAATTTACAGGCCTGAATGGTAATCAGCCACAGATACATGCCAACCTCTGGGCTCACATTTAATACAAACAGAGTTACAAAATGTACAAAAGATTCCCCCCCCCCAAGTCCACGCACTATTCTGTCCCGTTAACCGGGGACCCAATTAAAATGTTTAAAGCTTAAAGTCATTGATGTTGTGTAACTATATGTCCACGGGTTCTAGTGGGTTACATCCCCTTGTATAAAAGTAATATGGTTTGGTGTCACCTGATTTATTCCGTGGTGTGAAGTTGTGGTATTCTGGTCTACATTTTAGTGTGTTTGTGGCCAGTCTTCGTTATTCTCCTCCGGCAGATGAAGTTGAGAGAGTCTAGATGGTCATGTTCAGGTTGGGGCTGTTCCTCGACTTGCAGCGAGGGACCCTGTGCATACAAAATATTATCAGCGATAAGTTCCCAAAACTAATTCCCCCAGAAACCTCACACGCACCAAAATCCATTTATAATATTAAACCCAGCTTTAGGCCTACTTAAAATGAAAGTTTGACACACTCTGCAACAGGTTATACTGGCATATGGTTACTGGCAGGATATACTTGGAAAACATTTAGTTTAGTTAAATTACATATTATTCTGACTTTACATTATTCTCAATTCTGGTGCCTTAGTTAAGATTTCATTTACTGTTATATAATTATTCAGTTTGTTATACAATTAATACATTTTACACATAGTCTAATTTGCCACGTGGTGTGATAGGTTAACCGATTTCATTATTTTTCTGTACTTATTAAACAACTTCCTTTTTGCATAACTTTAAATTAATGTATATAAGTATATTGCAGTGACTTACCGCAGATCTGTGTTAATTTAGCCTGCCATAGATGGAAGGTGGTGCAATTAAAAACTTCTCTCTGTCGGAGAACGAGACGTGGTGTTTTCGATGACGACCAGAATAAGGCAGGTTTTAGAAACGCAGTTCCGGCTTTTCTCAACTCGCAATCAGCAGCGGACGCCAGAGCGCAGCACCAATCAGGCGCAACTTAATTACCTCATTACAGTATCGTAGCCGCCCCCGCTAAATACAGTACAGTATTTTTCGTCAGCTTTCTCGTTAAATACCGTACACGATTTTTGTTTATTCGCGCCGATCTTACTCGACTCGGCACACCCCCAACCCAAAGGGCAACATAGTTGCCCCACACTTAGACAGAGGAGTACCCTGCAGTGTACCACAATGTTTTTTTTTTACTAAACGTAGGTGTTCCTCGATTTTCCCAGTTGCCTTTGTTCTCAGGAGAGCAGTGACTCAGAAGGAAGTCGAAAAAAAACAGAAAGAAGACGTGTAGCATGCGAGAGTATTGGCACTACACACTGACCTGATCAGGGCCAGCATGCAGCAAGAAAGACAGAAGAAGAAAAGAAGAAAGAGTGTTCGGGTGCACCCTGAGTTCTGAACTCCTGAGGCTTGACCACTTATGCGGGAGCTCCGAGGATACCTCAACAGGGACCCATGCCCTATAATTACACGGGGACTAACCCCTTCAAACTTCAATAACGCATTATCCCATGAATCCACTTACATTCCACAGGACCAGGGAGAGAACGGGGGGGGAGGCTTCCATGACACATAATTTATTTACTCAATGGGTATATCCTTCTTATAACCTTTTACATGTGTGCTCCAAGGGCATGCCCAAAACATATCGTGTAGACGAAGTGCACAACCGACCTCATCCACACGACATTTTTCGCGCCACTCTCTAACACCTTTTTTTTTATGTTATCTTTCTTTTTCTAATTTTTTTTTTGCTTTTTATGTTTTTATAAGGGGAAGGATAGGAAAATCGGGAAGATGGAAAGGGCAAGGATCACTGAACGGTCATGAGCTGTGACTTAAGGTAAGGACATGGCTCCCTCCGGAAATAAGGACGAATGGAGAAAGCCAAGGCTCGCGCAGGCAGGGGCGCATCCCTGAAGTAGACGTACACCACCCGGATTGTGGGGAACATCTACCCGCTACCATATCAGGTTCTTACCTTTTCCCCGGAGCACACACCACCGAAGGATCACCATCCCTACACACATGGAAACCCCCAAATCGTACTGCCCCCCTTCTATTAGTCAGCTTACTCCCTCCGACAGAGCTTCAATTTTGAAATATGGGTAACAATAATTTTAGAATCGTCCCCCGGTACGCCCAGCCGGGCCGTCACCGGTGACGTGAACCCCAGGATGCGATATAGCCCTGACCAGCGGTAACATAACTTAGCTTTGTCTGCGGCTGAGCTGAGTGGGTGGCTCTGGCAATAGACCCAGTCCCCAATCCGGAAGGGGTTTGGAATTCGCCCCTGATTATAACGTCGACGGACCCGCTCGTGCGCTCGCAGCAAATTCTTCCGAGCTTCCTTCCACCTCTCTGCAGTTTTATTATCGGGCTCCCGTGGCAGAAGATCTTCGATATTCCACAAATTGGTCAACGGGAGTGCGGGCGAGAATCCAAACAGGATTTCAAAGGGCACGGCCTGATGACTATCATGTCGGGCCGTGTAAAAAGCTAATTGTAACCACTTCAGATTCTGATCTCAGGTGGTTTGTTGCTCAGGGTGATAAGCAATCAGGGCGGACCGGAGATTCCGATTGAATCTCTCCGCATGGGACGGCTGGGGGTAATAAGGGGAAGTGGTTACGTGTTTGATCCCACTGGCGAAACACATCCGCCGGAATTCACCCGAAATGAACTGCGGGCCATTGTCCGAGACAATGATGGTCGGAAGACCGAAATGCTGAAATATATTGTTTTGGAGCGCGTTTATGGTTAAACGAGCTGTTGCCTGCCGTAAGGGCAATAGCCAGGCAAACTTTGAAAAAGCATCCACACAAACAAGCAGGAAAGCATTACCTGACTTGCTACGGGGGAATGGCCCCACGTAGTCGATGAACAACTTCTCCATCGGTCTGCTCGCCACATCAGATGACAACAACCCTAACTTGGTGTTCTGGGCAGGCTTGCTCAAGCCACATAGATGACAGCTCTTAACCCTGGTCGCGATGTCCCTATCCATGTCCTTCCAGATAAAATGTCTCCTAATACTGGAAATGGTCTTAGAAATTCCCTTGTGGCCTCCTACTGGGGAATTGTGGTAATAACTGAAGACCATGGGCGCTAACTTGCTAGGCAGCACGATCTTAGGGGCACGTCCTTTTCTTTCTCTACAACATAGGACTCCCTTGGACAAGACGTAAGGGGCCTGTACGTTACCTTCCTTTATTTTTTGGATGACTGGACCCAGCTCTTCGTCGTTTAACTGATGGGGTAACACATCAGTGAAGGCTAATGGAAAGTCTAACAGAACGGAACAGGGTTGCTCAGATTGGGCATCACTGGGCTGGGAAAACATGCGGGACAAGGCGTCTGCAACTACATTTTGAGATCCCCTAATGTGTTGCACTTTGAACTTAAAGGATGAGATCTTTACCACCCATCTACCAATTTTATCCAGTTGCCGGGGATGAGCCAGAAGCCAAGAGAGAGCCTGATTGTCGGTCTCGAGCAGGAACTCAGCATGTTCCAAGAAACGCCTGAACTTGTCTAGAGCGTACACAACAGCTAAACACTCTAGCTCATAGACGGATGATTTTCGTTCTTGCTGGGTCAATGTCCGGGAAATAAAAGCCACCGGCTGCCTAGCGTCATCAACAACTTGGGAGAGAACCGCCCCGAGCGCAACCGAACTCGCGTCCGTCTGTAGTATAAAGGGTTTCGAAAAGTCGGGCATCCGTAACACCGGTGGGGAGATGATGGCCTCCTTCAAGGTGTGGAAAGCCTTCTGTTGACTCTCACCCCATGTAAATTTAGCGCCCTTCTTCCTCAGCTCGTTCAAGGGTGCGGCAATCTCAGCGATATTAGGTATGAATCGTCGGTAAAAATTGACCATACCTACGAATCTCGCTATTCCCTTCGCATCCCTAGGAGGGGGGAAGTCACGGATGCCCTGTGTCCTCTCGGGGTCGACCGTAACGCCCCGGTGTGAAACCAAATGGCCCAAGAAAGAAATACTCTCCTGGGCGAAACGAACCTTCTCGGGATTGACAGTGAGGTCAGATCTCCTCAAACGACACATCACTTCTCTGAGATGACCCAGATGATCTTCGAATGTCTCACTATATACCAACAAATAGTCTAAATAATTAAAAACAAACCTGAATTTCACGTCGTGAAAAACGGTATTGAGAAGACGAGTGAGTGTCTGGGCCCCCACAGCCAAACCCATGGGAACCCTTGTGTATTGGTACAAATTCCAGGGTACACAAAAGGCCGTGTACGGTCTACTCTCTTTGGCCAACGGAATCTGGTAATAGGCCGCATTGAGATCGATTACGGTGAAATACCTGGCCCCACTGAACCAACCAAGGCCGAATGTAAGTCTGGGAGGGGAACAGAATCCAGCTCGATATTTGAGTTCAACTTCCGATAGTCTATGACCATACGTTGCTTACCCCCAGGCTTAGATACCAAAAACGTTGGACTGGCATAGCTAGAATTAGAAGAATTCAATCACCCCTTGATCTAACAACACTTGAACCTTCTCTCGCAGAATGGTCATCTTCGGAGGTGCGAATTTGTAAGGGTGCGACCTTACTATCTTAGAGTCTGTAAGACGGATCTTATACTCCAGCAGGTGTGTGAGTCCCAATGTAGGAGTTAACACCTCGGGAAATTCCTCACACAATCGGTCTAAGGCCTTCTGCTGGGATGGAGTGAGATGATCTCGTGCAGAATCGGGACACGCTACCTCTTGGATACCCGGCTTAGCTCCCTGGTACCCAAGGAACGGAATAAGAGGTCCCCGATTAAACTTAAAATAACATTGGTGTGCTTGGATGTCCAGCACGAGACCACTTTCCGCGATGAAATCGGCACCAATAATACAATCCACTACCAGAGCAGGAGAAACCAGAAAAGGCCACACCCAAGAAAACCCATCGATTTTAATTTCGAAGATAATCACCTGGGAGATAGGCAAGATTTCCCGAGATGCAGTCCAGCATACCACAGACGACAGGTTCGACCCCTTGATCAAGCCCTGCTTTTCAAGGTCCGCGCATACCCGAGATGAGATGATGGATCGGGCTGAACCGGAGTCAACTAAAGCTCTGAGCTGACCCCCTTTTACCTCGAGCGACAGAAAGGGGCATACTGAAAGGTGTTGATAGGTAGTGGACCGGACCTTGATGTCGAAAGAGTCGGATTTTAGCAATTGCCTGGAGGTAGTCGGAAGTTGTAAATATTTAGTGCGAGGGGAAGATATCCTCCGACATATCTTCCCCTGTCTACTTAGTTTTTTGGGATGGGTCTTGACGATGGAGGTGCTGGCCGCGCGAGCCCTCGAGTGCATGATCGAGCCACGTGCCCCGGGCGGTTACAATTGTAACAGATTATTTCCCCTCTTCGTTCGCGATTTCGAACTGACTGGGCCTGTCGGGGGTGGGGGGAAAGGTTCACTGCGTCCTTCCGCTCTCTGAGGTCTGGGTAGTTCCCCTCTGCTGTCTCCCCTCGCCTCGTCGCTCATCTGAATGGACTTGGTCATCACACACAGCCGGTCCAAGTCCGCAAACCACCGCGGCCGCTCAGCAAAAACAAGACGCAATCTGTCTTCGGAGGAGACGCCGTCAAGAATATTCAGGACCACTTCTTCCTCCGACATGCCCAGTCCCAGTATACGAGCTACCTCTCGAATACGTTGTACAAATTGGGCCAGACTTTCGCCCCTCGCCTGCACGCGATAAAAGTGTCGATGACGTAATTGCTCCATTAGTCTACCGGGCACGAACGCCTCCAACACCTCCTGGTGGAACTCCGCCACTCCACCTCTACGATGCATTACATCCGCCACCCTCTCAGCCATGGGGCCGTGACAATAAGGGAAAACGAGCTCGAGCACAGTGCGATCTGACATGCCCGGGAAATCGACCAATTGGAATACGGTTTTAAAAAATGGCAATAATTTTTCCACATCTAGCCCATCCACGACCGGTAATTGCTGGATGATATGAGACAGTGGGTTGGGCAGCTTATGATATGACGCCGCCCCCAAACCGGCGAGAACCGGGGTACTTGCAGCAGGCTCGATTGCTCTATACGACGACGCTACCGCTGAGACCTCGGACTCAGCAACTGGAGCCGGCGTAGGTGGTCTAGCCGGTTGAGACCCCTGCAGGGTCGAGGTGATCTGTTGGATCAGATCTTTTACATCATGGGCCGGCTCAAGATCGCCCCATTGTTCGTCAAGATTCTGCAGCCTGTGTTTTACATGCTGCAGGCGTTGCCGGATTCGCCGGACGCCGATGGAGCACCCCGGTCCCTCCTCCAAACTGTCTACACAGCGAGCTAATTCACGCAGCTCCTCCCACTTCTCGTTACATATCTCTAACTCGCTCTCTTTGTCAGCGATGGTGACCTTCGAGAGCGCTTCGCCCGCGGACAGCGCTTCTCTGAGCTGCCGTTGTAATACAATAACCGTCACTTTAGGGTCTCTCCCCCGGGGTCGTAACTCGAACTCGATTTCGTCGCGCAGAAATAGCTCGGGATGTAGGACACTCATCCTCGAGCTTCGCGGTCGGCACACAAAAACACAACACCGTAAAAAAAATGACAATAAGAACACAGGAAATACTTACGTACTGTCCTTCCTTTAAGCAGACTGCGGGTCCCCCTACCGTTGCGAGGACCCAGCCCATTTACCTGAACTAGCTCTCAACAACACTAAACATTAAGGAACGCAACACACACACTAACACACAACATGACAAAATTACCGACCAACAACAAATTCTCAAAAAATTTGCAATGACTTCGGCTCCCGTATCTCGGAGGAGACCGACTGCCGATCGGGCCATACCGCATAATTAAAACGCCTCCCCTATTATGGGCAAGGTAATACGCGAACCATATCTCCGCCTAGGCCCAGATCTGCGATAATTCGGGTTTCCAAGGAAATTTTCCCGCCTAAAATTTCACACCGCGTGGCGACCTACAGTTCAAAGATACCAACAGGCGGGCAATGATACACACATATAATAAACAAAACCTTAAAACAAACAAGACATAGGTACTTAAAGATATAGGGACTTTTAGAGATTATTCCAAGTCCGATTCGAACCCCAAAAGTTTCATGAGTTTGCAAGCCCCGTCACACCCAAAGGACCCAAGGGATGACCCTAATCTTAACCACGCTCTGCTACCAAATGTAACCCCTCTTTAAGTGTTGTATTGACTCATAAAAAAAAGGTTTTTTTTTGAATTTTTTTTTTGTTTTTTCTAAAGAGGGGCCACAAGATAATTAAAACTAGGCCAAAGCCTAGAGAAGCCAAAAATGCGCTGGATCCAGTGAGACGGGACTTGCAATTAAAACTCACAAAATTAACAACCAATAAAATCTGTTTTATTATAAACAAACTCATTATATCTCCTTTAAAAATGTTACTTGAAAAAATCAATAAATATGAAATTTATATTCTATATTCTCCTTAAAAATGTTACTTAAAAAAATCAATAAATATAAAATTTATAATCTATATTCTCCTTAAAAATGTTACTTGTCCCCACTTAGCCCTATATCTAACCCCCAAAAATACTCACGAATATACAATACATACACACGTTCAACAACACAGGACAATTACAACTTCTATCATTAAAACCTTGCCACACCTCTTTCACCCCATAAGGTACATAATTTACAATTTATAAATATCCTTGCACGCAACACCTATTGCAAGGTCTTAATACCTAATAACTCAAGATATATGTGTGTAACACCAGTGGCCCCAGGACATACTAAATTCAGGAGTTGGCATAATGCCTGATACTATTATAAAGTGCTCCCACATTGAGCACTTAGACGTGGAGTAAATATAATTAGAATTCAGTAAACACACAAGTGATCATAATCAATTAAACAGAATTTAAACATGATAAATTTTGTTAAATATTGAAAACAGTAATGTGTCATAATGCCTTATAACCTTTTAAAATTAATTTGGCCCAAACGCCGACATGTTCCTAGGCAAGATCTTGCATAACTCAACCTGTCCCAAGAGCATGTTCAAGTCTGCATGAAAATCCACCTATACAGGATTAAACTGGTGACGCGACTGAACTACCAAAGAAACTTCTATCCCTAGATGACCCAAACTGAATATAAATATATGAAATTAATGCATAAAATGAAAACTAAATTTAACCAGTGAAATTACATGGTGAATGATAGAATTACTAGCACTAAGGTAACCCTTCTACTGAAAACAAGAAAGAAATTTACAGGCCTGAATGGTAATCAGCCACAGATACATGCCAACCTCTGGGCTCACATTTAATACAAACAGAGTTACAAAATGGACAAAAGATTCCCCCCCCCAAGTCCACGCACTATTCTGTCCCGTTAACCTGGGACCCAATTAAAATGTTTAAAGCTTAAAGTCATTAATGTTGTGTAACTATATGTCCACGGGTTCTAGTGGGTTACTTCCCCTTGTATAAAAGTAATATGGTTTGGTGTCACCTGATTTATTCCGTGGTGTGAAGTTGTGGTATTCTGGTCTACATTTTAGTGTGTTTGTGGCCTGTCTTCGCTATTCTCCTCCGGCAGATGAAGTTGAGAGAGTCTAGATGGTCATGTTCAGGTTGGGGCTGTTCCTCGACTTGCAGCGAGGGACCCTATGCATACAAAATATTATCAGCGATAAGTTCCCAAAACTAATTCCCCCAGAAACCTCACACGCACCAAAATCCATTTATAATATTAAACCCAGCTTTAGGCCTACTTAAAATGAAAGTTTGACACACTCTGCAACAGGTTATACTGGCATATGGCCCTATCTTGGAAAACATTTAGTTTAGTTAAATTACATATTATTCTGACTTTACATTATTCTCAATTCTGGTGCCTTAGTTAAGATTTCATTTACTGTTATATAATTATTCAGTTTGTTATACAATTAATACAATTTACACATAGTCTAATTTGCCACGTGGTGTGATAGGTTAACCGATTTCATTATTTTTCTGTACTTATTAAACAACTTCCTTTTTGCATAACTTTAAATTAATGTATATAAGTATATTGCAGTGACTTACCGCAGATCTGTGTTAATTTAGCCTGCCATAGATGGAAGATGGTGCAATTAAAAACTTCTCTCTGTCGGAGAACGAGGCGTGGTGTTTTCGATGACGACCAGAATAAGGCAGGTTTTAGAAACGCAGTTCCGGCTTTTCTCAACTCGCAATCAGCAGCGAACGCCAGAGCGCAGCACCAATCAGGCGTAACTTAATTACCTCATTACAGTATCGTAGCCGCCCCCGCTAAATACAGTACAGTATTTTTCGTCAGCTTTCTCTTTAAATACCGTACACGATTTTTGTTTATTCGCGCCGATCTTACTCGACTCGGCACAACTGTAGGGTTAGTAATTATAAAAGTAATTTTATAACATGATGATTATTTACGTGCATGTATAATATAAGTTTGTACTCATAAGATGCATATATATATTGTAACAAAATGAAAATTTGTGTGGTGTTCGGACTTACAAAAAATTATAATAAAAAAATTGTAAAAAATAAAAAACATTGTATGTTTTATTTATTTATTTATTATTTCTTATGTATTCACTTATTTTTCATTCCTTTATTTATTAATTTAATTTAATTAATAGCTTAGAATAACCAGAATTTGTTTTCCGCGTTAACTAGATTATCTCCGGTAATAATCGATTAGCGGTCTTTCGTTATTCTATGACGGTACTGCTTCAGTAATGATATTTCCTTCTTTTCTTGGAGGCCAGGTGTCAAATATTATCTAAAATTCTTCTATCTATATTTTTACCAATAAATGAAACTCAAAATTATAATATTCAAGGATTAACATTATTGAAACTAATCGATTTTGAATCGATTAGTTAATCGACAAATCACAAACTCGTATCTCAGGGCGATTGGTTTTGTTATATAAATTATTAAAGTTAAATTACAGGTTCTTTGAGCTGTTATTATAATAGTCAGAGAAAGGCAAAGCTGAAAAGTATAATGCTTACAGAAAAAACTTGTTACTTATAAAAAATAGAAATATTATTTTAAATATAAATGTTAATAAATTAGATTTCTCGAACCAGACTCATGATGCTGTCCTGCCGTCATCGCAAAGGATTCTGGGAGTAGTCCAAAATGGCGGCCCCGTGCTGAATTTATACGAGGCGTCTTCACTGCAGAATTCTTTAAAATAAATGTTGCTTATTGGTGTATTCCTCTTCCAAGCAGTAGTGGTTAATTCCTCTTCATCACAGTGTAATTATTCGGGAGTAGTGGTCAGTTGTCCGGCACGGCAATCAGTGTTCAATGTGTTCTTGTTCCAATGGTTGTGAGATTTTACAATGTCCAATTTTGTGTCGATAAAATTTTGAATTCACGTTTATATAGTTCTGTTATCTGGATGACGACTTCAAATCTTCATAAATAGATTAATTTGGTTGATTCCAGGTTAACTCAGTGTTGATTAATCGTATTTCTCAATTTCTCGGGGTTATTTTTTATAGGTTTAGTTATATCCGAAAATTATCTTATCTCTTTTTTAATGAATTCATTTGTCTGATATCATTTCGAAGTGTACGTCTCAACGTGTAACAATCAACTAACTGTCTTTCTTCTCCATACAATAGGTCCTGGCCGATTTAATATTAAATCTACATCGTTTTAACCAGATGGCATTTCCGCCTAAATAAATGACTTTTACATTATATTATTAATTACATTTTTACTATTATTTAATTTTATTAAATACTAATTACATATCCAATTTCCTTATTTAATTCTGCGTTATTTAATATCAAACATGATATACTTTATAGTATTTTCTAACTCAAAAAGTCATATTTACTGTATATTTTGATGTAGGCATTAACTGTACTTCCTGTGATATTAAATGGTTTACAATTTCTGTTAGTATCTAATTAACATTGAACAAGATCATTGAGTGTCTTATTATAGGTTGATTTTTTTAATTCTCTGTAATTTTATGATTTGGTTAACTAATTTAAATATTATCTTTAGTTTAGGCTTTCCCCTTAGATTCCAGTGTTATTACACTTGCATTTTTTCTAATAATATTTTATACATTTCTTCAATACCTTTACAAAGTATTGTTACAGTTATAATACACCGTGATTGATTTACATTATATAATTTTCATCAATTTAATTGATTTCCTTAACTTATTCATTAATTATAAGGTTGTTGAGATTTACCATTTGGCCTAGATTTTACATGTGTTCACATACAATGTTTATTATTATTCCAGCTTGCTAATACCCTTTCTGACATATTATTCTTATAAAATCTTAATTAAATTTCCCTTACTTAATTACATAAACGTTTATTATTGATTAATACTATTAAAACATAACAAATATTCTATAACAAAAAATTATACTCAGTCTCAGACATTCAAGCCTTGAGTTCAATGAAATGCTAATATAAACAAAACACATCTGTTTTTTCATCATTTAAATTATTCCTTAAAATTAATTTTCATGCAGTCCTTGCTGTTTTTGTTTTATTTTAGGGATGTACCCTTGATCACTCCACTATTTATTGCATACTTTTATATTATTTTTTGTCATTTTGTCTGGTATTGTATGATAAAGAATATCACTTATATGAGATCATCAGGATTCGCTTTTCATTATAAAATTAAATTCCACTGGTACATTTTTACATTTATATTAGAACATTTACTTAAACATATTTTACATTTACTCTTATTTTATTGCATTGTACTTTTCTTATTTATTTTCATCTTTTTTGGGGGTTTCTAATTTTATTACATGTGGTTGTTTTTCTAACAGTTGTTCTTTTATTATGGATGTTTGTCTATCCTGGGCATTTCCTGACCTGCTCCTATACTACCTGCGTATAATTACTTTATACATTGGCCTATCATTATTTTTCTATAATTTCTTATATATTGCATGGTTGGTTTTAATTTATTTTATCTCTTCGAACTATTATTTCACTACACTGTCGTCCTTGACTAATTTTTATAGTAGTTTTCATTGATGTCATTTTATTTTTATTTTATATATGATTATTTTTAAAATTAGAACAATGTGGATAATCTGTCACGCTACAATATATATATATATATATATATATATATATATTACTGTGTTTTTGTATAAAAGAATATTATACTATTTTGAAGTTCGTAGTTAACATTTCATTCTCCAAACTCTAACCGCTCTGAAAAATTCATTTTTTTTAAGTAAAATAGTGTTTGCTCGTAGCTCAAGTAAGCTCAAATCCCACGGCCTGGTAGTATTCGTATACCTAATAAAAACAGTCGATCCTCTACATACGAAGCGGATGTAACTACCACGTCTATATAAATGTATAACAATGTTATACAGATTATTGTCAACGCTTATACGTCACAATAGGGTGCGGACTTTTCAAGCCCACCACGGAAGTGATTATTGTATACGATTATATCGTCTTTTTTATAAAAGCGTATTGTAAAACTTATTCTTATGTGACTAATAGTTATGTATATGAAGATGTAAACAAGATTAAAATAATATTTATTTTTTTTTTAAATTAAGGTAAGCTGGAGAATATATTACAACGATACATGTTTGAATATTTATCCAAGAAAATAATTTTTTGTACATAATTAAAATATAAATGTTAGAAAACATTTTTAAGTCGTATGGTCAGTAACGGACAGGTAGTTGACAGTACGACGCCTGTCATGAAACCTGTCGATTTTAAGCTCTGTGTGTGTGTGTGTGTGTGTGTGTGTGTGTGTGTGTGTGTGTGTGTGTGTGTGTGTGTGTGCACTGTTTGTCGTATATAGGTGTTCTGCTGGCACTAAGAGGTTTTATACTACGAATAGGGAGATATCTCTGTGTACGTATGTATTTTACGTAATTGTCTGTTAGTAAACTCTGGTTCAGACACGAAGAACGAGATTTTTAAATAAGTTGTTAAATGTAATTTAAAAGTTACAAAGAACACATCGCAAATTATTCAATGTTACTGAAAGACGTGCAGATCGAGACGGGTGTATAGTTGTAAAATTATTACAAAGCGTGGAGAAAAACGTAGTTACATAAATGAAATTAATTACACCTGTAATTAATAGGTAACGAAAAGTCAATTTATATGTACACCATGAGTACAAAATCGCGCACTTAATGCCATTGCTGGTGTCGTGGTCAAGCGGTTTCTAAAATGACATCACTCGGTAGCGTTCCGTTTATGCAAGGATGTGCATGTTGCACAACTCAAAACTCACAACGTCTTGATTGAAATATGCTTTATTAGTAATTAAAGAGTAAACCAAAAATTTTACATAATTCAAGGTAATTGTGTCAAGTTAATTGTGGCCTGATTAGTACACAAGTTTTAAAGCTTTACTAAATTGTGGAGACTTACAATATCTGGGCTAACTCATTTTGGCGGTCCTGAACTCACGTTGTAACAAAATACTTTGGTAAAGGAAAAACTAAAAAAAGCGAATGAACGAACATAACTTGCACTAATGAGCCTGAATTATTAGGTGTCAATTAGTTTTATAGATTTGAATGTATCACCACCATACGGAGAGTTACAGCCTGAAAGAGGTATTCTACTGTAACTGGAAATTTGAAGAGTTCGCCAAATAGTCACCAATCAGAAGATGGACTATGATATAATAGGAGACGTATATGATAGTCAGTCTCATCCAATTTAATAAGGATAAAATGATTTAAATTGAAGATTCCTTGTTGGTCCTTGTTAATACATTGTATCTGCTTACTTGCTCACGCGCAATCAGCCCACGCACTTACGTCATCCGTCGCAGTACAGCACGCGTCGCCAGCTCCTGCGATCAGTTAGTTAATACTCAGCCTTTCATCTGTGCACTGCTCTCTTCCTTTTTTGCTAGCCGCGGTAATGTAAATTTATTAATGTAACTTCTCATACAATTGTTTCTCTCTTCTATACATTATGTATCTTGAAAATTTACGCCACACGTATTTGTATTTTGGCTGTGTACGCCGAACGTAATTGCGTGAGCCTGCGCTTCTTCATAATATTGCAATAAACGCTACTTAACTCAGATCATACAGTCCACTTCTTCCTTCAAAAACATATTCTGACTCCTATACCAGCATCACTTAGCTTGCCATACCAACTCTAGAAATTTTCGAGAGCGTTAAGCAACTAACATATGGTCCTCCGGGCCGGATATTATTTTAGCCTTACGGGCAACATTTTTGGTCCACAAGCGACCGCCATTCTTTGTCCACAAGCGACAACATTTTCGGCCCGCCAGCGACTGCACTTTAGACCAGCGACAGCATTTTCGTCCACAGCGACAACATATGGTCCTCCGAACCCGGATATTATTTTAGCCTTACGGGCAAAAATTTGGTCCACAAGCGACCGCCTTTCTTTGTCCACAAGCGACAACATTTTCGGCCCGCAAGCGACCGCACTTTTGTCCTGCGACAGCATTTTCGTCCACAGCGACATCATATGGTCCTCCGGGCCGCGGATATATTCATTTTATGGATGTACAATCTACACGCAATGTATTTCACGGATGTGACTCATTTCATGGACAATTCGTTTCATGGATCAGTTTATTAAGCAGGCCTATCAGCATTTTTTCTTCATAATTTAAGTCAGCAACTCCAATTATCACTAAAATTGGAGCTCGTATTGCACGACTTGGGGACGTCATATTTCGCAAACCGGAGCATTTGAAGCATCATTACAGCAGTTGAGCACCATCAGCACGTGGCATTCAGCATGTGGGAAAATCCAGAGCAGCCTATCTAGACAGGATTCGACCGCATCGGACATCACCTGACAGGCAGCGACCGTATCTGCATCATCAATTCATGGGTACCTGACAGGACTACCAAGGTTTCGACAAGCTTTGATGCCTTCTAGAACATGCCGATAAGTACCATGTCAAGTGACTATAAACTCATGTTTTATATTAGTTTGCAATTTGCATGATTTGCATATTTTTCAATGTCATTAAAGTAAAGGAAGCAGTATTAAAAATAATAATATAATTTTCTTTTTAAATCAGTTTCATTTGAATATAAACTTGTAATTTTTTGCGACCTCAACAAGCATTTGTTAATTGTAAGTCATACCTTTCAAAGGCATTCACATCATTAGTGATTATACTGCTATATTGTTTGTACTGCCTAGATCAGTATTTATTACCATATAGAACTAGTTTAAGATGTGTTAAGTAAGGGTTACCGTGTCGTTGCGTGACTTTAAAATTTGGATTTCCTGCCTGGTCTTGCTCATCGCTTTGCGTTCACTTGGTTTTTTCGTATTATCATTTACATTTTCTCTCCTACCCAATCATGACGGATATGAAGGCGCTGATCAAGAAACGTGGCACGATCAAGGCCTCTATATCTCGCATAAATACAAACGCAGACAATTTCGATCCGATACGCATACGCATGACCATCATGCACTAAAAATAAAGCTTCGCCACCTTATGAAGCTATCAGCCAAATATGATGAAATTCAAACACAAATTGAGTCTGAGGACTCTGACTTTACATCCGCGAGCGATAGGGTTAAGACCGAAGATGATTTATGCAGCACAGAATGCAAGCTGCAAAATTTAATAGACCATGCCGAGGAGATGAGCAGGAAGGCAGCAAGTCAATCCGAAGTAGTCACATTCAGCACGCCTCCCATTCAGTTGCAACCGATTAAGCTACCCTGTTTCGCAGGTGACATAATTGAATGGCAACATTTTTACAATATGTTTTTGGAGTTAGTTCATGTCCGAACAAACCTGACTGACATCCAAAAACTTCATTACTTGCACTTACATTAAGGGATGAGGCGCTGAATGTCATAAAATCGCTCCCTATCACGCACGAAAATTACACGGTGGCCATTGACTTGTTAAAGGCCCGGTATGATAGTAAATTGATTGTTACCACGTATCATGCGGCTAATGTCTTGGGCATGAGGCACATGCAACAGGAGTCCGTGCTCAGCATTTCTAAATTTATGGATGAGCTCACCGCTAATATAAATGCTCTGACCTCATTGTACCTATCAGTAAACACGTTTGAACTTATTTTTGTGCATTTTCTCGCCCAAAAGCTTGACGAGCATACGTGCAGATTGTGGAAGGAAACTTTAAGTGAAAAACAGCTTCCGATTTACGATAATTTTATTAGATTTTTAAACGGAAGACGTCAGCTGTTGCAAAACGTAAATGCTCCGACTGGTTCGTCTGGCGGCAGACAGGTTAGCGATAAGACCTCTTATCGCAAATCGGCTAAACGCGCGGAGTTCACTGGGTCACTGGTACACACTCAAACAAACAATAAATTTTGTCAGCTGTGTCGGGGTAATCATAAATTGCTCGAATGCCCACAATTCATAGCTTTACAACCTACGCAACGTAGAGAGGTTTTAATAAGTAACAAACTCTGCCTGAATTTCACGCGTTCAGGCCACGAAAGCTCGCGTTGCCCCTCTACATTTTCCTGCAAAGCATGCTCGAAAAGGCATCACACCATGATCCACGCTTCCATAAATAACTCGACCCACAGGAGCAATAAACAATGCTCCCTGAAGCTACAAACTAACAAATCGATTCTATTGTCCACCGCCGTATGCATCACCACTGATCATGCCGGTAACAAGCGCCCGGTAAGAATCCTGCTGGATTCAGGGTCGCAAGCGAATTTTTGTACTATCGGTTTCTCCCGCCGCATGGGCTTAAAACTAAACAAATCCGAGCTGCCTATCACGGGCATAAATACCTCACTCTGTCAAGCCAATTTTAGCACACGGGTGCGCCTAAACTCACGCTAAAAGGATTTCACTTTAAATGTCCACTGCACTGTTCTACCCAGAATCACAAATAACCTCCCAACAGAATTCTTTGACATGGCATCGTTGAAAATTCCTAAGGGGATATTTTTAGCTGACCCGCAACTTAATCATTCGTCACAAATTGACATATTACTCGGGGCACAGTATTTTTTGCAGTTGATTGAGCCGACTAAATTTGTTCGCAGTCCGCACTTCCCGATAATACAGGAAACAAAGCTAGGGTTTATACTCGCCGGGAATTTACCTTTCAACGTAGACATGACTAAGCCGGTCTCTTCGTTCATTGCACGTGACGACAATAATGCTATCTCGTCACAATTGAAAACCTTCTGGCAGTTGGAGGATGTTTCGTGCCGTACTCCCTCAGCTCAGGACACGGAGTGTGAAAATCATTTCCTTGCAAACACCTATCGTAATGATAGTGGTAGGTTTGTTGTGTCGCTACCCCGCAGTATAGAGTGCCTCGGCGATTCTCTTCCCGGAGCGGTTCGCAGGTTTCAAACCCTTGAACTCAAATTTAGGCAAAACCAGTCTTTACACAAGGAGGAACGTAAACAGGCTCTACTCGCCCTGGCTACTGCTTCGTTCTCGTCTAACTACGTTGAAGATTACTCTTCTCTCTCTAGACTTCTCCGCGTCTTTGCTTACTGGCTGCGTTTCATTCGTAACGCTAAGTCTCCCGCTTCTAATAGAAACACTTCCTGTTTGACTGCGCAAGAGCTACACAGCGCGCTTTTGGTTTTTATACGCCAAGCCCAGTTTTCGCATTTCAGTATCGAAATTAAAGAACTCCAGGCACAACGCCCTGTACCTACTAATAGTAAAACTTTCGCGCTCAATCCATTTATAGACAACGCTGGCATACTACGTGTAGGCGGACGCCTTCAACAGTCTCAACTGAACTACAATAATAAGCACCAAATCATACTTCACCCTCAGGCTCCCCTTACTAGACTAATTATTGAATATGAGCATAATCGACTACTCCACGCTGGAGTACAACTAACGCAGTGTTCTCTGCGCCAAAGGTATTGGATTATAAACGACAAATCTTACATACGCTCAGTGATTCACAAATATATCACTTGTTATCGATTTCGCGCAACTGGTTCAAGCCAACTTTTAGGTCAATTGCCTGCTCCCAGAGTCACCTCCTCAAAGCCACTTTCACAATGCGCCGTCGACTACGCCGGTCCCATGTTCCTACGTCAGGGCGGGCAGCGGTCCAAATCATTTACAAAGGCTTATATTTCTCTTTTCATTTGCATGTCCACCAAGGCAATTCACCTTGAATTGGTTTCAGATTTGTGTGCAGACGCCTTTCTGGCTGCCTTGAAACGCTTCAGATCCCGCAGGGGCATCCCCGCGCAAATATTTGCCGATAAGGGTACCAATTTCCGTCGTGCTGGAACTATATTACACGATCTGTACAAACTCTTTCAGCAGGACGAATTCCAAAAATCCGCTCAAGACTTCGCCAGTCTACGTGGGATTAAGTGGTCTTTCGTACCTCTGTCAGCGCCTCACTTCGGCGGTTTGTGGGAGAGCGGTGTCAAAAGCGTTAAGTTCCACTTGCGGCGCGTTATAGGCAGTACGCTCCTCAACTTCGAAGAGTTTTCCACTGTTTTGGCTCAAGTTGAAGCTTGCTTGAATTCGCGTCCCGTGTTCACTATGTCAAATGATGCTGGGGATACCGAGCCTTTGACTCCAGCGCATGTTTTGGTAGGTTCCCCCCTTACCGCGCTCCCGGAACCCAATTACTCGGATGTAAATATGGGTCGCTTGGGGAGATGGCAGCTTCTGCAGAGATTTACCCGCTCTATTTCGAAGAGTTGGTCTAGAGACTATCTGCATCAGCTGCAGCAGAGAAACAAGTGGAAAAGGCATTCTAAAAATGTGTCTACAGGACAGCTAGTCCTCATTTTAGAAGACCATACACCACCATTGCAGTGGAAACGTGGTATTGTCACGCAGACTTATGTAGGGCAGGATTCGTTAGTACGCGTTGCGGACGTCCGTACTGTTCACTGTATCCTGCGTAGACCTATTCACAAGCTGTGCCCACTTCCGGTGGCATCAGACTAATTAACATTTCGGTGCTTCATGCTCGGGACATTTCCGGACGAGCACATGCTCTACTTTCTACTAAGTATAATGTTAAATGTACTTATTTATGCATTTGTATTTATTTGTATCAATTGATGTACGCTATGTATCTGTGCATTAGTAAACATTTAAACGTTTCTCTTTTTTCTCAGTGTGATGTCAGTTATTGTGTACTGTTTGGTGCAGTGTCTATTATTATAGTGAATTTTTGGGGTATATTGCCTTTGTATTATTATGTAATACTGCTTATTATGCACTAAATGTCACGCTGTTATTGTTAAATTTGTTGGATTTCTTTAATTATTGTACAATGCTACTTACAATGTCTTTATTGCCATGTACTATTGTTATCATTCTTATTATGTTTTATCACACATTCAAACCTTGGGACTATTATTACATATTATTCTGTGAACATTAATTAATAATGTATTTGCATTTGTTTATATTGTATTTGTATTTATGCCAATATTCATGTATCATGTATTATCACATCTTTCCGATTTGCAACTTATTAATGTATACTTGTGTGTTTTTGAGTAATCTTGTTTTTTAATGTAAACTATGTCAAAATCGCCCGATTTTGGGCGGGCAGTATGTTAATACATTGTATCTGCTTACTTGCTCACGCGCAATCAGCCCACGCACTTACGTCATCCGTCGCAGTATAGCACGCGTCGCCAGCTGCTGCGATCAGTTAGTTAATACTCAGCCTTTCATCTGTGCACTGCACTCTTTCTTTTTTGCTAGCCGCGGCAATGTTTTCGAGAGCGTTAAGCAACTAACAGTCCTAATACGGGAAATTAAGGTTTCTTTAGTGATGTAATGGTTTTGCTAATCAACAGTACATTGGTAATCTCCACACTAAAAATATGTATGATCCAAACAAAAGAATAATTTTGAAAAACTGAATAATCTTACTATTTATTTAAATGGTATTTAACAGTAATTTATATTTAACCTGGGACAATACACTGGTTTTTACATTAATTTTGTCGTTATTGCAAAACCAGACAAAAGGTGATGTGCTGAAAAAGCGACGCTTAGAGCAAGTTGTAGATGGTAGAGACGAAATTTTTCCATACCTGACATGTCGATTTACACCAGACTATAAATACCTTCGACAATTTAGAAAGGGAGACAGATGCTAATAATATGTCTGCATGCGACATAGACTCTTCATCAGTACCGTCATCGTGACGTATCCAGCACATGCAGCTATTGACGGAAGAGCACCAGGACCATCATCATCATCATCGACTTCATAATGCAGTAGGAACACAGACGAGTAACAATCTACTTGGGAATCAGCGCATTATTATCAACATCCAGGAGTCGCATGTACGCAAGAATAGTTTCGCAGCGGTAATACAACAGATACGCAGTGAAAAATGAACAATTATTTTTTAAACATAGAAATTACAAAACAGCAGTACCATGTAACTGGGAAAAACACATACATAAATGTAAATATTGAAATTGAAATAAGTAATACGTACTTTTAAGTTGTTATTGCAAGCAATTTTTTATTCAATTTAAAACGAGTCCACTTGCATATTCCATAAGGAAATGGAAGTATGGTGATGGCGAAAAAAATCTTTTCTAGATAAGGGCTGATTCTGATTATACTACCTAAAAATATGAAGAAAAGTCATTTTCGAAAAGTGTCTGTGTGTGTGTCTGTGTATCTGTCTGTCTGTGTGTAGAATTTTTCCTATGTTAAACGATAACAGCCGGAAATTCAAACAGAATTTAATAAAGTTTGCACACATCCCTGAAGTGTAGAGGACTCAAGGCCTATAGATTTTGGTGAAGATCGGTTAAGTGGAAGGGGTAGTTTACCTGTAACGTTTTATGTTTTGACAAGAGTAAAATACTTAATTTTGATAAATAAAGTATCCTGAAAAGAAGATCATAATAATCCACTGTATAAACCTAGATGAAATTCTATAAACGAAGAGGGTAGTTGAAGGTGGTGGGAGTAATTTTCTATAAATGAAAATGATAGTCGGAGGGAGGGGATAATTTTTATTTATATGTCATGTGTACTACTTTATCGGCAACAAAGAAGTAGTTTGTTGTTAAAAGTCCTTCAGGGGCTGTTTGGCGTGGTCCAATGTTTTCTACAAAAGCAAATGTTTCGGCAGTGCTATCGACTGCCACCATCAGTGAAAATCGAGTGCGCTAACGTGAGGTGGTATACGTTAGTGACCACAGTACTGTGGTTAAGGCTGAAGAAAGAAATACTTTCTATTGAAATATTTCATTTCGAAAATGATTTTAAATATAAATCTTTGAACATGGAAGTCATGTATGGTTCACCATACCGATATTTTTTAATAGTAATTATGTTTCCTTAAAGTAAATTTTATTTTATTAATAGTAAACATTCATTTTAATAACACATATAAAAATACTTATGTGGATGATTTGCTATGGTTAAAAAAAAAAAAATTCAAATTTAATATGCATGTTAGATAGCCCATCCAAGCAATTTAAATAGTTCAAAATTTATATATGTTTTATGTTTTGATATGAGTATGTTATCGTTCTGTGATAAACATAAGATGTATTGCAACAGTACAAATGTATAGGGTACTGTGCATTGCATAAGTAGTAAGGTAATTGATGTAATTTAATTAATAATTTGAGAAAATTACTATAGTTTAAATAATTAATCGATATTGTTAGTAATAATAATAAGTCTGGGTGCAAAAGCTGTAGTAGGGAAGCAATGAATCTACCTGCCGATACAAGTCGATCACGCCATACACAGTTGTGTCTGTGTACACGTGTATCTGGTGTGTGTGTGTGTGTGTGTGTGTGTGTGACACTGGTTGATTCATGCAAAAGCGTCTAACCTAAATAAACGCTAATAAAATGCTAAATTATATTTAAATCATGATGAGTGTGTAAACACTATTACAAAACCAAATACACCACTGAGTGTATTGTATAAAGACGCACGTGTGTACGAAAAAGTGAGCAAAAATAATAAAAGTGCGAATGTAGTCAAATTAAATATCAGTAAATCCCATAATAAGTGAGATAATAAAAAACCGTCAACACACGCTTATATACAAAAAAATTACCTACCGAATGATTATTGGGTAATTCGCAAAAAGACTTCGTATAGTGCGAAAAAAAGTGGAAACGTGTATGAATATTCGTGTTTGTAAAAGTGACGCCACGACAAAACCATTCCTGCAGAGAATTGTCGAAACAGGCATTCTGCTCCCTAGACTATAAATACCCGACACACACCAGCATCAATCTCTTCCTTTTTCAACAACCGTAGCGGCCGGAGGCCCTACCGGACGACAACTCTTCCTTGTTCAACAACCGGAGCGGCCGGAGGCTCTGCTGGACGACAACATATATTCGTCAGACTACAGCGGCGGTTGGAAGCGAGTGCGGACAACAGCATTACTTGTATTCAACCACAGTTGCAGCCAGAGACCAATACGGAGGGCGAGGAAGCAGCACACTTCATGGCACAAACCCTAGACGTAGAGGACGAGTCATCTGAATTCCGAGAGGAGTACGAGGAACGGACTCGGGATTACACGTCTACTAGGGATTCACCAGTAAATGACTCAAGACCAGAACAGAGGAGGGTACGCTGAGGAACCACTACTAATAAGGTGAAAGAAAGCCATATTTTCATCTAAACTAAAGACTGAATAAAAGACAATTTAATCTTGTAAAACAAGTAGAAAATAATAAGAGAAAGACACTAATTTAATAAGAGTGTAAATTGTAAGATTAAATGTAACATTTCTTGTATATTATTTAGGGTAAGATTCAATTAATCAAAAGTAATATTCACAGAAATAATTAAATTCTTTTACTAATAACTTACTGAAAAGATTGATATTTGATTTTAAGAGAATAAGAATTTTACTAAAGTAACGTGAAGAAGTAATGCATATTGTAACATGACATAAGATAGTGAAAATACACTAAGGATTAACAAACAAAAAAGCTGAAGATAAGAAGAAATGTTAAAAAACTTATAACTCAAAGATTAATGACCAAATTACGAAATGGCAATTGACTAAGGAACTGACGATGACTTGACCCAATAGATTGGAGAAAAACAAGAAAAATAGAATGGAACAAGAAATAAGGAACAAGAAACCAAATGTAACCAAGAATATAACAACAACATTTGTAATCCCCAAAATATGACTAATATATGCATGTAAAACAATGCACTAAACCAGTTAGGGCATAAATAAGATGTAACCATGTAAACAATAACAATTAAGATAGAGATATTATGTATATTATAAGAAAGAAGAAGAAACATGTACTTATAAATATAAGGTAGGAAGCTAAAAATAACAATACCCAATTAATAATGATAAACATAGTCAAAGCAAGTAAAAAATACTTTGAGCCATATAAAGGCAATAACTAATAAAAAAAAGTGATCAAAGTGAGTTGAAAATAAAATAATTATTAATGACCAATAACCACACAGTGATATTAAAATAAGTAGACAAACAGTGTGAGTAATATCAAGTGAATGAGATAAAAAAGTGAATAAATATAAGTAGGTGGTGACAAGCTATGTAAATAGCATATTATGAAAATGTGAAGTGTTAATAAATAAAGAAACCATCTACGAAGGAAAAAGTGCAGTGAGTGTACAGGATAAAGTACTTAAAAAAGCAAACTGTAATAGTGTAGATAAACAGCCTTTGAATAGAACTTTCTATTATCACATAAGAATGAACTAATTGTACCATTAGTAATTTCAATAATAGTAAGTAAGAATGAATATAAAATAAAATGGAAATTAAGTTATTAGAGTGAAAAATAAGAAAGACAGACACTGTATGTTAGTGAAGGAATTAGTAAGTGAGATATAGGGTGTAAGGTACTGTTTAAAATTAGTATTATAAGAGTTTCGTTATTGTTTTAAAAGAAACCATAGAATTTATTAACTTATAAAATAAGCAAGATAGAAATAAGAAAACCAAAAACAGTTAGAAGTTGAATTTCAGGTTTGAGCCTGGTAAGAAAACGTTTGTTTTTATAATAAGAGGTGTGGTTAGAAGCATCAATGTTTTATTATCTGTTTCTATAAAAAAAATGTTTAATGTACAAATATATAAAGCTAATGAGTTATAAAGAATGTTAAATAGTAATATGGGGAAGTCTAGGCTCTAGGCCTAACATTTAGTAAAGGAACTTTGTAAATTTAAAAAAGAAAACAATAACCCAGTATCAATCAGAGTATATCAAATGTTTAAGCAGTTAAGTAAGTGTATCTAGTACAAAAATATATAAATAATATCCAGTTTAAAAATAACTACATAAGAAATACAAATAAGAAAATAAGGAAAATGTTATTAACTATTCAAAAGAAATCATGAGGGATATCAAAATAATCCTTAACAAAAAAGAAGAACAATGGTGTTCATATAATTGATGTTACTACTAGTATAAGAAAGAAATCATAATTTGAAGATATTTTATAAATTTAAACCAAAATAAAACGTTAGAATATAACAATGTCATAAGATATTGACCAATGAGAAATAGCATAATTCGGTAGGTAACCATAGCAACTGATGCTTATTACAAAAAATACCGTTGGAATTCTAATGACTTCATTATTGACTAACGCGGAGGGCGGATGTATGAAGCTCTCGATCTAAAATTAACTATAAAAACTTTAAATTTTAACAAATTTTGAAAGAAGAAGTATTGGAGAAGCCTTCAAAACTACATCCGATGAGATGAACAAGTATTAAAATATTTAAACCATAAAAATCATAGTAAAAATTACGAATACTTCGAATTAACGTAATATACGACCTATCCTGAAGGAAGAAGTGGATTTACCTAACTCAACCTGAGGACATCGAACATCTACGAGAACTGATGGAAGCCGAACTTCGAATTGGAAACATTTGAACGGGTATTTCGGACAATCCAAAGAAGAGAGGACTACTAGAGGTTTCCTGAAGAAGAAGACGATCATCGGAGAAGCCACGTCAAGAAATCGATGAGTATAAAATAAGAACTTCACTTCAAAATAAATTTCCAATTATCCATAATAACGAGATATATATTTTCACTTCACTGATCACAAATTTGACTCAATAACTGAATTTAATCAATATATCACTCTTAATAAAACTTAATTAATCAATAAAATTTGATATTAAATTATAATAATTTTTAAAAAACATAACTTGCTGACCAGTTTTTAACCAAACCTATTCTAATTCTCATTGCCAATAACTTACTTTGTATATTATAGTATATCAACTATTGTGTATTTAGTTTTAAGGAATGTTATGATTTTGTGCATTTTTAGCCGATAATCCAACTTCTGTTGTCAAAAGGACCTATTCCCTGAGAGAAAAAATAATATTAGTAAACAAGATATGTACCCCATGACGTTTTTCTTACGTACGACTGAGCGATGCCAACCTAGCAATTTGTAAAAGCCGGTATCAACATAAATATATGTATTATTCATTAACTGTAATTGAACGGGTAATATAAAGAAGGGTTCAATAAATTATAATATTCCTCAACTGCTGTATGTTTGATTCTTATAAAACAAGGTAATATAAGGAAATTTTTAAAAACAAAACACCAACATACTACAGTTAGCGAATTCGACACTGCAAGACAGCGTGAGCCAATCAGGTGGCGAGGCGGTAAGATTTGAATTGAACTACGAGAGATACGGTTAGCCAGTAAGTATTGAGAAAAGGCATAACCCGGCCCGCTACACACGATTAGTTTTCACAACAGTAATTAACCGATTAATACCCAATAATCTACCCACAAATACACACTTAGATTACGAATACGGCGAATACAACGAGTGACATAAAATCGCTCGTCACACATAAACGTCTGTTACAAAGACGAATACAAAGGGTGACATTACACAAAATAAAACCTTGTAAAAACGTCTTTATACAAAGTGACGATCCCAAAAGTGGGGCTTTTCGTTTCTGTTACAACGACGCAAACAAAGGGTGATATTCCTAAAACCCCGTATAAACGTCTGGTTACAATATGCAAAAAAAATAAGAAATTATTAAAAAAAAAGAAAGATTAGAAAAGTCAGTAATAATTTAAACACATTATACTGAGCAAACCGTGAGCAATATAAAATAACAACTACATGTTTATTATAGTTATAAATAAATCTTATATTTTTATGTTTATGTTTATTACAGTTATAAGTGAATCTTATGTTTTTATATTTCTGTATAATACACATGTACATAATAATGAGATTTTTAAATCGCAAACTAGTTGAACTTGTGAAACAATAAAAGTTCAGAGGTCATTCTATTATACTGTACGTTGTTATTACGATTACATCTACCTATCTATACACATATTCGTTAGTAGTGTTGTAAAAGTATTTGGCGCTCCAAAGCGTGGGGCTCCCAAATGTGTTGTAGTATACTATCTTTTCGTTGTAGCTTCTTCCAAAGGAAATGCCTTGAATTCATATTTTTGACTTTTAAAATGTAATTATAAAAAAAAATCGAATTAATACATTAATAATTAGTTTTGACTATTTTAATTAGTTATGCCATGGCATCAAATTATCACTTCTCAATATATTAAAAGACATAAATTTTATTGTGCAACACTTATACTTAACCAGTGTTTTACACAGTACAGTTGCGTTTCGTATTAACACACAGTTGAATTTATAATACTTGTAATGCTGCAATAATTACAAGCACTCACACGCGCGCTCACACTTTTGGAGGCTTACCAACTAAGGCCTTTAGCCGAACAACGTCGACTAGATTTATCCACTAAATGCTTCTTTCTAACCTACATTATAGTTTAATAATGAAAATATAAATTAGTACCATGTCTTTTCAAATCCGAAAGTGCAAACAATCTTGCCAAAGCCTATACGGCAATCTCGCTGTTTTCAGGACAGACAGAAACTTACTCCTTTTCGAAATAAGGTACATGTCTTTGTAAGGTACATGACTTATTAGTGTCATGTTTCCGGTGTCTCGAAATTCATGTCCTGTATTTATGCATGTGTGGCTAAACTGGAATTATAAATGTTTGTATTTTAATACATTTGCGCGTTTCAAATATCGTTTTTTATAGTTTTCGTACGGTCTTATTACACTTTTTCGCAGCCATTGTATTTTATTTATTCGACTGTATATTCAATCATATATTTTAATAATTTGTTTATCATTTATATTGTTGCCGACTGAAAAATTTGGCCATATGCTAAGTTATTTTTCCTGATCGAATTTTATTTAGGACCACCGAATTCTTTTTATTTATAATTTCTTAAGTTTTTAAAATACTTAGGATGGTTGCACCTAAATACTTAAGTTTTTCTACTGGTAATTTTATACAAACCACTATGTTGTCTTTGGTATTGACGAGCGCTTTCGGCAGTCAAGCCATTTTCAGGTCATTTACCAACGAAGTAAAATTACTAGTAGAAATATTTGAGACCACTAACACTCCAGTACAACAATAACTTAGCTTTTTCCTAATACTGTTAGGGTGGTTGCACGGATAATTCTGTTGTACAGTGGAAACAGAATAACGGTGCAAACTAAGACATTCTTATTCAATTCTTCAAGTTCAAATTTGTCCAACATACAACTGTGACCCTCACCTTATGACAGTTTCCCACTAAGTAACACAATCACACTAAACAGGAAGTCATAACAACATTAACTCCGAACCGCATTGTAAAATAGATAGGTCTAAACTGAAGTTGGCCGGTCGCTGGATGCTTAGTTATGCCTGCTGAGGTTTGTAGAAAAAGTCTGTCACTTAACGGATGATGAAACCCGTAACTATCACTTTTCACTACTATCCGTAACTGTCACTGGCAGTTTTCTCTGACTACACAGTCGAGCGAAAACTGCGTTTATAGCCGCTCCGGAACTTACCAGAAACTGTGCCAATGTCCGAGTTTGAACAATGCCGGGAAAAATGATCGGCAAACGTGTGAAATGGGTTCCAGCGACAATCTCGAGCGTTGCCGCGTGTTATGTATCACGTAGGCACTTTTGGTTAAGCATCATCTACAAATAACACGCGCAAACGCGCACTAAAATTATACTAGACATGAAAGAGAATAAATTTATGGGCACTTTGATATATACCCGTCAATTATTTCACAAATTATAGCTAATTTATAAAAATGAACAAAGTCAATTATAACATGTCGATTAACGTCATAAAATAAAACAATATCTTCACACTAATTTATCATGGCTTTACTGCAATGTTATGTTGCAATATATAGAATAATATATTCCAATACCCTGAATAAACCGATTTCCTGCTAATTTTTATTTTGCTTATGTTAATCCTACTCCAAAAATGCAATGAGTGTAGTAAAACGAACAATGTTTATTAATATTTGGGTAGGTAGCTAGGCAAAACTTATGACTCGGGTTTAAAAACAAAGTACTTTAAAGAACAAAATATTAATTTGTGTATGAAAGAGTATCGAAGGAACTAGTCCCGACATTTTTGGTAAGAGTTTTGAATGAGGTAATTTTCAGGAAAATGAAAAACTACATAACAAATAACACAATAACAATAAAAGTTTTATTATATTTTTAACGGGAAATGCAAGTAGATTAAAATAAATATAACATACATGTTATAAATATAATATTTATAAATAAACATTGATTACACAATTTCTCTAAACAATTGTTTGTTTTTATCGGCATTAAGTGTAGACGGGCCGCACCCTCAGGCAGAGTTTTTTTATGTCCATTTCCGACACTAGGTCTTTGATAGGTATCATAATATCGCTTATCGGGTCCTTATAACCTGCAGACGTACCAAATGTTTTCAAATATACAAGTAAATTGTAGAGTAACTTAAGTTTCTTATTTTTGTAAGCGTGCCTTTTGAAGTCATGATAAGTTCCTTTGTAGGACAGTTGTTTTTGTATTTGTTGTTTAAGTTTTTCTTCCATTTCTGTATGACAGTTGTTTTGCGGGTTGCGTCCTATATAAGATACCATGCAATATTTTGGGTAATGAGTTTCCTCACCATTATTGAATGGCCGTATGCCTGCATCTGGTAAAACGCC
Organism: Magicicada septendecula; assembly: GCA_034769895.1. NCBI lineage: Eukaryota > Metazoa > Arthropoda > Insecta > Hemiptera > Cicadidae > Magicicada > Magicicada septendecula. The sequence goes on along the minus strand of CM068370.1, from coordinate 358,776,372 downwards.
TCTCCTGATAGGATATTGAGAGTTCACAATACTGGTTGTTTCTACAGTCTGAGCAATTATATCGCTTTGCTGTTTACTGGCTGTAAGTGGTAAGACCTTTTCCTTGTCTTTATGGATCTTAGGTAATATAAACTCTTTTTCCCCAGTCTGATACGTTTTCTCTTTTACATGACTGTGATTAGGTGTTATTGAATATAGAGATTCTGGTTCTAATTTTCTTTCATTTACCATATCTGCAGTCTTTTGATTTTCGTTTGTGACTGCTTCAGTCTCTTTCACAAAATCTGAATCGTTGTTACCACTTGTAATGGAGCAAACACTTTCATTTGGTGAGCTTTTGGACAAGTCAGTCAGGCATTTTTCGTCAGTATGAAAGGTTTCTTTTCTGTCTTGTAGGGGATTTTCAGGTATCATAGAATTAGACCTTAAATGTTCTGTATTCTCTCTGAAATAGTTTTGCATAACTTGCCGTTCTTTTTTGAGAATATCGAGATACTTTATATAGGAAATCTTTAATGCAGCTATGGTGTCAGTATAGGTACCAGATTTTTTTGTAAATCTGGAGTTAGGCCCCCAATGTCTGTCAATCTTGTCTACAAGCTTTTGTGTGTTATTAGTCACTGCTTGAGAGTTTTCAAAAAAATATGATATCCTTTTTTCATCGTCCTCTTTATTTGGACATATGCTCTTGTCTTCTGATAAATTTGGTTCTTTTTTTGCAGCGTTTTCATGTACAGTATGGTGACCATTTTCTTCAATATTTAGACATGTATCTCCAGTATGTGGCAACCAGTTTCTTTTCTAGAAATAAAGAGCGCTTTGTGTTTACAAAATTTTCTGCATTTGGTAAAATGCCTCTCCTGATAGGATAGTGAGAGTTCACAATACTGGTTGTTCCTACAGTCTGAGCAACTACATCACCTTGCTGTTTACTGCCTGTAACTGGTAAGACCTTTTCCTTGTCCTTATGGAACTTAAGCAATTTAAACTCTTTTTCCCCAGTCCGATATGTTTTCTCTTTTGCATGACTTTGAGTAGGTGTTATTGCATATGGAGATTCTGGTTCCATTTTTCTTTCATTTGCCATTTCTGCAGTCTCTTGATTTTTATTTGTGACTGCTTCAGTCTCTTTCACAAAATCTGAATCGTTGTTACCACTTGTAATGGGGCAAACACTTTCATCTGGTGAGATTTTGGACAAGTAAATCAGGCATTTTTCGTCAGTCTGATAGGTTTCTTTTCTGCCTTGTAGGGTATTTTCATGTATCATAGAATTACACCTTAAATGTTCTGTATTCGCTCTGTAGTAGTTTTGCATAACTTCCCGTTCATTTTTGAGAATATCGAGACACCTTATATAGGAAACCTTTATTGCTGCTATGCTGGTATATATGTCAGTGTGGGTACCAGATTTTTTTTTAAATCTGGAGTTAGGCCCCCAACGTCTGTCAATCATGTCTACAAGTATTTGTATATTATTTGTCACTGCTTGAGACTTTTTCAAGAAATATGATATCCTTTTTTCATCATCCTCTTTATTTGGACATATGCCCTTGCCTTCTGGTAAATTTGGTTCTGTTTTAGCAGCGTTTTCGTGTACAGTATGGTGACCACTTACCTCAATATTTTGACATTTAGTCCTCCAGTACGTGTCGGCCATGTCTGGAATATTTTTTTTTTACTTAAGGCTGCCAATTTCTTTTCCAAATATCTAGATCTCTTTCTGTTAACAAAATTTTCAATTATGCATATCTGACTTAAAATTAATACGGTAGTTTAATTCTTTTATTTTTCAAATATTAAAAATATATATTATATTGAATTATATTTTGTATCCTAGCAATTGCAATATACATTGTTGTGATAGTAGGTATATTGATGTTTTAATTTAAAACTTATAATAGCTCTTTTCCTTCACTCTCTCTTACTTCCATATTCTCTTTCTCTTTCCTTCTTCCTCCATTCGGCCTGTCTGTATGTAAGTCTCTCTCTCTCTCTCTCTCTCTCTCTCTCTCTCTCTCTCTCTCTCTCTCTCTCTCTCTCTCTCTCTCTGGTGAGATTATACGACAGGTATAATCGTAATAATAATAACACAACGTGAAATTATTTAGAACCATTTAAAAATTTAATAATTAAAAATTTTCAGTTCTTTTGCGATTTAAACTATCATTATTATTCGCATGTGTGTAGCCGTAGTACACATCTAGTTATTAACATATAAGTAGTACCTCGTATTACACATAGAACATAATATACACAGTTATACTACAATAAACATTTGTTATTCTATTATACTGCTCTCGAGTTGCTCATTTCTATGATAACTATTAAATTATCTGATCTCTCTTTTATAATCTATTTTCTTTTTATTATTGCATATGTATATCTTTGTTTAAAGAAATTTATTATTATTACTGGAATATTTACTTCTAGTTCATCGTAATTTAATGTGATATATACTTGTCCAGTGGCTACTGTTTTATTTTTATCATACAGTCTGAATCTGTAATTTATTAGTGGGTAATATTGCCGTGTTTTAAAAATATTTATTATTTTTCTTAATAAAATTTTCACTGACAGCTGATACCTCTGCTCCTGTGTCAATTAAAATGTACGTTTTAACGTTATTTATGTATGCATCAAGTGTAGGACATGCAGCTCTACGTTCTATTTTTTTAGAGTGGTCTGTGTCGCTTTCTAATAACGCTTCCCGCAAATCACACGGGTAGATACCACTAATTTTGTAACAAGCATCCTCACAATCAACCATTTTATTACTACTTCTAGTGCTACGACTTACAGTGATTTTACTGTCTTTATCCAAACTCGTGCTAGTGCTATAGTGATGTTTATGGATTGCTGCTTTTGGCTGCTTTTTAGACACGCCGCTCCCACGTGACATTTTACACGTTTTTGGATCAGCATTCACAGCTTCTGATATTGTGTGTGAATACGTATTATTATTTTCTATTTGTTTAACTGTATTAACTGACTGGATTTTCTTAGGTTTTCCTGTGAATTTATTCTTATCATTCCCAGAGGCTTTATCTTTATTAAATGGTGTACCCTGTTTATATGATGTTTTATTTGTGTCATATGTGTAGTGAGCTTTTGCTGCGGGCACTACATCCTCCCATTGTGACAACATGATTAACAGTGCCTCTAATATATTTACCCCACGTGTTAATATGGCTGTACGAATGTTCATATCAAAGTGTAGCTTAATTTATGTACTAGTTCCGTCTCTGATAGCTCCGGTCTAAGGTGTTTAACTTTAGAGATTTCTTTTATTACGTACTGCTCACGTGTGAGTTTTCCGGGAGTAAATTTGCCAAACTCCAGTCTATCTCGTACTTTACGTTGCACGTGCTCATTCCAATACCGATTTTCGAAGCATTTGATGAACTCGTCGTATGTTTTAATATTGTCCAGGACTATGGAGTACCACAGTGCTGCCGAACCGCTCAGCTTCCGTGTCACCCATTCAATTCTATCTGCGTCATTTGATTGATCACCCACCGAGTCCATACCCCGTTCGCAATCCGGTATAAATTGAATTGGATTTCCGTCTCCCCAAAAATTTCGGTTGGTTATTCAGATCTTCATTGTGTCTGTAGAAACATACGGTTGGATTTACACGGCCTGCGACATCCCGTTTCACTTGATAAATTTTTTCATCTATCTTATGTTCTAATTCTGATTTTTGTTGGTTTGTTAATATGGTATTCGCTTTTATACGGTCTTGACATTCTGTAATAATGTTCTGTTGTGTTGTAAATCGCGTGTTCACATGTTCATGTAATTGCCCAATGTTCGATAGCATTTCTGTTCTTGCTTTTTCGATTTGAGCTTTACATAGCTCCATGTGCTCGGTAAGTGATTTATTGACCTTGGTATATTCTGTCTGTATGATAGCTTTAAGTTCACGCATTTCAGCTTTACTTTAGGCATCGCGTTTTTTTCTTTACTTATAAAATTGGTTATACAGTTCTTATTTAGTCCGTGCAAAATAACTATTTTTATTTAGCACTAGCAGTTCCAATAATTAATTAATCCTAATGTTCACAGTCCTACACTAACACATAAAAATTAACTAAATGATAATACTCGTCCTAACTACACACACATAAAAATTAACTAAAATGTTCTTACTTGTCCTTAATACACAAAATATACAGTTCCTATTCTAACATATAATTTTCAATAATTGTATCTTTCACTAATCTGCAATCAAATTTTATTTTAATTTATTCGGCTAACAGTTCAATGCATTAAAGTTGCAAGCACTATTTCCTGGCTATATTTAATTCATTTAGCTTGCAATTTTACTGCCCCATCGTTGCAAGCGCCTTTTTCTGCAAGGTAACAGGTTCTAGCCCAGACCAGACTTGCAGAAAAGAATGCACAATTAGTGAAATTTAATAATTATTGTTCTTTCTGGTACACACTTTGTATTAAAATGTTCTTCAATTATTTGACATTCAATTAATTTCTTGTTGTTCAAAACTCTGCTTGAAATGTTTTTAATAAGAGTTTTCTTGCTTTAAACAGTTCTTTAAAATTTTTCTAAGTGTTCAAAGTCTTCTTTTTGTAAACAACATTTTTTTAATTTAATGTTATTTGACGTTATACTTGGAAGTTCTGATAACAATTCTGATAACAATAAAAATTTTTGTTTCCCTGTTTGGTCGTCCTCTCTGTCCTCCAGGTCGACGATCTCGATCCGGCCTCCAGCGATCAGTCGCCTCGGTCCACGTTCCAGCAACCGGCTCCAGGTAGTGCCTTGTTCCAGGTCCCCGTATTCCAGCCGCCACGATCAGCAAACAATGCTCAGGAACTGTAGTCGAATATCTTGCACTCCGTGATGGTTTCCTGCTTACATTCGCTGCTAACACGACTCTACGGGCCCAAGCACTGCCTGAAATTTACGTTGCCTGGAATCGCTGCCCACTGCGACCGCCTTCGCTGAGTATGACGTACTTTCAGAGAGAGAGATTAGAGAAGACTGGCTACTCCTTTTATAACGCAGCGGAATGTAAGCCGTCGCGCTGCCGCATGACGTCACCGCCGCTATGCGCGTAGGCGTCGTTTCTAATTACTCTAATGTATTCAGGGGCCCCCACGTGTTTTCCAACTTCCTCTTTCTTGAATCTTCTAGAACACATCTTTGTAACACGTGAATATACTTCCCTAACATTCTATTCCCTACCCACATTACACAACACTTCACTCACTTATTAAATTATATCTTCATAGTTTTTATATTGTCTTATTTTCTAATTTATCCTATTACTTCTAATTATTTATTAATACTATTTACTTTCAAGCATTCTTTTATCGTTTGGGACATTTATAATAGCTGATAATCATTATTCTCCATATTCCCCTATACTGGGACAGCTTGTCACGTTGCAATATATATATATATATATATATATATATATATATTGCGACAGTACAGATAAGTGCTGTATTGAGCATTCAATATAAGAATTTAAACATACATAATAATTTGTAAAATAATTAATAATATATTAGAAGTAAGCATGTCAGGGATTGCAAGCTTGGCTCAGACAAAAATATGGACAGGTGTTTCGACCTGAATCGACTTGTCCACACGCACACAGATGTAACTGAGAGTGTGTACAATAGTATTTTGAATGTGTGTGACGAAGGTCTATGCAGGCGAGTTTCCCACCCCAGTATGAATAATTACATGATTTCTTTTTTCCGTAATTATTCATAAACTATAAATAAGGAGTAAAATCCAAAGACACAATAAAATGAAATAAAATTAACTATATAGTGTATACGAAAACCACGTGAAAGGGACACACCGTAAGAGTGTAGTGCGAAAAAAACTGTGTACAGATCAAAGGGTTAAGTTACAATGTCCAAAAGTACAGTGAACATGTGTAGTGAAAATAGTTATAAGATGGGTATAAGAGTATACTCGCAGGACTCTGCAATTCGCTACATAGAGTTATTGTTACAGATACACCTGATATCCCCTTTAAACTGTGTCACATTAGTTGTTGCAGATAAGTTATCGCTACAAAGTGAGGTCATCCCAATTTAGCATTACAAAAAAATTTAGTAAACTAATCTGTCGCAATATATATTTTGTAATATTACAGTGAAGTCCGCCTTATTCAAGCCCCGCGATGGAAGCCAAATTTGTAATATTACAAAATATTAATAAATAAATAGAAGGTTGATGTATGAGAATTGTGCTCTCCAGTAAGCCCCACTGGTTGGGCTAGTCAATTTTGTAATAAAACGAGATTATTTCAATGTAAGAATGTGTGTAGTAACGTAGTTAATATTTTCTTGTCTTCGTTATGCTCTTACTGTTGATCTTCGCTTTTGTAATAAAACCATACTAAAATTGTAATTGTATAGTGTTCTAGTATAATATTCCCTAGGATAATTTTTATGGTGTGTATGTGTAGTAGCGACGTTCCGCTCTGGGAATCGTCGATTTGGTAAAGTTCCTGGTTCTTTGTTATTATCTTATAAACTCAGTGTATTTTGCTGTGGTAGCAAATTGAAATAAAATATAAATTTAAACTTTATATTTATAAAAAAAAATAATTTCGGAAAAAATATTTTCGGTGTATTTATGTGCTTAATATTTAGGAATAAATCGAGGTTGTTGATCGTAATTATAATTATAATAGTATGGTGTTCAATTTGGTAATAAATTTCTGTTCGGTAAATTTGTTAAAAAGATAATACAATTAACTTCAAGTTAGGCGAAAAACGGCTCTCTTCTTCTTACTCTTGAAATGTTGTAGTTTCGCATATACTGCCTTTAAAGATTATCTAGTTTTCTTGGTTAATTAATGATTATGTCCTTTTATAAGAGAAATCAACTTGAATTTACCAAAAAACAAACAAAAACGTTTATTAAACACAATAATAAGGTTGGTCGATTAATTAATCGAGATTACAAAGCCATATCGACTCGCTCAGGGTCGGTCGATATTAGAAGTTTTACAGTTGTATTATTTAAACAGGTTCTTTGACGGTTATTTATATAAAAAGCCAGAGAAGGTCAGGGACATGAAAGTATAACACTTACAATTCAAGAAATGTCTTAAATTTAACAATGTAATGGTAATTATTAATAATAAAAGTTTATATATATAATTTTGTTCAAAACAGAAAGCAGTCTAGTCGTCTCTAATTGTGGTGACGATCCTGGATCAAAATGGCCGCCTGACGCATACGCGTTGATAGCTTCTAATGTAAACAAAGTACTTGTTGAGATAATATGGCCTTTCTTCGGTTAAATGTTCTTCGCAATGGTATATGATCTTCTGGGGTATAGTTTATTGTCACTGGTGTATCATGGAATAGTTCACTTGTGTAAAAATGTTGTTAAATGGGTATATCTACTGGTGTTTATGCGTGTCAGTTAACCTCGAATTTTCACTTGGTGTTTGGTGCGATTTCAGTGTTATTTCATTTAATTAGTTATATGTGATTTCGTTTATAGGTGTTATGTAGTTCGTGGGTCAACTTCACCACTTCACTTTCATTAAAATAGTTAAAAATTTAGTTTTACATAAAATGATTCCGAACTCCGTGATAATGTAACGGCCATTAAATGTTGGTTCTTTCAAATATTCACATGAAGTGCTCTCTTCGCGGTATAATAATGAACTGTCTGTATTTCCTTCGTCTCATGAAAATCTTAGCCTATATAATATATCTCATACATTGTTTCAAATTGCCATAACTTCCGACACACTTTAAAAATGTACATTATACTCATAAAATAAATTCGTTATTACTTAACTGTTTGAAATATAAAATACATATTCGTTTTCACTATTCTATTCTACTTATTTTGATTTATCTGAAAATTATATTTCTTATAATTTTTGGGAGGTAGGCCTAAAATTATACTTCCTGTCTTCTAAGTAAATAATAGCCATTTTCCCTAATATAATTATTATTCTATTAAATCTGAAATTTGTATAATTATCAATTCTCACTTATTTTATTGCAATTCAGTATATTAATGATGGTTTTTTAATATAATTCATTTGTATATGACTCCCCCTAGGATAGTGTCAGTGAATCTATTTCAGTTTTAATGTTATTTTATTAGACAATTAAATAATTTTACTCATATAATGACCATATCTCTAGAAAGCCTTATTTACATAGTATTTAATCTGTTGAGTTTATCTTGCCTAAATATTGTCATTTTATCTGGTTTATAAGACTAGGTTTGTTAATTATTCTGCAGTTTAAATTTATTCTTTGTCCTAGGTCTGATGTGTGGCTAATTTCCAAATGTTTTATTAATGTAGTTATTTTATATCCTTCTCTGACTGGTATAACATAAATTATTGATTATATAATTAACATATAACATCTCTCTATATCAAAACTGGTGTTCTGAATAACATTGCTTAGTATATTACCTAATAATATAAATAAAAAATATTCTATAACATTGGAATGGTATCTAATTTTAGATATGTCATTCCTAAATTAAAATGAACAATAAAATAACAAGTTATAACACTAACATTTCTTGTGGATAATTCTTACTTATCTAATTACTATCTGTAATAGGAATCTGACATCCTGGTTACATATAGTGGTTAACATCTTATACTACTCAACATTAACAATTTGTTTTGTAATTCCCCATTTTACAAGATTTATGCCCCCTTTTTAAGTATAACCCTGGCTATCTAAGTTATATTCCATTCTATGGAATGTTCACACAGCTTTAGTAGCTTTTTATTAGTAACATTACTATTTCATTATCAAAGTAGACACTGTTCATAAAACTTAAAGTTTATTGCTTTGTACTGTAACTCATGCACCTTTTTTAAAGTTTATTATTTATAATTTGATCACTTGCACTAGTCTATGGTGAATTATCAATATATTTACTAGTCTTTCTCTAGTTTTTAACATGAAATATTCAACCATGGGGGAACTGTGAAGATTTGTTTATACAAACTACACAATAACTTTTTGAATGCACTAATATTTAATACTACTAACACTTTTAGTTTTTTGTCAGTTTTACAGTGATATGGTTTTTTAGGGTGTTATACTTTCTCTTTGGACATTCATTGATTTTGGGGTTTTTTGGGGGTTCTTTCCCTATGGGGTTTTTGTTTTATATGGGTCGTCTTAATTATTCTTCTTTCTTCTTTGAGTTTGGTTATTCTTCCTTCTTCTGTAGTTTTGGATTATCCTTTTTTCTTCTTTCTTCTGTCTTCAGTAAATTTGGTTTATTCTTCTTTCTTCAGTAATAGTAGTTTTAATTAGCCTTATTTCTTCTGTCTTCAGTAGCTTTGATTGTTCTTCTTTCTTCCTTCTTCAGTAGTAGTAGATTTGGTTGTTCTTCTTTCTTCAGTGGTTTTGGTTATTCTTCTTTCTTCTCTAGTTTTAATTATTCTTCTTTCTTCTTTCTTCAGTAGCTTTGATTAGTTCTTCTTTCTTCTCTCTTCAGTAGCAGTAGTTTTAATTAGTCTTCTTTCTTCTTTGGTTTTATTTATTCTTCTTTCTTCTGTCTTCAGTAGCTTTGATTGTTCTTCTTTCTTCTGTCTTCAGTTGCTTTGATTGTTCTTCTTTCTTCTTTCTTCAGTAGCAGTAGTTTTAATTATTCTTCTTTTTCTATCTTCAGTTGTTTTGATTCGTTCTTCTTTCTTCTTTCTTCTTTAGTTTTGGATTGTTCTTCTTTCTTCTGTAGTTTTATTTTGGGTTATTCTTCTTTCTTCTTTGAGTTTGGTTCTTCTTCTTTCTTCCTTCTTCGGTAGATTTAGTTTTAATTAGGTCTTCTTTCTTCTCTAGTTTTAATTAGTCTTCTTTCTTCCTTGATTTTAATTATTCTTCTTTCTTCTTTCTTCAGTAGTTTTAATTAGTTCTTCTTTCTTCTCTAGTTTTAATTATTCTTCTTTCTTCTGTCTTCAGTTGCTTTGATTGTTCTTCTTTCTTCAGTAGATTTGATTATTCTTCTTTCTTCTTTAGTTTTGGTTGTTCTTCTTTCTTCCTTCTTCTGTAGTAGTAGTTTTGGGTTATTCTTCTTTCTTCTTTGTTCAGTACATTTGTTTTGATTATTCTTCTTTCTTCTTTAGTTTTGGAATATTCTTCTTTCTTCTCTAGTTTTAATTATTCTTCTTTCTTCTTTCTTCAGTAGTAGTAGTTTTAATTAGTTCTTCTTTCTTCTCTAGTTTTAATTATTCTTCTTTCTTCTTTCTTCTTTCTTCAGTAGCAGTAGTTTTAATTAGTCTTCTTTCTTCTTTGGTTTTATTTATTCTTCTTTCTTCTGTCTTCAGTAGCTTTGATTGTTCTTCTTTCTTCTGTCTTCAGTTGCTTTGATTGTTCTTCTTTCTTCTTTCTTCAGTAGCAGTAGTTTTCATTATTCTTCTTTTTCTATCTTCAGTTGTTTTGATTCGTTCTTCTTTCTTCTTTCTTCTTTCTTCTTTCTTCTTTCTTCTTTAGTTTTGGATTGTTCTTCTTTCTTCTGTAGTTTTATTTTGGGTTATTCTTCTTTCTTCTTTGAGTTTGGTTCTTCTTCTTTCTTCCTTCTTCAGTAGTGGTAGTTTTGACTATTCTTCCTTCTTCTGTAGTTTTTCACTGTGTATGCCTTTGTTTCTTCTGGTCTGGTTTCCTTGTCGGGGTATATTAATTGCCTGCTTCTATCTTACCTGGGTAATTTTGTTGTTATCATTTTTAGTTTCCTGGGGTTTTAAATTTGTATTATATTATATTATTTGCAGAATTTTTCTTTATTTAACCTTTCTTGTGAATATATTAGTAAATAGTGCATTTTAATAAATTCTCATCTGGATATTCCATATATTAGAGCTTTATTAATGATCATTGAGTAATGCATTTGTGTGGATTATCTGTCACGCTACAGATTGCTCTCTTCCAGAAGTGATTAGTTCACATCATACTTAGTGTGTCTGAAGTAATTGCTTATGACATTATATTATAAATTATATTTCTTTACCTCCTTCACATTCCTAAAAATTTTTTCTCCTATATTTTTGAGCTTATCTATATTTCATTATTAACTGGATTCTTACTGATAGTAATAGTCATCTGAGGTTCGTTGTTTTTTATTTTTCCATTTTCTTCTTAACTCGTTTCTTTATCCTTGGGATATTTATTCCCTAAAATTCCCTAACACGTTAGCTGGGGCAGTGTCCAGAGGGGCTCTGTAGGCTTCACACTCTGCTGGCCATACTACGTCATTTATTGATAACAGAGGTAAATCATCTCTGACCAATACATAATAATACTGCTGGACTTATCTCAGACAGTCATTTATAAAAATTATATAAGAATAGTCCACCTTATGACTATTAAAAAAAAAAATAAATATCTTTGGATATTTCACTTCGTATACGAACAGATCTATTAATATTTCTATCTTAGTGAATTTCTATCTCAGTTATTTTCTCAATGGTTAGCTCTGCTGGCATTTTATTTCTCCTTGTGGTTGGAAGCTGGTATAATATAATCATCACTTATTATTCAGTGTAAAGTTTTTAATTCTCTGTCATATTTTGACTGTTATCACAATCTCTTTCTGGTCATTGGTAGCATATATTTTGTATTATATTTTTGTTCCTTTCTTATTTCTTGTGAATCGTTCCACTAGTATTATGTTTTTTCAATTACTCTTTTAATTGTCTTTCTAATAACTGACATTTATTGTATGATCATCTTTTTCTTATGGATTTATTTATATATAGTTTTTCCTTTCTTTTTTCAAAATTTTATTTTGCTCTTGCTTTTTATCCAAATGCACTCTTTACTTATTAATTCCATATGTTTAATATCTCTGTTTATTTGACATAAAATTCTCATTAATTTTACTTCACAATAAGTTTATTCATTTAAATTGTATCAGTGGTTTGTACTGCCATTTCTTTATTCTTGAAAGTTTTTCAGAATTGGTCCCATATATAATGGTTTGTAATGTTTTATCCAAATTTTTTTCTTCTTGTTCATTTCTAAAAGTTGTTTTTAAGAATAGGTAGTAAGTTGTCATTACTTCATTTTTAGAATTTTGGTGATTAATTCAAAATTCATTTTCTTTTGATTTATAAATTGTTTTCTAAATAATAGGTAGTAAGTAGTCATTACTTCTTTTTTGAATTTTGCGGTTTAATTCAAAATTCAATCTTCCATTCATTCAATTATTCATAATGTTTTTTCATAAATATGGTTAACATATCATATTATTACCCTAAATATGGTATTAGTTCTCTTCTTTTCTTTACTGCAAATGTACTTCTTATTATTATTTTTCTTTTATATACCCAGGTTGAAGATTTTATTTAGGTTCGACAGTTGCTCATAATTTCTTTTTCTTTGACATAGATTTTTGGCCGTCGTCGGTTCTCATAACATCCGTCCCTTTTGTATAGGTGTGTAGTCTTTGGTTTAACCGTGGTCTGTCACTTTAGTTGCTCTCATTGTCCGGATGACCATAGTCTTCATCATCGTTCCGGTACTAGTGACATCTCTGGCCTTTGTCTTGTATTTCATTTTTCCAGCTGCTATTCCTTTGTTGGCTGCTAAGCTTATTCGGCTCCCTCTATCATAGTGTTTTATACACCAGTACGTCTCTGGTCCATCAATGATCAATGATACCATTGACAATCTACCATATATCTCCATCCCTGTTGTATTCCATTTACCTCTGATCACTTCCCCGTGGTAAACTACTATCTGCTGGTAAACCATTTCTGAGATTACCATCAATCTATTTCCATCATTTCTGGAACTCACGATTCCTTCATTGTTGGTAATAGGGATATTATCATTATCAAATAAACCATGGTTCATCATTTCCATTTCTTCCCTTGTTTTCATTAATTTCTTTGGATGCCTTCTTTTCATTCCCTTTTGTTTCACTTCCATATCCTTAGTATTTTCTTTCTTCCCGTTCGTTTTCTTTTCAGGTAACACTATCACTGGCTCCATTGTTTTATTGTTTGGTATTTCCTTTCGTTCTGGTTTGCTGTTGTCCAGTGTCTTATCCAATTCTTCATCCAAGGATGTGACGTTTTTATCTATTTCACTCAAACCTTCCTTCAAGATTTGTCTGTATTCTTTTCTATCCCTTCTTTCCTCTTCCCTGTCTTCTTTCATTTCCTTATGCCATCGTCGGTTATCCTCCCTTATTTCTTCTCTTAACCGTTGGTAGTCCTCTCTTAACTCTTCCAACCTCTCCCCCATCTTCTCTTCCATTTTCTTGTTATTTTCTCGTAATTCTTCCCTTAATTGCTGGTTGCCATCTTCTATTTTCTTGCTGGTTTCCTCCATCTTTTCTTCCAAATTCTTCTTATTTTCTTCCATTTTCCTTTCCACTTTTTTGCTGGTTTCCTCAATTCTCTTATTGGTCCTTTCGATTTTACGGCCCAATTCTTCCTTTGTTTCTTGGTTGTCCTTCTTCAATTCTTCTATGTTTTTATTTATATCACTCAAATTTCCCTTAGTGGACTGGTTATTGTCATCCATTTTCTTGTTATTCTCCTCCATTTTGGACTCTAACTTCTTGCTGTTTTCTTCCATCTTCTTGTTACTGGATTTGATTTCTTCCATCATCATTCTGAACATCTCTTGGATTGTCGTGTTTCCACTTGTGAAGGTTTTTCCAACTGTTCCTCCCGGATATGGACTTCCCCTGTTTGAGTGGGTACTTCGGGTTGTTTCTCTGGTGGTGCTGGTTGTTTATGTTCCACCCGTTCTAATATCTTTTCTACGTCCTCTACTGGGGTCGCCTCCTTATCCTCCATATCGAGTTCATTCTCGGCCTCCGCCGCTCTCTTCTTTGATGTGGCACGACGCATCATCTTCCCTGATTCCCTGGTTGACTAACCGCTGCCAAGCTGAATTAGGAATTGGGTAAGTAATTACAGTAATTTCAACCCCTAATTACAGCCCTTTAGTTGGACGCCAATTTTGTAATATTACAGTGAAGTCCGCCTTATTCAAGCCCCGCGATGGAAGCCAAATTTGTAATATTACAAAATATTAATAAATAAATAGAAGATTGATGTATGAGAATTGTGCTCTCCAGTAAGCCCCACTGGTTGGGCTAGTCAATTTTGTAATAAAACGAGATTATTTCAATGTAAGAATGTGTGTAGTAACGTAGTTAATATTTTCTTGTCTTCGTTATGCTCTCACTGTTGATCTTCGCTTTTGTAATAAAACCATACTATAATTGTAATTGTATAGTGTTCTGGTATAATATTCCCTAGGATAATTTTTATGGTGTGTATGTGTAGTAGTGACGTTCCGCTCTGGGAATCGTCGATTTGGTAAAGTTCCTGGTTCTTTGTTATTATCTTATAAACTCAGTGTATTTTGCTGTGGTAGCAAATTGAAATAAAACATAAATTTAAACTTTATATTTATAAAAAATATAATTTCGGAAAAAATATTTTCGGTGTATTTATGTGCTTAATATTTAGGAATAAATCGAGGTTGTTGATCGTAATTATAATTATAATAGTATGGTGTTTAATTTGGTAATAAATTTCTGTTCGGTAAATTTGTTAAAAAGATAATCCAATTAACTTCAAGTTAGGCGAAAAACGGCTCTCTTCTTCTTACTCTTGAAATGTTGTAGTTTCGCATATACTGCCTTTAAAGATTATCTAGTTTTCTTGGTTAATTAATGATTATGTCCTTTTATAAGAGAAATCAACTTCAATTTACCAAAAAACAAACAAAAACGTTTATTAAACACAATAATAAGGTTGGTCGATTAATTAATCGAGATTACAAAGCCATATCGACTCGCTCAGGGTCGGTCGATATTAGAAGTTTTACAGTTGTATTATTTAAACAGGTTCTTTGAACGGTTATTTATATAAAAAGCCAGAGAAGGTCAGGGACATGAAAGTATAACACTTACAATTCAAGAAATGTCTTAAATTTAACAATGTAATGGTAATTATTAATAATAAAAGTTTATATATATAATTTTGTTCAAACCAGAAAGCAGTCTAGTCGTCTCTAATTGTGGTGACGATCCTGGATCAAAATGGCCGCCTGACGCATACGCGTTGATAGCTTCTAATGTAAACAAAGTACTTGTTGAGATAATATGGCCTTTCTTCGGTTAAATGTTCTTCGCAATGGTATATGATCTTCTGGGGTATAGTTTATTGTCACTGGTGTATCTTGGAATAGTTCACTTGTGTAAAAATGTTGTTAAATGGGTATATCTACTGGTGTTTATGCGTGTCAGTTAACCTCGAATTTTCACTTGGTGTTTGGTGCGATTTCAGTGTTATTTCATTTAATTAGTTATATGTGATTTCGTTTATAGGTGTTATGTAGTTCGTGGGTCAACTTCACCACTTCACTTTCATTAAAATAGTTAAAAATTTAGTTTTACATAAAATGATTCCGAACTCCGTGATAATGTAACGGCCATTAAATGTTGGTTCTTTCAAATATTCACATGAAGTGCTCTCTTCGAGGTATAATAATGAACTGTCTGTATTTCCTTCGTCTCATGAAAATCTTAGCCTATATAATATATCTCATACATTGTTTCAAATTGCCATAACTTCCGACACACTTTAAAAATGTACATTATACTCATAAAATAAATTCGTTATTACTTAACTGTTTGAAATATAAAATACATATTCGTTTTCACTATTCTATTCTACTTATTTTGATTTATCTGAAAATTATATTTCTTATAATTTTTGGGAGGTAGGCCTAAAATTATACTTCCTGTCTTCTAAGTAAATAATAGCCATTTTCCCTAATATAATTATTATTCTATTAAATCTGAAATTTGTATAATTATCAATTCTCACTTATTTTATTGCAATTTAGTATATTAATGATGGTTTTTTAATATAATTCATTTGTATATGACTCCCCCTAGGATAGTGTCAGTGAATCTATTTCAGTTTTAATGTTATTTTATTAGACAATTAAATAATTTTACTCATATAATGACCATATCTCTAGAAAGCCTTATTTACATAGTATTTAATATGTTGAGTTTATCTTGCCTAAATATTGTCATTTTATCTGGTTTATAAGACTAGGTTTGTTAATTATTCTGCAGTTTAAATTTATTCTTTGTCCTAGATCTGATGTGTGGCTAATTTCCAAATGTTTTATTAATGTAGTTATTTTATATCCTTCTCTGACTGGTATAACATAAATTATTGATTATATAATTAACATATAACATCTCTCTATATCAAAACTGGTGTTCTGAATAACATTGCTTAGTATATTACCTAATAACATAAATAAAAAATATTCTATAACATTGGAATGGTATCTAATTTTAGATATGTCATTCCTAAATTAAAATGAACAATAAAATAACAAGTTATAACACTAACATTTCTTATGGATAATTCTTACTTATCTAATTACTATCTGTAATAGGAATCTGACATCCTGGTTACATATAGTGGTTAACATCTTATACTACTCAACATTAACAATTTGTTTTGTAATTCCCCATTTTACAAGATTTATGCCCCCTTTTTAAGTATAACCCTGGCTATCTAAGTTATATTCCATTCTATGGAATGTTCATACAGCTTTAGTAGCTTTTTATTAGTAACATTACTATTTCATTATCAAAGTAGACACTGTTCATAAAACTTAAAGTTTATTGCTTTGTACTGTAACTCATGCACCTTTTTTAAAGTTTATTATTTATAATTTGATCACTTGCACTAGTCTATGGTGAATTATCAATATATTTACTAGTCTTTCTCTAGTTTTTAACATGAAATATTCAACCATGGGGGAACTGTGAAGATTTGTTTATACAAACTACACAATAACTTTTTGAATGCACTAATATTTAATACTACTAACACTTTTAGTTTTTTGTCAGTTTTACAGTGATATGGTTTTTTAGGGTGTTATACTTTCTCTTTGGACATTCATTGATTTTGGGGTTTTTTGGGGGTTCTTTCCCTATGGGGTTTTTGTTTTATATGGGTCGTCTTAATTATTCTTCTTTCTTCTTTGAGTTTGGTTATTCTTCCTTCTTCTGTAGTTTTGGATTATCCTTCTTTCTTCTTTCTTCTGTCTTCAGTAAATTTGGTTTATTCTTCTTTCTTCAGTAATAGTAGTTTTAATTAGTCTTCTTTCTTCTGTCTTCAGTAGCTTTGATTGTTCATCTTTCTTCTGTCTTCAGTTGCTTTGATTGTTCTTCTTTCTTCTTTCTTCAGTAGCAGTAGTTTTAATTCTTCTTCTTTTTCTATCTTCAGTTGTTTTGATTCGTTCTTCTTTCTTCTTTCTTCTTTCTTCTTTCTTCTTTAGTTTTGGATTGTTCTTCTTTCTTCTGTAGTTTTATTTTGGGTTATTCTTCTTTCTTCTTTGAGTTTGGTTCTTCTTCTTTCTTCCTTCTTCAGTAGTGGTAGTTTTGACTATTCTTCCTTCTACTGTAGTTTTTCACTGTGTATGCCTTTGTTTCTTCTGGTCTGGTTTCCTTGTCGGGGTATATTAATTGCCTGCTTCTATCTTACCTGGGTAATTTTGTTGTTATCTTTTTTAGTTTCCTGGGTTTTTAAATTTGTATTATATTATATTATTTGCAGAATTTTTCTTTATTTAACCTTTCTTGTGAATATATTAGTAAATAGTGCATTTTAATTAATTCTCATCTGGATATTCCATATATTAGAGCTTTATTAATGATCATTGAGTAATGCATTTGTGTGGATTATCTGTCACGCTACAGATTTCTCTCTTCCAGAAGTGATTAGTTCAGATCATACTTAGTTTGTCTGAAGTAATTGCTTATGACATTATATTATAAATTATATTTCTTTACCTCCTTCACATTCCTAAAAATTTTTTCTCCTATATTTTTGAGCTTATCTATATTTCATTATTAACTGGATTCTTACTGATAGTAATAGTCATCTGAGGTTCGTTGTTTTTTATTTTTCCATTTTCTTCTTAACTCGTTTCTTTATCCTTGGGATATTTATTCCCTAAAATTCCCTAACACGTTAGCTGGGGCAGTGTCCAGAGGGGCTCTGTAGGCTTCACACTCTGCTGGCCATACTACGTCATTTATTGATAACAGAGGTAAATCATCTCTGACCAATACATAATAATACTGCTGGACTTATCTCAGACAGTCATTTATAAAAATTATATAAGAATAGTCCACCTTATGACTATTAAAAAAAAAAATAAATATCTTTGGATATTTCACTTCGTATACGAACAGATCTATTAATATTTCTATCTTAGTGAATTTCTATCTCAGTTATTTTCTCAATGGTTAGCTCTGCTGGCATTTTATTTCTCCTTGTGGTTGGAAGCTGGTATAATATAATCATCACTTATTATTCAGTGTAAAGTTTTTAATTCTCTGTCATATTTTGACTGTTATCACAATCTCTTTCTGGTCATTGGTAGCATATATTTTGTATTATATTTTTGTTCCTTTCTTATTTCTTGTGAATCGTTCCACTAGTATTATGTTTTTTCAATTACTCTTTTAATTGTCTTTCTAATAACTGACATTTATTGTATGATCTTCTTTTTCTTATGGATTTATTTATATATAGTTTTTCCTTTCTTTTTTCAAAATTTTATTTTGCTCTTGCTTTTTATCCAAATGCACTCTTTACTTATTAATTCCATATGTTTAATATCTCTGTTTATTTGACATAAAATTCTCATTAATTTTACTTCACAATAAGTTTATTCATTTAAATTGTATCAGTGGTTTGTACTGCCATTTCTTTATTCTTGAAAGTTTTTCAGAATTGGTCCCATATATAATTGTTTGTAATGTTTTATCCAAATTCTTTTTCTTCTTGTTCATTTCTAAAAGTTGTTTTTAAGAATAGGTAGTAAGTTGTCATTACTTCATTTTTAGAATTTTGGTGATTAATTCAAAATTCATTTTCTTTTGATTTATAAATTGTTTTCTAAATAATAGGTAGTAAGTAGTCATTACTTCTGTTTTGAATTTTACGGTTTAATTCAAAATTCAATCTTCCATTCATTCAATTATTCATAATGTTTTTTCATAAATATGGTTAACATATCATATTATTACCCTAAATATGGTATTAGCTCTCTTCTTTTCTTTACTGCAAATGTACTTCTTATTATTATTTTTCTTTTATATACCCAGGTTGAAGATTTTATTTAGGTTCGACAGTTGCTCATAATTTCTTTTTCTTTGACATAGATTTTTGGCCGTCGTCGGTTCTCATAACATCCGTCCCTTTTGTATAGGTGTGTAGTCTTTGGTTTAACCGTGGTCTGTCACTTTAGTTGCTCTCATTGTCCGGATGACCATAGTCTTCATCATCGTTCCGGTACTAGTGACATCTCTGGCCTTTGTCTTGTATTTCATTTTTCCAGCTGCTATTCCTTTGTTGGCTGCTAAGCTTATTCGGCTCCCTCTATCATAGTGTTTTATACACCAGTACGTCTCTGGTCCATCAATGATCAATGATACCATTGACAATCTACCATATATCTCCATCCCTGTTGTATTCCATTTACCTCTGATCACTTCCCCGTGGTAAACTACTATCTGCTGGTAAACCATTTCTTAGATTACCATCAATCTATTTCCATCATTTCTGGAACTCACGATTTCTTCATGGTTGGTAATAGGGATATTATCATTATCAAATAAACCATGGTTCATCATTTCCATTTCTTCCCTTGTTTTCATTAATTTCTTTGGATGCCTTCTTTTCATTCCCTTTTGTTTCACTTCCATATCCTTAGTATTTTCTTTCTTCCCGTTCGTTTTCTTTTCAGGTAACACTATCACTGGCTCCATTGTTTTATTGTTTGGTATTTCCTTTCGTTCTGGTTTGCTGTTGTCCAGTGTCTTATCCAATTCTTCATCCAAGGATGTGACGTTTTTATCTATTTCACTCAAACCTTCCTTCAAGATTTGTCTGTATTCTTTTCTATCCCTTCTTTCCTCTTCCCTGTCTTCTTTCATTTCCTTATGCCATCGTCGGTTATCCTCCCTTATTTCTTCTCTTAACCGTTGGTAGTCCTCTCTTAACTCTTCCAACCTCTCCCCCATCTTCTCTTCCATTTTCTTGTTATTTTCTCGTAATTCTTCCCTTAATTGCTGGTTGCCATCTTCTATTTTCTTGCTGGTTTCCTCCATCTTTTCTTCCAAATTCTTCTTATTTTCTTCCATTTTCCTTTCCACTTTCTTGCTGGTTTCCTCAATTCTCTTATTGGTCCTTTCGATTTTACGGCCCAATTCTTCCTTTGTTTCTTGGTTGTCCTTCTTCAATTCTTCTATGTTTTTATTTATATCACTCAAATTTCCCTTAGTGGACTGGTTATTGTCATCCATTTTCTTGTTATTCTCCTCCATTTTGGACTCTAACTTCTTGCTGTTTTCTTCCATCTTCTTGTTACTGGATTTGATTTCTTCCATCATCATTCTGAACATCTCTTGGATTGTCGTGTTTTCCACTTGTGAAGGTTTTTCCAACTGTTCCTCCCGGATATGGACTTCCCCTGTTTGAGTGGGTACTTCGGGTTGTTTCTCTGGTGGTGCTGGTTGTTTATGTTCCACCCGTTCTAATATCTTTTCTACGTCCTCTACTGGGGTCGCCTCCTTATCCTCCATATCGAGTTCTTTCTCGGCCTCCGCCGCTCTCTTCTTTGATGTGGCACGACGCATCATCTTCCCTGATTCCCTGGCTGACTAACCGCTGCCAAGCTGAATTAGGAATTGGGTAAGTAATTACAGTAATTTCAACCCCTAATTACAGCCCTTTAGTTGGACGCCAATTTTGTAATATTACAGTGAAGTCCGCCTTATTCAAGCCCCGCGATGGAAGCCAAATTTGTAATATTACAAAATATTAATAAATAAATAGAAGATTGATGTATGAGAATTGTGCTCTCCAGTAAGCCCCACTGGTTGGGCTAGTCAATTTTGTAATAAAACGAGATTATTTCAATGTAAGAATGTGTGTAGTAACGTAGTTAATATTTTCTTGTCTTCGTTATGCTCTCACTGTTGATCTTCGCTTTTGTAATAAAACCATACTATAATTGTAATTGTATAGTGTTCTGGTATAATATTCCCTAGGATAATTTTTATGGTGTGTATGTGTAGTAGTGACGTTCCGCTCTGGGAATCGTCGATTTGGTAAAGTTCCTGGTTCTTTGTTATTATCTTATAAACTCAGTGTATTTTGCTGTGGTAGCAAATTGAAATAAAACATAAATTTAAACTTTATATTTATAAAAAAATATAATTTCGGAAAAAATATTTTCGGTGTATTTATGTGCTTAACATTTAGGAATAAATCGAGGTTGTTGATCGTAATTATAATTATAATAGTATGGTGTTTAATTTGGTAATAAATTTCTGTTCGGTAAATTTGTTAAAAAGATAATCCAATTAACTTCAAGTTAGGCGAAAAACGGCTCTCTTCTTCTTACTCTTGAAATGTTGTAGTTTCGCATATACTGCCTTTAAAGATTATCTAGTTTTCTTGGTTAATTAATGATTATGTCCTTTTATAAGAGAAATCAACTTCAATTTACCAAAAAACAAACAAAAACGTTTATTAAACACAATAATAAGGTTGGTCGATTAATTAATCGAGATTACAAAGCCATATCGACTCGCTCAGGGTCGGTCGATATTAGAAGTTTTACAGTTGTATTATTTAAACAGGTTCTTTGAACGGTTATTTATATAAAAAGCCAGAGAAGGTCAGGGACATGAAAGTATAACACTTACAATTCAAGAAATGTCTTAAATTTAACAATGTAATGGTAATTATTAATAATAAAAGTTTATATATATAATTTTGTTCAAACCAGAAAGCAGTCTAGTCGTCTCTAATTGTGGTGACGATCCTGGATCAAAATGGCCGCCTGACGCATACGCGTTGATAGCTTCTAATGTAAACAAAGTACTTGTTGAGATAATATGGCCTTTCTTCGGTTAAATGTTCTTCGCAATGGTATATGATCTTCTGGGGTATAGTTTATTGTCACTGGTGTATCTTGGAATAGTTCACTTGTGTAAAAATGTTGTTAAATGGGTATATCTACTGGTGTTTATGCGTGTCAGTTAACCTCGAATTTTCACTTGGTGTTTGGTGCGATTTCAGTGTTATTTCATTTAATTAGTTATATGTGATTTCGTTTATAGGTGTTATGTAGTTCGTGGGTCAACTTCACCACTTCACTTTCATTAAAATAGTTAAAAATTTAGTTTTACATAAAATGATTCCGAACTCCGTGATAATGTAACGGCCATTAAATGTTGGTTCTTTCAAATATTCACATGAAGTGCTCTCTTCGAGGTATAATAATGAACTGTCTGTATTTCCTTCGTCTCATGAAAATCTTTGCCTATATAATATATCTCATACATTGTTTCAAATTGCCATAACTTCCGACACACTTTAAAAATGTACATTATACTCATAAAATAAATTCGTTATTACTTAACTGTTTGAAATATAAAATACATATTCGTTTTCACTATTCTATTCTACTTATTTTGATTTATCTGAAAATTATATTTCTTATAATTTTTGGGAGGTAGGCCTAAAATTATACTTCCTGTCTTCTAAGTAAATAATAGCCATTTTCCCTAATATAATTATTATTCTATTAAATCTGAAATTTGTATAATTATCAATTCTCACTTATTTTATTGCAATTTAGTATATTAATGATGGTTTTTTAATATAATTCATTTGTATATGACTCCCCCTAGGATAGTGTCAGTGAATCTATTTCAGTTTTAATGTTATTTTATTAGACAATTAAATAATTTTACTCATATAATGACCATATCTCTAGAAAGCCTTATGTACATAGTATTTAATATGTTGAGTTTATCTTGCCTAAATATTGTCATTTTATCTGGTTTATAAGACTAGGTTTGTTAATTATTCTGCAGTTTAAATTTATTCTTTGTCCTAGATCTGATGTGTGGCTAATTTCCAAATGTTTTATTAATGTAGTTATTTTATATCCTTCTCTGACTGGTATAACATAAATTATTGATTATATAATTAACATATAACATCTCTCTATATCAAAACTGGTGTTCTGAATAACATTGCTTAGTATATTACCTAATAACATAAATAAAAAATATTCTATAACATTGGAATGGTATCTAATTTTAGATATGTCATTCCTAAATTAAAATGAACAATAAAATAACAAGTTATAACACTAACATTTCTTATGGATAATTCTTACTTATCTAATTACTATCTGTAATAGGAATCTGACATCCTGGTTACATATAGTGGTTAACATCTTATACTACTCAACATTAACAATTTGTTTTGTAATTCCCCATTTTACAAGATTTATGCCCCCTTTTTAAGTATAACCCTGGCTATCTAAGTTATATTCCATTCTATGGAATGTTCATACAGCTTTAGTAGCTTTTTATTAGTAACATTACTATTTCATTATCAAAGTAGACACTGTTCATAAAACTTAAAGTTTATTGCTTTGTACTGTAACTCATGCACCTTTTTTAAAGTTTATTATTTATAATTTGATCACTTGCACTAGTCTATGGTGAATTATCAATATATTTACTAGTCTTTCTCTAGTTTTTAACATGAAATATTCAACCATGGGGGAACTGTGAAGATTTGTTTATACAAACTACACAATAACTTTTTGAATGCACTAATATTTAATACTACTAACACTTTTAGTTTTTTGTCAGTTTTACAGTGATATGGTTTTTTAGGGTGTTATACTTTCTCTTTGGACATTCATTGATTTTGGGGTTTTTTGGGGGTTCTTTCCCTATGGGGTTTTTGTTTTATATGGGTCGTCTTAATTATTCTTCTTTCTTCTTTGAGTTTGGTTATTCTTCCTTCTTCTGTAGTTTTGGATTATCCTTCTTTCTTCTTTCTTCTGTCTTCAGTAAATTTGGTTTATTCTTCTTTCTTCAGTAATAGTAGTTTTAATTAGTCTTCTTTCTTCTGTCTTCAGTAGCTTTGATTGTTCATCTTTCTTCTGTCTTCAGTTGCTTTGATTGTTCTTCTTTCTTCTTTCTTCAGTAGCAGTAGTTTTAATTCTTCTTCTTTTTCTATCTTCAGTTGTTTTGATTCGTTCTTCTTTCTTCTTTCTTCTTTCTTCTTTCTTCTTTAGTTTTGGATTGTTCTTCTTTCTTCTGTAGTTTTATTTTGGGTTATTCTTCTTTCTTCTTTGAGTTTGGTTCTTCTTCTTTCTTCCTTCTTCAGTAGTGGTAGTTTTGACTATTCTTCCTTCTACTGTAGTTTTTCACTGTGTATGCCTTTGTTTCTTCTGGTCTGGTTTCCTTGTCGGGGTATATTAATTGCCTGCTTCTATCTTACCTGGGTAATTTTGTTGTTATCTTTTTTAGTTTCCTGGGTTTTTAAATTTGTATTATATTATATTATTTGCAGAATTTTTCTTTATTTAACCTTTCTTGTGAATATATTAGTAAATAGTGCATTTTAATTAATTCTCATCTGGATATTCCATATATTAGAGCTTTATTAATGATCATTGAGTAATGCATTTGTGTGGATTATCTGTCACGCTACAGATTTCTCTCTTCCAGAAGTGATTAGTTCAGATCATACTTAGTTTGTCTGAAGTAATTGCTTATGACATTATATTATAAATTATATTTCTTTACCTCCTTCACATTCCTAAAAATTTTTTCTCCTATATTTTTGAGCTTATCTATATTTCATTATTAACTGGATTCTTACTGATAGTAATAGTCATCTGAGGTTCGTTGTTTTTTATTTTTCCATTTTCTTCTTAACTCGTTTCTTTATCCTTGGGATATTTATTCCCTAAAATTCCCTAACACGTTAGCTGGGGCAGTGTCCAGAGGGGCTCTGTAGGCTTCACACTCTGCTGGCCATACTACGTCATTTATTGATAACAGAGGTAAATCATCTCTGACCAATACATAATAATACTGCTGGACTTATCTCAGACAGTCATTTATAAAAATTATATAAGAATAGTCCACCTTATGACTATTAAAAAAAAAAATAAATATCTTTGGATATTTCACTTCGTATACGAACAGATCTATTAATATTTCTATCTTAGTGAATTTCTATCTCAGTTATTTTCTCAATGGTTAGCTCTGCTGGCATTTTATTTCTCCTTGTGGTTTGAAGCTGGTATAATATAATCATCACTTATTATTCAGTGTAAAGTTTTTAATTCTCTGTCATATTTTGACTGTTATCACAATCTCTTTCTGGTCATTGGTAGCATATATTTTGTATTATATTTTTGTTCCTTTCTTATTTCTTGTGAATCGTTCCACTAGTATTATGTTTTTTCAATTACTCTTTTAATTGTCTTTCTAATAACTGACATTTATTGTATGATCTTCTTTTTCTTATGGATTTATTTATATATAGTTTTTCCTTTCTTTTTTCAAAATTTTATTTTGCTCTTGCTTTTTATCCAAATGCACTCTTTACTTATTAATTCCATATGTTTAATATCTCTGTTTATTTGACATAAAATTCTCATTAATTTTACTTCACAATAAGTTTATTCATTTAAATTGTATCAGTGGTTTGTACTGCCATTTCTTTATTCTTGAAAGTTTTTCAGAATTGGTCCCATATATAATTGTTTGTAATGTTTTATCCAAATTCTTTTTCTTCTTGTTCATTTCTAAAAGTTGTTTTTAAGAATAGGTAGTAAGTTGTCATTACTTCATTTTTAGAATTTTGGTGATTAATTCAAAATTCATTTTCTTTTGATTTATAAATTGTTTTCTAAATAATAGGTAGTAAGTAGTCATTACTTCTGTTTTGAATTTTACGGTTTAATTCAAAATTCAATCTTCCATTCATTCAATTATTCATAATGTTTTTTCATAAATATGGTTAACATATCATATTATTACCCTAAATATGGTATTAGCTCTCTTCTTTTCTTTACTGCAAATGTACTTCTTATTATTATTTTTCTTTTATATACCCAGGTTGAAGATTTTATTTAGGTTCGACAGTTGCTCATAATTTCTTTTTCTTTGACATAGATTTTTGGCCGTCGTCGGTTCTCATAACATCCGTCCCTTTTGTATAGGTGTGTAGTCTTTGGTTTAACCGTGGTCTGTCACTTTAGTTGCTTTCATTGTCCGGATGACCATAGTCTTCATCATCGTTCCGGTACTAGTGACATCTCTGGCCTTTGTCTTGTATTTCATTTTTCCAGCTGCTATTCCTTTGTTGGCTGCTAAGCTTATTCGGCTCCCTCTATCATAGTGTTTTATACACCAGTACGTCTCTGGTCCATCAATGATCAATGATACCATTGACAATCTACCATATATCTCCATCCCTGTTGTATTCCATTTACCTCTGATCACTTCCCCGTGGTAAACTACTATCTGCTGGTAAACCATTTCTGAGATTACCATCAATCTATTTCCATCATTTCTGGAACTCACGATTTCTTCATGGTTGGTAATAGGGATATTATCATTATCAAATAAACCATGGTTCATCATTTCCATTTCTTCCCTTGTTTTCATTAATTTCTTTGGATGCCTTCTTTTCATTCCCTTTTGTTTCACTTCCATATCCTTAGTATTTTCTTTCTTCCCGTTCGTTTTCTTTTCAGGTAACACTATCACTGGCTCCATTGTTTTATTGTTTGGTATTTCCTTTCGTTCTGGTTTGCTGTTGTCCAGTGTCTTATCCAATTCTTCATCCAAGGATGTGACGTTTTTATCTATTTCACTCAAACCTTCCTTCAAGATTTGTCTGTATTCTTTTCTATCCCTTCTTTCCTCTTCCCTGTCTTCTTTCATTTCCTTATGCCATCGTCGGTTATCCTCCCTTATTTCTTCTCTTAACCGTTGGTAGTCCTCTCTTAACTCTTCCAACCTCTCCCCCATCTTCTCTTCCATTTTCTTGTTATTTTCTCGTAATTCTTCCCTTAATTGCTGGTTGCCATCTTCTATTTTCTTGCTGGTTTCCTCCATCTTTTCTTCCAAATTCTTCTTATTTTCTTCCATTTTCCTTTCCACTTTCTTGCTGGTTTCCTCAATTCTCTTATTGGTCCTTTCGATTTTACGGCCCAATTCTTCCTTTGTTTCTTGGTTGTCCTTCTTCAATTCTTCTATGTTTTTATTTATATCACTCAAACTTCCCTTAGTGGACTGGTTATTGTCATCCATTTTCTTGTTATTCTCCTCCATTTTGGACTCTAACTTCTTGCTGTTTTCTTCCATCTTCTTGTTACTGGATTTGATTTCTTCCATCATCATTCTGAACATCTCTTGGATTGTCGTGTTTTCCACTTGTGAAGGTTTTTCCAACTGTTCCTCCCGGATATGGACTTCCCCTGTTTGAGTGGGTACTTCGGGTTGTTTCTCTGGTGGTGCTGGTTGTTTATGTTCCACCCGTTCTAATATCTTTTCTACGTCCTCTACTGGGGTCGCCTCCTTATCCTCCATATCGAGTTCTTTCTCGGCCTCCGCCGCTCTCTTCTTTGATGTGGCACGACGCATCATCTTCCCTGATTCCCTGGCTGACTAACCGCTGCCAAGCTGAATTAGGAATTGGGTAAGTAATTACAGTAATTTCAACCCCTAATTACAGCCCTTTAGTTGGACGCCAATTTTGTAATATTACAGTGAAGTCCGCCTTATTCAAGCCCCGCGATGGAAGCCAAATTTGTAATATTACAAAATATTAATAAATAAATAGAAGATTGATGTATGAGAATTGTGCTCTCCAGTAAGCCCCACTGGTTGGGCTAGTCAATTTTGTAATAAAACGAGATTATTTCAATGTAAGAATGTGTGTAGTAACGTAGTTAATATTTTCTTGTCTTCGTTATGCTCTCACTGTTGATCTTCGCTTTTGTAATAAAACCATACTATAATTGTAATTGTATAGTGTTCTGGTATAATATTCCCTAGGATAATTTTTATGGTGTGTATGTGTAGTAGTGACGTTCCGCTCTGGGAATCGTCGATTTGGTAAAGTTCCTGGTTCTTTGTTATTATCTTATAAACTCAGTGTATTTTGCTGTGGTAGCAAATTGAAATAAAACATAAATTTAAACTTTATATTTATAAAAAAATATAATTTCGGAAAAAATATTTTCGGTGTATTTATGTGCTTAACATTTAGGAATAAATCGAGGTTGTTGATCGTAATTATAATTATAATAGTATGGTGTTTAATTTGGTAATAAATTTCTGTTCGGTAAATTTGTTAAAAAGATAATCCAATTAACTTCAAGTTAGGCGAAAAACGGCTCTCTTCTTCTTACTCTTGAAATGTTGTAGTTTCGCATATACTGCCTTTAAAGATTATCTAGTTTTCTTGGTTAATTAATGATTATGTCCTTTTATAAGAGAAATCAACTTCAATTTACCAAAAAACAAACAAAAACGTTTATTAAACACAATAATAAGGTTGGTCGATTAATTAATCGAGATTACAAAGCCATATCGACTCGCTCAGGGTCGGTCGATATTAGAAGTTTTACAGTTGTATTATTTAAACAGGTTCTTTGAACGGTTATTCATATAAAAAGCCAGAGAAGGTCAGGGACATGAAAGTATAACACTTACAATTCAAGAAATGTCTTAAATTTAACAATGTAATGGTAATTATTAATAATAAAAGTTTATATATATAATTTTGTTCAAACCAGAAAGCAGTCTAGTCGTCTCTAATTGTGGTGACGATCCTGGATCAAAATGGCCGCCTGACGCATACGCGTTGATAGCTTCTAATGTAAACAAAGTACTTGTTGAGATAATATGGCCTTTCTTCGGTTAAATGTTCTTCGCAATGGTATATGATCTTCTGGGGTATAGTTTATTGTCACTGGTGTATCATGGAATAGTTCACTTGTGTAAAAATGTTGTTAAATGGGTATATCTACTGGTGTTTATGCGTGTCAGTTAACCTCGAATTTTCACTTGGTGTTTGGTGCGATTTCAGTGTTATTTCATTTAATTAGTTATATGTGATTTCGTTTATAGGTGTTATGTAGTTCGTGGGTCAACTTCACCACTTCACTTTCATTAAAATAGTTAAAAATTTAGTTTTACATAAAATGATTCCGAACTCCGTGATAATGTAACGGCCATTAAATGTTGGTTCTTTCAAATATTCACATGAAGTGCTCTCTTCGAGGTATAATAATGAACTGTCTGTATTTCCTTCGTCTCATGAAAATCTTAGCCTATATAATATATCTCATACATTGTTTCAAATTGCCATAACTTCCGACACACTTTAAAAATGTACATTATGCTCATAAAATAAATTCGTTATTACTTAACTGTTTGAAATATAAAATACATATTCGTTTTCACTATTCTATTCTACTTATTTTGATAGTAATTAAGTTAGTATTACAAAGTTTTATCTGAAAATTATATTTCTAATAATTTTTGGGAGGTAGGCCTAAAATTATACTTCCTGTCTTCTAAGTAAATAATAGCCATTTTCCCTAATATAATTATTATTCTATTAAATCTGAAATTTGTATAATTATCAATTCTCACTTATTTTATTGCAATTTAGTATATTAATGATGGTTTTTTAATATAATTCATTTGTATATGACTCCCCCTAGGATAGTGTCAGTGAATCTATTTCAGTTTTAATGTTATTTTATTAGACAATTAAATAATTTTACTCATATAATGACCATATCTCTAGAAAGCCTTATTTACATAGTATTTAATATGTTGAGTTTATCTTGCCTAAATATTGTCATTTTATCTGGTTTATAAGACTAGGTTTGTTAATTATTCTGCAGTTTAAATTTATTCTTTGTCCTAGATCTGATGTGTGGCTAATTTCCAAATGTTTTATTAATGTAGTTATTTTATATCCTTCTCTGACTGGTATAACATAAATTATTGATTATATAATTAACATATAACATCTCTCTATATCAAAACTGGTGTTCTGAATAACATTGCTTAGTATATTACCTAATAACATAAATAAAAAATATTCTATAACATTGGAATGGTATCTAATTTTAGATATGTCATTCCTAAATTAAAATGAACAATAAAATAACAAGTTATAACACTAACATTTCTTATGGATAATTCTTACTTATCTAATTACTATCTGTAATAGGAATCTGACATCCTGGTTACATATAGTGGTTAACATCTTATACTACTCAACATTAACAATTTGTTTTGTAATTCCCCATTTTACAAGATTTATGCCCCCTTTTTAAGTATAACCCTGGCTATCTAAGTTATATTCCATTCTATGGAATGTTCATACAGCTTTAGTAGCTTTTTATTAGTAACATTACTATTTCATTATCAAAGTAGACACTGTTCATAAAACTTAAAGTTTATTGCTTTGTACTGTAACTCATGCACCTTTTTTAAAGTTTATTATTTATAATTTGATCACTTGCACTAGTCTATGGTGAATTATCAATATATTTACTAGTCTTTCTCTAGTTTTTAACATGAAATATTCAACCATGGGGGAACTGTGAAGATTTGTTTATACAAACTACACAATAACTTTTTGAATGCACTAATATTTAATACTACTAACACTTTTAGTTTTTTGTCAGTTTTACAGTGATATGGTTTTTTAGGGTGTTATACTTTCTCTTTGGACATTCATTGATTTTGGGGTTTTTTGGGGGTTCTTTCCCTATGGGGTTTTTGTTTTATATGGGTCGTCTTAATTATTCTTCTTTCTTCTTTGAGTTTGGTTATTCTTCCTTCTTCTGTAGTTTTGGATTATCCTTCTTTCTTCTTTCTTCTGTCTTCAGTAAATTTGGTTTATTCTTCTTTCTTCAGTAATAGTAGTTTTAATTAGTCTTCTTTCTTCTGTCTTCAGTAGCTTTGATTGTTCTTCTTTCTTCCTTCTTCAGTAGTAGTAGATTTGGTTGTTCTTCTTTCTTCAGTGGTTTTGGTTATTCTTCTTTCTTCTCTAGTTTTAATTATTCTTCTTTCTTCTTTCTTCAGTAGCTTTGATTAGTTCTTCTTTCTTGTCTCTTCAGTAGCAGTAGTTTTAATTAGTTTTCTTTCTTCTTTGGTTTTATTTATTCTTCTTTCTTCTGTCTTCAGTAGCTTTGATTGTTCTTCTTTCTTCTGTCTTCAGTTGCTTTGATTGTTCTTCTTTCTTCTTTCTTCAGTAGCAGTATTTTTAATTATTCTTCTTTTTCTATCTTCAGTTGTTTTGATTCGTTCTTCTTTCTTCTTTCTTCTTTAGTTTTGGATTGTTCTTCTTTCTTCTGTAGTTTTATTTTGGGTTATTCTTCTTTCTTCTTTGAGTTTGGTTCTTCTTCTTTCTTCCTTCTTCGGTAGATTTAGTTTTAATTAGTTGTTCTTTCTTCTCTAGTTTTAATTAGTCTTCTTTCTTCCTTGATTTTAATTATTCTTCTTTCTTCTTTCTTCAGTAGTTTTAATTAGTTCTTCTTTCTTCTCTAGTTTTAATTATTCTTCTTTCTTCTGTCTTCAGTTGCTTTGATTGTTCTTCTTTCTTCAGTAGATTTGATTATTCTTCTGTCTTCTTTAGTTTTATTTGTTCTTCTTTCTTCCTTCTTCTGTAGTAGTAGTTTTGGGTTATTCTTCTTTCTTCTTTGTTCAGTAAATTTGTTTGGATTATTCTTCTTTCTTCTTTAGTTTTGGAATATTCTTCTTTCTTCTCTAGTTTTAATTATTCTTCTTTCTTCTTTCTTCAGTAGTAGTAGTTTTAATTAGTTCTTCTTTCTTCTCTAGTTTTAATTATTCTTCTTTCTTCTTTCTTCAGTAGCAGTAGTTTTAATTAGTCTTTTTTCTTCTTTGGTTTTATTTATTCTTCTTTCTTCTGTCTTCAGTAGCAGTAGTTTTAATTATTTTTCTTTTTCTATCTTCAGTTGTTTTGATTCGTTCTTCTTTCTTCTTTCTTCTTTCTTCTTTCTTCTTTCTTCTTTCTTCTTTAGTTTTGGATTGTTCTTCTTTCTTCTGTAGTTTTATTTTGGGTTATTCTTCTTTCTTCTTTGAGTTTGGTTCTTCTTCTTTCTTCCTTCTTCAGTAGTGGTAGTTTTGACTATTCTTCCTTCTTCTGTAGTTTTTCACTGTGTATGCCTTTGTTTCTTCTGGTCTGGTTTCCTTGTCGGGGTATATTAATTGCCTGCTTCTATCTTACCTGGGTAATTTTGTTGTTATCATTTTTAGTTTCCTGGGTTTTTAAATTTGTATTATATTATATTATTTGCAGAATTTTTCTTTATTTAACCTTTCTTGTGAATATATTAGTAAATAGTGCATTTTAATTAATTCTCATCTGGATATTCCATATATTAGAGCTTTATTAATGATCATTGAGTAATGCATTTGTGTGGATTATCTGTCACGCTACAATATATATATATATATATATATATATATATATATATATATATATATATATATATATATACCTAGCTATCTATGTATCTATTTTTCTAAACAGTTTTCTGATAATTATTTTGATTTTCACCTTTGATTCCTCCATTCTTAAGTGATTTCCATTTCTCTGGAGGCAATCTCTACTGTGTATGTCGTTTCATCTCAATCTTCGCTTTCAGGCTTTCCTTGACTTTTGTTGTGGAGAATGCATCGGCTTTGTGGAGGTCGGCTGAGTTCTATTCTTATCACGTCCCGTATAATATTAATCTCTTTTCTCTTTGTGCTTATTCCAATAGACCTATATGTTTATCATCACTTGTAATTTTTCTGATTCGTTTGCTTCTGAATTTTCCTTTCTAATAATCCCACTTTAATTATTTTTTTTAATTAAAAGCTATTAGTAAGTACACATTAACACTGTATTGCAACAGCTGGCCGAAACGAAATACACAGTTGTCCAGCCGAGTGCAAAATAGGTTTTACTTGTTTTGAAGTGTAATGCACAATAAAACATTATTCGAGATTCGCGCCATCTGGTAATAAAATCCAAATGCAGAGTACAGCGCTCTGTTTGTATATTTATTTCAGGCTCTCACATGGATTAATTCTATTTATATTCAAATGGAAATTTTATTCGTGACTACTACAAGTTGCCACTACATTACAATGGGTTTTGAAATTTTACTTGTACGGTCACAACATATAAATATTATTAAAAAAATAAAGTACCACGAACTATGGCAGATAATGCAGTTGTGTCAATACGTTTATAACTTAGTTGTCGAATAAATAATGTGTAAACAAAGTGAAGACCTGTAAATAGGTTGTATAAATTGTAAATAGTATAACTGATGTTTTTTAGATAATACAAAGTGTGAAATATTATACGAAGATTTAATTGAGTGTAATAAGCATTAAATACGATTCTTTACTTGCAAAAATTAAGAACATCCAAAATAAAATAAAAATAATAATTTGGGAAAGTCGCAATTCAAAAACCGTAGATGACAGAAAAATTCTGATTGCATTTTTGATCTCAATATATCGAAAACACGAAAAAAATTTCATGAGCCGAAAATTGTGTTTACCAGTGTTACTGATTCGTACAGTGTCGCCAGTAAGGTATTCAAGTTTCTCTCCACGAGACCGGTTTACCATTAACCAGTAAATATTTTTATTTTACTTTTCTCTGAAGAAGCTTGTAATAAGCGAAACTAGTTCAGACTACAAGATAACAATTTTACATTTTTACCAATACAAAAATAGTTTTCCAAGTCAGTAGTGATATGTTTATAATTAGTTAATCAACGGACTCGTCATGGACAACAAAATCCTGGAATGTAATTTAACATCAATTGTTAAGAACGTTTGAAGAATGTTCATTGAATACATGCATGTACTCATTAACGCGATTATGTAATCTTATTAACAAATGTAGGAATATTCAGTCCGTAAAGATAATGGAAGTTTAACTTACATAAGTTTGAAATTTTGATTATACGAATTAACTTTAAACGTTTAATGCAAATTACTCTTCAATTGCTTCTCTAAAATTTACCTTAAAAGTATTTGAATTTTAAGTGTGTATTTTTTGCAATTTTATACATTTCGTCGTGGAAATAACATAAAACATGGGGCCTAAAAATTCTGAGAAGAAAACCTATAATAATAATAGAGGAGACTAATTAATTTTCTTTGTTGTTCATGTAACCTCGACTTGGTAATAGCAGATACAGCCATACATATACGCGCAAACATAGATCATATTAATCAGGAATGTAATTAGTTACTCCCGATATTACGTAGTAAGCTTTGAAATAATTATATTGCCAAGTGAATTTGCATTGAAGTGTAAGCTTTGAAGTATTTACATTAACCAAGACAATACCCTGAGCTGTTACAAAGGGCAGCCTTATGCGTGGGATTGCAAAAGTACGTCCTTGTTGTTTGGATTTAAGTAGTGCTTGCACAGACGATTCTTTTCCTTGTATACTTCTTACGTTACGTTAGATATTTTTAGTGTCATATTCGTACTAAACAAAGTTTATTTAAATACATTTTAACTCTGAAATTTGCAATTTGGTAGTACCTTGTAAGCCATGTATTAAAATCATTTTTATTAACCGACTGATTACTTTTCTAATGATATATTTTAGCTTTTAATTATATTACTCAGGTTATGCCCTTTCCTTACTGTATCAGCTTATTTTCTTCTTCTTCCCCACTTTAGGCATTAAGTCATAGACCTGTTGCGCCCTCCGACAGTGATAGAAATCACGCTTCACCCAAGCCAGAGAGATATCAGCCAAACTTTAACCTACGCCCGGGGGCAAGCCGTGTGGTTGGGGGGGGGAAGAGTGTAGTTTATGTGTGTAGTATATTGTATGCCCGTGTTACTTATCTTGCGCGGGTATTATTTGTCCGCGTACGTGCGGGTGGACGAGCAAATCGAACATCAGTTTATTTTAGTACTGATTATTAATTACTGGCATCAAAGATATCAAATAGACAGCAATTAGGATACTTTTTCATGGAACTTATTTATAAACTGCATTCTCTTGAAATTCTTGAGGATGTATAAAGTATTTAATTTAGAATTTTGTCATTATATTAGTTTCAGTTTAAGCATAAAGATGTTAAATTTACGGAAAATACTGTTTAAAATTTTGTATAGGTATTTAAAACGTGTTTGCACTACATAATTTCTTTAAACTAAATCTTATCTCTTTCGTTTTTACCTGCCTTTCCTTTACACTTCTACCTGCCTATACACTTCTATTCCTTTATTTCATTTAGAATACTTTTAGTTAGTTCCATCAATCTTATTAATAAACCTTATTAATATTATTTGAATAGAAATGTCTCATGGGAGACATTAGTTATTTATACAGAAATGTTTGAGCTAAGTAAGTCACTTGGGTAAATTACTTGGGTAATTGACTTGAAATACTTGCATATTGCATTTTCTGGGTAACCATCAGAATATTTAACGTCAATTGGTATATAATACGGTATAATAAATATATGATATTATGTGTGCAAAATGTTTTTCAGAAATGAACAAAACGTTTACACAATAAAACAATAACTTCTTAAATACAAAAACTAAAACTTAATTTTAAAAAAAAATCACAACTTGAACCCCTATAGACAGCGGAGCTTCTAGGTAGGAAATTAGCGGAATTAACTACAAGCAATTAATTTTAATACATTTTAAAACCATGCTGACAGTCCATGGAAAAAATAACACTCTTTCTGTAACATGTGACAACAAAAGAATGCACATTCAATTAAAAAAATTCATTTATTTTGTCAGAAATGAAACATCAACGTTACTTAAGCAATCTTTGTGTTGTATCTGTTTAAACATGGAAATTTAACATGGATACATACAAGAGGCTCCGTGCATTGTGAAAAGTGAAATGACATTTACAATGACTACTCACAACGGTATTAAAGTGAGCGAACTGAGGATAAAAAAAATGATGGCTTCACTTAAAGTGGCACATAATCCAGAGAGACCTATTAATTATTTTGGATAGAAAAATGTTTCTATTTTTGTAAATGGACCAAAAACTGATTATTTTGTAAATGAGTGTTAAAGTGAAGCTCAAAATTTTGTAGTGGGTTTAGGTCAGAGTGATTCGAAGGCAGCCGAATAACGATGTGGCCGTGATTTCGTAAAACCGTCTACTATTGTAATGCTTTTACAAAGCTTTATTTACTTTTACTAAGTTATATAGCTCTAGATTAAACAGATTAGGTCTAAAAAATTTTGTTATTAAACAACCACTGAATCACTTTTTGAAGAATTTGATGTGGTACATTTTTCAAATTGGTAATTGTGGCAAGGTGCATTATCCAAAATTAACACCGAGTTTTTCTTGGTAACCCCAGAGTTAGTTTTCAATTTGTCGAAACATCGACTTCTCATATCTTTATGAAAATCACCTGTTTTCTGTCCCTATTTAAAAACAAATAACCCACCATGATGAACCTTTGATCTATAGCAGCGTGAACTATTATGCCTATAAATCTGTCTCCTTTATTTGATAGCACAGTAACAAATAACCCACCATGATGAACCTTTGATCTATAGCAGCGTGAACTATTATGCCTATAAATCTGTCTCCTTTATTTGATAGCACAGTAATACGAATTTTGTTTACTGTATGAGGTGTGTACGCGTCATTTGTGTACACGAGTTCGTAAAATTATAAGCTGATCTTCTTACTACGCATTTGTCAGAATCATCAATATTAGATTTTGTTGACATTCTCTTCCTTTCTTTGCATGGTGTTGTAAAATGCGGCGACTGTCTAGTTTCTAGATGGCTGACCATCTCTTTTGTTCTTTCAGAAACTACTGTTACTAATGCAATTTGCTTTTATGCCCGTTTTTGTATACTGGTTTTACTTTTTGCACCTTCCATAAACTTACACTATTAGAAATCACTTCCCATGAAGAAACTTTTACCAAACATAGATATTTGTCCTCGTTATTTAATTAAATAAAATTATCCTGTAAAAAGCAACGATATTTTTAAGCATATAAAATATTGGTTTAAGAAAATACAATATCAGAAAACACACTACAGACAGTATTAAACGAAATTTGAAACGTGATTTAATAACAGCATAGACTAATAATTATATCAAATACAGGCCTATAAGTTTCGTGGTAAATGTTTTTGGAAACGCAGCAGCACTTACGCACTGAGTGAGACGTAGGGTTGCACTGACTAAAAGCAGGGCACTGCCCATGTTACTTTCACCAAGGTTGGTGGCCACCATAAAATAACCAGGGAATAAAAGAGTGTTGCGGAATACCTTAAGGTATCAGGCTTGGCTACACATGTATACACAGTGTAAACATAAGACCTTACGTATTTCAAAAATATTTTGTAGAGAATATATGCAGATTATTAACATGGTTTATGCATCATTGAAAAAGATAACACTTATTTACTTCCTGTTTCAAGCTTGTTTACTCTTGACTACACGTAGCTTTCTAGCTACCTTGCTTCTAGCTAATCTTAAAACAAGCTTTCTGGTGGTAAAACGGACTTTGATCCATGAGAAACCTTAAAAGAAAATGGGAAAGTTAGAACCCATTTATGTCATTTACATGTTTATCGTTTTAATAACATTTATATATAAATATTCACATATATAAATATTCACTTCCGTTAAAGTAATTCGTCTGTATTTTTACAGCTGTTCATTACACACTACGCAGATCAATTGACGGCACCCACTGAATAAAAAAATGTAGCACTCTCTAATTAAAAACACACAAAGGCATCTGATAGTATTCACTTCATTGGGAATTACGAAGTAATTTGTTTTCACTAAACGAGTGTGAGACCTGCGCATTAAGCATAATGTCTGCATCAAGTCCAAGTATTTTGGTTAGTGTAGGCCTATGGGTGTTAAAATTGGATAGGTGACAGGTGAACAATAGAAGCATTTAAATTATGCCGCTATAGGAGGGTGTTAAACTTAAAACGGGAGGGTAAAATAACAAATAAATGGGCTTTGACAGATTGGTGGGACTCAGATAGGAACTCCTATGATTTCAGAAGCTGCTTGAAGGTGTATGAGGGAGACAAACCTCATATAGAGATTGGAGAACCTGAGATTTTTGCGAATGTAAAACATAGTAGGTATTCGGAAATAGAGAGATTGATCGAGGGCATAAGGGGCTGTGAGTAGCTCATTAAACCACTCAGGCGACGGACCGGAAAGTCAGGTAGACGGAGAGAGATAGAGGAAGTGCGAGAGACGGGGAATATTAGATATGACGCAGTGTAATCGTTCGTATACGTAATCTGTAACTGACCGATTTCATTACAAATTCACTTTGTTTTAAACAATATCGGCAACGTTATTACAGAAGAGATTGCACTGGCCTTGCTTACTTCACCTTCCAAAACCACTGTTGACTCCTTATGTTTAATCTATGATACCACTGGAAACTATTGTTTACTTACATACTGCTATATCATAAGCCATATATATCTCACACACACACACACACACACACATTCTTCCATGAATCAAGGTTATAAAAGAACGAGCGCCATTCAGTAATTAAAGAGACAAACATTTGTGGAAGGAAAACAGTTAATACAATTAATGCAACAAAACTTACTTTTCAACATAATCATCATATATGCAATGAAATAGGCCTACTTGTCCCATCTCTCTGCAAGATTTTCATGCTTCTTGTAGACAATTCTACACCTTGATGTTGACACTAGTGTAGGACATTTTTCTTTACATTGCTCTGAAACGCATGAAAATATAACGGGTCCTTGATGTGAACAAGCAAGTAAAACTCCGATGAAACATGATATGGTCTCGTGGCAATACAATATTGTAAAATAAAGAACGTGCGGTTGAATGCCCCAGCCAAACCAAAAGCTACAATTTCAACGTTCACGTGGCAGAAGTAGGGAGTAGAATAATTCAATTAACACGTGGTCGTTGTAGTACTAAATCTACGTAGTCAAAGCGTACATGAGAAGCAGGGAGCTTGATATAGAGGCGTCTTAATGTGTCAGCGCTTGTCAGCTAGAGTAACATGAATGGGAGAACATGTCCTTTATGTACATCGCTTGAATATAACTCATACAGCTGTTAATGAAGCTTTCATTGATAATGTCTCGGTACAATGCGGAATTTAATAACACGCTGGTGCATCTGCAGTGAGGTTATCAATTGTATATTTAAACTTTGTGTGTGTGTGTGTGTGTGTGTGTGTGTGTGGTGTACTTACTGTTACAAATAAATACATTTTTATTTATGCAGTAATCGTTTCCGTAAGATTACTGCATAAATATTAAACAATTATTAGGTTAAGTAAGAGTCATCACAATAACCGTCAAATGTTAAAGTTTAGTAAGAAAATTTACAGGAAACCGTATATCCTTGACTGACAGAATCAACTTTACATAAATTCTTAGCACACCTGTATGTACATTATTGAGCTTCTAAAAATAAAAATAAGATGTCTTTTTTCGTTATGAATAATTTGCTTAATGTTTTTTGCAAAACTGAATTTCAGATTTACTTTCAAAATAACTTTTTTGTCACCTTTTTAACGACTTTAATATATGTAGTGTACAAAATTTTTAATATTGTAACTCCAACAATATTTAAAGGAATGATTAAAAAACTATCATTACTGCCAAACTATGAACAACACTAATAAAAAAAAATTAAATTATAATATACTACAGCTGAAAAAATAAAGTTTGAGAAAGCGTAAATAAAATATGCTTCAGAATAATATACAACTGAAGCCTAGATGGTAATAATGGTCTTCTTCTTTTTCTCAACTTCAGGCATTAGATCATAGACCTGTTGTGCCCTCCGATCGTGATAGAACTTACGCCCCACCCCAGCCAGAGAGATATTAACCAACCTTTTAACCCACGCCCGGGGCCAAGCCGTGCGGTGGGGGGGGGAAGAGTGTTGTTTATGTGTGTATTACCGTATACATTGTGTGCCCTTGTTACATATCTGGCCCGGGTATGCCAGAGAAGACGTAGATATTATTTGACTCGATCTCACCACAACGGCAGCACAGCAACGCTCTGATTATGAGTCAGAGACGCTACCACTGTGCCGGCTCGCCCACCGGTAATAATGGTAGAAATAGTAAAACAATGGAAATCTATAAGGAAGTCAGAGGAATTCACAAATTTGAATTGCTACAATTAGGAGAAATGGGAACTTGGGTATGTGAGGGTAGACGACTGGGTTTGCTGAACACGGAGGACTAACAAATTATGTTAGAAAGATGTTGCCGTTGTAGAATTCATAGAAAAAACTGGGACCAAATAATGTCAATAAGATACATGGAAAATAATTCTGCAACCGAAGCTCCGATAAGAGTTAATTTGAACTTTTTGAAAAATTCATATTCCAAACGTTTTGAATTCGGCACAAGTTTTGAATTTGTCTGCTCGTGTTGGCAGCCCTTAACTGGTATCACTTGTCTGTTGTTCCATTGTTTACGGTTTTATTTGATTTTGCTACATTTTATTTAGTTCACTGTTAGTTTAATGTTTTGCATCATTAGTTGGTGCCCTGTTGTCGTTAGTTTTAAGTTGCTTCGTGAATGTTAGTACGTACCTTGTCAAAGGACGTTTTAGTGTTAAACAATGTTAAATAAAGGTAGATGAGATTACGAGCTGGATATTAAAAAACATCACAAAACAGATGTAAGTGGTACAAATTAGTGATGTAAAAAAATAAATATGTTTGCAAAGTCATAAAGACGGTACGCTCTGTAAGTGTAACAGGAAACGCTGTGAAATATATAATGAATTAAATGAAAACGAATGAGAATTCGTAAATGAAACACAAGCTAACTTTTAAAGACAAAACATATAAACAAGCTCTTAATTTTCCCAGTTAAAAAACACGTCCAAGTACATTTCTATTAAAAATATTCTTAGTTACCCATAAAATAAATTCAATAATCTAAATATTTTTTTTTAGTTCAATATACTTTTAACAGTGACTTGAATATATTATAACATATCTTTGTATATAATTGACAATTTATGCTTCACTAACCAGGAGTTATCAAGTTTTCCATTATTAAAGGGGTTATTTGACATTCCTTAACGAACTGATTCAGTATAAAAGTGGATATTTTATAAAAATTACTTTAAAAAAGTTGAACCACAACGAGACCTTTATTCAAATTGTTATATTCTTTTTCAGTTTATTTTTGGTGTTTAAGTTAGTTTTCTAAGATTTTCACATTGGCATTTATGAGGTGATTCACCTTATCCCCTATCCTCTGTTCTGTAGGACATATTTTAATTTCAGTTTCAAGTATTTAGAAAGTTATTTCATTTTTATACACTAACGCTATATTATAATTCTCTCATAGTACTTACTAAGTTTAAGCGCAGCTATTTATAATCAACTTACACATAATACAACTCCATAGAATCAACCAATTTTATCGACTTTACACTGTTTTAAACATCCGAAGTAATTTTCGAGTTTTCACTGCGTCGTGGCTTTGCCGGTAGTCCTAACAGAATTTGTTGGTGTAAACAACTAAACTAAGTTCACGTAACATATTCCACTTTCTAATTTTATACGATTAATTATTATATAATTCACGACAATGTTCAGCAAATTCTGTAATCCGCGTCTATCCAGCGGAAACCGTTTCAACTGTCGGAGTAAAATCAGCGTAGAGAAAACTATCTCAGTCCAACAAAACTCGGCAGCCATCATTTGTCACAGTGTCACGAAAATGCAAACCATTAGTCACTTCAAATCTGTCTCAAACTTTACAGCATCAGCTGCACTGACTCTATCTCCATGTAAGAGTACACAATAAAATTTAACACGATACTGTATTACATAATATTGAATAATAGACTTAGAGAAAAAAATTAATTTTTTTTTTAATTTAATACATAACAGATATCTCCTTGCGCATTTATTTATTTCAACAAACATTTGCATTTTTTCAAAATACGTTCGTAAGGACAGTATAAAAAGTGTAGCACGTCATACCTTAGAATCAAAGGACAATAATAAAAGGCTCTAAAAGCAACAAAATAAGTCTAAATTAATAGCGCACCAGTAATGTATTAGAAAAGACGCTTAAGGAAAAGAAGACGCTATCATTATTGTAAGGTAACTACTTTTATATATTTTAATAATATTTATTATTATATTATTATTAATTTTGTTTATTAAGATGTTGATTTCTCGTTGAGTTGTTGCCTGTCTGTTGAGTGTTTCTGACTCTGAAAGCAGTTACAGTGAGAAGTCTTTTGGCTTTCATATATTATTATCTCATAAAGTTTTTGACTTAAATTTTTTGAATTTTTCTCTTGAAGTTTTTTCCAGCCCCTCGACCACTCTTTCGAGTTCATCATCTTCTAATTCCACTAGGTCACGTCCAAAACCCTCAAGCCTTTTTGTACTTGTTCCTAACTACTCCCTTCCTTATTCAGTCATACACACTTTTAGTTTCATGTTGTAATCTTTTTTCAGCACCGACTCCTCTTCTTTCGTGTGTAAGTGGCCAACTAATTGTTAATAGATACGACAAATAATTTTTTGTCTAACTTTTATTGGTTTACGAAGCAAACAATTATTAAATAAGGACACTGAGACAGAGAATATGTGTATAATATCAAAGATCCAATAACCAAATTAAGGTCAATGAATAATTTAAATTGAATAATACATGCCAGTAATTTATTGGAAGTAACTGTAATTTTGTTACGTTATATTTTAAATCGTTATTAGGATTAATAATAATAGAGTCATAATGCCTGGTTCATTTAATTAGTATGAATCTACACCTGTTATATCTTCTACAAATTTACACGCACGTTATTAAAAATATATTACAGAATATTAAATAAGACCGTATGACTATGATTACATTGACGGATTGTTTTAATTAAAAATTACTTTCTGCCTAGTGGTTTATATCAAGTTTAACCTTTGATTTCGAACCCAGAATTAGAATTACAATTACGCAGGACTTCCATTTTTCTTTCTGCTTATACTGTAAATAAAATCATGTTTCTTGTATTTAATTTATTCGTTAACAACGGATTGATGTGTTTCTTTTACCAATACTATTCTGATTTATAAAATTAGTAATTTTAGTGGAATACATAACTATAATGTTACGATGGTCACACGGATTCCAGTATTGTACAGTCTGAACAAAGTAACAGAGACCAATGAAGTCACTGCTAACCAAATTTAGTAAGTTACAAGCAACATTTGGAAATCAACAAAGGCACTCTCATACAATAATTCATGTCAAATTTGTCCACACTAAATAATACGTGTCACTTTACTACAGTTCCGTACTAATTAACGCAGTAGTAGCTTCCCACTAATCCGCAATAATCTCTTGATCCGCACTGTATAAAACGCCAAACGTAACTGACTTTGAAGCCGACCGCTGACGCTATATATACCCTCTAGAGTTTCCAGAATACTCTCTCATTTTCCGAACGGCACTGCGAGAATAATGTGTATAGTTACATGCGCTTGAACCATCTGGAGTCTAGGTTAAATGTGCGACCTTGAATGCAATGTGGCGACTGCACTCGCTAAGTTAGTCGAGAAACGTGTAGTCTCGAATCTTCAAGACTAATGCGTAATTGTCTTTCATCTTATTGAACATACCACTACCCCGTTTAATCCGCGGGAGTAAGGAGGTAGTATACAGTCTCGAATCTTCAAGACTAATGCGTAATTGTCTTCCATCTTATTGAACGTACCACTACCCAGCTTAATCACCGTTTAACTTAAGGAGTAATACTTGACAAGGCGATCTAGGTGGACGACCTTAAATTTTTGCTGTCCTTCTTGCATCCCATGAACAACATTGTCGATTCTCTTTTTCTTAGTACAAGTTCAGTAAGTTTGAAGTTTTGACTAGTGACCAAGGTTATGGTTGTACTAAACAAAGGTTGTCCCGACGCGGCTTACGGTTGTACAATCAAACGAGGTCTCCTTCTTCGCAGCCCACATTATTGCTGCGAATGACACACCGAGTTTTAATTTTGTCACTGGCCATGTTCAGCCGTCTTTCATGGTACTTAATTGTCTTTCACGTCACCGAACGTAGGAATATACAAAATTAGAGCAGTTTCCTTTGGCTGACAAAGCAATTTAAACTTTGTTTAAATTTAAATTACCGTTCTAAATACAGCAAAACATACTTCTTAAAATAAACAACAAAATATAAAAAGGGTATTTTTGTGTAAAAGTTACATTCTTCCTTGATTGAATTGTATACGCAGTAATTTTGTTAACTTAATTCCTGATTGACTGAAATAAATTTTATAACTCAAAGCGAGAGTTCTACACACGTCTCTTCTATGTACAAATATTGCGAATCCCAATTTTCTGCGCTGCCATGTGTAACAGGTTTATAAATAACACTGAAACTCGGACTATAAAATGACTACCTGCTCACGGGTTTACGTCCACTTCGGCTTCGTTAATTTCATCTAAATGTCGCATAGATGGATCATATATATCTTTTATTTAACTCTAGGCTAGGCTAAACTGATATAATAAAAAATTATTTGTACGTAAACCTGAAGG
Organism: Magicicada septendecula; assembly: GCA_034769895.1. Classification (NCBI taxonomy): domain Eukaryota; kingdom Metazoa; phylum Arthropoda; class Insecta; order Hemiptera; family Cicadidae; genus Magicicada; species Magicicada septendecula. Next base: position 358,731,843 of record CM068370.1, on the reverse strand, counting down.
TCCTGTTTCGCTATAGACAGTTGTGTTTTAATTCATAAAAAAATCACACACACACGCGCGCGCGCACCACTTGTTTTATTTCATACCCCCTAAGAGTGAAAACGTTAACGTAAACATAGAGGTTAAATTCTCAAACAAATTCTTGAATGGCTTATGCCTTACGTTTAGTGTATACCCAATATTCAGTGCTTGACAAATTCTGTTAATTTCATCGAACAGTATCTTCACAATTTAGTTATGTAGAGATTGTCTTCAATAGTGTACAGCAGGAAATAAAAGTCAGCAATAGAAAACAGAAGCACGGATAAAAAGGAGGTAAACCAATTAACTCAGCGAAACTAATTAACTCGTTCGAGTCTCTCTTAATAAGTAAAAATATGTAAAAGAAAAGACAGTAATAAGAGTTTACTAACAGAAACAATTAAATATGTATAAAAAGTACAAAATAACACAAATTATCTTGAAGCTGTTTTATAATTGTCTTATAATTTTAATAATGAGAATTCAGTTTTTAACCTAGATAAATAATTAATATTATTTCAATACACCGTCGAGATGTTTTTTGCATAATTTCGAGAATTATACCATATCTTATCACCAGCCACGTTGATTCGTTTTCTGTGTACCTGTTTTATTTGTTGTCCTTGGTTGGCGCTTTCTTAGTCGTGGTCCTGTGGTCGGGTCACGTAAATGTTTACAAATTAATATCCTACGTTTGCACAATTTATTATATTTATAAACTTCTCTAATTTTACATTAATTTTAGTTTGTTCGGGAATTAAATGGTTATATAATTTACATTCTTACACACATAGTATTGAGTTAGTATTATTTTGGAATTGATCTCCTATATTGCGACTTGTGCTGCTCAATGAAATTCATACATTTTCGTACTACATGTGCATTTGTTTGCCAGATGTAGCGTTTAAGAATTTTGTCCGCGACTCTCCTGTATGTAGTTGTTGCAACATGTCAATAAATGTTCTGTTCTGTAAATGTCAATAAAATACTGCTAAATTATTATTTATGTTTTCATATTTATATTGTTTGTTTGGCATCCTGTGTTTTCGTATGTTCAAATAATTCAGTATCTGTAATTTTCTACTTGAAAACATAGAAATAAGCGATAAAAGCAAAACAAACAATGTAAGGCGTGCAGATGGAAAGAGTGGAGAAAAAATTGCTTCCAAAATATAGAATTGAGTGTCGCCAGAAAGGTCAGGGTAAAGATTACAAAATTTACAGGCAAGAATTGCAAGTAAAACACTTTAAAAATGAAAGCTGGTTGGCGAAAAATAGCAAACAGCATTCAGATTTATAATAAGGTTGAATATAATTCCATTCAAGGAAAATATTTCTGCTATTTAATACATTTATAATTGGAAAGCGAGGTACGTGAATGCATTATTTTCTTGACATAACCTTAGGCATTCGTACTGACGAAAGCTATCAGATTTTCCAGTGCGCCCTAACGAAGTACTTTCAGTTAATCATCTTCTACTTCAGCTCGTTTGCAAAACCATCAACTGAATTTAATTAGGTTAAATTCTATCTAATTCTATGCTTCTATCTAAAGCATAAAATTAAAAGCGATTTCAACTGCTTATTGGCCACTTGGATATAAAGTGGTCGCAAGTGAGGTGGGGTGTAAAGTGTAATTCCTGTTACCAGCGTGACCATTTCAGTTCTGTTTCTCAGCTAATATTGACTAACAAAAATTGTTTTATATCATTTTGATGAGTTTTAATGGCAGAAGTATGAAACATAATGTTTAACTTGGTATCCAAATACTTTTCTCACATATCTATTATTTTATTAATTATCTTAATTACACTATCGTTTGCAGTTTATAGCGTACCCCTTTAAGTATGTTCTATATTACCGTATGGTTCCTAGAATCAGTCCCTTTGTGTTCCTCTTCCTTCGTAGAGGTGTGTCTAATTATATTCACCTCTTTAAGTCTTTTATCTTGAATTTAAATTATCACAGAGAGAAAAATTCATTAAATTGCTTGTCCTCTGCATCAAAAATTATCTTGTTTTCATTTATTCATTGTTACACCCAAATCATCATTATCATGCTTAGTCGAAAGTGTCATTTGATAATACAATTATCATATTAGCACTAAAAATTTATTTAATGTTTAGTGAATTTCAGAGAATTACGTAGACCTGTTACTATCATGAGATTTACGCGATCACACATGTAATAGAGAAAGTGTAAGAGACAATCTGAAAGAAGGAGGAAAGTTATCTTCATACAATAAATACTTCTTAGAACAAACGTGGTAAAGAAATGAAAAGAAAATATGTTATGCGTCACTGCTAATGCTGCCGCTGCAGAACTGCCCGCATTGTTATTTAGCTTTTATTTTGGCGCGATGTCTGACACATTTACTTGTTTACGTATTCCGCTGTAGCTTTGAATTTTTGCCAGGAAAATTTCTAACCATACTATCGGCATTCATATATATTTGTTTTTGAAACACTTTCAGACATAATCCAAAACTTTTCTCTACAACGTAAAATGTCAGTCCGGGTTCGTATTTACAGCTCTGCTTCATGTAATTTTCTTTTGATCGTATAAAAATGGTTGGGTCGGAGTAGTGTTTAGAAATCATTAAAACTGTCCGTCTTACGTTCTTCTCCAAGCTTTTCTGTACTCGGCAGTTTAATCGACATTTTTAAGAATGATTGATCTAAAAATTTGTTTGTTTGTTCCCGTTCAAGCGTTAGTCACTACGGCGCTTCTTTAGATGTCCCCCTTTACCTATCCGTTTCTTCGGTTTAAAATTCAATAGTTGTTTGGGGATGCGGCAGTTAGCAATTCGGTTAAAATGTTCCTACCTGTTTAGCGGATTTTGAGCAATACTGTGTAGTATATTAATAATGACATTTAGTGAATTATCAAAGGAACAGTTTATTTGATATGCAACAAGTAACCTTCAAATTATACTTTTTTACGGTTAACAAATATAAAAATGCAAAGACATAACTTACAAATTTACATCAACTGTGTAAAATCGAGTAGTTGTACGTTATTTTAACTAATAGTAATGATTGCGTCCCGTTACTAACACTCTTAAATTCATTGTCCAAATAACAAATAAGCGTTTACATTTAAGTGCTAACACTAATAATTTAAGTGTTATTAACAATAAACGTGCCATTAGCTCTAGTAAAATCTGATGTCACTTAGAAATACTAATCTCCCTTTCTGGCATTTAGCGTCATGAGAGATTGGCACTTGTGAGTTTCAATATCTACATAATCCTTGAAGTTCCTTGGCCGACTGCGTCATGAGAGCAAATTGTGATACTCGGAGGTATGTTAGGTTGGTACACACAATCAAGTGTACACAATGATAGGTGTACACAATCAGGACATTATAGTACAGCTGTAGTAGAGCTACAATACCTATTATCCATAAACGATGGAATTCTGAAATATCGCATGCAATAATGGCAACATCTTTACAGAGGGGAGGGTAGACGGCTACCTAAAGCAGTATATAAATATAGACCACATGGAACAAGTGATATACAAAGACCAAGATAGGCTGGAGTATACGCTATAAAGGTAGAACACACAATATATCTATTACATGAAGTCTAGACAAAGAAGGTGGTTATACGAAAGTATTCCAGCAGGTAGATGTCCAAAAGCATTACAGCGAAACAAGGAAATTGAGAGAGTTCTTTACTTCCTAAGGGGAAAAGTAAACGTTAAAGAGGAAACTGAGTACGTCGAGTTCATGAAGGTAAAGTCGGCTAACCGCTATGTCGAAGATTTGAGTAAAAAACAAGAAATATACTGACGTAAGAAATATTCAACAATGAAGATACTGAAGAGTACTTTTACCGTAGTGAATATATAGAACTAGTTAATCATAATGTGAAAAATATTGCAAAAATACATATATTTGCATATTTGCCCAGGACGGTATGTTTGTAAATATTTAGCATGGAAAATATATGTTGAACAGTTTTTAACAATATTATGCAGGCTAAGAATTGTCAGAAAGCGTACCCCTGCCCCGCGAGTGAATACAGCGCTTGTGTGTTTGTGTGTGTGAACGCAAGCTACGACAGGAAAAAGTCTACGATGTGGTGATGCGTACGAATTCTCTGTAAACAGGTTTTAATCGGATAAAAATAAACTAGTTAATATATTTTAAACCTGCGAACAAAGACACCCCAATCATAAAAACACCATTACATTAACGAATTTTAAACGAATATGGTGATATAAAAATTATTGCAAAAATGTGCAATAATAAACACGCTAGGCAATTTAATGTTAATTACTAGTATAATTAAATAGTAATTAATATGTGTGTTATATGTGAGTGACCAGAAAAAAATTACGCAAACGATGATATCGCTCGTGCTACGAATATGTTTACGAAATTCGCGAAAATGAACCAAAAAGTGATTTGTAATTAAAAGGACGCTTTGCACGAAGTGACAATATCTAACAGGTCGGAAACAGTCCTGGAGTTTTCAGATCGCCGGCCAGTACAAATACCACCGGCAATTTTGGGGCGATCTCAGACTCAAGATATCTTCACACAACGTCACGCTGCTGGTCTGCCGACCGAACATCTTTACCACACACACACACACCAAGACTTATGGAGGAACTTTGGACCATCACAACCAACAAACCGTAGAGACAGAGAACACAGCATCAGCATAACATCATCAAATTCTCAGGATTCAGAAAACAAAAATTAAGTATTGTGAGCAATGTCAATAGTATAAAGCAAGTAAGTTTATTAGATTACTTGTAGGTTTGTTATAACTACTACATTTAATGGCAAGAATTTAACTAGTTTTTAGTAAAGCGGACCGTCCATTCTCTGCCTCACAGTTGACCAAGGGCACAAAAGCTAGTGACACCCTCACTCCTTGAACTCAGGTAAGTACAAAAATTTTAATAAACTATGAAACCTCTTATCTTACAGCATCCATCGCTTTTTTCACAAGAAAGAAAATCACCTCATCTCACCCACACTCATATCTCTATCTGTCTATATCTCCCCCCTTTATTTTCTCCTTCTCTTTCTTTAAATTAATTTTTCTAATATTTAGTTCCTGGTATATCCGAAGACAAGAGAAAACGAAAGAAAAAACAAATTCAATTGAAAATGAAACTTAACTAAGAAAGGGAAATATTTTATTATCGGGCAAGGAAGAAGAAAATCAAACTTTTTAACAAATACATTTTATAATAGTGACTGTATTAAAATATTGTTGTATATTTTTATTATAATATATAAAATATTATCTATTATGTTGTACTGCTCTTGTCATTAAGATTATGTCTTTCATAGATTACAAAATCTCGTTTGATGGAAAACAGCTTATTCCTAATGTATTTTGGGAAAAAATTGTTGTTCATATAAAATAAAAAATAATTTTACATAATATTTTGTGCAGAATGCAATCTGCAATAGTTTATTATTTTAAATTAATAGCACTTACTATAAAGTCATCTTAATGCAGATAGCTTAGTTTTGGTTATTGGTTAATTTATCTCTTATTTAGTAATTATTTGAACTTTCGTGCAACTTTGATACAGTTTTGACTCAAAGATTAAAAAACAATATTATAAATCTAGAAAAATTTTTAAACGTTAATTATGACAAAGATGTCTCACAAACGTGACAAATTGCAGTATATTACAGTGTGCTTATTAAAAGAAGATAGTGTGCTAGTTAGTAAATTTCTTAGCGTGAAATTAAACGTATTAGTAATCAATTTTTATAAAATATCAGCTGTCAGATCCTCGCAACGTGCTGTGTCCAAAAGGTAGTAACGCAAGTTGTCAGGAGTATACTCGTAGTGAATCCTTACAGCCAGTAACATCTGTATTTTCATGTCCTTCATTCAGTCCCAAATTAATGTTGTTAGTAATTACATGAGTGTTCTTCAATCTCCACCAATCTTTGTTTTACATTTTCTTTTGGCTGACAAGCTCTTTTACCAATTTCTTGCACAGCTTTTTCTGCCTCATCTACGCGTTTGACACACACACGCGCAACGGTAACGTCGGTAGTACGCAGGTAATGAATAAGCAATTATATTTTTGTTTGTGAAAAGAACTCTTAAAAGGAAACTTATATATGAACAGTAAAGACTTAAAGTTTTAAATATAATCATTATACACAGAAATTTAAATGGTAGTTAAAGAAAATAATTTAATTTAATATAATAAGGAAATTTAAAAGATACTAAATCTTTTGTTATATCTTAAAATTTGGGTGTGTCAGTAGAAATAAATAATAGTTTGGAAGTAAACGTTATATAATTTTTAGTTTGTTTATAGCAACAATTAGTTTAATTCTTGAGATTTAATATTATTTTTGTTTGTAAATGAGTTGCTATTATTATTTAAATTTTGAGTCAAAGTCAGACACACTGAAACAAAAAGCATTTAAATAATTTGTTTAACATGTCTGTTTAGCTAGTAAGCTTATATGATTGTTTATTTTTATATAAACAGCATAGAAGGTTATATTGTATTTTTTGTAACTTTATAAAAGAGAATATTTTTTTATAATTCGAAATTTTAATATTTTTCATATTTCGATTTATATTAGTAAATCATAGAATGATTATTTTGAAACGGTTTTAATTAATTATTTCATGTCAACAAGATCTAACTCCTCTTTGAAAATTATTTTATTAATGTGCAATTACATATACTTGAGGCAACGAGAATTAAAAAAAATCCTGCAACCTGGCCAGTGTAATAGACTTTATAGTTGCGTTGAGTACATGGTAATGTATTTGTGTTATTTTTGGTAATTTTTGTTATAATACTTGTAACGTTGCATAATATTTAAGAAGAGTCCGATGTACGAACACAGAAAGATTATTGTAAGATAGTTGAACATGTAATATAGCCTACACTTAAATTTTTAAGCTAAGCAGAAGTAGGCCTTCTTCAGGTTTAGACGCTGTAAGCACGCTATAAATACCTGACGATGAAGCACACGCTTTGAGGTGCGTCATCAAGTGTAAACAAGAAGTCACAAGGTTGATTGAAAAGGTTAGTTTTATCTATTCATACAAGTGAATTGGATTCCACCAAAAACATTTATGCCAAATTGCCTTTCATTACATAAATAAGTTTATTGTATTTCATAGACAATAAAATAACAACACGTAAACTCAAAATCAAAATGTACATATTATCCATTACAGAAGGAGGAAAGACAGGGAACGACCAATATTACTGGAGATTAACAGACAGTAAAATGAGAAAGAATGGGCGTAGAATAGCTAGAGTATAACCCTAAAATTGGATACTTAAGAGATTTGGAGTTGTCTTTGAACTTAACTTTCAGTGGTACGTGAACATTATCAGCAAGGTTAGGTCGGACAAGTACCATCGTTAGAATTTACCACACATAAGTCCTTCCTACATACCGCTACTTACCCTCTAAGCTCTAAGCCCGCTGGCAGAACCGAGACTACACGGTTCATGTAAGAAAAGGAAGAAGGTATGTGGTGATCAAGAGGCTGTCTACGTAAAAGAAGAAATATCAAGCCCACTAACTCTGGGTTGAGGAGAAGAATAAGAAGAAATCTAAAAATATGTAATTTAACTATAACGTAAAGTTAACTTACAAGTGTTAAAGTTAAGTTAAGCCTTTTACAAAGTACAACCTACATTGTACGACACCACCTTCTATGATAGGAGCAACACCAACAACAGAAAATTAAGCAAATATATTAACGAATTTTTTACAAATTTATTAAAGAATAATGAAACTATTAATTACAGAAATACATTAAATGAAGTAACAAGAAAACACAAATTTGTAGTTTCTGACACTGTAATATATTTATTATAAGTCCAACATGGTGTACGTGTTCATCCACCAGAAATTTATATATCTATTTTGTGGGATCGTGGTCCAGAACATGTAACGTGTTTTGTATGTTGTCTCTACAATAAATTCAACCCTGGCTGAACATTGCGAACATACTCCAGTTGCGAAATTTTACTGCTATGATTGCCACAATTAAAACAACGAAGCATGTGTGTACACCGCGAACGCACATGCGTGAGACGTACCAGATTGCGTGCTGGTATCAATGCAAGCCGCGCGCTTGCACTGACCCCCAACACCCAGACTGCATCGCAGGACATATGTCGGCTCAGCGGTGCGATGTGAGTCTGTACGCGTGTGCAACACATGTGCGCGTTTACCAGAGTGCGTGTTGAATTCAATGCAAGGCGCGCGCTTACACTGATCCCAACACGCAGACTGCAACGCAGGACATGTGTCCGCCGAACGGGTGTGTGTGAGTGTGATGCCCGTACCCTAATTGTGACATTCAGAATAGCAAAACGTCCATTACTTGAAGTATTTCACAGTTGGTAAAGGAGCCACAAGCTGAATTTATCTGCAGAGACATGGACAGGACACATCTGTTTTCGTTGCTGGTTTGAATTAAACTAAACAATTTCATTTAATTTCTATCAATTGCTTAGAAACGAACACCTTATTATTATTATTAACAATTAAATAATGACATATTTAGAATTTTTTTCTATTCTAAATGGTTTACTATTTACAAATAGTGAGAATTATAACTTGCGTTTTTAGGAAATATATGCAATGATGTCGACTATGATGTAAATCATTTAAACATTTGTAAAATAATAATTCTTAAAATACAGGTTCAGTCAATGATACGGGTGACTTAAAATTTCAGTTGTGTTTTTATTTATGGATTGTAAAGTTGGCATTTAAACTAAATTGAAAGTATACATAATAGGATTTAACTAGACGCAGAAACTGCAAGTTTTTGAACACTACTCCCCGTAGTGGCGACAATTTCAACTCACACACTTTTGAAGTCGAGCTTTTACGTTTTCCATTACACTGTGTAACATATTGTCACCGAAAAAAAGGCTTGCTGCATGATAAATGGCGCCAATCGTACACTTTATTGGTTTTGGTGGCCCTAAAAAGGACCGTGTGGCGAGAAGGCTGATGTTGGTTGTGCCGCGCTGAGATGTTCGGCGGCTGCGCATGCTGTTCGTGGCGTACTGCAGTCCTCCTATTTTTTCGGCATCGGTTGTAGAGTCGGTTGCCGGCCCAGCGACGTCCTATCGCTGGCGCGGAACTGGAGGGGGAAGACGCAAGAACAGCGGTTCTATTCTTAGGACGTTCCAACCGGCCGCTAATAAACGGGGTCGCTTCCAGGATTCACCTGGTCGCGGGGTATATTTACCAAGTCCGGCAATGAGGGAATTGTGGGTCACACTTTCGGATCGAACATAGAATCTGCGCGCCACGCGTCTCACGGTCTCATCAAAAGAGCGGACACCGAGTCCTCTCCTCAAAGACGAGAAGAGTACCTCCGGGGTACTTTACACGCAAGCTTCAGTCCCCGGTTGAGAACACGCTGGAGCGCTGATCTATGACATAGAGCAAGGTATCCCCAAACAGGACAGGCACAGGTAATCAGGGCAACACGTACGAGTTGACTATGAGCTTACCAAGCCAGGGGGTCATTGCCGGTTTAGATAGCACGGGTCAGAGTCTACTGAGTTGCGCCGAAGCGCGTTGACGGATGTATTGTGTATGGGTTCGCCAGGTGAATCTGTAGTCCACGTGGAGCCCGAGGCACTTGACGCTATTGGTCCAGGGCACCTCGACGGGGCCTACTTTAAGCGGCCTAGGCCGCTTGAGTTTGCGCTAGAATAGTACCGCGGCACTCTTAGAAGCGTTAACGGCAACTCTCCAGTCATCGGTCCACCCGACATACGCGTCGAGTTGGCGCTGGAGCTTCATTGCCGCATAACTTGCGTTCGGCTCTGAGGGAAAAGCCGCAGTGTCGTCCGCGAACAGGGACAATTTTACTTCAGCAACTCGGGGCGTGTCGTTGAAAAACAGCGAAAACAGGAGAAGCCCAAATACACTTCCCTGAGGACACCAGCGGTAATACGCCTCTCCGAAGAGAGAACTTGGTCTACTCTCACTCGGAAGCTACGGTCTCGCCGTAGTCGAAAGCTGCCGATCAAGTGAACGTAGCAATCTGAGAGAAGGACTTCCGTTAGTTTGTAAAGGACACCCTCGTGCCACACACGGTCAAAGGCTTTCTCTACGTCTAGGAAGATCGCAGTCGTCTGCTTGCCCTGGAAGCCAGCCTCGGTAATGCATTCCACGAGCCTCATCAGCTGATGAGTCGAGGAGTGCAGCTCACGAAAGCAGAACTGTTCGTTCGGGGATCAGCACGTCTAGTCTTTCTAGGTGGTCGCGGATCCTACACTGGAACAAACGCTCAAAACCCTTGGACGTCGCGGACAAGAGGCTGATGGGTCTGAGAAGACCGCGCGAGAAGAATTCTTTCCCGGCTTGTGTATAACTACAACTGTAGCCGTTTTCCATTTCGCCGGAAAGTAGGCCAGTCTGAGACAGATATTGAACATATCAGAGAGGAACCGTATTCCTCGCTCCTGAAGGCTCTGGAGTGAGGAATTCTCCACTCCGTCTGGGCCAGGTGCCTTCCGTGGCTTGAGCTGAACTATCCTCTCAGAGACCTCCTCCAGCGAGATGGGCTCCGGTTTGACTGTGATACCGGCCGACAGAAAGCGCTCTACCTCGCGGCAGATTCGCACATTGACGGCCGGGTTCTTGGATGGGTTGGGAGCAAACTGACGCTTGAAACTCTCAGCCAAGAACTCTGCCTTCTCGAGGGGGCGTCCAAGGGGTTGACCGCCGGGTCCTACCAGTGCGGGGAGAGGCGCTTTTACGCTTTCCCGTTAGGGCACTGGGAATCCGCCAGACATTACGGTTCTCGGCAGGGTTATCCATCTGTGCTACAGATAACTCCCAGTTGCGTCTACGGAACGCCAACATGTCGCGACGCAACTTGCCGGTCGCTCTGTTAAACGCAGCCTTGTCGGCCGGGTCACGAGTCCTCTGCCAGCGCCTCCGGTGGCGATTCCTCTCTCAAGCGAGCTGAGACACCTCTTCGGGGATCCAATGATAGTCGGGCGTGAGCCCCGGCTTCATCCGGGAGGACACGTCTACCGCCGAGACTACGGCTGTGTCCAATAAGGCAACTGCCTCGTCGACATGCTGGGTAGTGTCGAGTGATATACGCTCAGGTAGGCGGCGACTGAACGCCGGGCCAAAGCGTTCCCACTCGATTACCCGCCGCCCGTCGCGGACGGTAGAGTGCTGGGTAGCTAGATGCACACTGATGGGGGAATGGTCCGAGGACAGTTCCGAAATGACGGAGACGTGGACCGGGCAATAAACGCCTCTGCCCGCAGCAATGTCCACTACATCAGGGCGGGAGTTAGCCCTCGGGGGTTATTATGTAGGCCCAGTAGGACCCATGACTTTGACCCGAGCCGCATCAGCGTACCTGCGTAAGCAAGGCCCGTTTGGGTTCACCAAGCGGCTCCCCCAATCAGGGTGCTTACAGTTCAGGTCGCCCGCCAGGACTACCCTTCTGTGCGCGCCAAAGACGGCCTCTAGATCGTTCGACAGGAGCTCCGTTTGTGGAGGCTTGTATGCGGAAACCATGAGTAGACCGCCGAGAGCACCATGGAGCTCAACCGCGGTGCACTCGAGGTTCCTCCGCTGAGGCAGGACAACGCGGTGATAGCGAAGACGTCTTCACCGCGATGGCGGTTTCCCCTCCCACGCGACCAGATGAAGTGCGTCCGATGGCGTGGCGATGAAGAGGGTTTGAAAATTTCTAGCGGCCCTGGTTTTATATACTAACCGGGATCACTGATTGACTGATTGGCTCGCTCCGAGCACGTTAGTTGTCACGTCTCGGCTGCTGATCCCTGATTGGCTCGCTGTGTCCGCCGCTGATACCGGAGAGCAGATGTTCGCATACAGCTGGCGTCACAATATCAACAAGTCACGTAGTCGACAGTCGTTGTCAACGTGACATCCAGCTTTTCAACAGGACTGACCTCTCTCTGGACTGCTCTCTCCTGCCTGGACTGGACGCTGCTACTGCTTTGCTGCATTCACTCACCTCTCCGCATGGACGTTGAATACTGCTTCCTTCGAGGAAAGAAGACCCAGGAGCCAGCTGCTGCCAGTGAACTGAGTAGCTGGTAGAAGAAGCAGCTGGCCGAAGTTGCCTTTATTAGGACCACCTGCGATGGAAACCATCTTACCGGACAGGATAGAAGAGGACTGCTCTGGGCTCCTGGTGAGTGCCGTATATCAGTGCTTAAACCCTAACCTGCTCGCGACTGTTAGGTAGCGCTGCCCCGGACGATCCTTCGGAGCCCCCACCAGTGGTAAGCGAGCTTGGATATAGCCAGGGTAAAGGGACCAGTGGACACCAGTCTTGGTAAGGACTGGTATCTAACGAAGCTGGTGGTTAGCCCAGCTGCTCCCGCATCGTCGTGAGCAGGGAAGTCGCGTGGGTAACCCGGCTTCGGCCGGACCCAAGATCCCGGGCGTCTGGCAGTGACTGCCTAGCAGTCCCTGCCCGGCAGCCGCACCTGGCCAGCATGCCCACTACGGGCAACGGCTCGAGTGCCGAGTCGCTCAGCTCTGCCTTGCCCCACGCGGGCGACTCGCCTGAATCGTCTCGGGCGATAGAGACGGACGATCCTCTCCCTAACCCACTACGCCCTCACCCGGTGGACGAGTCGGACGAATTCGCGACCGGCCGTCGGCGTAGACGCCTGACTAAGAACCCAAAGAGGACCCACTCAACCGGATCCGCTTCCTCTCGGACCTCGGCCATGGACATCGGACCTTCTCAGGGCCAACAGGCTGCGGTTCCGACTGCTTCGGTAACAGCTCGGCCTGTTGCCGCTGTTGGTCGTGCGCCGCCCCTGTTCGTCCACGGGGTGTCCAATGTCGCCGCCTTATACAGGAGACTGATCGCGCCCACGGCCTGTCGGCCGACAAACTTGATTTCAAGCTGCTTGGCGGTTACACGGTCAAGGTTGTCGTCCGTCGGCTCGAGGACCATTGCTTGGTCGAGGCCTTTATGCAGGCTCACAGCCTGCAATACCACACCTTTCCTCCTAAGCGAGTCAAGCCCTTATCAATAATTCTGCGTGGGCTTGACGCGCATACTGATCCCCAGGAGATCCTTTTGGAACTCCGAGAACTCGGGTACCCGGTGCAGGCAATTTTTCGCCTGTTCACCAACTCAGAAACCCGAGTACCTCTCCCACTCGTCCGTCTCCAGCATGAGAAGGGCGAGGCCGCAGATAAGATATTCCAACTGACGCGGCTGTTTGGCTTCCGCGTCAGGGTGGAATCCAGTCGTCCCCCGTGCAAGCTCGCGCAGTGCCACCGGTGCCAGAGTATCGGCCATCATACCGACGTCTGTCGCAGTGCCCCGGCCTGTTTACGTTGTTCCTTGGGACATTCCACGCAGGCCTGCACTGTGGCAGACAAGTCCAATTTTCGCTGCATAAATTGTGGCCAAGGCCAGGCAGCAAATAATATTAACTGCCCGGTCTACAGGGCCGAACTCCTGCAGAAACAAAAGCTGCAGGGGCCCCTCCCGAAGCCAAGGTAGCCAGATTTGCAGCCCCAACCACAGAGGCAGCCTAAAACACAGGCTAGGCCGCAACCAAAGGCACAACCGGCACGGAGCGCGCCCACTCCGGCTCCACCTCCAGCCCCTACAAAGGCACAAAAACGCACCGCGTCGCCTTCAGTAGCAGAGACAAGCACTGTAGCCGACATCTCGGTTATGGAGCCGGAGAATCAACCCTCCACCTCCGCGGAACCACCAACTCCCGCCCCTGAACCAGAGATAGCCTCGCCACCACTGCCACCTCCGCGATTTCCGCGAGCAGGCAACATTAAAAACAAAAACACTAAAGGGATAACCACACCGGGTGCTCGGCTCCGAGCTTCTGCCTGCCCACAGCCCAAGAAAAGTCCTGCCTCTCGGTACAATAAGTCCGACGAAGCGCAACAGCGTACGTTTCCTGTCGCTCAGTCAAAACCATCTGCCCCTGGTCCTGTGACTTCCACTACGACCCGATCTGCCGTAAAACCGGGTCGCTCTTACGCGGCCTCAGTTTCCAGGTAAACAGCCCAGTCCGTCATATCCGATGACGCACAGTTCGTCCGCGACTTTCTGTCTGGCTACGACCTCAAGAAAGTCGCATCCACCTTCAGGTCCATCCGAGACTGCCTGGAAACTGCTGACCCAACTGAGAGATTCATGGTCTTGGTGGAAGCTTGCGAAGTCATAGGTCTTCTGTGAACCGAGCCCTTAGACGAGACCTCTCACTCATAGCCTGGAATGCTAACTCCATCGGTTCCAAGCATTCCGAACTTCTAGAATTCCTGGCTCGGTTCAAACCCGACGTACTTCTCCTCACGGAGACACACCTGACCCCGGAGAACCGGTTTCGATTACCAAATTACGTGGTCTATCGGGATGACCGAGTTGACCGACGAGGAGGCGGCACGGCGACAGCGGTGAGGACCTCCATAGGTCATCATCGTGTCGTTTTGCCGCAGCTAACCAACCTAGAGGCCACCGCCGTTGAGGTCCACGTAGCTCTTGGCGGCGTCCTCGTGGTTTCAGGATGAAAGCCACCACAGGCTGAACTCCTTGTCGGCGACCTGGACGTCATCTTCGATTCCCACCGAAGGGTAGTTTTGGCGGGCGATCTGAATTGCAAGCATCGCGTTTGGAATAGTCGCTTGACTACTCCGAACGGGAGGCGCTTGCTCAGTTTTGTTGAATCGCGCCGGGCGATGGTATTTGGTCAAGCGCAACCCACGTTCTTTCCGACACTGCCTAACGCGGCTCCCGATGTTCTGGATATTGCAGTGACCCAAGGAATTGTCTGTCCGGTCGAGGTATTCTAGCTTACGGAGCTGACATCCGACCACAACACCATCTTGGTCCACGTCGCTACCCAGCACGCCTATGCACGTTCTTACAAGAAGAAGGTTATCGATTGGGACCGCTACGGCCCGGCCTTGTGCCGTAGATTGCCGCCAGCGGCCCCACACGATTCCGTTCGCCACCTAGACGAAGTATTAGCGGGAATCGAAGAGGCAATCATTTCGGCTATAGGCGTGTCTTCACGTACGCGAGCTAGTTTCACGCCTGACTACCAACGCATCCCTGAGGAAGGATCTCTTCTCGCTTGCGAGAGGAATTAATTCCGGAAACGTTGGCAGAGGACCCGTGATCCAGCCGATAAGGCAGCATACAATCGGCTCACCGGACGACTGCGTGGCAGTCTGAAGGCGTTCCGCCGTAGCTGTTGGGAACTCGACGTGGCCCGAACGGGGGATGCGGACCCGCAAAGTCACCCGTACAGAATACCTTCCGCATTGACGGGACGGAGGCGACGACCTCCACTCCTCGCCATTGTTGGACCGTTCGGACGACTCCTGGGTCGCCCGGAGGAGAAGGCCGAGTACTTGGGCTTGTGTTTCAAGCGACAGTTCGCTCCCAACAACATGGACTGGGACTTCGACGAACAAGTCGAGATGGCTGTGGAAGACTTTCTGTCTCTTCCGATCACGAACCCATGTCTTTCAGGCGGAGCCCGAACCCATCTCTTTGGAAGAGGTCTCAGATCGGCTCGCTGAACTTCAGCCAAGAAAAGATCCAGGCCCGGACGGTGTTACGAACACCGCTCTACGACTTCTTCCCGAGCCTGGAGTTCAATTCTTGACTGATTTGTTCAACGCGTGTCTCAGACTGGCCTACTTTCCCAAGAAATGACGAAAGCCGACGGTCATCGTGATCCCGAAGCAGGGAAAGGATGCTACCCGCCCCGACAACCTCCGGCCTATCAGCCTACTCTCCGCTACGTCCAAGGTTTTTGAGCGCCTCGTGCAGCGTCGTGTACGAGAACATCTAACCAACTTTGACGTGCTGGTCCCCGAACAGTTCGGCTTTCGTGTGGGGCATTCGACCACTCATCAACTGATGAGACTGGTGGAATACGTCACGGAAGCCGGGTGTCGGCAAGAACGGACCGTTGACTGTTTCTTAGATGTTGAAAAAGCCTTCGACAGCGTATGGCATGATGGCCTATTTTTCAAGCTTAGGGAAGTCCAGCTCCCGGACTGCTACCTCCGTCTGGTTGCTAGCTTTCTGACGGAAAGGACCTTCTGCGTGAGATTTGGAGATTCATTCTCTTCCGAGAGACGAATCACAGCCGGCGTCCCTCAAGGTAGTGTTCTTGGTCCCCATTTGTTCTCGCTTTACGTCAACGACGTGCCGAGACAGCCTGGAGTCCAGGTGGCCCTCTTTGCGGACGACACGGCCGTATTTACGACCGATCGTCATGTGGAAAGGGCCGTCTTACGACTGCAGCGCCAGCTCGGCACGCTCGTGGACTGGACTGAGAATTGGAGAGTGCAACTCGACGGTACCAAGAGTGTAGCCGTCGAATTTTCTAAGCGACGGAAGAACACTGTTAGGCAGTTACGTATCGGCAGAACGTACTTGCGCTGGTCCAAAGAGGTCAAGTACCTCGGATTACACCTCGACCATCGGCTCACCTGGCGTACCCACGCTCAGACAGTTCATAAGCGTCCATCCGCTCGTCTGTGCGCACTGTTTCCACTCCTGATCAGCTCAGCCATGACCAGGAAATTGGGCAGGATGATCGTCGGCGCGTATCTGCTGCCGGTCATTACCTACGCTTGTCCGGTCTGCGGTTATCTGGCCGCAATGAATAAAAAGAAGTTGCAGAGCGTCCTCGACAGGGGTCTTCGGCTAGCGGCCAAGGCCCCAGTCGCTTCTCGTCACGCCTTCTAAGGAGAGTACTTGCCTTCCGCTCCTTAGACGAAACATTCAGGCGGCTTGCACGCAAACTTTATGCACGTGCAGCGAGGTTCCTAGACAATCCTCTAGTGGCTGGGCTGGGCAGGTACCGTATACGTCCAGGTGATTCGTGGAAACGCCCTCGGTGTATACTGCGCTAGTGTAGGCTAGCACAACATCCGAGAATCGGCCTGCCATAGAGCACACGCCCTACTTGGGCAGTGCTCCAGAAGGTAGCTCGGAACTCAGATCCCGAGCGGTTCGTCTCTGCGACGCACAACCGAACAGCCCAGAACGAAAAAAAACCAATATGAACAGAAATTACACCAACTTTGAGTGTTTCGATGTTTCATGGGGGACCCCCATGGGGGGTGCATCATTGTATCTTACTTTCAAAATATCCCCAGTAGAATAAATGGCACGCGGCTAATCTCGCGGGCCACTGAATGTTGCCACTCCTGAAGGTAACTCGTTAAACTACATCCCATTGATCGCCTACCCCTACGGCTGGTAGCTCCCCATACTGTTCAGTGTGATTTCAGACTTTTCTGCGACTTGGGGAGACAAAACTTCATTAATCATTTGGACATATTGCTCTGATATGACAGTAATGGAATTCCCATTCTCATCCTCAAAGACGCGAGTACTGATTATTCCAAAGGAAGCTATTGCATACCATAGAGTAAGCTTACTAGTGTGCAATGGTTCTCGAAGCATTTCTCGACGATTATTTGGCTCTCAATACCGAAAAGTGTGTTTATTTACATATCCGCTCAGATGGATATCTGAGCTCACTACTCATTATGCATTAGCTCACTATGGGTTTCACTACTCATTAGCGTATTGTGAATAATTTCAACGTTTTTGCTTATGACATACGAGAACTGGCGGATAAAAGTCACACGATTTACTTTATCAATATCACTTCGGGTTTAAAATATTTGAATTTTGTACGGCTGCATGTTTAAGTCATTATGAAGAATTTTTCGAACATTGGTATTCGACGAGCCACGTGAAACTGTATGGCGTTAGCCAGAATGTTTAGCATAGGATAGCGTAGGGTAACAGCTCTTGTGAGTGAAATGTTTTCCGGCGTACATACAGTTCTATGTTACCTGCTGGTTCCTTTTTACTTCCATGTTCCGTAAGAAAATGGAAGAATGGTGGTCGCGAAAAAATCGTGTTCGAGATAAGGGCTAATTCTGATTTTAGTATCCTCAGAACATGAAAAAAGTCTGTTTCCGAAAAGTCTCTGTGTGTCTATATGTAGAAGTTTGTCTATGGCGAACGATAACTGCCGCAAATTCAAACAGAATCAAATAATTGTTTGCATATATGCTCAAGCTGTAGAGCACTCAAGGGCTATTGATTTTGGTGAAGATTGGTTACTGGAGAGGGGCAGTTTACCAGGAACGTTTTGCGTTGTAACAAGAGTAAATTACTTAATTTTGTAAAGTATCCTGAAAAGAAGATCATAATAATTCACTGTAGAAAAATAGATGAAATATCTCTAAATGAAAAGGGTAGATGACGGGTGAGGGGGTAATTTTTCGAAAACTACATTTTTGATGTCGAATAAACTACTTCATTTTGAAGGATAAGATACCTTAATAAATACATATTGTTTCGAGAAGCCTACCGAACAACCCAGAACATTCTCCACTCCCCCCGTCCAGTGTGGCAGCTGTTGCGTCATTCAATTAGGTGATCTAGTGAGTTCCAGGTACACTTAATAGACATTGTTATTGCGTGTGGACAAATCTAACTGGTAATCTTGTATGAGTTAATTATAAACTGTTAATTGTGATAATTAAACCTGGTGATTAGTGATTTAATTGGCAATGTTTTGTGTTTTAACAAGAATAAAGTACATAATTTTAATAAATAAAGTATCCTGAAAAGAGGATCATAATAAGCCACTGTAAAAAGGTAGATGAAATATCTATAAACGAGAATGGTAGTTGATGGCGAGGGGGGTATCCTTCATTTTGAAGGATAAGATACCTCACTCATTGCATATAATGAAACCATTACAAATTGAAATTGTTCGGTTAAGGGGGAGGGGTAGTTTACATGCATTGTTTTTTGTTTTAACAAAAGTGAAGTACTTAAATTTTATAAATGCGTGCCGGGAAAATAAATTCATATTAAGCCACTGTAAAATGTTAAATGAAATATCTATAAATTGAGAGGGTACTTCAAGGGGGAGGGGTGATATTTGAAAATTACTTTGCTGATCATGTTTTGTAAAGGACGGGTATTTAATTTTGAAGGATGATACCTTAGCAATTACACATGATAAAACTATTACTCCATGAAAGTGTATATATCATTAAAGCTGGGAATCGGAATATAAATCTTAGAACGTGGAAGTCTTGTATGATTCTCCATACCAATATTTATATAATTGTTTTTTGTGATTGGAACGTAAAATAACTTCTATTGATACTAGCTGCGTTTTGTATTTTTGAATACCAAATTCCTCAGCTGAGAAAAAGCCCATCTTTCTTTTAACTGTGATAATATTATGGCACTTACAAGATTTATTGACGTTCTTTTTAAAGGGTGCCAGGAATACGAAAATGCTCTCTGCATATCCTATATGCAGTCTTTCTATATCACTTCGGCATCTTAGTGTCAACAACATGCAGGGTGTCTGCTATTAATTTGCAATATCGTTTCGAAAAACTAACATTATACAGATACTGTACATTATAGGCTACTAGTTGTTAACCGTGGCTTCGCACGCAAACATTTGACTTTTAATAAGTATTTTAATAAAATGTTTATTGTCTATGTCTATATGGCGTTCTGTCAGCTCGTATAACAATTTTCTACTCAATAGTCAAATTCTCTCAAAAGCTGTATTCAACACTTGTACTAAATTATTATGTTGGTGCAACAGCCTTTTGAGATTTTAAAGCACCCGTTTATAAAGCCTTTGGAGATATTTATAAAGTACCTGTTAAATCAAAAACGCTAAATTATTTATTTTAAGTGTTACAGTGTTAGAAGCATTGTATAACACATTAAAAGTTATGTGTTCCTCAATTCCTCAACTATGCCTTTTATTTATTTCAGCAGTAAACTAAAAACCAGAAACCGTTGTCACCTAACATCAATAATGAAAACAACACATATTTTCGCTTTGCATTAAGTAGTGGGAGAATTTACAAATAGTACACTTCTTCTTTTCCACATCGTAATATATCGATACAATCGGATATTATATAAAACATCGAAAATGTGCTGCAGGATTGGATAAACATACAGTTCCGATGCCGCTAAATAGCTTTTGTTTATTTACTTGCTACTATGTTAATTAATTCTGGTCTCCATGGTGTTTTGGCATCTTTATACGTGTCAACAAAAAGGCATAATTAAAAGAGCCTAAATCGTTCGAACGGAGCACAATATCAAATTCCAAGTTAGACAGTATTTTTCTCCTTATGTCAAAGGTTACCTATGCAAAATTTGATGGAAATCGGTGTAACGGTGTGGATTTGTATTCAGTACCCATAAATCCTCAGATTTTGAGTTTTATATATAGGCTATAGATAACGAAATTCGCTGTACTTCATGGGCTTATTAAAAAAATACAAAGGAAACTATCTTTATTATAGTAATCAGAAACACTTAATTGAATATTTCGATTTGTTACTGCTTGTTCAAGCACACTCACACACACACACACACACACACACAATTATGGGTTAAATGGTACAAACTATTTCATAACTGAAGACTCGGAGTTTCAATTTACATGAAACTGAAACCTAAACATCTTTAGCACGTAGTCTACTATTCTGAACAAATACTGGGTTTAAATGTTGTTCCTGTTGATATTTCTGTAAGTACACATTAGATCAGTCTGGATTCAGGACTTGATCAAATGAGTAATTGCTGAACTTGGTAAACTCATCGAGCCTGGAAGCCTCTTTATATAGGACGGCACTATTAGAAGAGATTTTCTTGAGTTCTTGCTACTAGACGGGTCAATATACTGTGAGACATAGAACAAATTCCAACAAAAGGTATGTGAACGTTTTTTGGCATTACTAGGTGTATTCATCGGCAGAAAAAAAGTCTACCAAAATCTGCCAACCGGAAGTGGGTTATTTCCAAGATGGCCACCGCTAACCTTAAAAATCGGCAAAACTCCTGTAACTTTGTTAATTTTTAGCGTAGAACAATTATTTTTATATCTAACTTGCGCTGATAAAAGCAGATCGCACTGGGTCTTGGAACAATCATTTGCATGCAATTTACAATGCATTGCCGATATTTGCAGCAGGAGGACACTACAACTATTTGAAGTCAGCACATCTGTACCTCCAGGAAATGACTGAATTGGAAAGCAATAACCCTGAAGTCTACAGGATGTTCCAAAAAGGGTTGCATGTCATCCGTCGAACAAATAAGGTTTGGGCTGGTCTAGGTTGCGACCTCGTGATTGAGCAAACACTTATGAGGTCACTAAAAACCTCTGGCGGTTTAACTCATGGAAGCAAGATGACGGAAGATCAGCGAGCGTTGTGGACAATGTCAGCCCCCATTATGTCTGAGTATAATATTGCCATGCAGGACTTTAATGAACTCACATACACCACAACTGAACAACACAAAGATTCCAGTGTCTCAAGAATTGAAAGAGACACTTTGGACATTTGTAAAATATACGCAAAGCTGTCAGCATGTTCACCTTTCTCTGCTGACCCCTCATTGAGAAATATAATCAATGGTATTGTGGCGAAAGAAGACGTCAATGGGCATGAGTACGAGTCAGTGGGAAGGAGCGTAGTGCAAAGAATGCTTGGACAACCTGTATTTTCCTTCGCTTTTAAGAGGATCGACAAAGCAAAGACCATGAGTAGTTCATATGGTGTCATGATTTCTCCGGAAAAAGTCATTGATCCTGGCTTACTCTTCCAGCGATTCCTTATAGTCTCAAGGACAGGAGAACTGGATTTAGAGGAGGTGATGAAGTATGAGCTTAGTGCATACCCAACATACTTTTTGAAGACAACCACATTCAGAGAAAGGCCGATAAACCACAATTGGCCCATGCCATTGATGAGCATTATAACAATCAAGCATCAATTGAAACAACACCAGATGCTGCTCTGTGCACGGAAAGATATGTTATTGACGGAGGCTTCTTGATACGCAAGCTGAAGTGGAAAAAGAGGGATACGTATAGTAAAAGAGCCAAACTATACGCAGACTTTACAATTAAACACTATGGGTTGGCAACTGTTGTGTTCGATGGGTATGACGCAGGTCCTTCAATAAAGGATAATACACATAAGAGAAGGCAAAAAACATCCATTATCCAATAGTTCACTTCACCGGTGATACTGAATTCGAAGGGAAGCAGGAAGAATTTCTTTCATTGGGAAGTAATAAACAACTGCTAATCAAATTAATCAGTGAAGAAAAGTAGTAATAAAAGGTTGGTTCTGGGACAGCCACGCCCCCCTCGTTTGTTTATGTTTACATTTTTTTCACTCCCTCCACCCCCGTCTTCACCTACATAACCGCCGCGCGGTCACCCAACTCCGCTCGTTTGTTTACATTTTTCCGGTTTGTTTACATTTTTTCTCTCTCGCCACGCCCCCCACTCCTCTGTTTATGTTTACATTTTTCCTTCCTCCCCATCCCCGCCCTACCCCGCACCCGCCGCGGTCATCGACCTCCTCGTGTTTATGTTTACGTTTTTTTCTCACCGCGTGTCCCAGCTTTGCGTTGTTTACGTTCTCTCCTCTGTTTATGTTTACATTTTTTTCCTTCCTCCCCACCCCCGCCTCACCCCGCACCCACCACCACCGCGTCGCGGTCATCGACCTCCTCGTGTTTATGTTTACGTTTTTCGTGTCCCAGCTTTGCGTTGTTTACGTTTGTGCCGAGAGAGAATGTTTATGTTTACGTTTTTTTCTCTCTCGCCCGACGCGGCTATCACCACGTGCTCGTTGTTTTCTTTGGCCGCCGATCGACGACACGCTGACCCAGTAACAAACGTAAACATAAACATTCCGACAAACGTAAACAAAGTAAAGCTGGGACACGAAAAACGTAAACGTAAACATTCGGAGTTCGGCGACCGCCGCCGGAGCGCGTCTGTTTGTAAACAAATGTTTAGGAGAAGGGATAATGGCGTGATATATTTTTTTATTAATGTGGTATTGTTTACGTATCAATTTTTTCAGTTAATACGAGATTTTCGTTTATGATGTCTGTAACGCGTGTTACACCCGTCCAGATTGTGCTAGATTTTTTTGTCAATGAAGGTTTTGTTTTTATAACTAATTCAGATAATATTAAATGCGGCAAGTGCGGTTTTAAAACAAAAGTATATCTGACAATCGCGCATATCCAGTTCATGCATAAACTTTTATATCCGAAATGCGGAATGATTCGCGATAGGTATTATAAATTTGAAGATTACGCTAAATCGAGAGAGTGTATTACAAGTTATCCAATCGCGGTGAAATGTGTTCGAGAAGCGCGGAAACAGATGGAAGCATCATTTGCGTTTCCTCGATGGCGAAAACGTTACCCGTCAGTCGAGAGACTGGTATCAGCGGGATTTTATTACACCGGAACGGAAGACGACGTAATATGTGTTGAATGCGGAATAGTACTTTGTGATTGGAAGGAGACTGACGATCCTTGGCTCGAACACGCGAAAGCTTCGCCAGACTGTGTATTAATTAAATTGCACAAGAGACAGTGTGCGGAAAAATAGTAGTAAACAAGTTTTATCTGGAAATGTATGCGCTTTTTTTATTTTGAATTATTCGTTTAGTATCGTTTTAAAATTATTATTTATCAAATATGATTTGGTCGTGTGCGTTAATTGTATCCTATAACGGTTTTATCAGTATTATTAGTTCGTAGGTTCGATCCCTCGCATTACCAAATCATATTTTTTTATTAATTAAAATATATAAAGAATAATTTTCAGTTCCCGATTAAACAAATGTTTATTCTCTGTCAGTAAATGGCTTGCGGTCTTAGCGGCAACATTGTGTTTTTACGAGCGCAGATTTTTCGTCAGATTTATTTTGTAAATAATGAATTTTCTGAGACAAATGTTACTCGCTAAATCAAAAGAGTGTATTGCTAATTATCAGAATGCGATAAAATGTGTTGAAGAAACAGAAGAAATGATGAAGTTGACATTTTATACATGGCCAAAACGTTCACCGTCAGCCCATAGACTCAGATCAGCGGGATTTTATTATACCGGAATTGAAGATGACGTAATGTGTGTGGAATGCAAAGCGGTTCTTTGTGAGTGGGAGGAGACTGACGATCCTTGGATTGAGCATGCGAAAGCCTCGCCATATTGTTTATTAGTTAGAATATATAAAGAATTATTTTCTATCCCCACCTAACCGAATATTTAGTATACGTTCAATTTTATTGTCAGTGTTCAGTTTGCAGTCTCTGTGAGAACATGTTAACGAAAGAATGGACGGTAGAAGTATAATCGACTTATTAAAACGCGAATTTTCAGAAGACGTTGTATTAAGGTTATCAAATATTATTAAAGTAACGAGTTTAGACGATTTGGTGATAGATCATTTTCGAACGTGCCAACTGAAGGGAATATATGATTGCTTAAAAGAAATTATTTTTTATTGTGAAGTAAAGAAGTTATCTGAAGACGGGTGTTGTTGTAGTGATAAGTTTACTGACGTTATAGACGGTCCGTGCCCGTGCGCTATTTTTGAAAGAAATAAAAATAAATTACTGTGTTGTTTACAGTTGATTGAAAGTCATGATGATTCAGAAATTAAATTATTTTTTGTAGATAGATATCTTCGATTTTTAAAAACAAAATGACTGATAAATTTGAAAATAGTATTTCCGCATTTAATTGGCAAATATATTATTTCGGCCCACCGCTCGATGGAGAATTAAATTTTAATGAAATTTGTTGTTTGATAGTGAACGAATTTACACGAGCAAATGTTGTTAAAATTGAAAGGAATAAGCAGATTATTAAAATCAGTTTACCGATTACTTATACATACGGTGCTGTATTGAAAAAATTAAAAAACTGTAGTCGTCAAACACTACTGAGTATCGATCATGAAGAAGAAGAAAAATTGTATAAAGTAAAATCAGTTCGTGCGTCACCAGTCGCTGTGAAGACGTCGGTTAAAAAACAATGTCAAAACAAGCGCTGCTGTGTGAAAGATTAATCAATCATTCGATAAACGAATTGTTAGAATCCGGTTTTGTTTTTAAACGATATTTAGATAGTGTTCAGTGTTCTTTGTGCGGGTTTCAGACAAGAGGAACTTTACCTATCGAACATATTCAGTTTATGCATAAATTATCGAATTCGAATTGCGAGATGGAGCAATGTATAATGTATAATTTCAATAATTATAGGAATGCGAAAAGATGTATTGCAGAGACTAAAAAAGTGATGTTATTATCATTTAAAAGTTGGCCTACACTCGAGCCCAATTTTAAAAAACTGGTTAACGCCGGATTTTATTATACCGGCGTTGGTAGTAAATTATCATGTATAGAGTGTAGAGTCATTTTAAACGGTTGGAAATGTTCTGACGATCCTTGGACTGTTCATGAAAAAGTATCACCACACTGTTTTTTGGTGAAAATTCACAAAGGTGAAGATTGTATGTAATTAATGATTATTATTATTATTATTATTATTAAAAAATAGTATTGATGTATTTGTGTTTGTTGTTTTTTATTCATTTTCTTATCGTAGTTAGAACCATCAAAATATATATAATGAGTGTAAGGGAGAATATCAGTAACGAATTACATAAACAAGTTAGAAAAAATTTTTTAACTCGTAGTGTTGAGCTCAAAGGTCTTGATGATTTATATCAAGCCGATCTTGTAGAAATGATTCCATATGCAAAGTTGAATAGAGGTTATAAGTATATATTAACGATGATAAATTGCTTCAGTAAATACGCATTCGCTGTTCCAATAAAAACAAAATCGTCTGAAAATGTTGCGCGAGTACTTAAAATTGTATTACAAAATAATAAAATGAATCATTTACAAACAGATAAAGGTAAAGAATGGTACAACGAACGTGTGCGTAATTTGTTGAAGCAATACAATATAAATCATTATTCTACACATTCAGATAAAAAAGCTTCTATAATCGAACGGTTTAACCGTACTTTGAAAAATAAAATGTGGAAATGGTTTACAACTAACGGTAAGTATACGTGGTTGAATGTCCTTCCTGATTTATTGAGAGACTACAATAATACTGTGCACAGAACGATTAAAATGAAACCTGTAGATGTAAACAAGAATAACGAAAAAGAAGTATTGTTACGAATAAATAAAATAAAACAATTAACGTTCAATAAGAAACCTCCAAAATTTAAAATCGGCGATAGAGTAAGAATTAGTAAATATAAAAAGGTGTTTGCTAACGGTTACCTTCCCAACTGGACAAACGAGTTATTTACTATTTATAACGTTAAATCTACAGCGCCGAGAACGTATATTCTGAAGGATGATAAAGGTAATATATTAGAAGGTGGTTTTTATGAACAAGAAATAAGTAAAACAAAATTTGGTGACGTATATTTAATTGAAAAAATTTTAAAACGTAAAGGCGAGAAAGTACTTGTACGTTGGTTGGGTTATGATAAATCACACGACAGTTGGATTAATAGAAATAATATTATATAATAACGTGTGTAAAAAAATAGACGTCAGTGATGAAGCTTAAACGGCAGAAACATAAAATAAATATTCGCGATATTGATACGATTGTTTATAATTGTAGGGATCTGAAGAAAAAGAGAAAAAAACATAGTAAATTATTACCAGATAATATTAGATGTTTAATTACAGGCTCATCAGACATGGGGAAGACTAATTTAATGCTTAATTTGTTATTCGATCCGAACGGATTATGCTTTGAAAATATATACGTGTTTTCAAAATCGTTGTATCAGCCTAAATACAAGTTTTTAAATAAAGTGTTTTCAAAAATACCGTTTATAGGTTATCATACGTTTACAGATAATGACGAGGTTATACATCCGAATGAAGCTAAACCTAATTCTGTAATAATTTTCGATGATATAGCTTGTGAACGGCAGTATAATATACGAAATTATTTTACAATGGGGAGACATAATAATATTGATGTTTTTTATTTGTGCCAGTCGTATAGTAAAATTCCAAAACAACTGATACGAGATAACGCAAATTTAATAGTTTTATTTCGGCAAGATGAACTAAATTTAAAACATGTTTTTGCCGATCATGTTAACACGGATATGAGTTTTGATTGTTTTAAAGAAATTTGTAATAAAGCATGGATACGTGGTAAACATCATTTTTTAGTAATAGACAAAGAGAGTGATATGCGTTGCGGTCGTTATCGTATTGGATTCGATATTTATATAGATACATAAGGATTGATAAATTATTGTACAAGATGACGTCGCGAGCGAAACGTGAACAACTTGCGAAAGAGATCAAACAAATTAGGAAAGATATTAGACGGAAACACGCTAATTTGACTCAAAGCGCTATCAGCGAACAACAGGAATTAGAGAAACAATTAGAACCGATAGTTCAACCTTTAAAAAAATTAATAAATTTACGTAATGTGCTTTATGATACGGATGAAAAAATGGATGATGTAGAAACGCGTTTAAAAAAACATAAACGTCGTGGAAATAAAATAGAAGAACAAAAAGAAGTAGGAATTACGCCGATTAAAATGAGAAAAATTGGATCGATAATTAGTACACCTGAAATGGATGTTAACGAAGGTGCTACGGAAATATATGAAACACCGCCGACATTACAAGAAGTACTATCAACATCTACTGGTCTTAGTAGAGCAAATTATTGGATTGATAACGCTGTCACAGGAAAATTGCCTAGACTATATTTACGTAAATTGTTTAATGATAAAAATAAGGAAATCGATCATACTTACGGTGTTTATTTTGGAGACGATGATTCGATAAAGATAGGCAATTCAACTATTAATTTCGAGGGCGATAATATTATTATCGATAATGTAACGTATGAAGGTACGCCTGGACTTTATGAACTTCTTTTTATGAAAATACCTGACGATTATATATATTCAGAAGAGGATCTGCATACGTACGGTTTGATACTAAAAGCGACAAATGCTCATAAACAGAGTCACTCTGATCGAGTTAAGAGTAACAAAGGACATAAATATAATAATATAATTAAAAATCTGGTATCAGAGTCAACGTCTACTAAATCGAAACTGAAACGTATTGAAGGACGCGGTGTTTTATCGTTAACTAACGACGATAAACCGAATTATGTATATTGGGATGATCCGAACGAGTTATGCGACAGATTACGTTTATTAATAGCATCTAAGAATACCGGTCATTCCGGTCATGAAAATGAAATCATATCAATTATCGAAGAATTGCGAGAAGCGAATATAATAAAATAACGTGTAGTAATGTTAATTTTGTCATTTACAAAATGAGTATCGATAAATTCGGACGTTACAATAGACATATGCGGATAAACGTTGTTCGCGGTCCTACCGGTGAAGGTTTTCGTTTAACAGATGAGGGTGATTATGATATAGATAATAAGAGACTCTGTAATGTCGGTAACGCTGTTTCGGAAGAAGATGCTGTTAGTTTTAAAATTTTAAAAGAAAATTGTTTATATCAAATTGATAACCAGTACGACGTTGCTTTGAAAAATATAATTAATTTAGCCGATCCGAAATTACTTACTGACGCAGCGACTAAATCGTATGTAGATACAAAAATTCCGACCGTATCAAATGGAATTTGTAACTTCGAAGGTTATAGGTTAAATAATATAGGTTATCCATCGGTTCCGACAGATGCTGTAAGCAAACAGTTTATACTCGATACAGTTAATATAGTTCAACAGAGAGTTGAAGACAGATTAGACAATTTTGTTAATATATTAAACAATCACGTGTATAGTATATTATATAATGTTTATGTAAAAACAACGAAAGATAATCCTGTCAGAGATATAGAAGATTGGAAAAAAAATATATATTTGTAAATTATTATTTATCGCCGTCACAAATGCGTGTATATCAGAAGAGTGCAGAAGATGTCCGTCGCGGTCGAGGATTAATCGGAAATTTACTGAATAAAGCGGTCGATATTTTACCTATCGAACTACATGTTCCTGGTTATCAATACTGCGGACCGGGTACGAAATTAAGTAAACGATTACAGCGCGGAGATTCGGGTATTAATAAATTAGACGCGGCTTGTAAGGAACACGATATAATATACTCGAAATATCGAGATACTGAAAATCGTTCTAAAGCCGATCGTGAATTAGCGGAAAAAGCTTGGCAACGTGTAAAAGCACGAGACTCGTCTATCGGTGAAAAAGCTGCTGCTTGGGCGTTAACTAATATTATGAAAGCGAAAAGTAAATTCGGCGGCAGTATTAAAAAGAAAAAAAAGAAAAAAAATAAGCGAATTTCTAAATCAAAAAAAAGAAAAAGGAGGGGAAGGGGATTATACTTACGACCGTATAAAAAATCTGGTGGTGGTGGGAATAAAAAAAAAAAACATCGAAAGAAATAAAGATTCCCTCACACGCTCTCACCAATAATGAATTGTTTTCCTACGCTAAACTCTTGAATGCATCTAATTTTAGAGGTGTTTTTATGAAAGATACTTTACCGTTAAAAATTCAGAAAAATGAAACCGGTATTGTTAATTTAGATAGTATACGCGGGTCAGGTACGCATTGGGTATGTTACCGTAAACAAAATAAGACAATAAACTATTTTGATAGTTTTGGTAATTTAAGACCGCCAATTGAATTAGTTCGTTACTTTCAAACATCGGAGCAACAACCCGTCAATATAAACTATAATTATAAACGTTATCAACGATCAAATACAGTTAATTGTGGACGTTTGTGTTTGCAGTTTCTTAGTAATAATGTTTAGCTTAAACGGAGTAGGATCGTCGCTTAGTTGTGATATATTTCCTCCCATCGAACTCGAAGGAAATTGGGAACTCGGGTTGATTAATTTCATGACATACAATTCCATACCGAATGTTGAAGAAAATGTAAATAATATGTTTTATTTCGGTGACGATGGAGTGATTGAATTACCTACAGGCTCTTATGAAATCGAGGATATAAACACTTATATAAATCAAAAATTACCAAAAAGTAATAAAAAGAAAATTATTAAATTATTAATACGTGCTAATAATAATACTTTGAAAAGCGAAATCTATTCGAGTGAAACGATAGATTTCACTAAACCGAATTCTTTGGCTTCTCTTCTCGGATTCGCTAATACTGCCAAACTCGAACCGCTTATATGGCATTCATCACAGTCGACAATCAACATTGTAAAGACAGATGTTGTAAGACTTGTCTGTAGTGCCGTGGTTGGATCATTGAAGAACGGCCGAGAATCTCATATATTACACGAATTTTATCCGACAGTCGGACCGGGGTATAAATTAGTAGAATCACCGACAAACGTTATCTATTTACCAGTGAATACAAATAGATTAGATAATATCACAATACGATTAGAAGATCAAGACGGAAAGTTAATAAATTTTAGAGAAGAAACGATTTCTTTGCGATTACATATAAGAAAAAGACGAGATGAGGCTAATTTTTCCATATGGGCAAAATAAAACAATAGTTAAGCCCGTAAATAGCGCCAGTAAAATACGGGATGCTAATCAGTTAACATCTCTTAATAGAAAATTTTTAAAGTCGTTAGGGTATAAAGTACTTATTAACAATGAGTATATTGGACGTGTTAAATAGCGCTGTCTATGATGACGATAGTATCATCGGACGTGCGTATCATACACACACTCCTTACGCATCTACTACATTAAATAATAATGATGAGATACGTATTCCTGTTCATCAACAAGATCATTATACACTTCCTTGTGAGAGTTATCTACATATCGAAGGTAAATTAATGGGCGAAAACAATCAGAAAAACGAAAATATTCGATTAATTAGTAACGGATTAGCGTTTTTATTCGATGAAATACGGTACGAAATATGTGCTACGGAAGTAGATCGTGTTAAAAATGTTGGTATCACATCAGTAATGAAGAATATTTTAACATTCAAATCCGGTGATATGAAGAAAATAACTAATGCAGGATGGACGGGAGATGTAAAAAGTTGCTTCACAACAGATTCAACGAATTTCGTGTTTTGTATTCCTTTAAAATTATTACTCGGTTTTGCTGAACAATACAAACGCATAATTTTAAATGTGAAACAAGAACTGATTTTAATACGATCATCGTCTGATAATAACGCTGTAGTTTTAAACGCTATCGATAAATATAAATTACAATTAACAAAAATCAATTGGCGAATTCCTTATATTTATGTTAGCGATGAGTATAGACACAGATTATTGAGTATTGTTGATAGAGATACGCCAATAAAATTAGCGTTTCGTAGATGGGAGTTGCAAGAATACCCGACTTTACCAGAAACTAAACAGTTGACGTGGACGATAAAAACTGTAGCACAGACTGATAAACCGCGTTATATAATTGTAGGTTTTCAAACAGATAGAAAAAATAACATAACAAAAAATGCCTCTCATTTTGATTTATGCAACTTGCATAATATTAAATTATATTTGAATTCGCAATACTATCCGTATGATAATTTAAACGGAAGTAAAGAGACGTTATACGAGATGTATAAAGGGTTTCAATCATCGTATTATGATGGTAGCGAGAATGAACCTGTTCTGGACAGGACCGATTATTTATTATACGCGCCGATAATTGTTATTGACTGCTCTCATCAGAGCGACCTTTTAAAAACCGGTTCTGTCGATGTTCGTTTAGAAATAGAAGCAGCGCAGAATTTTCCGTCGAAAACGACCGCATACTGCTTACTGATATCTGATAATTTGCTTGTATATTTACCTTTATCTGGTGTTATAAGAAAATCGATAGAATGAATCGATTGTTAACATTATATTTATTCGCTTGTCATACACATTTTATAATCACTTGTAGTGTTAGCGCTTTATAATAATGATCGGTTTTATTGTTGATGTTCAATGTTTTTTCGACGACGCTAAAAATTATATTGTTAAAGAATTGTGTGTACAAAGAATAGAAAATCATAACTGTACCGGTGTGAGAGAACATTTTTTGTTTTTACCACCATTCGATTATCGTTATTTATCAAAAAATAGAAAAAAACAAGTAGAGTGGTTGAAAAGAATTTTTCATGGTTTCAGCTGGAATTGTGGAATTCACAGCTATGACGAACTTCACAATATTTTAAACAGCATCGTTACTGAAGGTGAATATGTGTACACTAAAGGAGCGGAAAAACAGAGACTCATCGAGGACATGATCGACTACAAGTCGGTTGAAGTAATAGATCTCGAAGCGCTTAAGTGTCCATCATTAAGTGTCTTACAACAGCAGACTGTGGCACGTGTCGATTGTCCATATAAACATAATCTTGATCATTGTGCGCTAAATAATGTATTTCATATAGCAAATTGGATATTGAATAATAAAATTTAAAATGTATTTTTTTTTAATGTATTTATTTCACATCTTTTTCCTTCACTATTATTAATCTATGATCGACTACAAGTCGGTTGAAGTGTCCCTCATTAAGTGTCTTAAAACAATCTGTATAAACATATTTTTTTTCTTCACTATTACTATGCTAGAACATCGCATTATTATTAATCCGGGAATCCATGATAAATACCAAACAAAGGAAAGGATTTTGTGAAAGTATTAAACACCAACACTAAATTTTTTTTATATGCTATTTATTTATACATATATATATATAAAATTACAAAAATTCTATAATTTTTTTATTAATTCTTTTATAAACGGTTGTATAGTCGAGCCTGGTTTGTCGACTATCGCTTTCAATTTCACAATTTCTCCAGGTGTTAATCTTTTTGGCGAAAAAAACCATTTCTGGAGAAGACGACTCTCCTCCTCCTGTTTTG
The DNA here is from genome assembly GCA_034769895.1 of Magicicada septendecula. Taxonomy (NCBI): domain Eukaryota; kingdom Metazoa; phylum Arthropoda; class Insecta; order Hemiptera; family Cicadidae; genus Magicicada; species Magicicada septendecula. The sequence goes on along the minus strand of CM068370.1, from coordinate 358,699,039 downwards.
ATGACGTGTTCATTTCCATCAAAGACGCAAATAGAAGTAGGTCAAAAACAGCTGTAAATGTGTTCTATGTAAAATTAAATACGGTTTAAAAATAACATAGGAAAGTCTTATAACAAAAACAAATTAATTTTTTGAATAGAGAAATGTAAAACACGTTATACCTTGTAATAATACATATATTAAAAATGATATAAAAAGAACACACTTATTTTACAGGTGACCAAAAAAAAACAAGAATTATTATACACGTTCTTGTGTAAAACATATTATTTTTATTATATATATTAAAATTAAATTATTTATAAATATATATATACATACAATTAAAATTAAATACTTATTTATAATATATACATATTTACATACATCAATCAATCAATCAATCAATCAACTAACAGACCAACCTTAAATTATTTTAATACGGCTTATACCGCGTCTTGTACGAGCCGTGTGCTACATCTTTAACATTTTTAATTTTGTTTAAAGCCGATTTAAATAAATCGGCTGTTGCCACGAACAGCGGGTCTTGTTGTGACGATGCTAAAACAGTCACTTTACGGGATACTTTTTGCCACCAGTTGTCGGAATCTATACGTTTGATGTCAGCCGTCTGCGTTAATTTTACCTCGATCAAATATGGACCTTCCTCACCTGGTGTTTTAACCCATTTCTTCATGCCGTCTTTTAATATCTCAAACTTTTGTTCAAATTTAGTGTTTTTGATTTTTTTTGATTTTTCAGATTTTTTAGATTTTTTAGATTTGGAAAAAGAGTTAAAAATTTATCAAAATCGTCTTCGCTATCTGATTGAGTATCGGTACTACTATCGCTGTTTTTATTGAGTTCAATCGTCTCGGCCGATTTCTTTATACTAATTAATTCACGAAACAATTTAATACTATCATGATCTAAATTTTTGCTATTGTAAAGTTCGTCATCAATCTGAGAATTAAAATAATCGATAATTTCCGCTAAGGTCATTTCTTTTTGTTTCCTACGGAAAATATCGATTTCTGACGGTTCATCATCAAATATATGCATGACCGCATTCTGAATAATTAAATATAAATTAATAATAATTGAAGGTTGGTCCAGTACAATCGCTTTCAAATTTTCTAATGCCTCCTCCCACAGCACTATTTTTACCAGCCCCGTTATGTAAAGACATTGAATCAGGTCTTTAATTGAAAAATACGTCGACGGGCCGGCGGATGCTGAAGGAGAAGTATTGGATGCTTCGCGTTCCATTACTAGAAACAGAAAAAAAATAACATAATTAATTTCTAACAACATTTTTAAAAAAATAAATAATATTGTTAGAAAAAAAGAAAATTTAGAAATCTGTTAAAAATTTTTCTATTTCTAGCAATAAGTTTTCATCATCATCATAGTTGTCTGCAACGCTTGTTCCTCCTGTCGAACCAAAACCACAAGAGCCGCGAGCTGTTGAATCTAAACTCGCTAATTCTTGTAATTTTGGCTCAGCTATTTGTTCGCATATTAACTGCGCTATACGATCTCCTTTTCGAATGTAAAAAATTTCAGAAGAATGGTTAAATAAAATTACACCAACATTTCCGCGATAATCTCTGTCAATAACGCCTTCACCAACAGCGATATGGTGTTTTAACGCTAACCCAGAACGTGGTGGAATTCGTCCGTAACATTTCTCTGGAATTTTAACAGCCAAATCAGTTTTAACTAACGCATTGTCATGAGGAGCGATCATACAATCATACGCGCTTCTGAGATCGAAACCCGCAGCATATGCGCTCATTTTAACTGGAGGATAAGCATTATCAGATAACTTGACAAAAAACAGACTTGGAACTGCCATTATGCCTGCAACACAAAAAACAAATTATACTGCCTTCAGCGATGATAATATCTATATACAAAAACAATTACATTATCGGATAATATTAACATATATTAAAAAACAATTTTAAACAATTACTTACTGAATTGATGTATGAAGTTGTTGCACAAAAAAGAGAAGAAGAACAAGTTGATAATATCTGTATAAAACAAAATCAAGTATTAGTTTTATAACTTAACATAATCACCAGTAGCGTTAGTATTTTTTAATAAAAATAATCATTTACCAAAAGTGACGGTAGTCAGTCGCTTGATAAAAACGTACGAAGGGAGACGAAAGCTGATATAAATACAAACTGATAATATCTGTATAAAACAAAATAAAGTATTAGTTTTATAACTTAACATAATCACCAGTAGCGTTAGTGTTTATAATATAAATAATCATTTACCAAAAGTGACGGTAGTCGATTGATAAAAACGTACGAAGGGAGACGAAACAAGCTGATAATATCTGTATTAATTTTACAACTTAAAATCTATTACTATCAACAGCGCTAATGTTTTTATATTAAATAAAAATATCCGCTTACCAAAAATAGTAGTAGTAGTAGTAGTAGTAAGCAGATGATATCTGTATAAAAATAAAAAAAAGTATTAATTTCACAACTTAACATTATCTATTTAAAATCTATCACCATCAACAATGTTAGTGTATACAAAAAATTGTCTCTTACCTGAGATAGCAGCAGTACAACACGTCGAGTCGAACGAAGAATTGTACATAGATCAGTAAAATTCAATTCACTTTATATACATTTTTTGAGAATACCAATATTATGACCTCTGTACAGAGACTTGTTTACTGTTTTCCGTTATCAAGCCACTTCCATTTACGTAATTATACAAAAAAACTGTGATTAATAATCATGTGATATACGCGTGAAACTTGCTATTTACAGATTGTAATGTCAAAACAACAAAAAAATAATATAAAGAAATAAAAATACTGTAAAAAGAATAATAATTAGGACTTTGTATCCAGATTTTGTTTACTGTTTTCGTTATCAAGCTAATTCCATTTACGTAATTGTACAAACAACTGCAATTAATAATCATGTGACATACACGTGAAACTTGTTATTTATAGGTTGTAATGTCAAAACAAAACAAAAATAATATGTAAGAATACAGTAGAGAGAATAATAATTAAAACTCTGGACCCGGATTTCGTTATCGAACCAATTATTTTAATAACTGTAATTAATAATCGTGTGATATACACGTGAAACTTGTTATTTACAGATTGTAATATAAAAAACAAAAAAAAAATAATATAATTAAGAGTACTGTCGATTAAACAACCCGGAATTATCGCAAATTGGTTTTTCCATTTATGTACAGCGCCAATTAACTGAAATGACGTAAATATTTTTTTTTCTCAATTTGTATTTTACTGTTATAGACGCAAAACGTTTAAATACTATGATTTTATTTCTCTACATCAGTATGAAGACAAATTCATCAAATTCGTTACAGGACAGATAGAGAGATACAATCGCTTCATAACAAAATCAACGAATTTTGTGTACCTTCAAAACTATTACTCAGCTTTATTGAACAACAGCAACCTATAGGTATTGGAATTATTTATTTTACTGTTAGACTAATTCAATAGTAAATATTTACTTTTTAAAAAATGAATGATTTTACTTTTTTTAGATTATAATGGACAAACAACTCCCATTCAAAAAGAGATTGTCTGTGAGAACCGATAATGACGCAAATACTCGCACACCTGAACCGGGATCTTCATCCAGACAAGATCCTCAACCTGGGCCATCTTATATACAACATCCAAGTTATTCTTCCACATCATCACCATCATCATCATCATCATCATCATCATCATCATCATCATCATCATCTAATAATAATTTACATTTAAAAAATAATAGATTAAAACATATAATTTTAGAAAATAAATTTATAGAAATAGAAAATGCGTTTAAGGGTAATTTAAGAACGTATTTTTATAAAAATAATAATAACGTAATTAAAGACATATGTCTATTATTAATTTATTTAAAATTAGAAATATTAAACATTTTAAGTAATATGATTGTAATATATAACGCTATAAAATTCAATATTTTAGTTGAATGTACATACGTTAAAAATAATATTAATGAATATCAGGACAGAACATTTAAAACCAAAAATATTATTTTACTTCATAGTTCGTCTATACCATCTGAAATAGACAGTATGATAAACAGTATTTGTAATGAAGAAGACATATATGTACAAAAAGGCTCTGGATGGTCGTTACATTCAATTGACGGGATATTAATTCGAATTAATCGTTTTAAGCCTTTAAGAGGTAGTTCGTATATTCCGCTTTCACCAAAACTGACTGCTAAAAAAAGCATAATTAATCCTAAAAATACAGATAATTATTGTTTTAAATGGGCGATTCTTTGTAAATTCGTAAACGGTTCACACCCGGAACGCATAAATTTTCGTTAAAAGGATTTAGAAAATAAATTTACTTTTAATAATATCGATTTTCCTACTCCGTTAACACAAATAAAAATTTTTGAAAAAAATAATAACGTTTCGATTAACGTGTATGGTGTTGAAAACGATATCACAATTTACCCGTTAAAAGTATGCGATAATGAAAAATCAAACCATTTCGATCTTTTATTATTAAATAAAAATAATACGACCCATTATTGTTATATTAAAAATTTCACCAAATTAATTAGATCGCAAGTAACTAAAAGTTTTAATGATATAGAATTTTGTAAACGATGTCTAACCTACTTCACTGTTAAATCTAAAAAGTTAAAAATACATAAACGAAACTGTCAAAAAAATACACCTACACGAGTGATAATGCCGACTGATAATTTAAAATTTCAAAATTTCCAATACCAATATAAACTTCCAATAGTAGTTTACGCGGATTTTGAATGTATATTAAAACCGATAAGTACTTGTTACCCTGATCGGAAATATTCTTTTACAGTCGCGAATGAACTACACGAATCTATGAGTTTTTGCGTTTATTTCGTTGTAGAAAATTCAATTCCCGCTAATATTAAAAAACATTTGCCATCAGAACCGTTTTTATATAGAGGTAAAAATGCTGCGGAAAAATTCGTATCATATCTCGTTGAAAACATAAATTTATTAGGTTTGCTTCTTAATAATATTATACCGTTAAAAATGACAAAACAAGATAAAATCAAATATAAATCTACTACACATTGCGAAATGTGTAAACGCGAATTCACGTTATTTTACAGACCCGTTAGAGATCATTGTCATATTACCGGTCGTTACCGTTCCGCATTATGTAATAATTGTAATCTGAGGAGACAAAATCAAAAATTTGTTCCCGTTTTTATTCACGCTAGTTCAAATTATGATTCTCATTTTATCGTCCGCCAATTAGGGTATGATATTAGGCAAATAATTGTTATTCCAAATTCGACTGAAAAATATATATCATTTTCAAAAAAAACGTGTAACGGAATAACTATTAAATTTGTTGATACTTTTCGTTTTCTAAATAGATCCTTAGCGGAACTAAGTAATAATCTACCAAAAAATCAATTTTTTCATACTAGCAAATTTTTTTCAAATAATGATATGGATTTAGTCACTCGAAAAGGTGTATATCCTTATGAATATACCGATTCGTGGGAAAAATTGGAAGTACAAGAACTACCTCCTAAAGTCGAATTTTATAGTAAATTAAATGCGAAACATATAAGCGATGAAGATTATAATCACGCGGTTCAAGTTTGGAATCATTTTAAAATTAAATCGTTGGGCGACTACAGTGATTTATATTTGAAAATTGACGTATTGCTTTTATGCGACGTTTTTGAAAGTTTTCGTTTGCTTTGTTTATCTTCACATAATTTAGATTGCGCGCACTATTTAACCGTTCCAGGGTTTGCTTTTGATGCGATGCTATTTTGTACTGGTATTGAACTTGAGTTGCTTAACGAATACGAAATGTATATGTTTTTTGAGGCCGCTATAAAAGGAGGATATCGTCATGTATTAAAAAACATTCAAAAGCCAATAACGAATATATAAAAGAAACATATAATCCAAATTATCCTAAAACATTTTTAGCATATTTAGACGCGAATAATCTATACGGGTGGGCGATGAGTGAATATATTCCGTATTCTAACTTTGTATGGACTGATAAAATTACTATTACAGATATATTAAATACCCCTAATAATTCTAAAACAGGGTATATATTAGAAGTCGATATAGAATACCCTGAAAGTTTACACGATAACCATATGGATCTACCATTTCTTCCAATTAATAAAAGTATAAATCACACAAAACAAACAAAATTACTAACTACATTAGAACCAAAAGAACATTATATTTGCCATTATATCAATTTAAAACAAGCTGTCAATCACGGGTTGAAAGTAACTAAAATTCACAGAACGTTAAAATTTTATCAAAAACCATGGTTAAAACCGTATATCGATTTAAATACGGAAAAACGACGAATTGCAACAAACGAGTTTGAAAAAGATTTTTTTAAATTGTTAAATAATTCTGTCTTTGGTAAGTGTATGGAAAATGTAAGAAAAAGAATGAAATTAGATCTTGTAAGTGAAAATAAAAAATTATTAAAACTTATTTCTAAGCCGACTTTCAAAGACAGAATTATGTATGATAAATCACTTTGTGCTGTGTTATCAAACAAAACGTCTATTTATTTTAATAAACCAATTTATGTAGGTTTCGCGGTATTAGAATTGAGCAAAACCTTAATGTATGAATTTCATTATGATATAATGAAAAAAAAATATGGAAACAAAATTTCGTTATTATATACTGATACTGACAGTTTGTTTTATGAAATATTGACAAATGATTTTTATGAAGATATGTTAGATCCAGATTTGAAAATGTTTTTTGATACTAGCGATTATCCTCCTGATCATAAATGTTATTCTACTATAAATAAAAAAGTAATTGGAAAATTTAAAGACGAATGTAACGGTATTCCGATTAAGGAATTTATTGGTTTACGATCAAAATTATATACCTATACTACGCGTGACAATAATATTCAAAAGAAAGCGAAAGGAATTAAAAAATGTGTAATTAATAACGAGATCGCGTTTAACGATTTCAAAAATTGTCTTCATAATACTCTTTCGGAAACAGAAAAACGTAGAATTATGAAATTAATAAGATCGAAAAAACATATAGTAGAATCGGTATCAATTAATAAATTAGCGTTAAGCAATAATGATGATAAGAGAGTATTATGTGATAACGGGATAAATACAATCCCGTACGGTCATTATTCATTAAGCCATTCAAGTTGATACTTTATAGTCGAACTATGAATCGTCTTTTTATGTTGCAAAATAAACACAATCAACGTAAAAACATCGTTTTTAATATTTACGATACTCAGGCTATGGGACTTAAAAATTTTAATATCTGTTATTCTAAAATATTTAAATTTCTTCGTGAAAAAGTAGAAGAATATGATAATAATGTGGAGTGTGTTAAAAATTGTACAAAGTTTGATGTGTATCAAAATACTTGTTGTAATAATCATTTAAAATGCGATCAACGCGTTACTCAACTTTGGAATACTATATCTCAATTATTTTAACATATTTTAATTTACCATGACATTTTATGTATATATATTTTTAATACCTGAACAAAAAAACGATATCGACAATATTCAAATAATTTCCTACACAAAAAAATGTTCATTGAAACGCATACTGGGAACGTGATTGTGTTAATTGCAATGAAACCAATAATAAATTAATCTTTTGACCTTCTACTTATAACACGTACTGACGATAATGCGTTTTCTGTCTATATAAACCGATTAAAAATTGTGGCTCAGCATCCAGAAGCATACCAACTGTTGTAATGTATAATCACACAGAATTTTTGAAACGCTTAAAGACGTTTTATAAAGTTGAAAAAGCTGGACGAAAAAAACATTATCATAGATTTTATCCTAATAGGAATCAAAATCCTCACAATCTGGCAGCCGCTGGATTTGTTTATGAAGGCGATGGCGACACCGTTCGATGTCTGACATGTAGAGTCAGATTTATGGAATGGACGGCGGAGGATTGCCCTATAGCATTACATAAGAAAGTAATGCCGCAATGCCAGTTTGTGATAACACAGCTTGGATGTGATCATTATCATCTTTAAGGTATTTTTTTTTAAATAATTTTTACTATTTTAAAAAATAGGTGATTATATTAGTTTCACAATATAATTTAATTCGTTACCTGTAAAATAAGTAGGCTCTTCATATGTCGTTTTTACATTTCTCTATTCCAAAAATTTTGTCTTATAAGTCTTTCCTATATCATTTTTTTTTAAATATGTAATTATTAAAATATATAATGTATTCTATACGTTTCTCTATTACTTTTTTTATCTTTAGTTAATAGGGTTCAATTTTTAGTTCTTAAAAGTTTAGTTTATCTTTTGTTTAATTTTTAAAAAAATATGACTTTTTTTTCAAAGGATTCTTGGTGCGTTTAATTAACAAATTATTATTTTTTGTTTGTTATAGGGTTGGGGGAGGACTGACTTCCAACTGCTGACAAAAAAAAAATAAAAATTAAAAAAAATAAAAAATAATATGTTAATATAATCTTAATTATTTTATTATCATAGTTCAAATAGTTATTTTGTATGTACTTATTAATATAGTTAATGTAATCTCAATTATTTTGTTATCACAAAATTTGTTAGTCATTTTGTATGTACATAGTTATTTTGTATGTATTTGTTAATATAATCTCAATTATTTTGTCGTCATAAAATTTGTAACTGTTCAAATAGTTATTTTGTATGTACTTGTTAATATAATCTCAATTATTTTGTTATCACAAAATTTGTAACTATTCAAATAATCATTTTGTATGTACTTGTTAATATAATCTCAATTATTTTGTTATCACAAAATTTGTAACTATTCAAATAATCATTTTGTATGTATTTGTTGATATAATCCGATCATTATATATGTATTTAATGGTATGATAATAAATATTGTGATCTGCTTTGATTTGTTATTATTATTTCGTAGGAATAATTAAAATAAAACCAGTGTTTTGTTAACAATACAATTTATTACACTCTTTACAACAATGAAATATTTCTCAATACAAAAATTCGAGTCATATCAATTTGAAGGTTATAGGTTATCCATCGACTGTAACGTAAACAAGCGTCGACAATAATACATATCAACTCTATTTTTATAAATTTTATTTACAAACTGAACTTTTATTCTTCATCGATATTACTATCAATTATTGTGTGAAATCGATTGGTCTTTCTTTTGAATTATCAATTGTAATATTAATTCTTTCAATTTGTATAGTACATCATCATTTGCACATTTCAATCCGAATATCGATAGATTATTTTGTTCTGTTCTAACTAATCCGCCCGTAAATTCATTAAAGCCATACACAGTGTTATTCTTAAAAAAGTATAAATTGCCATCAGAAAATCTAAATGATGAATCGATTTTAGGCGGTATTCCAGGAAATATATCGGATATATAACCCCATGATTTAGTAGTGAACATACACTCATTGACTTCTCTATAATAATTATCATCATGAAATATATAAGTTTTACCTGTATAACTGTTAAATACCGCATGCAAATTATTCGGTTGTATGTTAAATAAAGACTGGATATGCTTCGGATAACCATGACTTAATTTAAGACTCATTAAATCAAACATGAATACCAAAGAATCTATAAACATAACTATCTCGCCAGATGGCCGTTGATATACAGCTAAAATTTTTGTGAAATTTCTTGGAAGAAACGTTAACCAATGCTTTATTATAAGCGGTTTGGTGTACATCATCTCTGTCGGATTTAATATCCACAGCCATTTTTCATGTAATATATATAATCGTTTATCGGCAATTAAAAATAAATTAATATTTTTAAAATTACAAAGATCAATTTTATTTGTATCTATAGGACGCTCGTCTTCCGTCTCTGGTATTGAAGAAGATGGTGACATCGGTATGAAAGACGTCATAAAAGTGTTTTGTGTCTTACCATACAAATTTTGAATAGCTAAAACATCATCATCACCTAACTCGATTTTACCGTTGTAATAAGCATACATTACAGAATCTGATACATCTGAATGTGATAAACCTATAGCATGACCGATTTCGTGTATTAAAGTTGCATACAAACTTGATTGACCAAGAGGAACGACTTTGCCAGTCGAATATGACCAATTTTCATCTTCATCAATATGAATTTCTCGTCTTGAATTATTATAATCAGGAAAATATGCGTGCGCTAATGTTCCGCCTTTGCCGTCAAACATTCTCGTACATTGCCATGATTCTTTTTGCATCATATGTTTCAATCGTTTATTAGAAATTAAAATATCTGTATTCACTCTATCATGTTTGAAACGTATACCAGACTTTTCCTCCCATACTGCGAAAGCTTGTTTAGTCAATTCTAACACCTCTTGATTCGCTAAATAATAATGCCATGTTACTTCGGGCTTGTTCCATTTGAAACTAGATACTCGATAATCGATAATATCACTGTTACCGCACCTAGTTTTCGACATTAAGTTTATAGTTTCATTATTTAATTCGCCATCAGTAGGCAATTTATAGTATTCTTGAAATATAAGTAACGCGTTAGCAATATCTGATTCATTTACCGCTTGCAACGAAAATTCATCATCTGTTTTAAGATAACCATAGTCATATAAATATCGCTTAACTTTATCCATTTCAATCTGTGTTGTATTATCGGTCGAAGAATTTGCTAGTAATATTTGATCGCATTTTGCCCATAATGTTAAAAAAAATATTACAGATTTAAGCGGTGTCATAGTTTCCGATTGTACTGTACAATGACAAATACCAAACAACGTTATTAATAAAAAAATATATCACGCCATTATCCCTTCTCCTAAACATTTGTTTACAAACAGACGCGCTCCGGCGGCGGTCGCCGAACTCCGAATGTTTACGTTTACGTTTTTCGTGTCCCAGCTTTACTTTGTTTACGTTTGTCGGAATGTTTATGTTTACGTTTGTTACTGGGTCAGCGTGTCGTCGATCGGCGGCCAAAGAAAACAACGAGCACGTGGTGATAGCCGCGTCGGCGAGAGAGAAAAAAACGTAAACATAAACATTCTCTCTCGGCACAAACGTAAACAACGCAAAGCTGGGACACGAAAAACGTAAACATAAACACGAGGAGGTCGATGACCGCGACGCGGCGGCGGTGGGTGCGGGGCGAGGCGGGGGTGGGGAGGAAGGAAAAAATGTAAACATAAACAGAGGAGAGAACGTAAACAACGCAAAGCTGGGACACGCGGTGAGAAAAAAACGTAAACATAAACACGAGGAGGTCGATGACCGCGGCGGGTGCGGGGTAGGGCGGGGGTGGGGAGGAAGGAAAAATGTAAACATAAACAGAGGAGTGGGGGCGTGGCGAGAGAGAGAAAATGTAAACAAACCGGAAAAATGTAAACAAACGAGCGGAGTTGGGTGACCGCGCGGCGGTTATGTAGGTGAAGACGGGAGTGGAGGGAGTGAAAAAATGTAAACATAAACAAACGAGGGGGGCGTGGCTGTCCCAGAACCAACCTTTTATTACTACTAAGAAATGGTGATGAGAGGCTGTATGGTTTTTCAAGCGGAAGGTGACGCTGATGTGTACATTACAAAGGCTGCAGTTAACAGTGCGCAGGAGCATTCCACCACACTCATTGGAGAAGATACTGACCTATTAATTCTTCTTGTACATTTCGCTGACGCTAATGGCAAACCACTGTATTTTAAATCTGATAATCAGTCAAGAGGCATTCCAAAAGTGTATTACATCAATAACTTGAAGTCTATTTTTGGCAGTGAGTTATGTACACAGTTGTTATTTCTTCATGAATTCACAGGAAGTGATTCCACATCGCGTATTTATGGTGTTGGTAAAACATCGGTATTCCAAAAACTTGTAAAAGGTGATAGTGTCCTTCATTCCTGTGCATTCACTTCACCAGGCAAAAACCCCGTTGATATAGTTAGTCTTGGCAGTCAAGCGATGGCTGTTATTTTTGGTGGCAACAGTACAAGTTCTTTGGCAGCCTTACGTTACCAAACACTTACGAAGAAAGTCATCACAGCCAAATCATTTGTTCATCCAGAACGTCTTCCTCCAACTGAGTCTTCCACCAAATTTCATTGTCTAAGAATGTACTACCAGACCATGGTATGGATGAGTATGGCTGGTGAAATGAATCCTATGAACTGGGGTTGGAAGCTCGATGGCGATGAACTTGTACCTATAATGTGTGATATGAATGCTGCACTCTACTGAAAATTATACACTGCAATTGTACGACTAGGTGCAGTGGTAAACGCTGCAGTTGCAGAAAATACGGATTTCCATGCAGTGCTGTATGTGGATCTTGTCAAGTTACGCATTGTGACAATTCCTATGATGAACTACAAAACAGTGATGAAGACTAATAGACAATGAAGGAGTGACTTTCTTTACCCCCGTTTTGCTGCACTTTTTCTTAACAAAATTTAAAGTGTACTTTTTAGAATAAATATTTTTCAAAAAAAAAAACAGTAATGTATACAGTGTAGTTACAATGTGTTACGATAATATAAACATACAACTTAATTATAATTATCTAAAACTTCCGGGCTGAAAGGCCGTGGTCGAATGCTTGATCTTCTACAAGATCAAATGATAAAAGAAAAAAGTAGAAGATGAAGCATTCGACCACGGCCTTTCAGCCCGGAAGTTTTAGATAATTATAATGACACCGGCCGTGAAATCCTACGTACTAAAATACAACTTAATATTTGTGTTCTTTGACCTAAAAACTGGTATTGTACCTACATTGTTCATTATTGGCACCCATTTTTGGTCCCATGGACAACATTTATTGGTTGAAATGAATTCCTTGACCATAAAAACCGTAAGTTGGATATAAAAATAATTGTTCTACGCTAAAAATTAACAAAGTTACATGAGTTTTGCCGATTTTCAAGGTTAGCGGCGGCCATATTGAAAATAACCCACTTCCGGTTGTCAGATTTTGGTAGACTTTTTTTCTGTCGATGAATACACCTACTAATGCCAAAAACCGTTCACAGACCTTTTGTTGGAATTTGTTCTAGGTTAGGGGACTTTTTTAACTAAATTGACCCGTCTACCCTAACTGACCGATCATAGAGGTGAAAACGACGGCTTACAGGAAACTAACAACCGGGAGAAAGACAGAAACTCAAGATACAGGAGGACGCCATGCTGAGCTCTTCAAACGACGGAATCCGGCTTGAGCGCGTATCGACAACACTAGAGAAATAAACATAAATGACTTTATTAACATCGTGTAAAAAGAAAGATGTTAATCTTGGAAATTTTGTGTTTGAAAAATAATTTAATTTATTGTAAAAATATTGTAATCGTGAACATTAATAAGATATTATAAAATTAACTTAATTTATTTTACGCACATAAAGGCGGCAAGAGGCCATCTGGCCATCTTTTTAATATACAAAATTGTTTTAACACTATCCTTGTTAAGAAAGCTGAATAATTTAATTTGTTATTAAGTAAATTTTGTTAAAGTTTAAAAAATTTGCTATTTACATGTTGCAAAGATAAAGTAGTTTTAATTTAAATTAATACCTTGACAGAGCTACTTTCTTTTAAAATTTCGAACAGAAATATAAATCTATTTTACACATGACAAACGTAGTAATCATTCGCAAATGACTTTTGCAACTTTTATGTAAAAACTCTAACCTGTCACAATGCTACACGTGTAGGCGTACTTTCTTGTTGGTGTGTGTGTTTAAAAAATTCTTTTTGTACAAACAAACACCGTATAGCTGCGGCATAATCATTCATCAACATTGTAAAGCCACCAGATATTGTTACTCTAGAGCAGTGGTTCCCAAACTTTCCAGTCCGCGGCCCCCTCTAAAAAATTAAAAGTTTCAAGCACCCCGTCTGAGCTATGACATAAAACAAACAGTAAATATGATACAAACTATTATATTTTAATTAAAATGTATTAAAATCAAAATTCTTTTAATTTGCAAAATTATAATATTAATGATATCAAACATAGTTTAATGTGAACAATTAAGCTACTTTTGAACAATTAGCTCTAGAATATTTGGTTTAATGTCTGATAATTTCAACAATAAGTCACTCTCGACATCAAATTTATTTCTTAACTTTGAAACCTCGTGTCTATCTTTCCAGCCACACGTGTCCAAATCCAGCTACTTAGGTGTAAAACCAGGTACATGGAAAAAAAAAGATTTCGGCTGGCAAACAGATCTGCTACGCGACATGATTTAACGACATTATTAAAGCCATTAGTTTCAAATTACTTTTACAATTACAATTAGTTTGCACCTAAAAAAATACTGGAACCTTCTACTAGTTTTTCTACTAGTAATTTTGTACAAACCACTATGTTGTCTTTGGTATTGACGAGCGCATTCCGCAATCAAGCCATCTTCAGGTCATTTACCAACATTGTATTAAGATTTTAAATTAATATTTTTACTTGTACTAATTGTTTTAAGATTCTAAAATTTAGATGTTAGACTACAAAAAATCGTAGAAAATTACGGTATATTCTATTTTTTCTGAAAGTGTCCGTGGACCACCTGAAACATTGCCGCGGACCCCTAGGGGTACGCGGACCCCACTTTGGGAACCACTGCTCTAGAGTCTAGTTATTGTTACAGATCTTCATTTAAGAATTTATAGGCTTATTTAAATATTATTTTGTAGGTGATACCTTTTTATAACTTCTGTCAGTGAATAATAACCGCCTGTATTACATTCAACAATATAAAGCTTCCTGCTTTATAACGACTGCCATTTAAGAGCTTAATTTTTGTTACAATGAAATGACACTACCTTCGTTTTTTGGAGACGGTGTAGTTTCCGTACACATTTCTTTCTGTAAATAGCAGTTACCGTAAAGTTTACTTTAATTCTCAGAGCCCTGGCTTTTACTTCGCCATTGCAATGGCTTCCTTCTCTTTATTTCGAATAGCTCTTTAACTTACTGCAGCTACACTTATTACAGTATACATTACTTCTCCTCTGTTCAGTGGATTGTCTCACTAAAGTTCACGTGCTCACCAGGTCTTCGTGCTTATTATTCTGTTAATATAAATGTATATTATGTCTTGAAGCAATAACACTTTAAAATTATTAATCATAATTTAATAACTCAAGTTACTTTACTTATTATTTTTTAATATTTTAGGAACTCGGCAACTAGCAGAACGACGTCTACCAGAAGCATTACTCGATAGTATGTTTACTTTCCACTTACAATTTAGTCGATTCAAAGAGAGTGGAAACACATACACACGATAACGCAAAACGAAATTTTCAAACCTATACAGTAATTGTGTTACCTCTAGGAAGAACAGAGTTCAGTCTATCGCTATCTGTTCGTTTCTGGTATTCTTACAGGTTATCTTTAACTCTGTGTCCCTGCCTGAGTTCTGCAAGAGCACTACAGTCTTCAATATATAATACATGTAGATTAGATTTTCTTAATGTAATAAAGTATTAGATGTTATCACTTAAATTTGGTACATCCAAACGTATTGTACCGCTGCGGAAATAAATACTATCGCTGCAGACAGTGCCTACGTAATTCTTGGCACAGACTTTATGAAGGCCTACGCATTCGTTGTGGACTTAAGACAGAATGTCGTGAACGGTGGCCGAGAGAAGATAAAGTCACTTATTCATTTATGCAGTGTCACTTACTCAAAATTGTTGTTAACAGTACATCTTCTTTCGTCAGTAAACCACATACATCACGAAAAACAGTCTTAATTATTAAGATGACTAAAATTGTTAAGCAAATCGACAATAAGTGTGTAATACCTAGGAATATTATTTTACAGCATTCAAAATTCATGTATTCGATAGTAGCCTACATTGGATTAATCGATGGACATGTGGCGACGGCAAAAGACGGCGGATATGTGCCTGATGACTGGCACGACACTATACAATTGAATATATACCTATTGAAAATAGAATATTATTGACAATAAATAATACTTTTCTTTACAAGAATATATTTGTATATTTTATAACATTTTTACTCGGTTCCAACAGTATAAACTGTCATTATCAGAATGAATTATACACAATTTAATTAACAATAGAATAATACACAATAATGAAAATACAATAACAAATAAGACATTTCATACTATTCACAACGCACCGGTAGGTTCAATAACTTTTATTAACGCCGTCAATATTACTAAAACGTGGAAAAATAAATATTAAACGCAGTATATTATTTCCACGTATCAAAACCCTCAGAGGATACTGATAGGCTTTTAGTGCTTAGGGCCGTCAGTCAAGCTTAGTAAAAGCGTCCGGCAGAATCTTGACAAAACAGCAACCATTCGTTTGTGTAGCATTAGAAGTGTGTAGTGAACTGTTTGTTTCTGACATATCATAAAATCTGCTCATTAGTGACGCAAACGTTTGCAGACGATATGGACGCTACACAGTGTAATAATTAGGAAGGTGAATTACTGGAATGAGGCTATACTTCGCCCAGTAGTGAAACGACACTGAGGCAATGGTGAGCGACGTGAAGACGAGTCAAAGGCGGATGTGCAGGACGGTGGATTCAAGGACAGTTGGAAACTGGCGCAAAACCGGACACCGTAGAGGGCTGTCGTGAGATGTCCTGCTGGCAGAGAAGGGCATAAATAATAAATTAATTGACTTGTCTAAGCAGTGTGAAATATCCTACCATACTCCGTTAGATAACCAATGTCAAACTCAACATTTTAAGTAGTTTCATTTACCAGTGTGAAATTAGTTTCTTTATAAATTACGTAAAAAACATTACAGGAAACATCTTAAATCACAAATATTTGTGTTCTTTAAGAATATATTAATTTTCAAAATATATTTGGTCATTGTTAATGTATATGTTAAGTAGGCTTACATTGTTTTTTATAACGGATATATACAGTAGCAAGGCTTGCAAGAAACCTCCATTTCAACACTAACAAATATTAATGTTCTCTATGCTATGAAGCATAGATATCACTGAAGAGAGAGAGAGAGAGAGAGAGAGAGAGAGAGAGAGAGAGAGAGAGAGAGAGAGAGAGAGAGAGACAGACAGACAGAGAGACAGAGAGACAGAGAGACAGAGAGAGAGAGAGAGAGAGAGAGAGAGAGAGAGAGAGAGAGAGAGAGAGAGAGAGAGAGAGAGAGAGAGAGAGCATGAAACGGAGTGACAGAAAGAGACAGCGACACGGGAAAAATATTGGGTTATAGTTGTAGTGTGACCATTTTCAAAACTAACTTTTATAAAACTATAGGAAAACTTGTTTTCCGGCCGCCATGCTCCTGCAGTAGAGCTGTCCGAACTGCAATTATATTTGTATTTGCTCTAGTATCCCAAACCCATTTACTTGTTTTGGTTCAACATTAGTTTTGAACGATTGCCAAGAACTGTCTTTGCTTTTTTCTGCCTACAGTGCTTGCATTTTCTAAACCCAACACGTTTTCTAAACTCATGAGAATAATTATTAGGCGTTTCCAGATATTTTTATTTTGTAGTAATTGTGTGTGTGTGTGTGTGTGTGTGTGTGTGTGTGTGTGTGTGTGTGTGTGTGTGTGTGTGTGTGTGTGTGTGTGTGTGTGTGTGTGTGTGTGTGTGTGTGTGTGTGTTTACATATTTTAGTCCTTACTAAAATTTTCGGTTCTTCGCATCGGCAAACTTAAAGAAGCTGAAGTTAGACTGGTGAAAGACAAACTTGTACTAATTCTAGCAAGTATGTAATAAAAAAATAGGAAGATATTAAAAATACAAACAAAACACAGATAATGTGAATTACAGATCACAAAGAGATATGTAGGTTATCTAACAATAAAACCAATTCTAAACGAACAGCGTTAATATCAGTGAATTAATCAGTTTAATGAATTTTTTTTTATTATGTTCTGTTAGTGATTCAGAAAAAGGAATGTTGTAAATGGACGGGGAAACATCCCAAAAACATCCTGAAATACAATGTTCGATACACACAAAACTAAAGTAGACAAATATAATATCAACCAAGTTAAAAACATAGTACAATAAATAATAAGAGGGAAACACTGATCTTCATTAAAATTCTAGGAAACAAAAAGGAAACATTAATTGTTGGGGCATGCCGTTGCATAAAACAAGTTTCCAATAATCCAAGTATACAACAGATTATTTGTAAAAAGACCATTAAAAAATTGTCGGCTGCACGTTATAAATTAAATTATGAATGAAATAGCTGGCAAGTAACAAACAAAAATTGAGAACTGTAAACTATTAAAGAATTGAAAAATGAAAAACAGACACAGTGCTAAGTGAGAAATAAAGAACAACCAACGTTATAGTATGGGTGAATGTGCGTTCGTGCCCGTGCGTGTTTTACGCCTGATGAGTTTGGTTTAAGCTAAGCTTCTATAATATCACATGCGGATATTGAATACACGTTTAAACTTCCTCTGATAGTGTTTAGTCATATTGTAGTTTCAAATGACGGCTATTTTACCGACAGGTTAAATTTTGATAATATGTTACACTCATTGGTTTACTGTAGTGTCTCCTCCTAAACTGTCATCCGTTTAAATCTGCTACACGCGAACTAAACACTTACTGTATGAATTCTATACCATAAATAAAGTCTAGACGAAACATCATATATGTTGGTCTTAACATAAATCTTCACAACTAATTTTAGTGATGTTTTTAGTCTCAGGTGAACATGATGAGATCAGAACTCACTGAACTTTACTGAAGAACGGCTTTGTAAACGGCAAACCGCAAAAAATGCTTTAATAGTTTTTGAATACATTTTGTGCAAACCAATTATACAGTAATTTATGTGTGTTTTTTTAGAGATTTGAAAGCAATTAAATATTGATATCAGAAGAATCTGTTGCATCCACACTTGAGTTCTTTTAAAACTCGTATTACATAAACTGTTACTAACAGATTATTATGTAGTTTAAACTGTTATAAAGAGCAATATTTTTAGTAAAGGAATACATTCATTTATAATACACGGAATCTCAGGTGTTTAAATAGTTGATTGCTAGAATATAATAATTATCGTTATTATTAACAACATGAATATCAACATCAACATCAATCAGTATCAACATGAATTTGATTAGATTTTTTTACAATTTCGATTTTCCAAAATCAACCTTCCTCGGTTATTTCATAAGTCATCCTCGTGTTTAAGCTTCCTCTCATATATATTGTTACGACGCTCTACTTTGTCATCGTATGGTACAGTGGAAAACAAAATACAAGACACCAATTAAGTTACCAATCACCAACTTCAATTATAAGAATTAAACAGTTTGTAATGAACAAGACAGTCTCTTGCAACAAATCAAATAAAAATAGTTCACACGCAATAATAATGTCTACTAATAGAGTCTTGCACAATTATAAAACACGTAACACAATAATTCTTCACTTCGACAAACACCCGATCTACTCTAACGAAAATCACTCACGTAACTTTCTTCACAACGCCAGACGCTCTGCTTTTATAGGTCACACAGAGTTCTAGAATTACGTTCCATCCTTAATTTGCACGCTACTTAATGCTGACGCGAATGCGTATTTCAAGTGGCCTCTTGACGAGTCTACAACAAAGTTGAACGCGGCCTTGAATAGGCACACCCGCCACACTCGACGAGGGGAAGAGTGGAGAATGTTCTGGGTTGTTCGCTACGCTTCTCGTAACACTACCCCCTCCTTAAGCCTCTTCGTCCCGAACTGGCAAACTGTCTCTGAAATAATACTTGGCCAGGCGATCTAGGTGGACGACCTTGCTAAGGATAATTCTCCGGTTCTTCGAATTCAATATCGAGTGATCCGAACATCAAGTTCCCAGGAATACGAGTTTTCGCTCAACCGCTAGTTTTGCGGGAATCACTCTCGCTGCGTCATGTACTGATGACCTAAACACCACTAGCTGGCCCAAATCTGTTTTGTTCTCGTCAAGAGCCTCTTGCGTAACTTCATCTTCACCAACTTTTTCCCCGGGCGCTTCTATTAACTCTGGAACAAACAAGGACACCCATAGTTCTATTTCCTTGACACCCATAGTTGGTTTTCCAATCACTTCTTTTGCTGTTTTACGTATTTGTACTTCCTCTGCTAGTTCTTCTTCCATTTCCACCTGCAGTAGGAAAGGTTCCTCTTGACCAGACTTGTTGACTTCTTCTTTGGCCAATGCCACTCGCTTAATAGAATGGTTGGCAGACCCTATCATTTTAGCTATACAAAGCTTTATCTCCTCTTGGCCAACCTTCAGGCCGTTCTCTCTTAAGTCCACAACGAATCCGTAGTCATTCATAATGTCTGTGCCAAGTAACACTTCATCAACAATGTTAGCAGCAAGCATTTGGTGGCTAAACTTGAGAAGACCCAGGCGTACACGTACGTCTATTTTTCCTAACACATTGACGGGGATTCCAGTACTGTATTGTACAAGAGCTAATTTGAGGCCGTCCGTTGCTGATTACGTCAGGGCGCCGAACAGACACTGTAGCGCCCGTGTCAACTGTAAATGATGTTTGTTTACCTTCCGCAAATCCATTAACGATCAGTTTTCCACTAGTCTTGTGTAGCGTGGAAACTGTGTGCTGTTCTGGGGATTTACTTCTCCAGTTGGTGCGATCTCTCCGTTCTCTCGCTATTTTATTCTTCCAGCAGTCTACCTGTAGATGACCACGTTTCCCACAGTTGTAACACTTCGGTCTTCTGCTTTTTTCCCATCGTTCAAATCGTTGTGCCGCTGCTGACTCCTTAAACTGTTGTTCTTGAATTGTCTCTTCATTCTGTCCGTTATGACGATACTGCGATATTAGATCCGTTTCGCTACAACGTGATGGCTTACTTTGATTAATGTAGGTTGCCGACTTGGCAGCTCCAAAACAGAGAGCATAAACAATAGCGTCTGATTTATTATCATGCCGTGCCATTCTTAATACTTGTTGTAATTGACTGTCTCTGATACCGTCAATAAACATAATGAGAGAAATCCACTTCCGGAAGTCCTCCGATTCTTCGGGGTAAGCCAATCTCGCCGGTCGGTCGACAATAGCTTCAAACTATTGAAGGCTATACCCTGAACACTGTCGCCTCCTTTAAGTTGAACACGGTATACTTCGCACAAATGCTGATCACCGTACCGTAATTCCAGAGCTTTTGTTAATTCGGCATAGACGTTCTGACTGTCAGATGGCACTTTCTGTATTAGTTCTGCCCTTTTAAAGCAAGAATCAGTGAAAGTCCTTTCTCTTCTTCCGTCAATTTATTTAAGCGAGCGGCAGCTTCAAATTGGCGAACATAAGTTGCCCAATGAGTGCTTCCATCAAAAGTTGGGGCCTTTGCGTAAACTGGCACTACTACAGTTTAATTTCTCTGATATTTTGATTCTTCTTCAGTGTTTATTAACGGTCTTTCTTTTTGAACTATTTCTTTCACTAAATGTTCGACTTCCTTTTTAATCTGTTTTATTGAATTTGTAATAGAACCTTCTAAACTCGAAATATTTGTTTTCACAGATTTTGTTATTTCAGATAGTCTGTCAACTTGTTTGTTCAGCTCACCTCGTAACAGGACGAATTTTGCAGTGGTATCCTCTTGTACGAACGTCTTAGCGTCTTCTGCTTGACGACTAAGTTCTTTTTTTTTACCGTCCCTCTGGTGTTTCATTTTCACGCTTACGTTTTTCGTCTTGTCGTTTTTCTGCTTCCAGCAGAAGGGTTTTCTGTCTCCCTTCCGCTTTCTCGTCTTGTCATTAATATTTTGGTTGTAGCATTGCTCGAAATGCTTCTTACCTGAGTGCTATCCACTTTATTTTTATCAACTAACACTAACACCACTCTTCTACGGAGTGTCCTCTGTTTCCACTGTTAACCGTTCTATCCCACTTCTGACACTACTGTTACGACGCTTTACTTGGTCGTCGTATGGTCCAGTGGAAAACAAAATACAAGACACCAATTAAGTCACTAATCACCAGCTTCAATTATATGAATTATACAGTTTGTAATGAACAAGAGAGTCTCTTGCAACAAATGAAATAAAAATAGTTTACACGCAATAATAATGTCTTCTAAGAGAGTCTTGCACAATTATAAAACACTTAGCACAGTAATTCTTCACTTCGACAAACACCCGATCTTCTCTAACGAAAATCGCTCACGTAACTGCCTTCAGAACGCCAGACGCTCTGCTTTTATAGGTCACGCAGAGTTCTAGAATTACGTTCCATCCTTAA
The DNA here is from genome assembly GCA_034769895.1 of Magicicada septendecula. NCBI lineage: Eukaryota > Metazoa > Arthropoda > Insecta > Hemiptera > Cicadidae > Magicicada > Magicicada septendecula. The sequence goes on along the minus strand of CM068370.1, from coordinate 358,676,783 downwards.
TTTGCACGCTACTTAATGCTGACGCTAATGCGTATTTCAAGTGGTCTCTGGACGAGTCTACAAGAAAGATGAACGCGGCCTTGAATAGGCACGCCTGCCACATTCGTGCGAGGGGAAGAGTGGAGAATGTTCTGGGTTGTTCGGTGCGCTTCTCGTAACAATATGTATATCTGGACTCTACTCGTACTTACGTTGTCTTTGACTTACCATATTTAATACTTGCTTTAGCATTTTGTAATTAAATATTCATTTGCGTGTGAACGTAAGCACACTATAGTTGTAAGTTTATTACTTGCATTACTGTAACTGTATCTAAAAAGTTTCATATTGCCTAGTTAATGTGTATGTTGTGTATAAATCGTCCAAGATCTATTTCATTTTACTTCGTCCGGTTCAGAGCCTGATGTGTAAGTTTAATTTTGTCTTGTATATGGGGGAGTCAAATCGACAGCTTAACATCAAACTTGAGAAGCAGTGATAATATAGATATTTCCTTTCTTCGAATTGAATTCCTTCCATTTCCAGGTAAGGACCGTTTTTTAGTTTTTACCTTTCCTTCAATGTAACAGAGTCGGATGTTTTAGGTCTTACTGCACATGTGAACCCGACCTCTTATGTGTAAGAATACACTGAGGGAACACAGTCGTATATTGAAACCTGTGGCTCTTTCCATTATTCACATGAATATCTGATGCATATGCACAGATACATTTTTACTACACAATGTCTTCTCACTGTTCTATGGAAATCCATTCAGCTGTATCAAAGAAGAAATAAATAACAGAAAACAATTATTGTTAGTTTTTGCTTTCTGTTATTTTAACTCTTTTTTCATGATATGACTTACGTTAGTCATAATGTAATAGGACAAATCATTAAGTTGTACTACATAAATTTTATTAAGATGAAAAATTGTTATCAATAATCTTCTAAAAAATGATGATTACCAGAATAGGCAAATACAAAAAGGCGACCATATTAAAGTACAGTTGAACGAAAACTATTTCTCTGTCCTGGTTTAAGTTTAGGCTTTAAACTTACCCTGATTTGTTTCACGTTTTCTAGTGGCATGCAAATGTTGCTTTACTTTCATTATTTAAATCTTATATACAGAAGTAGAAATATAAGAATTAGTACAACCTCAAATTAAGTACTTACAACAGCCAAAAACGAATTCTAAACATACATATGTTTAACCTCTTGAGAGAAACACTCTGCACTGTTCAAACTGTATCCATTGATTGAATCCAGTGTTTAAATTGTGTGTCTTAAACTGCTAGTTCTTATGGGTGGAACACACAACATAAACGGCAAATAAAAGGCTAAAAACCCTTACGCTACCTACCTATATTAAAAACAAAGCCAGAACGATAAGAATAAGCAAAAGTATAACTTTCGTATATTAGGTAAAATAGAATTCAAAGACCTTACAACTCCAGTGAGATGGACGTGTAGACATAATGTAGCAAGTTGGCAATCCTTATATAAAGACGTTTGTGTAATACAGAGAGTTCTATTCTCAGAAAGAAAGAAAATATTTTGAGGTCTGCTAGTAGATAAAAGACGTTCGAGGGAAAACTGATGGAATTAAAGTGGAAAATATTTTGTGTTGTTCAAAGACAACAAATACAATTTTGTAAAAGACTACCATGTCGATTGCATTTGTCCACAATCCGATTTTAAAGTGAAATGGAATATTTGCAATTACATTCTCTATTGCTAAAAAACGAAGGGACTTTAATAGGCTCTAATAGCGGAGTTACGCTGAGTGTTTGTGGATAACAGTTGTAGCGTGACAGATAAACACATAATAATGAATGGCATTGATCATTAGAATAATATAAGATTATAACATTAAATCCGAAGAAAGCATTAAAATAATATAAAGAATTAATTCAGAGCAACTGTGCAGAACAATCATGGATAGTAAAACTATAATTTCAAATAAAAGCAAGTTACTAGTGATGAATCATCAAAACCAGTATAATAACCCAAGGTTTTAAAATATAACCCAGGAAGGTAAGAAGTATATAAAGAAGCAACACAAAATATTACTAAACCCACAACGAGGATAAATAAATGAAAAAGAAACCCTGAATAAGGCAATCCACCATAAAAGGTGGTGTATTTCAAGAAAACAGAAGAAGATGAAGTAACCCCAAGAAACCCGATGGCATCCAGAAGAAGATGAAGAACATACCATTCCAAGAAGCCAGAAGAAAAGAAGACACCATTGAAGAAAGAAGAAGAAGACAGCATCCAGAAGAAGAAGGAATGCTCTTATAAAAAACACCCATGTACCCATATCCCAATCTAAATAAAAACCACAAATAATAAAAGGTATAACGAAATAGTCTTGAACAGTAACCACATGTACAATAAAATTAAGAAAAAAAAGTGTCTAGAGTAAGAGTTGCCAGTGGACCAAGGTGAAACAATAATATAATACCCAAAGAACAAATCTTCATTGTAACCCACAAACCAATTTATTGATGTTAATAAGACTAAACAACCATTTAGAAATAACATCAAAAAGTGTAAAGTGAACCAGTGCTAGTTTGTGTATTATAAAAAATAAACCTTATGTTTCATCCTTGGCATCCACAAACTGTGTAGATAATGAAATATACAACTTTAAGTGACTTATAATTTCTACCAGGTGAATGTGATACATGTAATAATACCAAGATGTCAATCTGTTGGAAATGACATTTCTTTAAAGAATGAATAAAAACAGATTTAAACAAAGTGACAGGGTACAATTACCCTAAACCATATTTAAGAATTAAAAAACAGTTTTAAAACTGATAATCAAACTTAGTATTAGAAATATAGAATAAGAGTATAGAAATAAGGTTTTCTGTATATAGAATAAGGATTTTAAAAATGTATTAGAGATAAGAACATTTATTAAGTTTGGAACCACTAACATCCTAATTGTAAATATATTTATTACTAGTATTGATAGTAATAATTAAGTAAGATGTTAGATGGGAAAAAACATCCTTTGTAAATAATATTTCTATATTAGTATTAAGTTTTGATTATAAAAAATGTCTAGTTGGTTGAAGACAACCATTATTTGAAAATATTTCTTATTTGTTTATAGTATTGAAATCGATACTAATTGTTGTTATGTTTAATTGAAAAAATGTTTAATTTATATTACCATGTTAAAAAGTCAGAGAGGGTATAACACAGTATGTATTGTTTATATAAAAATTTGTATGAAAAAACTTGTTAAGAATCTAGGCAAAATGATGAAAATTAAACCTCATCAGAATTGAGAAATTAAGCATTTAAATGCATTTAAACTAAAGGGATTTAGATAACATAAACCAGAGATGAGGCCATATAGTTAGAAATATAACTTAGAAAGATTTTGTAAAATTATAGCCAGGATTATAAATAAAAATATAAATGACAGAACTCAAAAATTTGGAGAGGGGAGTCATAGATTCCAACATAATATTTTAAAACTTAACCAATTCAAATAATTGCAAGAAACTAAGGGAATATAAACCTTTTATTACAATATGAGATTAATAATCATAAATATAACTTAAAAATGGCAGAATTTGCATAATGACAGTAAGCTAATTTTGAGCAATTACCAGATACAAAATGAAGGTAAAATTACCAATTTTCGATAAAAACATAATAAAACGGCATTATTCGATATCAAAATAAGCCAAATGAACTGAAGGATAAAATTAAGTAACAACTAGCTAATAAATTTGAATAATAACCAATGTTTAAGCAGTCATATAATGTAACTTTCAAACATGCACAGGATGCAAAGTAAAATTCGAATAATGTAAGGAATAATATTGCATTGGCTAAGATTTTAGTCGAAAGTGAAGGAAGTAGCGAGTTGATTATTGAACGTTGTACGGTGCACTTGACAAGAGTATTTTAATCGAGTTAACCTAATTTATAGTACCGTAATGGCGAGTTAGTGTATGACACAAATTTGAAAATCGCGAGTGGCGACTAAAAACATTGTACGACATCGACACAGTGACATAAACACTTCCAAGAGACTAAATAACATTGTACAGCACTAAACTACAGTCAAATAACATTATTAAACACTATAAAACAGTATAAATCATAACCATAAAAGAGTGCCTGAACGACAGAAAGTGAACGGACTTATACATACACCACTATACACAGAAACTTCACCCAAGGCACTAAACCAACATCAGAAGGAAGATTTGCTGACACCAGGACGTGAATTCTGCAAGAAAATATCTTTATTGGAACGCCACATTTACGAGAGACGTTTGACGAACTCGACGGCGGCCATTTGCTTTTTCCTTCACCACTCAACTGAACACCGCCTCCTAGTATTGTCAGCGACACGGTTCGAAATCAAACTTGTTTATTTCAATCTTTTCAATTAAATATATGTATTTAGTTTTAAGAATAATTATTGTAACGTTATACTTTTTTAATATTAGCCCGATTTCTCTGACTTTAACTATGATTAGCGGTTAAAAGAACCTGATTGGATTATATATAAAAAACTTGTAACATTTCGATACCCTGAGAGTCGATTTTATAATCGACAAGAGTCTTATAACCAATTATCCAATAAATCTTTTATACTTTTCATATCAGAATAGTTCTTTCTTTATTAAACACAACAATTTACAATTAATATAATTTAAACAATATACTACAAGAATTTCACCACATCAGAAGGAAGATAACCTCCAAAACGAAAAGTAAACAAATATCGATTGTACCTGGAGACAATCTTATAAGTGGTTGGAGTTTATTGAAAATACAAAAACATTAATAAAATTTCCTAGACAAGTGAGACACGTTTCGGAACTTCACGAAACACAATTAATTAATTGTTTTTAATTAATTAATCGATAAAAAGAAAATTTTTTTTAATTATAAAATATTTTTTTTAAACACACAATTTTTATTTCTTCCACGAACAACATTTTTAAAACATTTTTGTAACACTACACCTATACAACTTTAACACTATTAACAGGTTTCGTTACAATTTGGACAGCTCAACAGTGAAACTAAAGGAAGAGTTTCAGACCAGGAAGACTTGGTAAACACCAGTATTGAGTTTAGTTACACAGTGAAAGAATCTGCAAATGCTTAGTACGATTTCATTAATTTGTGCTCACGGAGCACGGACTCACTTGAGCTCTAATAATATTCTTTAATAGTTTTTGTTCCTGTGTGATCGTTGTCATGGAGTATTACTATCATACCATTAAACACTTTTATAATAATACGTATCTAAATTACAGGATAAATATTTTAACAGTGATCGTATATGGTTGAATCTTACTCAAAGAAATTAAAAATTCTTTAGACTTAACGACCACCTTATAAGTAAACGCTTACTGTTTAATGTGTTACAAATAATAATAACAAAGAAGACATGTAATTTACTTTAACAGTAGGTGCAATGATATTGCATGTATAGTTAATGCGTTTATTTTGCTGTAAGAGCATTTTAACTAAATGGTGTAATGTACGTATAACATACAAGGTAACCGTACTGCACGAACACAAGTGAATTAACACACAACATGAAATAAATTAACAGATAAACTCAAACCTTATAAGCAGATTACTACGTAAGTATTCAAGGTACACTGAAACATAAAATTAGAGTTTGTATAATCTGCACATCGTCAAAGTATCGTATTTATTGTAAGAATTTAAGCAATACTACAATTAGTAATTACTACAAATTGTGTAATTTGACTCTGGATTCTGGCGTTTCTAACTTATAGTTTCTGGTTATGCCTAACTCTTTAGCAGTTGGAGCCTCCTGGTGGTCTAGTGGCTAGCGCGGGCGCTTGATGCGCTCGTGGTCCCGGGTTCAATTCCCGGCGGAGGCTCCGTACGGCGTGCACTCAGCGTCGTGAGGCCGAACTGAGTAGGCGCTGAGATAACAGCGCCGCCTCCTGGCTGTGAATACCGCAACTAGCGGCTGGTGGCGCGTTGTACTAGCCATGCAACCCGTTACATTGCACACAACAGCCGCGCGGTACGCCTTGGTCCTTTCAGGGACTGTTGAGCGGAGGTTTGACTTGACTTGACTTTAGCAGTTAAGTATAACCCCCAGTTGTTATTAAATTTTATTTTTCACTCCACCGTGCTACTATTGATTTTAATTTGTTTTTTAATAGTCTTCATTCCATTTTTAGTATTTCATGGTGTAGTAATACTTGTTTTCAAGTTCTTGGGTGCTAACTGCCCGTTTATTTTTGTTTAAAATTGCAATAACTTTTTTAGTTTAGTATTTTATTATTATTGATTTACTTATTCTAATTCAATCTAGCAGTGAATCCAACGTAAATAAATCCGATTAATGCACTGGAGATTAGTTAGCGAAGTAGTTTGCAACTTCGGTTAATTTATGTTATACGGTTGTTCTTCCGTCGACTAGATGAAATGGTGATGTAGGTTCCTCACTGAAAGTATAAATATTTTTTCATGAACAATCCCTTACTTGTGGTGAGTCTTGTCGATCTTGCAGGGTCGATGTAACAATCTAATCTGTAGATTGACTTACCGTATTTAAATTCGCCGCTGCTTGTCGAGCTGACCAGTGAGAGTCGTTCACCTGTTTTCAAATTTAGTCTTTTGAAATAAACTAACTGACTCCGTTTGCTTGTGTAAAATAATATTTTGATTCAGTTGAATATGCTCTTTTTAAATGATCTGAAGTATCATTTATTATTTCAATTCAAAATAAGTAACTTGAGTTATTGGTTTTATAAAATTTGTCTCAGGGTGGTAGAACTGATGCACAATATCAGTGTATCTAAATCCTTTTTGGTTAAAATAATTTAACTCATGTGTGTGTGTGTGGGTTCTTTTAGCTGACAGAATACCAAATTATTGAATAGAACTCTTACTCTACCGTTATTAGGCAGTTTGGGGATGATTACAATTCAATCATCACTTAATAATTACCATTCAAAATAATAACCGTGCCTGCTCTGGACATTTCAGGTTAACAAAATTATTAAACTCAATCGACAATAAGTGGTTTAAAGAACGTTGGTTGACGTTAAAATAATTCTTGATAAAACATTTAAAAAGTGAACAATAAAATAATGTATTGAAACAGTGTTATTGAATGAAACACCTGATTCATTGTTTGACTCTACAAAAAGGTAATTGCATGGTTGTAAGTAATTATGTAGCTTGACAACCTTGGTTCTTATTCACAGTAAACATAAACATTTAAATAGTTATAGTAGTAGACTCTTCCTAAATTACAAGACATAAATAACATTGAAATTTTCCATTAACTTTGTTAATTGTTCATCCAGTTGACAATTCTCAGTCATTGATGAATGCTGGTTGGTTTGATTTATATTTAATAAATGACAACTGTCATTAGGTGTGGTTATGTCACACTAAGTCTTCATACATAATAATTGATTGAATGTTTGAAAAATTCTTAAAATTGAATATTCAAAATAATCTGAGGATTGTCATTATCACTGTTGATTAAATAATATTGTGAATACACCTTAACCTAGGTTCTTTATTTACGAACATTTTTTGAATATGTTTCGATTATATCGTTTCTCAAATTCTTAATTAATAATGTAAAAATCACTGTACACCCTTTTTATTTATAATTTAAATCCCGGAATTGCTCTGGATTATACACTGAGCAATCCTTGTTACGCACTGTTACACTTAACACCTTCGATACTAAAGTATTTATGTTATCACAAATTGAGGTTAGGTTGCTCTGTTCACAACGGTGACGCGCACAGATCATATGAACAGCTTTTTCTTTGCGCTGAATAGTAGCCGTCTGTCTCCCTCCGAAGTTGATTACAAAGTGTTGGGAACACGCATCTCATTCTGCAGTTCCGTCTTGTGATCGTTGAAAATTTTGTTAATTTCTTGGATCTGATTGGTTGACGATCTTTAATTCGATGCACATACCCCCTCCGCGAATTATTTTAATTGTTGTTTTTGGCGTGGGGTGGCTGGTGTCGAGATTATAAATATTTGCTGGATTTGACCCAAATATCTTATAATTGTAATCACTTTTTTTATTATGGCTTAGATTTGAAATCTAAGCGTATCACTGTATTGGTAACACTCGGCTCTTTATTTGAGTCCACTCATGGTGTGCTTTGGTCCATTATTAAAAGAGTTAATGTTTGAGATTATCACAATTCACTATTCACCATTATTTATATTTATTTTTATATTAAAACTATTTAATGGCACTCATACCCACTGGTGAGCATGCCTTCCAAGTTCTCTCACACTTCTCACTTACTGGTAACTTAAATCTAATGACAAAATATATTACTTAAGTTAACATTGCCTTAGCCTATGTCCCTATACTTGTATTTACATATTAATAATAGAAAGTATTTGTGTACCTTCTGTATGACCCCAGTTGTAAACAATAAGTGATTTCAACTACTGTGAGTATCTGTTAGTTGGAATATATGGTTATTCTTTGTCATTTCTGTTATTAAAGTGACCTCTATTTTGCACTATGAGGTGTACACTTATTTTCACTCTTTTTTGGTATTCTTTTGTCTTTTTCTACTATCATTTAGTTAGAATAGTTTAACCATAGTAGTATCTTTATAATTGGACTTGTGTTTTTAATACACTAGTCTGTCCCTAAGCGTATAGTATTGGACAACTGTAATTACACCTGGTGTCACATGACAGGTGTTCTTAATTACTCTTATAGTACATTATGTCCTTGCTTATAATACTCTTATACTATTACAATAGTGGTATTATACCTTACTTGTGGTATAGACATTAGCCTTTTGTTTCTATTTGGCATTACAATGTGGTTTTGTTCAGGTTTTACATAGTGAATCCCATTTTGGTTGGTTTTGGTTCATTTATTTACTTAAATTCTTATATAAAACTCATTTTTGGTATCTTATATTGGTATGTGTAGAAAGCTTATTATTTCTACTTGGTTTAAGGTACAAAACATTTCAGTTTAGGTAGGTTTTCCCTACTGATAAATATGAATTCAGGTGAACAGTACCTGTATCTTAGGTTATGTGGTTTCATTATTTGTACCAACAATGTGTGTGTTAGGTTGATACAAATTTACATACTTTTAACCTTATTTTCTCAAGTCTCGTTTTATTAATGGTAACTGGTAACTCCTTAGTTAATTCCTTTTCTTATCTTACATGATTGTTTGATTATTTGACTAATATTTGTTATTATTATGAGATAATTTTAATACTCCTTTATATTACATGGGTGCTGTGCATAACATGTTGTTATACTTTTATTTACAGCTTCTTTTCAATTAACAGTATTGTTACTTTTATTCTCTTTATAATATAGGATGTACTACTCATTTACAATATCATCAGTTGTATATTGGTTATCTCAGTTAGTCAGTTCTTGTCCATCTCTTCAATTTGTAAGTTCTTTAGTTATTGCATATACGGGTAAGATGTTGATCTATAGTTGACTGGCTCTTAGAATCTCTATTTTATGCCATGGTTGTTAGGTGTCTTTCTCGTAGTATGTTTCTTCCTTGTCTTCATTGGTTCCTTACTGAACGAAAACTATTGGGTTGTTGGTTCCTGTGTTACAATCATTGTTTGTTGCATCTTCTTTTCTTATAAAGTTATTTCACTTGTTACTTACCATTAGTTTTATTAACTCTTATTGTTGTGAGTTATCCTTCTTGATGAGTTGCACATGTATTTTTATTCTTGGCATTTTTGGATTAATCACTTGGTGTGTCTCATTGATTCAATTATTGACATGTGTTAATATTTTGGGTTACTGAAATATTTGGGCTCAAATGTCTTGTTACAATGGAGATTCTAATTTGCCACACAATTGCCTTTTTGCTTTAAACTGCCTTATATCTGTAGCCTCGGTTTTACACCTATTAACCTACGCATGTATTCCAATTTCTTTCTTATTTTCATTTTATTTCCAAAATGTCAAGTCCACGACTAATATTCAGTCTACTTATCAAGACATCTTCATTGACTTTCTTTATAATCTATTACACTTCTAAACCGGACATACTTTACACTATAAAGATATTCTACCCTACGTTAAGAGATGTCTTCCATCTTTTTGTTAAATTCCAGCGACCTAATTAATAATACTAGGAAGGTAATAGGGTTAATTGACGTTTCTACGTATTGTTGCTCTACCCGTTCTAATTCTATAAATGATTTCAATATTACTCCCCTCCCTCTGATGGTATTAATGAGAAAATAATTATAACTATGGAATTATTTTCTGATAAATCCCGTTTTAAATTCACATTCAAAAGCTACAAAAAACTTGAATTTGGTTTTCAAAAATTTATCGTCTGCCATCGTTTAAAATACACTTATACAAAGTTTAGGGAAATTTTAGTTTTCATTTTGTATGTTGTAGATCGCATAATTATGTAACTATAAAATACATTGAAAATATTGAGTATAATTTTTCACGTTAACGGTATTTAAAGAAATGGAGAATAAAGTAATAGGAAAGGTTCTCGTAGCTCATGAAAAGTAAAATTAACATAACTTAAATGCTATATTAAATATGATAATGTTGTTGGTGACAAAATTAACTACATCAAGATATTTTAAAGAGAATTTAAATGAAAAAAATTGATGTAACCTTCATTCACTACCTAAAAAAAGGGAAAACAATTAATGGTGTAACCCCTTTTTCTATTTTTATGCTTAAAAAAAAAACATTTTTTTTTTTTTAAAGAGGGGCCACTAGTTATTTAAAACTAGGCGGAAGGCCTAGAGAAGCAAAAATGCGCTGGATCCAGTGAGACGGGACTTGCAATGAAACTCTGCTGTAAGACAACAATAACAATTTTTATTATGTGCATACTTCGTTTTCTACACATCTGCATAGGAATTTCAATTTAACATTTACCCATACAATTCAACCTCTGATACTTCTTCATACAATTGTAGTGCCTTTCCCAAGTCGTTTCATATTCATATTAATTCAAGAAAAATTGTTAGTATAATTCAACAGTATATATGCATCTTCATATAATAAGTTAATTTTGCAAGTATTTTCATATTCATAATGATTTAAATTTTGTTAATATAATTTAACAGTATATATATATATATATATATATATATATATATACATCTATATAATCTAAGAAAGGCACATAGCATCAATCATCATAGTAATCATATAAACAGGACATGTAAATAATCTAATATTCTTCTAAAACCCATGACATGCAACATATAAACTGACATAGATACACGAATACATATACATTACAAAAAAATAACAAGTTCAACCCGGCAGACAGTCTTATATGAATTCTCATAATTAAAACCCATGAACCCCCATAAGAACATGATCGAAGTAAAAAACTGGATTAATTAGCAAGACTAGAATTCGGAAATTTCAACTGCCCCAGCAGCCTGTACACTCTCTCCTATTACAAATTTATAACCGAAAATTTGGGCTTGTCCCCTGATAGTAAATACCCTCACCAAATCAACGTGTCTGCATGGTCTATAAAATAGTAGACTTTCACTCCCCATTATGCTTCCATGAGAATAAAGAATTTTCAGGAAAATTCAAGTGTGGTATAATCACCAGAAAATAAACTATAAAATGGAATGGATATTATAATTTTTAAAACTATTAATTGGAGCAGTGAGAAACCAGAATAATAAATCTATACAAAACCATGAGAAATCCTGAACTGAGCTTGTCATTTAAAAAAAAAATCATGAATTTAATTATTAGAGAGCCGGAATAATTTAAAAAAATGTAGAATAAATAATTTAAGCTTCATGACAATATTTAAATGAATTCACAGACGGCTGAATCTTCCCGGGCGCAAACATGTGCCCACACCAGTTCCAGCACATAATGACATGTCCCATGCATGCAGACAACTGCATCAACAGGTGTCGGCCTCAGGTTACAAAACAACAGAACCCTTAAAACCCCCCCAAAAAGAACCCAACCCCTTTTTATATTACAATACATATATATATATATAAAATACCCACATAAATCTGCTAAAATTCTTACTCCCCCACCACCAGTATCACAACTGCAACCTAATAAAATTAACAAGAATAATGATTGCCGGACACATTGCCTGCCCCCGGGTTCACAATTCTTTTGAGGCGTAATTACATAATGATTTAAATAGAGAAGGTTCGTAAGGTTCGTAATCACTAATGACCCGACGGACGTGAGCTCAATAGTTATCTGAATTGAGTGAATTTGCTTTTACTGGTGAATTGAACAGCATATGGAGTCTACTTCCACGGCCTAGAGTGAATTATAAAAGGCTTAAATGTCACCTGCTTTCGTCCATAAGATGTTTTTGGGGCTACTGCGACATGAGGAACGGCAGCTTCTCCCTGGCGGCCAGAATCATGAGAGCTCAGTCAATCACATTTTCTTTAAGTCATGGTGGCAGGTTTACAACCTCCAAACGGAGCGGATCAAGTCTCCAAGATCGGGAACCCTATACATGCATAAAATTATTTAATTATCTGGCCTTTAATTCGTAATCAAAGCATGCCACAGCATATCGAACTCCAACCGTTCACCGACTCGTTCTAACATTTTTCACCCTTAGTTTGTCAATTAAAACACTCTGACCCACTCAAGGCCTCAACACTACATAATTATAGAATTATCTTCGTGACAAGCATAAATGTACATATAGTAAATCACAAAATAACGAGTGGATATGCCCACTTTAACAAACTTAAACAGGCGTGTGCAATACAGCCACACGTGGTCACAGTTAGTTTGTAAAATTCGCCATAAAATAACAGAATAACTTTTTCATTTTTACGCCCCTTTTATACAATAGAAATGATTGTATGTAGCTTATAATTACAGCATTTTAATCGGTATTACTATTTGGAACAACTCAAATAATCAGCCTTTAACCTGTCTGCCACGTGGTGATGTCTAAAACATTATCAACAAGCATCCACTATAATTTTGGGTTAAATGCAAATCTTTTATACTGAAATGAACCAAATATATTCAGCAGACTTACCGGAAGATCACTTAGAGCCTACGTACGCATGGCAGATAGTAATTACAAAAAAGAAACTCGGTCGCCAGGAAGAGCCGAACTGCTAGCCGCCGCCGCCGGAAATCAACTAAACCAGAACGGCAGTTGAAAGCGCAAATCGCCGCTCTGCCACAGAGTTCGCGCCGATCAGCATAGCGAATGCATTGCCAACATTATACGTACCGTTACTCAAATTAATTAACGGGCCGGGTTCTCGCCCAAACACGGCACACCCCCACTCCAAAAGGGCAACCTGGTTGCCCAACTAGAATTCAGGGTACACTGCAGAGTACCCCCCTTATAATCTATAAAACTGGAGTTCCTATCGGTATCCTCCCCATTCATGGCTCCCGGGAGGACAGAGGCTCAGAACACTGCGGCCATCCCCACGCTACCCTCTCCGCCAGGCCGACCCCACGGGACCGCCCCAACACATCACCCTCTGCGGTGACCATCACCTACTTCTTCCGGTCCCGCTCACATACCCGTCCGAAGACCCAACAAAGTATCACCCACCTTGGTATGTGAGCGACCGTACTACCTCTCGTCCACCTCTTGGACCGACCAGCCATATGCACCAACAAGGCATCTCCATCCTTGCCATATGGCTGGCAAACATCCCTACACTAGGGCGGACGGCCCCGCTTAGCCAGACAGAGAGGACCGCATCAAGGGTACGCGAACATCCAACCCTACTCTTACTTAACAAAAACACCATGGAATACGACTGGGAATGCGGCATGGCTCGGCCCTACAATGATCAACAACTATTAACAACCAACAACAGCACACTATCACTCCATCTAACTGTTCGGAACAGGGGAAGACCACGATCCAAGTGTACTTTCGGCAAGGTCTCTAACTCCTTATCGATTTTTTTTTCCTAACGGGAGGGGTAGGAAAATCGGGATGACGAAACGGGGCAAGGCTCATTGAAGGTCAAGAGCGAGGACTAAGGGTAAGGACATGGTTCCCTCCCGAAAAGGAGAATGACTGGAGAAAACCAAGGCTCGCGTGGGCAGGGGCGCAACCCTGAAGCAGACGAACACCACTGGGACTGTGGGGAACATCTACCCGCTACCCGTTAACCGCTTCTTCTCACCTTTCTATGACGGACTTTAGGTACTCGTTCCTGTCGGACACCACTCTCTGAGAAATTATTTCGCGTTGAGCCGTACTGGCTGGTTTCCTCTGAATCAGAACCAAGGCAACTTACCTCGCTATTTTCACTCCGCTTTGGATTATCCTCATCATCTAAACTCCCGGCTTCTGCCTCCCCTGATTTCTTCCTCTGTTCCTTCTTCCTTTTCTTCTACAATTTCTCCTTATTCGTCCCCATAATCCCAATCAACATCATGACATTGCACCTCCTCACCACCTTCCAATTGCTCGTCTGATCCATCTTCAACGGCATCTTCACCCAGCTCCTCACCAATTTCTCCACCGCCCTCGTCACCAGCTCCTTCACAAACGTCTTCACTAACCTCTTCTCCAATCTCATTTTCACCAACACGTTCATCATCAACGTGATCGCCATCACTTCCACTACCACCATCTGAACACTGCACATCCTCATCCTCTAGTTGCTCCTCTGGTCCACCCGAAATTTCTTTCCATTCCTCAGAACTCTCAGGACTACTTACAGAAGGCGTCTGCACATCTTCACACACTACATCATTCTCATTCACACACTCCACAACGCTGCCACCAAATTTCTCCTCAACTTCTACCTCATCTCCTTCAACCACACTTGCGGCATGGACATCCCCTTGTGTATTCGCAACCCCAGAAACACTTGCAGCCTGGACATCCCCGTGTCCATCTGCAAACCCAGACTCTTCAGTCTCCCTAACACTTACAACTATACTCCCCTGCGCAGCATCTGCAGACCGCCCTTCTGCCTCTTCCTTCGATTCCTCTCCTTGACGCCCTTCAGAAACTACAACATCCTCAACATTTTCCACCCTGGAATCCAGCTGTCCAGGTCCATGTGCAATGACTAAATTAATTTCTACTGGCGATGGTAAAGCTACACCATCAAGTGACGTCTCACATCCCGGCGTAGGCGATGATGATATTACAGGATCATGATCCCTCATGAACCGAGATGGAGATACCGGAACAAACTCTGCGGCATCCGGATTCAAACATGACGTCCTATCTGACTCAGTATTAACAGACGTTTCCTTGTCGTCTTGTATTGATCCCACGAAATAATTCCCCTCTTATTCTTTCTCTTCGCCTTCTTCATCCACTACTCTATTAGGCACTGGTAATTCCTCTGGAACCTTTAAAGTTTCCTTTCTCTCCAAATAGGAATAAGGCCTTCCTACAGGATCCCTACTTGCCGATGTTTGTTCCCTGATATAACTCCTTCTTCCCCTGTTAATTTCATACTTCTTTGTTTTCTGTGCTGTAGCTGTTGTTACCGTCTTTCCACTTGCCACCCCCTTGTAGCCTCCATTACTTCCGGAATACTCAGTTTTCCTTACAGGTTCTTGTGTTCTCCACCAACCACCATGTGTGTCCTTTTTAGCTCTTCCTACTAAACTACTAGAGTATGGGACATCTTTAGCAGCTCTTCCCCGGGACTCATCATTCTCCTGGACCGTACTAGAAACCAGACACAACCGGTCCAGATCCGCGAAACAACGTGGACGGTCCGCGAATATCAAACGAGATCTCTCTTGGGGATTCAGTCCTTCCAGAATTGCTTGTATAACCTCGCTCTCGGGCAACCCCAACCTTAATACCCGGGCAGCTTTCCGTATATCGTGCACGAAGTCCCGCAATGCCTCTCCGTTGGCCTGTAGGCGATAGAATAAATCAAACTTAAGCTGGGCACGTCGTCGATGGGGTATGAAGAAATCCAACACTTCCCCATGGAAAGCGTCGACACTGCCGCCCCGACGCAGAGTGTTGGTGACCAGCCCTGCCAATGAACCCCGGCAATACGGGTATATAAGGGACAAGACCTCCCCATCGGACACCCCCGGGAAATCTGACAACTGCAGGACAAGATCCAACAAGACCAGCAACCCGTCCTCAGCTACTCCATCCAACACCGAAAGTTTCTGGAGAACCCCTGAAATGGGGTGGGGCAATTTCTGATAGCATACCGCCACCAGAATTTCACGATTCACAACACACAACAACAAAACATAAATCTTAACACAATACCTAACACCAACATACTTACAAAAACAGAAAAAACTCGAGTACTATCTCTTCCATCGAGCGATCCCCGGGTTCCCTAGCGCTGTGGAAACCTGACCCACTCCATAACTAGCTCTCATTCGGACACACCAAAGGAGAAACCCCATCAGACACTAACACCATACATAAGACCAACAATCCACACCACCGAACACCTACCACAACATATAACATTTCAACAAAGACACTATTACAAACTTCAGAGACTAAATCTGGTCAGTGACGGTACCGACTTCCGGTCGGGCCATACCGGATCCAGCTAACCTCACGCACTATTACTTCCGTAAGTATTTATAAGGCAGCCCATTCCCCGGCCAATTCCCCCCGTGATCTCCGGTAAGATTCAGTCTCAACAACCACAAAACCCAACTAAAAACGCATGCCACGTGGCGGCATCAGGTTTACAATTCCAAATCAAATAACAATTATTCGTTCACATAATATACTCAATAACAATAGACATAACTCAACATGATAGAAGCATAGATGTTGATTTTGAAAAGATATTTAAAGTTCCAATTTGCCAGAACTATTCCCGAGTTTGCAAGTCCCGTCACACCAAAGGATCCACGGGTTCGACCCTAGAATCAACCACGCTCTGCTACCATTTGTAACCCCTCTTTCTATTTTTTATGCTTTAAAAAAAACCTTTTTTTTGAAGAGGGGCCACTAGTTATTTAAAACTAGGCGGAAGGCCTAGAGAATCAAAAATACGCTGGGTCAGTGAGACAGGACTTGCAATGAAACTCTGCTGTAAGACAACAATAACAATTTTTATTATGTGCATACTTCGTTTCCTACACATCTGCATAGGAATTTCAATTTAACATTCACCCATACAATTCAACCTCTGATACTTCTTCATACAATTGTAGTGCCTTTCCCAAGTCGTTTCATATTCATATAAATTCAAGAAAAATTGTTAATATAATTCAACAGTATATATGCATCTTCATATAATTAAGTTAATTTTGCAAGTGTTTTCATATTCATAATAATTCAAGAAAAATTGTTAGTATAATTCAACAGTATATATGCATCTTCATATAATAAGTTAATTTTGCAAGTATTTTCATATTCATAATGCTTTAAATTTTGTTAATATAATTCAACAGTATATATATATACATCTATATAATCTAAGAAAGGCACATAGCATCAATCATCATAGTAATCATATAAAGAGGACATGTAAATAATCTAATATTCTTCTAAAACCCATGACATGCAACATATAAACTGACACAGATACACGAATACATATACATTACAAACAAAATAACAAGTTCAACCCGGCAGACAACCTTATATGAATTCTCATAATTAAAGCCCATGAACCCCATAAGAACATGATCGAAGTAAAAAACTGGATTAATTAGCAAGACTAGAATTCGGCAATTTCAACTGCCCCAGCAGCCTGTACACTCTCTCCTATTACAAATTTATAACCGAAAATTTGGGCTTGTCCCCTGATAGTAACTACCCTCACCAGATCAACGTGTCTGCATGGCCTATAAAATAGTAGACTTTCACTCCCCATTATGCTTCCATGAGAATAAAGAATTTTCAGGAAAATTCAAGTGTGGTATAATCACCAGAAAATAAACTATAAAATGGAACAGATATTATAATTTTTACAACTATTAATTGGAGCAGTGAGAAACCAGAATAATAAATCTATACAAAACCATGAGAAATCCTGAACTGAGCTTGGCATTTAAAAAAACAATCATGAATTTAATTATTAGAGAGCCGGAATAATGTTAAAAAAATGTAGAATAAATAATTTAAGCTTCATGACAATATTTAAATGAATTCACAGACGGCTGAATCTTCCCGGGCGCAAACATGTGCCCACACCAGTTCCAGCACATAATGACATGTCCCATGCATGCAGACGACTGCATCAACAGGTGTCGGCCTCAGGTTACAGAACAACAGAACCCTTAAAACCCCCCCAAAAAGAACCCAACCCCTTTTTATATTACAATACATATATATATCAAAAAATACCCACATAAATCTGCTAAAATTCGTACTCCCCCCCCCCCAGTATCGAAACTGCAACCTAATAAAGATAACAAGACTAATGATGGCCGGACACATTGCCTGCCCCCGGGTTCACAATTCTTTTGAGGCGTAATTACATAATGATTTAAATAGAGAAGGTTCGTAAGGTTCGTAATCACTAATGTCCCGACGGACGTGAGTACAATAGTTATCTGAATTGAGTGAATTTGCTTTTACTGGTGAATATAAATATCCTGAACTATGCTGGCTATTTGAAAATATGCTGAACAGCATATGTAGTCTACTTCCACGGCCTAGAGTGAATTATAAAAGGCTTAAATGTCACCTGATTTCGTCCATAAGATATTTTTGGGGCTGCTGCGACATGAGGAACGCCAGCTTCTCCCTGGCGGCCAGAATCATGAGAGCTCAGTTAATCACATTTTCTTTAAGTCATGGTGGCAGGTTTACAGCCTCCAAACGGAGCGGATCAAGTCTCCAAGATCGGGAACCCTATACATGCATAAAATTATTTAATTATCTGGCCTTTAATTCGTAATCAAAGCATGCCACAGCATATCAAACTCCTACCGTTCACCGACTCGTTCTAACATTTTTCGCCCTTAGTTTGTCAATTAAAAGACTCTGACCCACTCAAGGCCTCAACACTATATAATTATAGAATTATCTTCGTGACAAGCATAAATGTACATATAGTAAATCACAAAATAACGAGTGGATATGCCCACTTTAACAAACTCAAACAGGCGTGTGCAATACAGACGCACGTGGTCACAGATAGTTTGTTAAGTTCGCCATAAAATAACAGAATAACTTTTTCATTTTTACGCCCCTTTTATACAATAGAAATTATTGTATGTAGCTTATAATTACAGCATTTTAATCGTTATTACTATTTGAAACAACTCAAATAATCAGCCTTTAACCTGTCTGCCACGTGGCGATGTCTAAAACATTATCAACAAGCATCCACTATAATTTTGGGTTAAATATAAATCTTTTATACTGAAATGAACCAAATATATTCAACAGACTTACCGGGAGATCACTTAAAACCTACGTACGCATGGCAGATAGTAATTACAAAAAAAAAAACTCGGTCGCCAGGAAGAGCCGAACTGCTAGCCGCCGCCGCCGGAAATCAACTAAAACAGAACGGCAGTTGAAAGCGCAAATCGCCGCTCTGCCCACAGAGTGCGCGCCGATCAGCATAGCGAATGCATTGCCAACATTATACGTACCGTTACTCAAATTAATTAACGGGCCGGGTTCTCGCCCAAACACGGCACAATGGTGAGTACTGTACAAACCTACTGCACCATGTAAACAACGAAATAAACAAATGGTCACATTTAGCGAAAAAAGTTCTGTTTCACCAAGACAATGCATCGTCTCACACGCCAATTGTTGCGATGGTTAAAATCAAACGTTTGAAGTTCGATTTCATTCCTCACCTACCATACTCGCCCTATTATATCCGAGTGCTTCTACGTCTTTCCTAACTTCAAAAAATGGGTTTATGGAAAAGATTTACTGACGACAATTAAGTCGTCAATGCTGTAAATGGCTACTTTATGTACCTCGACAAATCGGCTTTCAGTCTAGCCTAACCGCGTTAAAGCATCTTTGGGAAAAGTGTGTAGAGCTAAATAAAGATTATGATGAGCAAATTAATCATAAAAGAATTATCTTATTCAGGTTTAGAACTTTCACCATACACAATTATATTGTGCAAATATTATGAAAGAATCAATTATTGGGATAATACCGGACGTTGACGAAAAGAGAAAGGAAGAACCCTATTATAAGAAGCGAGTTTAATAAAACTATAAAAAATTAAGAACAGTAAAGCCTGTGGAGTAGACGCAATGTATCCAGATCTAATAAAAAACGGAGGAGAAATTCTAACAGGTAGGCTATACAAACTTATCAGCAACATCTACGACCATGGAATAATTCCGGAAGACTTTGAAAAGACTAAAATAGTAACTGTGCTACCTATGCCAAAGAAACCAAGCAAATAAATGTGATCTAATTAGTCTACTTACACGCAACTCCAAACTTTTTGCTACTGTCATCCACAAAAGAATACAAAGGAAAATAAAAGAAGTGCTCATGAAAGAGCAGTTTGAGTTTGGTCGAGGAAGAGGGATTCGATACTAGCTCTGAGAATGGTGATGATAGAAAGAAGAATGGAGAATGGAAGCAAACGTCCCTTAGTTTTGTGAATATATAGAAGGCGTTCGATAATTTTAATTGTATTGAAAACGTTCAAAGTACTGAAAAACTCTGGTGTAAATTGTTGGGGTAGACAAATAATTTGGCGACTGTATACGAATGAGACAGCGTTGATAGCCTAAGTTTCAGAAAAACGCAAGAGGAAGCAACAATTCAAAAAACTATAAGACAAGGTTGCAAAATCTCTGCTGCATTGTTTAATTAACATATACAGGACGCTCTGAACAAAGTAAATGAGCAAACGGGTGGCGGAGTAAAAGTGCAAGGAGAATGAATTAACAAGTCGATATTTGCAGACAACATTACAACATTAGATGAACGTGAGCAGAAGTTGAGTGAACAGTTACAATATAGTGGATGAGGTTTTGAGCAGAATGTACAATTTGCGAATAAATGTTAATAAAACTAAAGTGATGGTCTGTAGTAAACACGGACAGTTCAGTATAAATACATTGCTGAATGAGAAAAATATAGAAGAAGTTCATCTACCTGGGAAGTAAAAATCACAAAAGAAGAAAAAATAACAGAGAAATGTTGAATAGGTTCGGACACGCTAAAGTTGCCTTTTCCAGTAAATAGAAAATATTGACTTCTAAAATAAATAACCCTATTGACTTCTAACAAAAAGAGGTTCCTGATGAGATAAACATAGAACATAGTTCTATATGGATGTGAGAAAACTGGAATGAAGGAAAGAAGAAAACGTTCTGAAATTGTAGTATTATAGGAAGTTACTGAAAGTAAGATGGACTGACAATGTAAGTAATGATAATGTTCTGACTAGAGTTGGGAATTTTTTGACAAAATATTGTAAAGCAAAGGTTTGAATTTATTGCTAATACTATGCGTCACAAGAATTTGATAAAATATAATAATAGAAGGGGAAGAGAAAAACCGAGACTTTAATATATGAAGCTGATTATTGGAGTGTAAGTTGTAACTCCTATGAGGAGAAGAAACGGGAACCACAGAGACGATCGTTATGGATAACTGCTACAAACCAATCTGCGGATTGCTAACTATAGGATTTGAAATAAATTTATGTACATAAATTTATGCTATAAAGGATTTGCTAAATTTAGTGTTGAAATAAATTTACATAACTGGCAAGAAAAACTCTGACTAAAATGGTAGTTGTCTTTACGAATTGGCCCTGTAACTCTATTTTTTGAGGTACTTCTTGATGTATATTTTGCTTTTTTTCTTTCAATTCCATGTATATTCGTAAAGTTACTTTCCTTCGGCGACGCCTAAAGTTGATAGTTATTGTTTCCCAAATAACACTTTCTGTTTTGCTTTTATTGTACTGTTTATGTAAAAGTGTGTACGTATTTAATTTCTACATATAATATTTTGTTGCATTTAGTAACAACATATTTTTATGAACAGTAACATATTTCCATTAACTTTTCCATTCCTTTACAGGCATATGTCCTCTATTTACTAGAGTTTCTATAAACGAGGCGAATGCACAGAATTTTATTACATCAACTGTCATTAAAATTTTATCAATTGACTGAAAGGTAAATTTTAAAACTACCATACTGTATTGAAACTTTCATTTGACAGTGGAGTACAGCAATTCAATTAGCCGTTATACTACACCTGCGTAGACAAAAGTGTTTATGTCAAGCGAAGTGTTTGCAAAGAGGCGTCTTAATGTGTCACCGCTTGTCAGCCAGAGTGACGTGAATGCAAGAACATATTCATTATATACAAGTTCGAATATACCTCGTACATCTGCTACTGAACCTTTCAGTACTGATGTATAAGGTCGTTGCGGCCTTCAAAAGAATTCTGCAGTGAAAATATGAATTACATACTTAAAATTAATATTGTGTGTGTCTTATTTATTGACATTTGTTAAATTATCTTTTATTTTTTTATCGATTCGAAAATAACTTTGTACATCACAAAAACAAAGTAATATTACGCTCCGTAATAATCATCACATTAAAACTCAAATGTAAAATTTTATTAAAATAAACATTTATATAAGGCAAGATGCAAGTAGAATAAAACGATTACAGGAACATACTTGATTTAGTACAATTTTTTTGCTTCCCTGCTATATACACTTTTTCCTCGAACGAGGCCTTTCGGTTTCGCAACCATTATCATGTTCTTCCTACAACAACCTTGTAGTACAACAACAGTTTGCACAAAATTCACAAACATATCAGTAGTATAATTTGTAATATTACTGGTAATCATAAAAAGGTAATCAATATACGGGAAAAATATTCCAGGAATAAGGCACTCACTCACTCCTTGGAAGAGGGATTCACAATAACAGCAGTTCCTAAACTTCCCAGTTTTCAATGTTCACAGTTTTACGTCTAGCTATCTTAGGGTAACAGGGAATGAATTGAAGCACACTGAACAATGTTTAAAAATAAACAGCCTTAGCTTAAAATAAAATGTTTGTAATACAAGAAAATAAAAGATAACACATGCTACACATTTTTAATGGCACTTAATTCTTAGCCTTACAGTAAAATGGGAACAAAACAAAAAGAGGATATGTTAAAAAACAACTTTAAATAATGGAAGTAAATGAAAAAATAATTTCATTTACTCTCTGAAGTAAGATGTACAGTTTGCTCAAAATCATTTGGTTCCTGTTTTGTGATACCCTTTATTGTGAGGCTTAATTTTTGGCAGGGGAATTTGAGGTTGTTGTAGGAAGAACTTGATAATGGTTGCGAAACCGAAAGGCCTCGTTCGAGGAAAAAGTGTATTTAGCAGGGAAGCAACAAAATTTGACAAGGTTGTGATGAAGACTGCTAACATAGAGAAAATAACTGATACTTGATTTAGAATGAATATTTTTTGCTTTGCTGTCAAGTCAAGATTACTACAGCTTTCACATATATACATGTACAGGATTGCGTTAATAAATGTAATATTAATTTTACGTTTAGTTCTTTCATATTAGCAAAATGTCTTTTTCTCTCATGCTTTCCATGTATTGTATAAACTGGAATGCCATGTGCTTTTCTGAATAAATCTTATGGGAAGGTTTTCGCAAATTATAAAAGTGTTAACTTGTAAAATTTAAACTGCAACACCATTTAATGCTATGATAAATAATCAATATTTTAGTTCTGTAACGGTTTGTTACATTTCGTCCCCCCCCTATTTTATCTGAACATGTGCTATACAGGGGTAGGATTGGTGAATGTGTGTGGTGATCGGCGTGACGTCGATACGAAGTTGAATGTAGGACGCGCGTTATCTCACGTTGGTCTGTGGTGACATGCCTGGGGACTACCTATCACCGGTTTCCTGTTATAAGTAGTCAGTACCGAGAGAGCGAGGCCTCCTGGCTGTTGCCATCACGTCTGTGTAATTTGTTCTGCCTTACGAGGTAAGGAAGTACCGAACACGTTTGCTTTATTAATTCAGAAATCATGAATCATTCAGTTTATTATGTAAAGCGGTAATTATTATGTAATAATCAATTAACGATTGTCATGACAATATAATTATGTACAGTTTGAAGTCATTCCGTAGACAGTATGTAACAGGTTCATATTTTGTCAATCAAGATATTAATTAGAGCAATTATGCATATTTTATTAAAGATTTATCTTCAATTCAGAGTGACCTTTCGTTAATAGTTGTCATAACTTTTACGATCTTTATTGTCATAGCAAAATGCATAACCTATCAGTCACGCTTGTTATACTAAAAAGTATATCCTATTATATCGCTGCACATGTCACGAGTGGTTATAGCGATAGAATTAAATTAATCTCAATATGAAGGCTGCAGGTGTATGGATGAATAACACATGAAAACTCCTTGTTTGAACTTCAGTCCAGTGAACGGTGCGTGTTCGGAAAACTGTGCTTTTGCCACCGTTCTGCATTTGCCAAAGTAGTCACGGACATTACTTTTTCACGAATTGTGGACATCTCTCGGCGTGTGCCTTCATCGTAGAAAAGCCCGAGTATCTGAGGACTATCAGGTGACCTCAAACCATTCATAAATTTTGGGGGGCTAAATCGCAATACATGTTTCCTCACTCAACAAACTACCAGAGTGATCGCAGTTTTTCAAGAGTCGGAGAGTGAAATCTGGGAAATACTATTTCATCCACACTTTTAAATAATAAAACAGGTGTTAACAAACTATGTCCTGAAAATTGAGTATGTTAAGACCTGCACTTGTAGTGTCGTGCATAGCATGGTGACATAGACCGTGACTTGAGAGTAGAAAATAAGTAATTGATGTATACTTAATGTGAATCGTACAGTTAGTCTCAATTTATAGAATTAAATTTAAAAAATAAAGTTAATTTTCCTAATAATAAGGTGCAACTATTAAAGTAATTTAGTCAGTGCTCTTAAAAGAGACAGTATGTGAATCATTTATGATATATGTAATGTAAAACTATTGTAGAAAACTTGTAAAGTAAAGAGGCCTAGTTGCTGCTCTATTCATCGTGATAAATGTGTGTCATTTGAATAAATTATTATTTATTATTACCACGTGTTACGTGTTTTACATATGGCAGCCCACTTTGGGTTCCCAGTGTTGTGAGCCTGACCAAAGGGGAAGTCACAGTTTCAAAACTATGAACCAAAACCAATGACAAAAAAATAAAAATTAAATTACAGTTATCTATATCGCAATCTAATATTATCATTATGATAGAGTAAATTGCTACAATAACGCTTAAAATGAAACATTTCTGTAAAACATATCTGCATATATTATAAGTAAATGTAGAAAAGGAGCATATATAAGATACAACTTTCTTTTAAATTTCAAAATCTTAAGAAAATAGAATAAGGGTAGAATTAACAAAAAATTAGAAGCATTTGGAAAAATGGAAGAAATAGTTAAAACTGAATTAGTACGCAGAAATACGGAGTCAGGTAAAGGACGGGGCTTGCGTAGGGGCACTATTTTTATTGCACGGGTGCCGTATAGTCGAGTGAACGTACAAGGGCGCATGTATGTACTTGCATATCTGTTTGGTAATCAAATCGTCGTTTGTAGAACTCGATATCCGTATAACGGTTGTTTCATATCTTGGCAACAGTAATTGACGACTAAGATGTGAAGACGTCATTCCTACTTCTCAGCATAAGCTTTACGCTAGGTTAGCGAGGATTTCCCGTGTAGCATAGGTGTAGCATTTCTACGTGGTTACACCTTAGAATTGTGTAAAGATCATAGAATCGATCTTTTACACGCATGACCTCCAGACTGAACAGTACACCGCACACCCATAAGGCAGTTTGGATATTGCTAATAAGTTAGATAGATGCAACCAGTAGTATCCTAGCCAGTACTGTCTTTAGTAGAGGTGGGCTAAACTGTTATTTTAGAATAATAGGTATGAAAATACCGTTCCAAAAAATAACAGGTAAAAATACCTGTTATTATATACTAATTATACATAAACTATATTATTCCTTTGTAAGTAACTCGTTGAGTTTCCTGCAGGTCTCCTATGTAACATCTTCAAATGAATACACTGCAAGTAGGTTTATTTTCCCCTAGATACACCTATTAATGTATTAATAAACCTATTAAAATAAACCTACTTGCAGTGTATTTATTTGAAGATATTACATAACCTATATTATATAATTTGTTATAAGAAATAAATTGAAACTAAAAGTATTAACAGTGTTACTTTACACTGTGACTTTATTAAACTATTATTGTTTAAAAGGAAATAATAAACAATAGAATTTATATCTCCCTTTTGGGAATACTAATTTAAGTTTTCACTACGAGTAAACAAGCTAACATTGGTTAGACAAATCAGTTGCGAAACTCAGGCAATGAAATTTAGAATAGCACAATAAATAATGTGAAAAAATACATCAGGAACATATAATAAAAACATAACAGTAAGCTACAAGAGTGAATGAGAATAAACATTATTTAAACCGACTACCCTTATAAAAACACAAACAGTTTGCAGTAAAATTTCATTAGATATCTGCTCTTAGTGGCGTATCAACTATTATCAGCCACTCTGTAGGTTATAACACAATATAATTTGTTTTTCAAAATTTACCAAGTTGGTGAATAGTATAATCTGTTTATTAGTTTATTATAATCTGTATTATATATCTGCATAACACACGAGAATAAATGTACTATCAGTATGAATTTTGTTCATTTATTAAAAACAGCTTCGTGTCTTTGCGCAGAATGAAGTATTCAGGACCAAAAAGTGACTTCGTACTAGTTTGAACTCGAAATACACCTGATACCAGTTGTTCCTAAAATACTAGTTGTTCCTTGTGTACCTAGTGTTCCTCGTGATACGCCTAGTATTTGTAATTCTCGTTTACTTCTTGTTTCTTGTGTACCGGTGATGCGCGGCATACGCCTATTATTTGTAATACTCGTTTACTTGTTGTTCCTTGTGTACCAGTGATGCGCCCAGTATTTGGCGTATACCTGTTACTTGTGTATTCATTAGTTGCGTAGGGGCGTCCTTCGACTCGGAAGAGTGAGGCCGCGAGAATATCACGTATTCCAACTTTTCAGTCACTGTTACATCCGTTCCACAAAAATACCGTTCCAAAATACCTGTTATAGGTATATCGGCCCACCCCTAAATTCTTTAGTTCGTAGTAATGCGAACTGGAACTGTGTCTTTCCACTTAAAGATAATCTGCATGCACTATGTCGAGAAACCAGTTTTAATAAACCCTACATACTTCCATGGCTCCACTTTTAGCGAACCCTTCTTCTTCTTACGCAAATTATCGAGCTCTGTCAGGCCAATCAAGACGGTGAGATTACTGGCGCCGTTAATAAACCTGAATTCTGATTCTTAGCTAATCTCCTGGTCACCGTGGATATTTTTTGCCTCGGTTTCCACTTTTAAGGTGTCCTCTCTCACACATTAGGGAGGATGGAGCGATAGACGATGGTATTTGCTTGCCATCTCGTCCCTACTGGAGGTGGTTGCAATTGCAATCTTGAGGTTTTGTAGGTCTACAAGCAGACCCATAGTCTCCACCCAGTTAAACGTTTGTAAAAGACCAACTGTAAAAGAACAGATGCGCCTCAGCAGAAACCTTATATCTAAATTAGAATATTATCCTATTACCTTAGCCATTAATTTTCTGAATAATAGTGAAGACATTTAAATACAAGAAAGACTTAAATTGTGAGATTTACCCTACGAATAACGTGTTACCCTTTCGTGTTATTTGTACTGTAGAGTCTGTGTTAACTTTGTTCATGTCAACATTAAGTGTTACTGTCAACTGGTGTTTCTGCCCGACAACTTCAGTGTTTGTTACGTAAATGTAAGATCTTACTTAGTTCATGTCAGCAGTAAGTGGTAGTGTTATTTTTTTTAGATAAACAATCACTTAGACATTTAGTTATATTTTTGTTTACGTGTGTATTCTGTAGGCAATAATAAGAAGAGCTGTGAGTAGATAACTCTTTCAATCATGTATGATTATACCATTTGATTTGTTTATTGTTTCCTTGACAAACAAACTACAAGTTTTCAATCAATTAAAAAAAACTACTCAATTAAGTCCGAAATGCCTCAAAGAAAAACCCTCGATCCCTTACTATGTACAACGCGTTCTTCTCATGAAATATTTTGGACAGGTACATATAGAAAAATAATAATATTTGCAGAAGAATCAGTGATACAAAGTAAACAAACAGCTTCAGGAATAAGTTATATACAATTACTAGATCATATGTATATCCTACAAAATTGAAAAAATAAATTAACTATAAAAGTAAATACTTCAAAAACTTTCTTGTCCCATCCGCTTTAAATACTTTAAATATTCAGATGGCTAGATACCTAGTACTCCAATAGACAACAGTGTAACTTATGAGAACAAGTAGCCTACATAGACAGCAAGATAGATTTAAAACTTAAAAGTGTATAGGCGGTCGGGAAATAGAATTATCCTTGCCACTGGAAAATAAGTCACTGTTCTATAAAGATATTATCAAACTAACATGAAAGTACGGCGTAGTGGTATGTGGTTGGTTATGACAGTCAGCTCATAATAGGCCTATAATACAAAGATTCCAGTCAGAAACAAAGTCCTGTACCAAATAAAACTGAACATCTTGATTCTAACATTTTTTAGTAAAAAATTAATCCAGGAAATATTTTGAACAAGTTAAGGGCAATTGTAATGAGGTAGCTGTAAACTCATCCAGGTAGCCCAAAAGAACAAAACATTTATGAAGGTTACCTGTCACACTTGAGACAACCCTGTATTTGGATAATACCATTGAACACATTCCACATCATGACACTTACTTCAATGAACGTAACAATAAATACATTATTTATGCTATATTCTGATAAGACAATAAACGTTAAAACGTTTGTGTCTCTGTCCGTGTTTGTTGTGTCACAAAAATGTTTAGTTTAGTTTCCAAACTAGCTCATTAAACTTAAGATAACCAAAACTAATTTTAGGAAAGATACTAATTTATACATTATGTGTCATACTTATGGGATTGAAACTAGCCGAGTTGACATAGTGCAAATTTTACTTAATGAATATTGGGTGGAAAGTGAACACAAGTGTCCACACTGATAAACAGTAATCACACTTTATTTCCAGTTCCTCGCAAACACTTATATCTGAGTGGCCATTCAAAAGTGAAAATCGCTCTTAATTACCTGTTTGAAGAGGCACTTAACCGAATTCTGTTCAAATGACCGTTTTGCAAGGGAGCTGAAAGAGAAGGTAATTAACTGTAAGTACCTCGTTAGGCCGTACTATAAAATCTGATACCATTCGCAAATGCTGCTGTTTAAACTTGTATAAAAAAATCAAATATTCACATATATTGATTAGCAATTATAATTTAATTTAATTGAAGAAATGTTCTCCGTGAATGGAATTTTAATCGACTTTCCTTTAAATCTGTCTACTGTTTGCTGTCTCACGCGAACTAGCATTCATTTATGTTTAATACAGCTTTATACTTCCAGCTCATACGGCTCAATTGCTTTTTACACTTTCTTCCCTATAAATTTTGTTATTATCATTCCTTTTTTAGTGAGACTTAAATCCAAAATTTTTTAAGAAATCTATTTTTTGCTGTTATTTCCGATTAGACAACTTACATCATATGTTTTCCTTTTATTGCTTATTTCTATACTTTCTAGTAGAATATTACAAACTTATTCGAAAAACAGTTACTGAATAGTGTACAAAACAAACAATACAAATACGAAAACAAAAAAATTTACCCATATTACAGTGACGTTGATATTTTAAAGTGTGACATTTACTAAATTGAATATAAAAATGTTGCATCACCATTAAAATGCGCATATACGAGAGTAACTTATAACTTTTATTCGGTAACACTTGTCAAAATCATCATCATCTTCAAGAAGAAATAAACTAAATTTAGTTTGTTCCAGTATTAAACGATACACTACAGCTGATCACTCCACCTCTAATTTGGACATTACACATCTCTCCATCCTTTCGGCTAGTAATTCAATAGTTGTTTGGGAATGCGGCAGTCATCCATTCGGTTCAGGTGTTATAGTCATTTTAACCGATACTAGGCAACCCTATGAATAAACTCATAATATTCGGTTCCTGTCGTCTATCTACATTTTTCATGCCGTCTTAATGAGTAAATATACCTTGCCACGTGCCGAGAAAAGTCATTTCGGCTGCTTGAATACGACCGACGTATGGGGAATGTAGAGGAGTACCGCTTGAATATAGAAGTGTGGGGAGGGCCATATGAGAATACCCCGTAGAAGGGTACTGGGAGGGCCATCACCTCATAAAGCCTCAAACGTGTTTCTTTACTAGTTGATATTAGATTTATCCTGATGGTCCCGCATATATGGTTGAACTTTTGTAGCTTATTCACCAAATTACATTACTTTACTTTACATTACATTACTCTTTGTAATGTAAGACATTATAGCCCAGACATTCTAAATTACTGGGCTGCTGCATAACGGTATCATCTACAACACTTTGTGCTCTAATGGGATCGGCTCCATGGAAAGCCTTCTTTTGGATATATATACCATGTGTATATAATTACTCACATTATTCTTATAATATAGAACTTTAAAAATTCGTGCAGTTTCTATATGCTAAATAATGCTCCGTTTCAGGAATGTATGTTAAAGCTGGTTAAGTTATGTTAACCTGCTTAAGTTTCTTCTGAATGGACCATTTTGAACTATCATTGAAATTTCTAACAAATTGTTATCCTAATGGTAGTTTTACTAACACCGCTTGAACACAGTTTATAAATGCTCGTTTAATTGACTGTTATATCATAATTAATTGTCGATGTTACTTCTGACTGGTATAATACATTGCATACAGTAGTTTATTTTGATTACACACATGATGAATTGATAGCATACATCAAAGTGACACCAGTTTGTTAGGTTATCCGTGCATGTGTTCATATGAACAACTTGAATTCGTGCGTTTAGGCTGCAGTTACATTGCATCAGAATTTGTTGTCATGCGAATTCGTGAGAACTTGCGAGTAACGGTTCGTACGAAATCATAATACTAGCGTGGAAACACATTCTTTCCGAAATCGTATGAGTGTTGAGTGGAATACAAGGAAAGGTGGATCCAGCTGAACTAGATTTCTTTTTGGACTCTCCTGCCATAAGGTTTCTTGAAGTGGAAAGGCTGAAAAGACGTGACTGGGTTCAACAATTTTATGAATCGAGAAGTAAGAATAGGGATACTGGAAGATCGTATGAAGAGCATAGAAGAAATGTTGAAAATTTCTTTGGATATACTCGAATGACACGCTCTACATCCGACTGTAGACTTTTTGGAGACTGTCGAGGCGAAACTTCTGAAGAAGACACACTCCTGACTCCCAGAGACGGCAAATTTCGTACGAAAACTGATGAAAAACAAATTATTTTGGTCGCATATGACTACACGTACAAATTCGTGAGTATTCGTACACAGCAATGTAACGTACACAGAGGTAGGAAGCAAACTAACCGCGTCTATGAACAATGGGTTTCATTCTTGGATTTCGTTGTCCATGGCGTGTCCGTTACTTAACTAAATACAATATTTCATTATCGACTCGGAACACAAAGTTTTTTATGAGTAAAAACATAAAGTTTTACCTAACAACCTGAACCGGTTTTCACTTTTAAAAAGCTTCTTCAGAAGTTGCCGCTAGTAGCGCTGTCCGTCCTGTTGTGGGCGACGGAATCGAATTTCAAAAGATCGATGTTGTGTGTGTGTGGGGTGAGATATTTCGAATAATGCGTGCGATTTGAATTGTGTCTGTTCGTTTAGGATGTCGTTTTTATTTGTTTTCGTGTGTTTGTATATTTCCAATTGTTCTAGAGTGTCTAGTTTTCGGCCTTTTGTGTGTACGTGTAGAATGTTCATGTTATTGTCGATGTTTTTGATGTGTGGTTCGCAATGGTGGATTCTGTAGATCCACTACATGAACATTCTACATGAATAAATACAGCCTTTGTTATATATGTTATATACAGCCTTTTATCCAAACAATAATTGGTACCCATGGAAAGCCAATATCCAAAATCCTTGCAGATTATATCCAGTGAGTGTACAGCTTTCTGGAACCCGCTTAGACAGGATAGCCTAGTCTTCAGGAGACAGCAATATGTCAACTGCAGACTTACCAATAATAAGAAGCTCCTGAATTGTCATCTGCTAATTGTCTATGACAAAATCTATATATAAATTAAAAAGAGTAGGTTATAATGAACACCCTTGGCGTACTCTACAATTCATCAGGCTCAAACTACAAGTTGTGCTCGGTTATCCTGTCTAAATTAAGATTTTGTTTTCCACATTAAGAATTTCTGTGATGATCTTAAGCATTAAGGATATACTGAGATATTCCGCGACCCCTTTCTTTACTATTTTACCTTTTCCCTTTCTTTTCATAATCTTTTTTTGACTTGTTTGGCAACGTAAAGAAAACACTATTATAGGATACAGTGATGACTCAAATTAAGTAATAACTAAATACATAAATGACTAATAAAATACAAATCCATGAGAAGTCTGTGGAAAAGTAAAAAGTGATCACTAAATAAAAATGCAGAGTAGTATTTTACAATGAACGTGTAAAGAATACACGAGTTTAAAACACATGACTGTGAACAGAATAATGACCGTGTAGCCAGAAAACACACTACATAAAAAAGTATTAAAACAGTAGGTTATAAAATAACAGTAGGTCTCAAAAATAAAACCACACTATATTAAAAGTAAGTTGTAAAATTTTCGAATTTTCACTGTAAATATATCAACTTACTATATCCTACATCTGAGTAGAAGACAGGCATTAGAGATGACATTTTTAGCACCTGTTAAAGGATGCATTCGAAGTGATAGACTCTAAAATGAATACATTTGCAAAGATTGAACATTTTTGATTTTCAAGACAGTATTGCAGAAAACAAAGAGAGATGAATCGCTTACCTGCATACGATGCCAGATGGCAGGCTGCCTAAGAAAATTTCGAAATAGAAGTCTTTTGGACAAGAAAGTGTAGGAAGGCCTAGGAAGAGTTGTGAAGTGGATGTATTCGTTTGGAACTGGAACAGGTGATTCACATATTATCTAAGAGAAGCAGAAGATTATATCGATTTATATAAACGCTTTGGTGTGGTGGCTGAACGTCTCACCACTTATTGAAGTCCTGTACTGTGTCTACTCCGTCCCGTGAGAATAATTACTTGCCTGTAATTTACAGAGCGTAGTCTAAGTAAAGAGATTGTTTCCCACGCTAAGCTGTAAGAAAACAGACTGTCACTATACTCGAAGCTACTTTTATGCGGATACAATAGTCACACTATTAGTCTACATGGCACTAGTGATATGTTTACCAGTAATCAAATAGACGGATGTATTGTGTAACTGTGCATTGTCCAACAATGTCGACTAACGTCCCCGGTTATGAAAATTGATGCAACATTTCGCCTCACGCCAGGTGTTGTTCGCTGACTAAAAGCTCTCGTGTTCTGGACAGCTGGCCACAAGTGGCGAGTTTGGCGAATTCACCAATAGGATAGAGACAGATCATGTTTCAACTCTTTTTTAGTGTTTAGGGACCATTGCGCTTCATGTTCATATCCCGGGTCACACAAATTTACTTAAATTGTAATTGAATTATATTTTATGTTTAGGTTATATTTTAGTCCAAACTCGTATGGAAACACCTTTTACGTACATTAGACTGTGCTTTTTACACTGTAGCAAATACAAGTCTGTTAACATTATCTCAATTTTTATTTCTTTTTACTATAAATGAGTTAATGAGGATTCAGGGTAAATTATCTAAAACTCGTGTAAAGTTTTTTAATTCAAAACTACTGAACTGTCTGAAATGATTCAAACATATCATTCAAAGATCTCACACTTTTACAGTCAGTCTTCCTGATTACAGGGATGACGTAACGAGTTTGGAAAAGTGTAAATATCAACTGGTAAAACATTGTAGGAGCTTCAAATTTATGAATTCACAAGAATTTTTAATGCATCTATAATGAAAGTTAAAGTATGATAAGTGTCTTCAATCAAAATGTATCTCTAGTAAGTAGTGTTAAATAAAGTAGTAAGTACAATAAAGTATTGTAAAGTAACTAAATTTGTAAGTAAGTGAGTAAGTAAGTAATGTAAAGTAAAGCCGCATATTAAATTAAGTATATCTAATTGAGTCTTGCTGATGAAAGTGTATCTCTAATAAAATTAATAATGTAAAGTAGGTAAATAAAAAAGGTAAAGTGAGAAAGTAAGGAGATAAAGTAAAGTAAAAATAATTAAATTAAATAAAAGTGTCTCTAATAAGTTAAAGAGGCATTTGTCTAATGAAATTAAAGTGATTTTAAGACAAAACCTTACCTTCGATATTTTGAGAAAATTAATTTCACCCAATTTTATTATGAATTCAAAACCAAATTACTAAGATATATTATCAAATTTCATCGTGTATCAGAATATATCTGATACATAACATATTTATCATAGTTTTGTCAACTTTAGTAGCTTTTTGCGTATAAATGCATAAATTAATTAAGAGTTTGGTTAGGTCATATAAATCAGAGTTACAATGCTCTCTTAAAAATATCGGCGGGGGCTGTGTCGGAGCCACGGCCGCAAATCTTCAGAGCGTAGAATACGTCTGTGTGCTTTAGGGTTGCTAATGTGTTATGAATAAAATGAACAAACACATATTTAGTTTTACAAAGTACAAAATTTTATTTGCAAAATCATCACAGAAGTTAATTAGTTGGTTCAAGCAAGACTTTATTTATAATGTGCCTATGATAGGAGAAGTAGCTGATATAAGGGATATTAGGTAAGATATCAACGCTGATGTTTCTGGTGAAAGTCAAATCGAGGGGGGTGTTACCCAGCGTAGTCGTTGGCATCATCAGAAATACGTATACACATACATTTTATAACCGCTTAAGACAATTACAAAATATATCAACGTATCTGTATCAAAAATAACAAAATATATCAATACAATCGCATAGTAAAAACATTGAAAACTGCAGGAACGGATAAAGGTATAGTTCTGATGCCGCTAAATATCATTTGTTTATTTACTTGTTGCTATGGTAATTAATTCTGGTCTCCATGGTGTTGACTCTTCTTCAGTATTTATTTCCTTGTTTTTATGCGTTGTCGGTAAATCCTCTGACGCTCGGCATTGGTCATTTTGGGTTTTTTGAATTCCCCATGATTGTCTTTACTCTCCTGTATGCGTTTACGATACTTTTAAGCACGTTTAGCATCCATATACTGCGATATTTTGTCCGAACACACGATTTTTACAACTTGAATTCAGATTATTCAAACCTCTTAATAATATCACCGCTATTACGGTACACTATGTAGATAGTACGTGATGAGACAGTTTTAACGACATGTCACTCAACGTTCTATCGCATCGGAAACTGGAGAAATACTAATTTTAGTGCGCGTCGAGCGGCGCAATACATTTCTATTTCTCCCCCGCTCACCCCGCGATGGATAATGCAATAGCACGCTTATATTGTGCTATTTATTATCTTTGTTCCTTTATCTGTCGAATGGTACCTCATATAAGCGTGAATCTTTTGTCGTTTAGATAATATTTCAATTTCAAACGTGACGTGAAAACGTAACACTCGATTTTCTGGTTGGGGGTGCCTATTGCTGGCCTGAAAGATAAGACGTATTCTACGTCAATACTCTTTCATAAAATTTATTGTATTTGGTGTTGTTTATCATTATTTATGTTAGAGAATTGTTTAACTAGACAAAATAAGTGATAAAAGTGTTAATCGCAACTAGTCAGTTATTTATAAAAGTGTGAACGGTAATTATGGTTATCGATTTCTCTAATGTTCAATAATTGTTATCTCTGTAATTTAGTGTTATTCTATATCACTGTAACACATTAATACTCTTATTGTGTAGCTGGCTTTTATCAACACTTTGTCAGACATATCAAAAATGTTATCAGTCATCGAAATTGTATTTTAGATTCTACGGGGTTTCTTTGAAACATGACAAAGCGACATCCCATTGTAAGCACTGATAGGATCAACAGTACCAATTGTAGAATACACCAGACTGGTTTTCCTTGTAGCCGAGCGCACGAGGACTGTTGTGTGTACAATGTGATTACAACAATCTCTTGTCTCCGTAATTAGCAGAGCGGTTACACGCTTTGACAGTGCACCGTATATATTCAGGGATGCGACTAGACAATGTCATTGTGTAAGACTTCAAAGCTGCGGCTTTTGTTAACAAGTAATTGTTTATTACTTTGCTTGTGTGTACACGTGGCAGTAGTGTGTACCGTTAACGAAGCGGACGTGAGTGTGTGTTATTACTATACTAGAGGTAAAACATTAGAGAAAAAGAGAGAGACGCAAAGACAAAAAGACAAGATGTGATAGAGAGAGAGAGAGAGAGAGAGAGAGAGAGAGAGAGGGAGGGGAGGGAGGGAGGAATCAAAATATGCCTTACGTTACCAAGACGTTCAAACTATGTTTGTCAAAAAATATCTGACAATTTCATGACATTGTAAATCAAACAACAATATTGTTCTATTATACTGTAGAAAAATAGAAACTTTATTATTAGTTTAAACACAGTTTTTCTATACTGCTTGCAGTGTGTGTGTGTGTGTGTGTGTGTGTGTGTGTGTGTGTGTGTGTGGTAATTTCACTGCCGACTACAATCCGCTTGCCCGTCAGTGTCAATTACAGCACACGAGTAAAATTGACCATAGTCACCCCCCACTCTTGTATGTACGAATATTGTGCACAGTACATGCTGTTGTAACTCTCTTCAATAGGGGGGGGGGGCATTCCGGCTTCCCGCGCTAACCTAGCGATCAGCTGTTGTTGACGCGTGACGTCGCCGGGTGGAAGAACTATACAGTACAGCGTTTGAGTTTAATTGCAAAGGGAGATTAGGTATTTAATTGTGGTCAAAATTAACAGAATTTTGTACAGTGCTTTCTTTTTGAGTATCGTTTTTGTTCATTACAATCGTTCGAGTCTAAACAATTTAATTTTTGTAGCGTCATTGTATATTTGTTTTGTATTGTGTCAGTGTGTGTTGTGTTTTTATCTTATGTTACACATTGGAATATACGTATAGTTTGAAATGAATAAAAGTGGTAGCAGTAGTAATGCCTCTTGTGCTGTTGCGCTGTGTTATAATTGTTGCTTTAAGGAACCTGGTACCATATACCACCGGTTTCCAAAAAGCGAAGAGCTGAGACGTGTGTGGCTTTCTCCCTGTAAACGAACTGATAAATTTAATGTTAATACTGCCCGAGTGTGTTCTAAGAACTTTCTCCCTGAAGATTACGAACGAGATATGAAAAATGAACTTCTTGGTTTACCGACAAGAAAAATTCTGCTGTTAAACGCTATTCCATTCCAGTACATTCCAAATTGGCACGGTAACTCAGATTCAAGCGAGATCACAACTCAGGTGTGTATGTCCTCACTTTAAACATTGCAATACTATTTTAGTCAAATTTTATTAGCCAACATAACTCAGGATGTAAGTTTCCTCCCTGTTCCTAAATTGATTCTGGGTTCATAGGCCTAATGACTTATAAACTAGGCCTATATCTGAATATCCTTACCCAAGTAGAATTTACACAGCAGACCTCGCATTACTGGATGGTGTGGACTGAATATGTACAGTCTTTAATTGAACGAGCGAAGCGAGTTTTCAGCTTTAACTCGCTTGTGTGTGTGTGTGTGTGTGTGTGTGTGTGTGTGTGTGTGTGTGTGTGTGTTTTAAGTGTACATAAACTTAAAAACTAAAACTAAACTATTTGTCATTTAGCCATTATGGTTATAAATTTAATTAACAACAGTACAGTAGTCTGGGTTGGGCTTTTGTAGTGTTAATTGTACGCAAACTAATAATGATAGTTTAATAAAGAAAGTTGTGTTATTGGTTAAAATCATTAGCAGAATTATCACTGTTGCACACCACTATATAAAAATTATTCCGATTAGCGCTTTCAAGCTTCACAGCTAATCGTCAGATCGGAAATGAACAAACAGACATAAAACAAACCCTTCACCCCCACCACAACCCACCCTTCTTACACACAACAAGATATAATTCAAATGTCCCTTCCCCACCCTCTATGCCCTGTCACCTCCATCTGGACAGTTACATATTTTTCTAGCAAATTCCTTGTGTTTCAGTGTTGTGTGTGTGTGTGTGTGTGTGTGTACATTCCTTTTAACCTAACCCTCTTTCTCATTCACACTTGTGGGCCAGTCACACACCCTTATTTTAAAACCATCCAATTAGTCCTATAATTGAAATAATTTTTATATAGTGGTGTGCAACAGTGATAATTCTGCTTGTAATAATTATTGGTTTAATTCGTTTAAATATTAGCGAGTTATGCATCTCAGTTAATTTATTAGTTTATTTATCTCCTTAATGTCATCCTTGCCTAATATTCTTTTACGTTTCACTCCTGATTCATACAAAATTAAGGGATTGTTTACCCTCTGTAGGTCTCCAGTGATCGAGAGGCCCGCATAGAAGTCAGATCTGTGAGGAAACGAGCGCTAGCAACAGTAAGTACTTTGTCACCAAAGAAGAGAGGGATCGACCAGGAAACTAGCACTGAGACAAATCATGACATACAAAAAGATATAGAAATAGCAAAACTTCGAGAAGAAATTTTACAGCTAAAAAAGAAAAATTCCCTAAATCTACTCGCACTAAAACAAACCCAAGCTGCTCTAACAACACTCAAAAGAGCAAGATATGTAGCGTCTTTCAAGAAGGCATTCCCGTGCAGACAACACGGAGAACATTAAAACAAGACATAAAAGATATCCTATGCAAGTGCTTCACTCCAGGTCAGATTCGATGTCTTTTACAAGACAAGAGGGTTAAGTGGTCATCAGAAGATATCGCGAATGCACTCATGCTAAGAGCACTTTCAAAGAAGACCTACAATTACTTAAGAAAACGCAATTTCCCCTTACCTGCTCGTTCTACTCTCCCAAAGTGGACACGACAGTTTAAATGCAGGCGAGGCATCCTTCAGGAAGTTTTGTCTTTAATGAAAGCTGAGGCTACAAATTTTACAGAACTTGAGAGAATTTGTGTCCTTTCTTTCGATGAAATGAATATTGATGGACTTGTGTGCTACGATTCATCAGATAACGTAATTCTGGGGCCCCACACATTAGTTCAAGTGGTCATGATTAGAGGTCTGTTTGCCAAGTGGAAGCAACCCATTTATTATGATTTTGATGTGACCATGACAGATGTATTGCTTAAAAGTATTATCAGTGCCGTTGAGAGCAGTAATATCCATGTAGCGGCTGTGACGTGTGATTGGGGGAAAGAATTCAAAATTCTGGAAGGAATTAGGTGTAAACACAGAAAAAAATTTCTTCATTAACCCAACTACAAACGATAAGGTGTGGGTTTTCTGTGACGTACCTCATCTTTTGAAGCTGCTTAGAAATCATTTTCTAGACCATGGTTGTTACTTTGCGACGGCACTGAGCTTAAGAAGGATATAATCGAAAATATGTTACAGCAACAGAAAGGAGAATTGACGATTTTACCGAATGTTAGTCAGATACACCTTAACGTAACTGGTCGATCTCGTCAAAATGTAAGATTTGCTGCACAGTTGTTTTCTAATCGTACAGCAAAGGCGCTGAAATATGTTGCAAATAAAGAGCGCGAAATCAGCTTCATCGAACTGGTAAACGATGCATTTGATGTTTTAAACTCGAGTCTTCCAAAAGACCAGAAAACGCCCCTCAGAAGTGGGTACGGAATGAATTTAAGGAGCCAAGAAAATACTTAAAAAGGTTGTTGGAAGTAATAACTAACATGCGAGTAGCAAGTAAAAAAGTTTACTACCTTTTCAGAAAGGTTTCGTTATATCTTTAAATTCATTGTTCGGCCTTTATGAACAAAGACAATGATTCATGGGGTGACGTACATTTTGACCGCTAGATTCAATCAAGGTTGCCTAGAAAACGTTTTTCACGAATTCGTTGATTAGGCGTCTTTTATAATAATCCCACTCCCTTTGAAGTGCGCAACAGAATTCGGCTCTTGCTTTTAACGGGTAGCACGGACGATATACCATTATCTGGAAGTGCGTCTGTGGCTGAGGATGGTAGCATTCATTCCACCGAAGTTATGGAATCAAATGACTCTGACGAGGATTTCATCCAGTTTGTTACCAATGAACTATGCATAGACATAGTTGAACATACATTAATACCAAGTTCTCCGAATAATGACACCGACGAAGCAGAATTGTTAAAAACAGAGGACTTGGCCCAGTCTGCAAGTGACAACGATGTTCCTTAAAATATCTGGCCGGGTACATCGCTTTCAAGTGCCGCTTCATTGATGAAAGTCTAGGTGTGAGAGGCGAAACATTGTGTCTTTCCGGGGAACATAGTCATGACTGCATATCGATTATATCAAAGGGAGGGCTTACTCTCATCCGTCAGACAAGTGGTTACAAAAACTGATTCAGATTGAGATAGTTTTTAGTTCTTTCCACGGACGTACAGTATCAAAACAAGTGAAAGTTATCTCTTATTTGGCCACCTTACTCAAATCTAAATTTCCAGAAGTGGACGAGAAAGTCATTTGCCTGTACGTCAGGACAAGAACATTCATCAGAATCCGCCATCTGAACAAACAGCTCAAACTCAAGTCACTTGAAAAGTATGCATCAACAAAGAGTCGGTTCTGGGTAGCTTCGTCTTCAACAATTTAAGCCACCTATGAAGGTATGTATCAACTGAATAACCATTTTCATTTCGTTGACAAAAGTATTTATGTTTACAACTAAACGTACTAGGTTCAGTTTTTAACTTTATAATAGTGCAAATGTAGATGAAGCAAATGATTATGATATTGATTATAATTATAATAATTGGAAGCTTGTTTCAAATATATTATACTACATAGAAATGTTTATACACGCACTCATGCGCGCACGCGTCTGCACGTACACGCGCGCGCGCACACCCACGCATGCATATTATGTATATACTATAACGATTCATATTAGCGTCCTAACTGAGCGTTATATGAAAGTGATAGATGGTACGAGTGTAGCGCCGTAAGCAAGAGAGAGAGCGTATAATCGCAGCCATCTCACTCTAACCACGTCACAGCTACATCCGCAACTGGTACGAACATGAAATTTTACTCATTACAAATTATCAGTTCAACCTGTGATAACTTAAAAACTAGTAAATATACGGCAATTCTGAAAACAGCATTGTATTCAGCAAGTGAAGCTTTATAAGTAGCCGCAATCTCAGTTAATATAATTAACAATTGACGGAGTTATACGGAAGACGTACGCCAAAAGGAATAACGAGAGAATTATGCTACGTAGGAATTAGGTGTTTTCACACACACACACACACACACACACACACACACACACACACACACACACACACACACACACACACACACACACACACACACACACACACACACACACACACACACACACACACAGAGATAAAGACCTAAGCAACAATATTCTGTGGTCAGATCTTTGAAAACGCGTTTCCAAATACCTGTAATCAATCGATTTGCAAACACAGGAAGTACGATTTTAACTAGAAATTCTCTGCCGTTTGAAACCTGTCACGGTGTTTTGGTCGACGTGTTCGAGATTGTCAAAACTGGAAAAACGCATGATTTATTTGAACAGCCAATCAGCATCCAGTATTTAAAACTGAGGCCAACTGAAAGCAAGGAGTAGCATCACTCTTCGGTCGGATCTTCAATGCGCTAGACGTGTATAATTTACGTACAGAAATTTTTCAATCACGCAAAAGCGTAATTTAAGCATCTAATTCGAGAAGTAGTCCGCAGTGAAGACGAACTAATACCGTTCAACAACTCTCGCTGCGTAAACAACGTTAATTAATTAATTTATTAATTAATTAATCATCAGCCGTGAAGGACCTGTGCGACAGAAGGCTACAGCATCTGTAATTGCCAGGGCATCTTCAACAGCATTGATCAACATCAATTCTTCTGTGCAAAACCATCAAAAGGAGGACCTCTACGGATTCCTATCTTCGGTCAACGCATCAAACAGTAAGAAATAGATTCATTGATCAATGAAATAAGCACTAAATAAATAATAAAAGCAATAAACAATTTTTAAAAGACACTAAGAAAATCACACTTTGTAATTTATTTAAAAGATTAGCTTTAACATAGTATAGGAGTGTTGAATGGAAAGTGGGGTGTAGTATTGGACGTGCAAATTATTGCAGACCTGTTCTTTAGCACTGGTTTGGGAGATAGCAATCTCTTAATTAAACCAGATAAGAGCCATAGGTCGTTTGAACGTCTTCATCGTTACTTTTCACACTCACTCAGTAATTATAAGTGTTAGGGTAGAAATAAGTCCTACCATTATCCTAATCAAGTTTAAAAATAATTAATTAAAACGTTAATTAAAAATAATCAAGCAAATATTAAAGTGTTATTTGTAACGATTCCCCTTAAATCCACAATCACTGAACGAATCCTGAGAAAGAGTGTCTCCATGCGCTGAGCTAAGCTGAAACCGTGTCATTTGTATCTGGGATTTGTTCTGGCGCCCAGGTAAAGTAATATCACGGGTAAGTAACATTTTATCTAACATTAGAAATATTAGATAATTGTGTTAGATGAAATAAGGCGTTGTAATATATATTGCAAGGATACGTTTAGCATAAGTATATATATCAACCCCTTCCTGAGGTATGATAGCATACGAAAGCACGTATGAAATATATAAGATGTATTTAATAAAAATAATGTAATAAATATACGTTAGGTATAAGAAATAATGTAAGAAATAAACGTAGTATTTAATTTTAAATAAATCAAATATTGTAAGTAAGCATGCGTATGGAAGCACATAGCTTAGTTGGTTTTTAAACGTAACGAAGGGGAGAAATTGACACGCGCTGACCGGCAGAGGTGACGTCAGAACGACATGCGGCCGCCTGTGTATC
Organism: Magicicada septendecula; assembly: GCA_034769895.1. NCBI lineage: Eukaryota > Metazoa > Arthropoda > Insecta > Hemiptera > Cicadidae > Magicicada > Magicicada septendecula. Next base: position 358,633,686 of record CM068370.1, on the reverse strand, counting down.
AGTCTGCGTGTGTGTGTATGTGTACATGTGTAAACGACAGAAAGGTTGAATTATGCAAACGAGGGTGGAAGATTTTACATAGTTTTTTAAGTACTGAACGTGAACGAGAAGTCACACGAATCAGCGACATATATAAAAACATGCTGACGCCTGGCGCTTCAATTTGGCGTTAAGTGGTCATTAATCGTGGGAACCGTTCAGACGCCGTGTGAAATTTTGCCATAACTGCCATAATTTACACACCTTAAAATTCATAATTTGCATAAACGAAGTTTAATATTATACCGAACGATTGGTGAAATAATATTTATAAAAAAGTGTGCGCTCCATAGAAATACGCGTAGGGTGAAAGTAACGATTAAACCGACGCGCCAACCTGTTCAATGTTGTCAAAACAGTTTCCAACAGGAATTTCAACGACGGCAGCAGTATAAAACCCCAGCGAGCAACACACTCTTTCTCACTTTTTTCAGATCAAGCTCAGATAGTACGCGACATCCACGCATCTCGATACCGTAAATTTTACAAAGTTTTAGTAATGTTTTAAACAGTATTCAATAAACTGAAGTGCGATGCAACCGGCATTACGTCGGTGCAATTATTAATGAACACGAGTGATTTTAAAAAAGGACTATATTAATGAATCTACGAGAGTTGTAACTACGATGAAATTCGAGAAGTCTACATAGAACTTCCAGACATCTACGAGGGACAAGATAAGAAGAGGAGAGGAACTAGAACAAGAAGACGAGAGGACGCAGGGACAGCACATGCAGCTACATCCAGCCGTACATCATCACGACTAGAGGTCCACGTCAGAACTCAGCATCCAGGAGACGGAGCGAGGAATTCAACGACGCAGAGAGAGAGAAGGTGATACCGAAGAGGATCAACAAACTCGAGAGTCCAGATGACGCTAACGACAAAGTTTAATGATTGCAGAAAAATGCAGGTGAAATCAGACATTTATTTAATATTATAAATGACCCTGAGATATATCGAAAAAGCTCTAGTTTCCATATACAAGTTTATAAAGAAAGTAATATATTTTTAAATTTGCATAACGAATAAATAATTGTTCAAAATATAATTGAGAATAGAGAATATAACTGTAGTAATCTCATAAATAAATGGTCAAGGAAGAACCATATTTTTATTGTATTTGTAATTGATTAGATGAATAATTTCAAATATGAGAGGTACGTAATTAGAAGATTGTTAATTAATTGAGACATTAAATAATAGAATCAATTAAAGTAATAAATGTTCTCTATTAATATTTTAATAAATGCTTAAGTAATTAAAAGTTTTTATTTAAGTGGTATATATTGAAAACCACACTTGCGAAGACAAGATGAATATGGAATTTTATAAGTATTAATCACGTTTTATAATAATTATATGTGTTATATGTTATATGCCTGTGTAATATTTCAGGTCATATATGATTTATGTATGTGTATACTATGTCTTAGAAATATAAGAAATAAGATTTAAACACGTTATAAGTACATTATATTCAGATTGAATATAAGGGTTCAAATAATAAGTAACCCACACTAAACAATTAATAACATGATAATTTGAATTTTTAAAGAATAAATCAAATGAATTTGATTTTATTAAAACAGTCGTACTAATTTCACATCCAGTACTAAATCCTCTGTACTCTTTACTTGTATTAAAACTTATAACGTTATTCACGTGCTTATCCACACTCAATCAACGACCAAAGCCTGCGACCCAGCCGGGGAACATCAAGGTAAATACTGCAGAAGAAGAGTATACCTCCGAGATATGGGTAAGTGCGCACAAGTGAGTAAGAGCATATGTGTAAAATTAAGTGTCTAAAAATAACGTTGTAAAGTAACTGGCGCTCCAAAATCGTGAGGCTCGGCAAACACAAATAAATTTATGTATGTTAATTATTGTTGTGTCATAATTAATGGCGTTTCAAATGTGTTGCTAAGTAAATGTTAAATATCATTACAAGTAAATGGCGCCCTGGTAATAAAGAAAGTCTAATAAATAATTAGCAGAAATTTTGTAGTAATAATTAATAGTCAATTTATGTAATAACTAATATTACAAATTGTTAAATTAAGTACAGAGAGAAAAATAGTTGTGAAATTAATACTGATAAATAAAATTAATTTAAATAAAGAAATATAGAGTCACGGTGGACCAGTAATTAAAAATATTCTTCATATAAGGAATCAGTTAGGACACCGTAGTCTACTGCAATGGCGAAACAACCAACAATGGACTTCGAAACGATGTTTAAACGACTTCAAGAAGAGCTGAAAACGAATAGTGAAAAATTAGAAAATAAATTCGGAAGTAGCAGTGCAGAACTTAAAACTCAATTAGAAGTTAATAATGAAAAATTAGGAAGATTAGAAGATAGTAATACGAGATTAGAAACTCAAATAGAAGATAGTCGTAATCGATTAGAAATTACTATTGAAGAAGTGAAAACTCAATTGGAAAGTAATATAGAACTCGTCAGTAATACTTTGAAAACAGAGCTTACTGCACGCGTTGAAGCAGTCGAACAGCGAGTTCAACAGTCACTTAATGAACAAGCTGTAAAGATTGATAGTAAATTTAAAGAACAGCGTGAATATACAACACGTGAAACTAAAGAACACATTCGACAACTGGCTGAACAGTGGAATGAGAAATATAAATTACTAAGCAGGAGCATACCTCAGACACAAAGACGTAAATGAGCGCATCCTGGACAACACTAATAGAACAAAGGAACTCACTGTGAGGACCGAGCAGTAGAAATAGCTGTGGAGGAGGTTACGAGAAAAACTACACACCACTCCATGGAAATTAACAACATGAAAAATGGACTACAAGAGGAGGTAGAAAAACTACGAGCGGAAGTCAAGAGACGACCAAGTGGTATAATGATGTGTGCTGCAAAGGTAGACGATCAAGAGAAGATCAGTTTTAAAGGTAATAAATGGGAGAACCCCACAGAATTTTTACATAAGTGTGAAGGAGAAATGGCAACAATAGGAAGCAACCTAAACGACAGAGACCGTATAGAATTTGTAAGTCGACATTTCCAGGAAACAGCATCGAAATGGTATACGATTGTTCGGGACCAAACAGAAACTTATGAACAGTTCAAGGCATCCTTCGAAAATCGATACTGGAATATACATACCCAGAGAGAGGTACGAGACCAGCTGGAGTATGCGCGGTATTACGTCAACAGCAAACGTTCCATGGAAGACTACATCATACAACTCGTCGAACGGTGTAAGCATCTTAGACCAAGTTTCACGGAGCACGAATTAGTATTAAAACTAAGTTACCATTTTGACAGACACATTAGACTTGCCGTATATACCCAGGGAGTTAAAACCAGTGTGGAACTTCTCATTCTTGTAACGCAATCATCAAAATTTGTTAATAAAGAATACGAAAGAAGAGATAACCAGCCGCAGCAGCAGCAGTACTCTACACAAAATCCAATACAACAGCAGCTACATCCAGCCGTACACCATCACGACTAGAGGTGCACGTCAGAACTCAGCATCCAGGAGACGGAGCGAGGAATTCAACGACGCAGAGAGAGATAGAAGGTGATACCGAAGAGGATCAACAAACTCGAGAGTCCAGATGACGGTAACGACAAAGTTTAAGGTTGCAGGAAAATGCAGGTGAAGTCAGACATTTATTTAATATTATAGATGAACCTGAGGGTTATCGAAAAAGCTCTAGTTTCCATATACAAGTTTACAAAGAAAGTAACATATTTTTAAATTTGCATAATGAATAAATAATTGTTCAAAATATAATTGAGAATAGAGAATATAACTGTAGTAATCTCATAAATAAATGGTTAAGGAAGAACCATATTTTTATTGTATTTTGTATTTGATTAGATGAGTAATTTCAAATATGAGAGGTACGTAATTAGAAGATTGTTAATTAATTGAGACATTAAATAATAGAATAAATTAAAGTAATAAATGTTGTCTATTAATATTTTAATAAAAGTTTAAGTAATTAAAAGTTTTTATTTAAGTGGTATATATTGAAAACCACACTTGCGAAGACAAGATGAATATGGAATTTTATACGTATTAATCACGTTTTATCTATATTAATATATAGATACGAGATATCTATATTAATATACGTGAAGAGAAAACTTTGTACCCCTTTTTAAGCATATTGCGCGCACGGAGGAGTGTGAGATTTGGCATAGTTAAAGTTTATATGGAGAAGGAGTGCAGAAAGCTAAAATTTATATATAATATGTGTTACAAAACATTAAATTAAATGAAATAAAACATTCATTTGCACTTGAAAATTCATTTAAACTTTTTCAAACAATGGTAATTGTTAAAAATAAAATAATTTTGTTGCCAGGCAACAATAGTCTGTGGAGTGTATGTCAAGGCAAAAAAGCGTTTATTTTATATTTTGTATATTAGATATCTGTGTTACTTCCATATTCCTTAAGGAAATGGAAGTATGGTGATGGCAAAAAAAATCGTGTTCGAGATTATTGCAGATTCTGATTGTACTACACTCAAAACATGAAAAAAGTCGTTTTTCGAAAAGTGTCTGTGTGTGTGTGTCTGTGTGTCTATCTGTGTGTCTGTCTGTCTGTAGATTTTTTCTATGGCAAACGATAACAGCCGCAAATTCAAACAGAATCAAATAATTTTTTGCATACAGCCCTGATTTGTAGAGGACTCACGGTCTGTTGTTTTTGGTGAAGATCGGTTGGGGGAAAGGGGTAGTTTACCAGCAACGATTTTTTTTATTAAGGGTAATTTTTTTGGTAAACGATAACAGCCGCAAATTCAAACATAATCAAATAATGTTTCGCATACAGCCCTGAATTATGGAGGTCTCAAGATCTATTTTTTTGGTGAAGATCGGTTAAGGGAAAGGGGTAGTTTACCGGCAACGTTTTATGTTTTAACAAGGGTATTTTTTATGGCAAACGATAACAGCCGCAAATTCAAGCAGAATCAAAAGATTATTTGCATACAGCCCTAAATTGCAGAGTTCTCAAGACCTATTTGTTTTTGGTAGAGTTCGGTTAAGGGGAAGGGGTAGTTTACCAGCAGCGTTTTTTTATCAAGGGTATTTGCTATGGCAAACGATAACGGCCGCAAATTCAAACAGAATAAAATAATTTTTTGCATATAGCCGTGATTTGTAGAATACTCAAGACCTGTAGGTTTTGGTGAACTTCGGTTTAGGGGAACGGGTAGTTTACCTGCAACGTTTTTTATCAAGGGTAATTTTCTATGACAAACGATAACTGCCGCATATTCAAACAGAATCAAATAATTTTTTGCATACGTCACTGAATTGTAGAGAACTCAAGGCCTTTTGATTTTGGTGAAGATCGGTTAAGGGGAAAGTGGTAGTTTACCTGCAACCTTTTACGTTTTAACAAGAGTAAAGTACTTGAAAATTCATTTAAACTTTTTCAAACAATGGTAATTGTTAAAAGTAAAATAATTTTGTTGCCAGGCAATAAAATTAATTTTTTTCATTTTAATGTAAACCATGTATAAGAGAAAATAAATCGTGCGTGGCAGGCAAGCATATCTCAGTTATGTACTGTGTACGTTTCCATTTTATTATTATGACTACCGTAATAAAAAGGCAGGGAAGACACACACACACACACACACACACACACACACACACACACACACACACACACACACACACACACACACACACAATTCGCGTTATTTCTGGCCTCATTCATGTTTATTTTCTTACATTTGCACGGTTTTTAAATGGAAAGTGCCGAACCCATACCAACATAACTCATGGAAGCCGAAAAAGTGTCCAGCGTGGATAGCGATTTGCTTCCTGTGGATCGCTGGGCAGTGTAACTGCACGTGTTTACAGAGGAATGATTCATAGACAGACTTTTCGTCTTTAGGGAATGAACCCTCTGCAAGATGCTGATGGTCCATGAGTGACTTCGGAGCGCTCCTTCTTTTCCGTGTGTTTGTTCTGTGAAACGTACACTGTAGATTCGCAGCTTTATTCTAAGCAACGCTCAATAGGAACTGTTGAAAATTTTTGTCCACGGTGTACCCTCATACACACTAAACCTGCTCTGATGTTTTAATTACGGACATCATAATATTACAACTTTGGAAACTTGAGCACTACTTAATGGAGATCAATCATTAACTTATACAAGCCATTAATTTTATGCATATTTTGTATATATATGTGTACAACGTTATCGGCAACAAAGAAGTAGTTTTTGTTAAAATTCCTTCCCGGAATATTTGGCCGTAGTCCAATGTTTTCTACAAAACCAGACGTTTCGGCAATGCCATCGACTTCCATCATCAGTGAAAATCGAGTGCGATAACGTGAGGTGGTATATGTTAGTGACCACAGTACTGTGGTTAAGGCTGAAGCAGTAAGTAGAAAGAAGTAGTTTCTATGGTAATATTTCATTTCGAAAATGATTTTAAATATAAATCTTAAAATATGGAAGTCATGTATGGTTCTCCATACCGATATTTTTATATATTAATGTGCAGTTGAAAGTGAAATACAGCTTGCTTAATACTGACAGATTGACTGAATGAGCTGTGAATTTTGTGTGATTTCAAATGTTCCTTTTTCAATAGTCTGTGGAGTGTATGTCAAGGCAAAAAAGCGTTTATTTTATATTTTGTATATTAGATATCTGTGTTTTATATATTAATGTGCAGTTGAAAGTGAAATACAGCTTGCTTAATATACACCTGTTGCAAAAGGAAAATTTTGTAGCAGCAATTTGAATTGACTTACTCTCCCCTAATTATTATTGGTGGTTTCAAAAAAGTGAGTACATTTTATTATTTTTAAATTAAACCCTGTCTAATCTTAATTTCAGTAATTTCATTACATTCTTTTTTTACATTCAGATATTCGCACCTACTTCCACTATGCCTCGACATAGAACATTGACGGGTCGGTGTGAGAGACAAAGAAGAAGGAATATATATTCGCGTGAAAGTCAAAATGGTAATAGACCAAATGCAAATTTAAATAGTGTAAATAGTATAACATTGACGGGTCGGAGTGAGAGACAAAGAAGAAGGAATATATATTCGCGTGAAAGTCAAAATGATAATAGACCAAATGCAAATTTAAATAGTGTAAATAGTATACAAAATGATGAAATTATTTTGAGGGATACATTTAAATGCGCACTGAATGTCATTCCTAGAAATTTTAATACTTTTGATTGTGGATTAATGCACTTACAATGCAGGTTTTGCAATGCAAAACATTTCGAATCTGAGGTCACTTTAGGTGAAAGGACTGCATTCACTTCATGTCGTCATAAGGGTAAAGCAATATTACCAGCCTTAAGTCAAAATGAATACTTTAAATCATTGTATGATGGACTTACTTCAAATGAACCTTCAATAAAAAGAAAGTCAAAAAATTATTTTGAAAACATTCGTACATACAATTCATTATTTGCTATGGTTAGCTCAGAAGCTAAAATTTCGGATCAGTTACGCGTGGAGTGTATCATTTTAAAATACATGATGTTTTTTATCACAGATCAGGTCCAATGACTGCTGGATATGGTCGCTCACCATGTTATGCGCAATTATATTTTTATGATGTTTACACTGCTGTCAATTATAGATTACGTGAACACTATAATCAAACATGCAATAACAATATAATGCGCGAAATCTCTCTTGAATTGGAACGCATTAATCCTTTCGTTCGGTCATTCATCGCAATGAAAGATCATTGTCAGAGAGTTGAAAATCAAAATAAAGAAATTTGTATGCTCATTAAAGTAAATCGTGATTTAGATCTACGCCGTTATAATGATGCAGTTCAAACTGATTGTAACGGTACGAAATTGTAGGGCCAAGGTAACATTTTAAAAATTTTATTTTCCATACAGTCATTGTTCACCCTTGTAGAACCCCGAGTTAGTCAACCAGATAGGCTGTGTTTGTTACAGAACAAAACGTCTATGTTTTGTCTCCGCACTCAAGCAACGTAGACCGATTGTGAAATAACACCTAATTTCGCATCAGCCGTGAATCACGGAGAAAATAACGCCAAGTTATGAATTGCGCCAGGCGGCAAAAACATTGCTAAACCTTTCGCCTACGCTAAGGCGCTCTTTTAACAGCACCAATGGGAGCACATATTCACGATCACGTGACCAGCTTTGCATGCTCAGCTTTTAGCGAACTAACGCCAGTGCTATTGCAACTCTTGGCCGCGCGGCCAGCCTAAAAAACTTCAAGTGACTTTCTAAGTGCGAAAAGTTACGTCGGCCGACTAAATAAATAATAATAAATAAAAATGGAAAGTAATAGTTTGACCGAATCAACGGTCATGAGTGGGTTGGAGGTCCATTCGACCCCAATACCAGTTCAAAATAGAGAATCAAGTAGGTCAGATGAAATAGATGACTCAGGGATTCAGGTAACCCCACCCGTAATGAATCAAAATAAACAATCTGAGGACAATGATATGATAAAAATGATGCAATTGCTTTTCAAAGAACAGAAGAGTGATTCTGATATTAAATTTAATACAATTCATAGCAAATTCCATGAGTTAAAGGGTGATATAAATAATATTGACCAAACATTTGATAAGCGGTTATGTGAAATGAATACACAAAATGTCAAGTTTGAAATCAGTATGAATAAACGTTTAAATGAGATGGATGAATGCTTTAACACTATTAAACAACAAGTGATAGGCTCAGTAAATGAACAATTAAATAAGCATATCATTAATGTAAATAAACAAGTGTCAGAGACAGTCAAAATACAAGTGCATGAGCAAATTCAAGAGTTGAAAGATAATTTTGAAAGTAGGATAAATAAGTATAATGTTGATAATGAGTGTAAATTTAATTGTGTAGTAGAGAAAATAGAAGAAGTTAGAGATAACATTGAGACATATGAAACTAATGTTAATTTCAAAATAAATGAAATAGAAAGCAATTGCGATAGCAAAATAAGTGAATGTCAATTGAGTTTTGCGAATAAAATCTTAGAAATTAATGACAATGTTGATAGTAAGATCAATGAAACAGAAAGTAGTTGTAAGTCAGAAATACAGCTATTAAAAGGTGCTGTAGAAATGGTAAATAATGCCAGTATTCAATCTGAACCTGTAACTAACAACAAGTTTAATTTAATGGAACAAAAAATAATCAATGTTAAAGATGACTTGAAAACGGCAATAAACAAAACATTAGACAGTGTCCATGAGCAAGTAGTAATCACCCGTAATGTAGATAGCGAAATAGAGTTAGAGTCATTTACTGGTGATAGGAGGGGAGTACACCCTATGCAGTTCCTAAACAGAGTAAGGGACTAATAGATTTTGTAACAGTAATTGGGAGATGAAATTATTGAAAGTTATGAAATGTTTTAAGGGAAGCCCCTCAATTTGGGCGGAGGTACATAAGGGAGATTGGTTAGATTTCGAAAGTTTTGAAGGGGATTTTAGAAGTAAATACTGGTCTGAAGAGGACCAAGAAGTACTTAGAAGTAAGATAATGGGGTCGGGTAATTTTGGGACTAATGGTAATAATGTCACCATTTATGTAATGAAAATATACAATGAGGCAAAATACCTTGAACCACCATAATGATATGATAAAAATGATGCAATTGCTTTTCAAAGAACAGAAGAGTGATTCTGATATTAAATTTAATACAATTCATAGCAAATTCCATTAGAACATTTGCTTAGATCATTTGTACGTCATATAAGTAAACATTTACCAAGGGAGGTGCAAATTAACCTGATGACGCGGGAAGTGGAAGGTATAAACTTAAATGATCTTGAACAAACATTAGATATTTTCCAAAATATCAGGGACCGGGAAATTGGTAGGCGCTCAAACCCGCCAGGGGTACATAACAATGAGAATCATAATCAATCTAGTGGGACACCAAACACATATAGAGGGACAAGGGGAGGCTACAATAATAACTATAGACGTGATGACTGGCGATGTGGAGAGTGTCATTGTGAGAACTATGTTAGTAGAACAACTTGTTACAGGTGCCATAAAGAGAGGAGTTGCCAACGCAGTAATACTGAACATAACCAAAATAGTCAACCACAGAGAGGAGGGAGCAGCAACCGAGGAGCACCGGGAAGCAGCGGAACTTCTAATAGAGGTCGTGGTGGGCACACTCCAGGCCGTGCAAACACCCAGACGGAAAACTAACAAGGACAGTGAGTGGAGGGACCCCACCATTGTCGACAAATGACTGCGGGGCCCAAGATAACAACGAATACACAAATAACGTCATCTGTACGGATATGTCCAAGGAACTGATGGAGGAAGAGGACTTGGAGACCGCAAGACCAGAAACCGGATTGACAGAGGTAAGAATTCAAATTGAAGGTAAGGAAGTAAAAACTTTAGTCGATACAGGTAGCGAAATTTCTGTCATTTCCGAAAACATATTAGAGAGTTTGCAAGAAATAAATTAAAATATCCCAAACTTGCCAGTAGCGGGGGTGACCATTGTAGGTATTACCGGGGTTAGGAGTAAACGTGTAACTAAACAAGTACATTTGAACATGGTAATTAATGGAGTAGAATATGACAACACATTTTTAGTAGTAAGGGGACTAAATTTGGAGGTTATTCTGGGGAATGATTTTTTGATAAAACACAAGGCGGTAATTGATTTCCAGAAGCGGTTGTTAGTACTTATTAATGAAGGTAAACCAGTTGAGGTTAGCTTTGAACGGGTAGTAGATAAAGTCAGAATTTCGGGAGTTAAGATGATACTAAATCGGGCCAGTAAAGTAGATACGGTAGTTAATACGTACGCATGTAGAGAGGGAGAGTTAGGGGATAATGTAAATAAACGAATTTGGGAGGATAGAGCGGTAAAATTTTGTAGTGAGGGGCGTGATGTAGGGAGTTCTCAACGCAAAGCGTTGTGGCAGGTAATAGAGTGTTTTCGAGAAGTGTTTGCCGATGTACCAGGGAGGGCAAGGGATTATGAATGTGAATTAAAAGTAAGGGAACACGCACCCTATGTACAAAGAAGCTATCCGGTACCTTATTCAAAGAGAAGGGCGGTTCAGGCGGAATTAGATAAAATGTTGGAAGGGGACATAACAGAAAGATCAGTATCACCGTACTCTAACCCGTTAGTAGTAGTCATTAAGAAAGATGGCCGCGTTAGATTATGTCTAGACGCCCGTAAGGTTAATCAGATAATTATCCCGGACCGGGAGTCACCCGAAGCAATAAATTAAATCTTCCAAAAATTCAGTGGAGTCAAATACATGACCTCATTAGATTTAACCGCGGGGTACTGGCAAGTCCCGTTAGCATGTGAAAGCAGAAAATACACAGCATTCCTGTTCAATGGAAAGAATTACCAATTTAAACGATTACCTTTTGGGCTGAATACCAGTGTAGCCAGCTTTATAAAATGTTTAGATGAAATACTCCAGCCACAGAATTTAGATTTCTTAACCATTTATGTAGACGATATATTGATAGCATCACGAACATTTTCCGAACATGTGGAACACTTAGAATATGTATTAGATAGACTGCGTACAGGGGGGTTGACTGTCAATTGGGAGAAGGCTAAATTCCTACAGAAAGAAATACATTTTTTAGGGTTCATAATTACACCAGAGGGGATAAACGCTAACCCAGAGAAAGTAGAATCAATTTTAAAATTCCCAGAACCCCGAAATATTAAGCAGTTACAAAGTTTTTTAGGGCTATGTAATTTCTACAGAAAATTTCAGAAAAACTATGCCCACATAACTTCAAAGTTGAGCGCAGTGTTACGAAAGAACAAACAGTGGAAATGGGGGGAAAGAGAACGAGAGGTGTTTATCGAAATAAAGGACCACTTTAGTAACATGATCATGATGAATCACCCTAATTTTGAACGCACATTTTATTTACAGACCGATGCTAGTAACATCGCATTGGGTGCAGAACTGTACCAGGAGGACGACGAAAAGGAGCATCACACCATCGCTTTCGCCAGTCGCACCTTGTTAGCTGCTGAAAGAAATTACACAACGACGGAGAAGGAACTATTAAGCATTGTCTTTGCAGTAAAGAAGTTTCGTACATATCTGCTGGGCAACTACACCATCATCCGGACGGACCACAAGGCATTATCTTTTTTAAACACCTGTAAGTTGACACACAGCAGGATACCAGGTGGGTGCTAGCTTTACAAGAGTACAATTTTAGTTGGGAGTATATAAAAGGGGTAGAAAACAAAATACCTGACACTTTATCCAGGGTAGATACAGAGGGAACGAGAACAGGGAGGGACTTAAAAGAAATAGAAATTTTTAGACTTAGCAGGGAAGATAGATTATTTGGGGAAGAATTGAGAGATATTAATAGTATGCAAAGAACAGATCCTAAATTGAATAAAATAATAACTAGCTTAGAGTCTGATTCAGATGAGTTAGGGTATAGCCGTTATTTTCAAATCTATCAAGGGAGTTTGTTTAAGAAAGTAGAGGGGGGAGAGCGTGATTGGAAGTTAGTTATACCGGAAGGGTTGGTAGATAAGATAATATGGGACTGTCATTTTCGGTATGGGCATTTCGGTGCTAGGAAATGTGTAAATGTATTAAAAGAATCATATTTATTTAAGAATATGGAACGGAGGGTTAGAACTTTACTCCGAGGGTGCGATTTATGCCAAAAGTCAAAAGTAGTTAATTACCGTTTAGAGGGAGAGATGAGGTGTGTTAAAGTAGAAAAGCCTTTTGATCTAGTTGCGGTAGACTTGTTTGGCCCTCTACCAAAGGGAAGGGGAGGCGTAATGTACATTTTTGTAGTATTAGATATATTCACGAAATTTGTAAGATTATACAGCGTAAAGAGGGCCACTAGTAAAGTACTAAGTGAGAAAATAACGAAGGATTGTATGATTAAAACCGGAAAACCTAAAATAATATTATCTGACCATGGGCCCCAATTTATTAGCGGAATATGGCGACAAACTTTGGGTTGGGAAGGTATCATACCTAAACACACGGCGGTATACCATCCTCAGTCGAACCAAGCCGAAAGAGTCATGCGAGAATTGGGGAGAATTTTCCGAGCATATTGCCATGCTAAACATAGTGAGTGGCCAGCCTATGTGGGAAGAATTGAAGAATGGTTAAACTGTACCACCCATGAATCAACGGGGTTCACACCATACGAGCTAGTTGAAGGAAAACGTCTACCTAGGATCCTGGAACAGCTGTTCAATTTTCCACCGGAGAGCAACCCACGAGACTTGGAAATAAAACTTCAACTCGCAAATGAAAACTTACTAACGAAGGGAGAAAGAAGAAAACGGCTTCATGATGCCAAAGGTAAGTGGATTAAGTATGAGATAGGTCAGCTGGTATTAGTAAGAAGACACGATTTATCAAGTGCACAAGATAAAGAGATTAAAAAATTCTTTTTGTTGTATGAAGGACCATATGAAGTAGTTGAAATCAAAATGGATAACGCCTACGTTCTACGAAATCAAATGACTGGGGAAATAGTGAGTACCCATAATGCCACTAATTTAAAAAAGTATTGGTCAAAATGAAATAATAATAAATAAAAATAATACACCAAATCCTGTAATTGAACATAAACTAAATAATTACAAAAACTATATAACTAAATAATTATAAATAACTATAAATAATATAAAACAGTAAGTGGTAGCGGATAGGTGTTCCCCACTTGTCCCAGTGGGGTTCGTCTATTTCAGGGACGCGCCCCTGCCCACGCGAGCCTTGGTTTTCTCCATTTACCCTTATTTTCGGAGGAAGCTTTGTCCTTACCTTTAGTCCTAGTTCTTGACCTCTTAATGATCCTTACCCTTTTATCTTCCCGATTTCCTTAACCATCCCATTAGAGTAAACAGAAACGATAGTCACACAAATTGGCACACTTTTTCGAACCATCTGATTGCCTTTATTCTAAACAATACATTAGGGTAATCTTCAAAATTAAATAAACTGGCGTTATTTATGAATTGTAAACTCATCCCTTAATTAGGTAGGTAGTGGAGAAGTTTTGTGGCTGAGTAGACAAACTAAATAATAAATTTTGTATAGTCCAACCGAATTGTGGCTTATAGAGATGGGGCTGTAGATTAGTGGTTGTGGTTTGGTTATTATTTTGGGGAAAGGAAATAAGCAAGGAACTTATGGTTGACAGCGGGGCTGTTGTTCACTGTCATAGAAGTGTGGTTCTGTTCGTCTTCAATCGCATCTCGATAAACCATTATTCAGTACATGTAACATATAACCTATTTACAGGTAATTAAGGAAAAAATAATTTTGGAAAATATTTCACCGTAAAAGTCATGTAACCAAAAGGTTTAATTATTATTTTGTGGTACCTGCTATGTTAGGTTATGAGTAGGGGATAATGGTATTAAGAATGTTATTGTGAAGGAATTTAAAGAGAGATTTGAAACAAATGATGTAATGTTTGTAAAATTTATTGAAATATTAAGAAAAACTGAAACACTTAATCACGTAGAATCATTTTGAAAATTGTAATCAAAGTAATGGAAATTGTTTTGAATGTACTAAGAGATGAAATTGAATTGTAGCTGCCCCTGGAGTAACTTAATATTGTAAATGTTAGTGCTGTGTTTAAATTAATTTTGATTCAAATTGAAATTGTAATTTTATATATTTTATACATTAACTTCATACAGCTGTAATTAAAGTCAATCTGTTGTGGGTGGAGATTGTTAAAGAACTTTCAAGTTAAATCAATAATTTAAAAGGGCTAATTTTATTATTGAAGCAGAAGTAACTTTGATCTGAGTTGGTAGTAATTGATAAATATGTTAACATTAAAAGATTTACAGAAACCAAAATTCGAAGGAAGTATATCTGTCTGTATATGATGTAACCAGAATGTTTAGACTATGTGAGTGTTGAGACAGAGTGTTTATAACTGTGTTTATGTAAACAGTAAACAGGTATGCTGTATGTTGTGACTAATGTCTACAGACATACTTGGTGACCATAACAAAAAATGTAGTCTGCTGAACCAGTATCTGGAGCAAAATCTTATTGTGACATAAAAGAATTGAAGTTAATTTTTTTTTACAGACCAAATAATAATGAGGCAATTATTGTCACGTTTGAGATTAATTAAATTAATTAACGTAAATTAAATACGATTAAATTAATTTGGTAATTAAAGTAATTGAGAAGATGATTTTTAATAATGAATTTAACTATATTTTCATTTGAATGTAAACCGGAATTACAAAGTAAATGCTAATTGAAGTAAATAATGGTTAAAATGTTCATTTAACACTGACAACTGATGAAAAAAAGTATAGGCTAAGATAATGTGTGGGAACTTAAGATGTGTATATTGCTGTTTAAGTAACCTTTTTTTTTAAATGTCAATCTATGTTTTACGCTTAACAGTAGATTCCCCACCTAAGTGCGGTCATGACCTCACCGGATCATGACCGTGAAAGTAGTTAATTGTGGCAAATCATAAATTTTACTTGATATAACCGGCTTGTGGTTTGTTTTATTTTGTTAACCCGGTGGTTTGTTAGATTTAGTAGGGGGGTTATTTTTTGGGGAATCTACCTAATTTTGGAACAGGGCTGTTTTCACCCAGATAGGGGTGGTAGTCCATTAGGGGTGTATAAATAGAAACTAGTAGGTATAATACCGAATTTTGTTGTAACGCCGAAGCAAGGATGGGGGTGGAATAAAAGAAAAAAATGTCCACCCCTTCCGCATCAGTCCTTGTGAAAGCAACTAGACGCTACAGTCTAGGGGGGGGGGTAATAGTGAGTGTGGATGGGCGGTGACCTAGTTACAGGTCACGAGGGAGATGTGGTTTACGGCGAGGATGAGGCTGAAAAAGGCCAAGAAGCCTCGCGCAGAACACATTAATATGTAACGGGTATCAGGGGTTAAGGGATTAAAAGGGGGTAGTAAAAAAAAAAAAAAAAAAAATTTTGTTTAGCCTATATAAATATAGTAGTCAAGTAAGGACATAATTTGTATTTTAGGTACTATTACTGTGAGTTAATGTAATCCTGTATAATTAATGTGTCATTTTGGCTGGGCAATATTGTATGGGGAATATTATTCAATTTAACTGGAATTTATGTGTACTACTGTAAACCTATATTGTTTTATTAATAATATATTGTTTTTTGGGTCTACAATATAAAATGAGCCAGTACGTTGTCAATGAACCAGTACGGCTAAGAGGAAACAAATCAGTTGTGGGATATGGAGTGATGGAAGGCCGTTTGTTGGTTTTTAATTGAATGTTTTAAAGTTAGGCGATACTGGGTCGGGTATCTGTTCGATTTTTCGGTGTTGGGATCTCGAACAGAGAAGTCCAGTAAGATCGGATGGGTGCTGTCACAGTCGCCAGACTAGGGGGGTAAGAACCCATGATTTTAGTAGAGTATTCAGGGGGGTTGCGGCGCCATATCCTCACTGATCCTCTTGGGGTTTAGGCAATAAGAGTTTGAACGCTTCGGCTTTCAATCTCTTATTGGGGGGGGGGTATTGTAACGGTACGAAATTGTAGGGCCAAGGTAACATTTTAAAAATTTTATTTTCCATACAGTCATTGTTCACCCTTGTAGAACCCCGAGTTAGTCAACCAGATAGGCTGTGTTTGTTACAAAACAAAACGTCTATGTTTTGTCTCCGCACTCAAGCAACGTAGACCGATTGTGAAATAACACCTAATTTCGCATCAGCCGTGAATCACGGAGAAAATAACGCCAAGTTATGAATTACGCCAGGCGGCAAAAACATAACTAAACTTTCGCCTACGCTAAGGCGCTCTTTTAACAGCACCAATGGGAGCACATATTCACGATCACGTGACCAGCTTTGCATGCTCAGCTTTTAGCGAACTAACGCCAGTGCTATTGCAACTCTTTGCCGCGCGGCCAGCCTAAAAAACTTCAAGTGACTTTCTAAGTGCGAAAAGTTACGTCGGCCGACTAAATAAATAATATACGTATAATTTGAACAGTGGTGACTGACGGTCATAACATTGACGTGAATTAACCAGTGTACCAAAGAAAAAATCAACTAAACGCGGAGTGAACCGTAATGTTGAACAAACAGCGATTGTACAACTCACCGAGAGACACATGGAACGGTTAAGTACCATCAGTAACTAATTGGCCAAAACTTTTAAATTTCACAGATATAAGGGGTAGAATACTAACAAAATTAACTAAATGAAATAGAAGGGTGAGAGAGAGAGAGTGAGTGAGAGCGTAAGTTTGGGGTACGTACCTACAAAGTAAAATACTGGTTCATAGATTGAGTAAATTAATTAATTGTAAAATTTTTTGCATTATCTTGCTGTTGTAAGGGGATGATGCAAAGACCATTGTGGTAACTTTTTTTATATCACTTTCATGTAATAAGTAATTAAGCGATTTTTGTGTAAACCTTTGTTCTACTGAGAGTAAAGAGGGAAATTTAATTAAAGAAAAATAAATAAGCGCCATTCATTACATAACATGTGTTAGCGTAATTATTCGTAACTCAAACAAATAATCCTGTCTGCAGCTGTTTTCGTCTGAAAGACTCTGGAATAAAACCCTAAGGTAAGAGTTAATTATAATTTAATTAATTAAGTAGTTACATGATGTAGCAGTAATATTTAGTACAGTTGATGGTGAGCCACCCTTTGAACGAAATATGGTTTCGTTTTCAACAGTTAATGGTACCATTAAAAATATCTCTGTTTTGGATTCATCATTGGACCCTTTAGCGTATCCATTACTTTTTCCAAATGGTGATACTGGGTGGCATATCAATATCTCTCATAATGTACCAACTACATCTAATTCAAGAGCGCCCAGAAAAAAATAATACCATGCTTCAGTATGCAGCCTATCGACTTGCAATTAGAAAAGATTTTAGCATGTTGCACCATTCACAAAAATTATTTCTGCAGTGGATAGTTGATATGTATGTGAGAATAGAGGGTGCAAGGTTACATTTCATTCGACAAAATCAAACAAGTCTTAGGTCTGAAGTTTACAACAATTTAACAGATTATTTAAAACTGAACCCCAATGCCAATAATGTTGGCCGTAGAGTAATTTTACCATCTTCATTCAATGGATCTCCAAGAAATATTTATCAGAATTATTTAGATGCAATGTCAATTGTACAACATTTCGGAAAGCCTTCTTTGTTTATTACAATGACTTGCCTGTTGTTTGTTTATCCAAGTTGGCCTGAAATAGTTAGCAATATTGGTGTAGGTGAGTCAGCTAATTTTCGACCTGATATTGTTGTGCGTGTATTCAAGTCCAAACTGAAAGCATTAATTGAGGGCCTTACACTAAAAAAATCTTCGGTAAAGTTGAAGCACTCATTTATACAATTGAGTTTCAAAAGAGAGGATTGCCTCATGCTCACATATTACTCTCTTTAAATGAGCAAGATAAAATTGTTAACGCTACCGATATTGATAAAGTTGTATCTGCGGAGATTCCTAACATTCAAACACTTCCTACATTACATGAATATGTTGTAAAACACATGATGCATGGTCCATGCGGTGTACTTAATCCAAATTCTGTATGTATGAGAGATGGAAAATGCACAAAAGATTATCCAAAACGATTTAATGAATTTACATGTGAATCATTAAATGGATATCCATTATACAGAAGGTGTGATTATGGTATTAATGCTGAAGTTCGCGGTAGTTGCCTCGACAATCGTTATGTTGTACCATACAATCCGTATTTACTTGCCAAATTTAATTGCCATATAAATGTTGAAGTATGCACTACAGTAAATACATTTATAAATACGTGTATAAAGGCTATGACAGTGCATATGTTGAATTAGTTCAGAGAGAAATGAACCAGGTCAAGAAATACAAATTGATGAAGTTAAAAATTATTTAAATGGCCGTTATGACGGATCAACTGAAGCTGTCTGGCGCATGTATGAATTACCAATGCATTTTCAATCACATGTCATCGTTAGACTTGACATTCATTTACCGCGTAGACAGAATGTTTACTTTCGAGAAGGGCAAGAACGTCAAGCAATTGAAAATGCAAGACAAACAAAATTATTAGCATTTTTTGAACTAAATCGATCAGATCCATCAGCGCATGAAATTCCTTTGTGTTCCAATTATATTGAAATTCCTTTGCATTATGTGTGGGAAGATTCCCGAAAAAAAATGGAAGTAGAGAAGGAGTGGAGGTGATAAAATCATTACACGCATATATGTAGTATCACCAAAATACATCGAACTTTTGCATTTACGATTGCTTTTATTACATGTCTGTGGTCCAAAATCATTTGAGGGTGTTAGAACATACAATGGAATTATACACACCTCTTGTTGAAGCGTGCCATGCTCGCGGCATTGCTTCAAATGATAATGAATGGCGCGAATGTTTAAATGAAGCAAAAGAATTACATTCACCAAAACAAATGCGAAATTTATTTGGTTACATTTGTGCATTAAATGTGCCAGCCATGCATTGGCGTTATGGAATTAATTTAAAGTATATCTTAGTGAAGATTTTTTGAGAGATTACAACGAAGAAGTATCCTTTAATACAGCTCTATTAGAAATTAAAGATATTTTGAATGTTCATAATTTGTCATGTCAAGAACTTGGTTTACCAGTTCCCACGTATTCGCAGAAAACAGACGAAGCAAATGTTATTGATCCAATAGAACAAGAGTTTCTGTTTTCTGAGCATTATGAAACTGCAAATATTGAACAGCGTAATCTAATTGATCGTGTGATTCGTGAAGTTTTGCATCATGATACTGGATCTAATGTTTTTTGTTTAACCGCTCATGCAGGTTGTGGAAAAACATTTACACAAACAGCAATCATTCACAAATTAAATTCGCTTAATGTTAGTTGCATTGCAACAGCGTTCAGTGGTATAGCTTCAACTCTATTACTTGGAGGTAGAACTTTACCTCGCTTAATATAGCGAATATTACCGCAAATAGTAGCTATGGACGTTACATAAATTCATCATCATTGATAATTATTGATGAAATTTCTATGTGCCCACTGCAAGTGTTGAAAATCATAGATAGATTATTGCAGGATCTATGCGATGAAAATGATAAACATAAACCATTTGGAGGGAAAACGATACTCCTGTGCGGTGATTTTCGGCAAATCTTACCAGTTGTCCCACATGGATCACGTGCAACTTTAATTGAAAATTGTGTCACGATTTGGCATAAATTTGTTTATTTTCATAAAGTAACGTTTACTCAAAATATGAGAGCCTTACCAAGTGAAATAGAATTTGTCGAATTCTTGAAAAAAATTGGTAATGATGAAGCCCCACAATTCCCTCAGTTTGGTGAAAATATTATTGAAATACCTCAGCAATTAATAGGAGATGAAAATAATATTATTAATGAGGTGTATGGAAATATTTCCGAAAACATACTCTCAGATAACATATTGAAGTCAGTTATTTTAGCACCTAAAATGATGATTGTACTTTTATTAATACTGATATACTTAACCGAATACCAGGTGAACAGAAAACATATCATAGCTACGATAAAATAATTTGTGATGATGACAATGAAATCAATAACTATCCAGTAGAGTTTTTGAATTCTTTGACTATTAGTGGTTTGCCACCACATAAGTTAGTATTGAAAGTTAATTGCATCGTTTTACTGATCAGAAACTTAAATACAAAGGAAGCATTAGTCAATGGAACAAGAATGCGCATCAAGTGTGAGCATCGTAATGCTATTCATTGCGAAGTTTTAACTGGAACCGCACGCAATAAGAGAATTTTGATTCCACGTATAAATTTAACATATTCCGGTACTGTTTTACCATTTAACTTTCAAAGAACTTAATTTCCAATTATACCTGCATTTGCGATGACAATAAATAAGTCTCTAGGACAAACATTCGAAAAAATTGGAATTTTATTGAGGCAGCCAATTTTTACACATGGTCAATTGTACGTCGCAGCAAGTAGAGTTCGATAATTCGATGGTTTGAGATTTTATATTTCCCAATATAATGGCCAAGGGCATTTAGCAAATGATGAAGGAGTTTTTACAAAAAACATCGTTTACACAGAAGTTCTGAATCATTAAATTCACTTTCAAACTATTTTAAGTTCAATGGACAACATTTATTTTTTTAACCGCCCGGTTTTTTTGATTTAATGAAAAATATATGAAAAAATACGAGGCACGTATTTTTTATTTCATTTTTTATTTTGTATTAATTTTTTATTTAAATTTTATATAATTCGAAAAAGATAGGCAAAATAACTGTGTAGCCTTGGCGAAACCTGGTCAGTATGGCAATAAAAAACACCCAAGGAAATGTCAAAAAAGGCGTTATTGCTTTTTAAATATGGCTCAGCCAAGCTAAACCTCATTTTTCCTATCTTTCATATTTTTCAAATAACTCGAAAATTAATGCATAGAAAAAAAAATTAAAAAATTATATAAGCTTTGTAGCAGATAATCTTCAAACTGTTTTCGAATTTTGTACCTTACCAAAAATGAAATGAAATCCACTGGAATTGAAAACAATGTATCTTATACTTCTATGAATGTCAAGTCTCATTTTTATTAGCGTTTATTTGATTCAATAATAACATGAAAAAATTAAAACTGACAATTAATTATATCAAAAAATAAATACGAATACAAGCTGTATTTGTGTTTTTTTTCAACTGTTACTAACATTAAATTTTAAATTTCATAGGTATTGCAGGGAATTAAGGCAAACAACACACGCTAATGACGTATTTGTACACGCTCGCAGCTGACGTAATAGAACAAAATTCAAAAAAATTATACGCAATGATTATAGAGGTATACTCTTTGACAAAAGAACCTCAATAACGTTCAAACTTAAAAATTTAATGAATTACGGTCGAATTTCGACCACTGGGCGACCACTAGTAATAATTAATGTGGTATATGTTATAGGTCTGTGTAATGTTGCAGGTCATATATGATTTATATATGTGTATACTATGTCTTAGAAATATAAGAAATAAGATTTAAACACGTTATAAGTACATTATATTCAGATTGAATATAAGGGTTCAAATAATAATAATAACCCACACTAAACAATTAATAACATAATAATTTGAATTTTTAAAGAATAAATCAATTGAATATGATTTTATTAAAACAGTCGTACTAATTTCACAACCAGTACTAAATCCTCTGTACTCTTTATTGTATTAAAACTTATAACGTTATTCACGTGCTTATCCACACTCAATCAATGACCAAAGCCTGCGACCCAGCCGGGGAACATCAAGGTAAATACTGCAGAAGAAAATTATACCTCCGAGACGTCGGTAAGTGCGCACAAATGAGTAAGAGCATATTTGTAAAAGTAAGTTTCTAATTGCATTGCATTGCATTATGGATGCGGGGTGTCTTTGCACCCGTGGCTTGATTGCAGCATCTGGAACGTGTCCAATGGCTGCCAGAAGTAGACATAGTGCTGGTACAATGTCGACTGGTTACCTAAAACTGGAAAAGGAAACCGCCAACCAGTTAACTGAGAAGACGGGGGAGTATAGCTTTTATTTGTTTAGTGCACTGCCACTGGTACCGATTCGAGCAACAGACGTTGCCCGTTTCAAGTCCAGTCAGCAGACGCCCTGAGGGCGTCGGTCGCTCCCCGCGAGGCGGAGAGCCTCCGTGCCAATGATTGATGACAGCGACAAGCAGCCGGCTCAGCGTGCTAGGAGGTGGACAGGAAGGAGAGAAGGACAGTTTAAGGTGAAATAATCTGGTCTAGGACTGATGATTACTTGTTTTTGTTTAATTTAAAGAGGATGGCGTTATGGCGGGTCATCAAGAAGCGCCCGAGGACGCTTGACCCGAATGGGCGTTGGTGGTACTGATGCACTGACGGTTCGTAGGTACGGGAAGGTGGAGGTCGAGGCTTTAGCAAAGAGAGTTAGAGCCAGCGACCGGACAAAGGAAGTCAAGGTAGGAACACTGAGACCCCTTCGAATCACGTCGTTCCTTACAAACCAAGGGGACCCCGTCAAGGATCGGAGTGTTCGGGACTGGAAAGCTTCCAGCCTACATCTGTTGGTGGTGGATAAAAGAGACCACCAGGCGGGTGCCGCATAGGTCAATACAGACCTGAGAAATAGTAGATAGATTGTAAGTTTCGTGCGCATGGCCAGGCGGCTGCGACACGAGAGGAAAGGAGATAATTTGGCTCGGACGCCGCGAGCTTTGGCAAGGGTTTCCGTCACGTGGTCGTTGAAGCAAAGGCGACGATCTAGCCGAACGCCTAAATACTTCACCGATTCTTTGTATGCGATGGGCCTCCCTGCTAGGGAGAGGGGCTGGCATCGGGAGATGGACTTACGGGTGAAGCAGATCGCCTCGGATTTCTCCGTGTTGATCGTCACCCGCCATTTCCGTAGCCAGTCCGGAAGCTGGTTCAACTGACGTTGCAGCTTTGTACTCGCAAATCGCGGGGACAGGGAGCTGCAGTGATACATAGCATCGTCAGCGAACAAAGACAACGTGACTCCGGGCAAGACAGGCAGGTCGTTCGTGTACACAAGGTACAGAACGGGGCCGAGGACAGATCCCTGAGGTACGCCGGCGGCGACAGGTCGAACTGTAGAACAGGACCCGTCGACGCTCACCCTGAAGGTTCGGTCGCTGAGATACGACCGGAGGAAAAACACTATTGGCGATGGTAGAGGGGAATTGGCAAGTTTGAAGAGAAGACCTTCGTGCCAGACTTTATCGAAGGCCTTGCTCACGTCCAACAGTACGGCGGCCGTAGCCGCTCGCCTATTGGTGGCGTCTGACAAGTGCGTAACAACGCGGACCAATTGAAGCGTGGTCGAGTGCTCTCTGCGAAACCCGAACTGTTCGCTGCGGATGAAACCATCTAGCAGCGGCGAGATGCGAGCCAGCAGGAGACGCTCGAACACCTTCTAGGTGACTGGCAAGAGAGAGATTGGTCGATAGCTTTCTGGAAGCATGCGCGGCTTGCGAGGCTTCGGAATCATTACGATGTTGGCTGATTTCCACAGGCGGGGAAAGTACTGTAGCCGGAGACAGGAGTCAAACAGCTCAAGAACGAGGTCAACGCCTGAGGCCGGGAGATTTTGTAGAGCAGCGGCCCCGATCCGGTCAGGACCGGAGGCGCGACGGCGATTTAGTCGGCAGGTAGATGAAACTAGTTCATCCCTGTCGAACGGGAGGGCTGGGATTTCGGGAGGGCGTGAAAAATGTCCAGATAGGAAGTCACGGACTTCTGCCGAGTGGGCAGGGTCCGAGACGCCTTGGTGTAAATTGCAACAGTAAATTGCACCTCCATGCAGTCGGCGAAGACCTCGGCCTTGCCTTCTGATGAAGATACAATCCCGTTCAGGAGTTTCAAGTGGGTTGCGAGTTCTCTTCTCGCGGGTCAGTCTACTCGCCGCTCTCCAGACGTCGGCGTGGTCGACTTCAAGAGACTGAAGGTATGAGTCCTATCGATCAGAGTTTACGTCCCGCAGTAGCTGCTGGACGTAAAGAGACTGGGCCTGAAAGCGCCTTTTGACGCTGGGATCACGGGTTCTTTGCCATCTGCGGCGGAGATTGCGCCGGAGCCAGATGGCGTGGAGTACTTCCGCAGGTAAGGCCGATTTACGATGATTCACCTCGAGAGTATATGTGTGTCGATCCATGACACCTTGGACCAACTCCTGAAGATGAGTGGCTCGGTGATCCAAATCGTCACAAGTGACGATCGGGTCCGCGGGGAGTGATGGAAACCGCCGTGAGAGCTCATCATGGTAGGAGCGCCAGTTGACTCTCCTAACAATCTGGGCGGGAGGTCGGGGTGAGGCCGACAGCTCGCGGGCAGTTATAAAAAGGGGATTGTGATCGGATGAGAGATCCGACACTGACGAAACCTGGATGTGATGGGTCACATCCTTGGCTATGACAATGTCAAGGACGTCCGGTCGATGACCGGAAAAGGGGAAGTGAGTAGGGTCTTCTGGGCCGATGACTTGAAGTACCGGGTCGTCGGAGACGAACCGATACAGAGATTTTCCGTAGGCGTTGGCTACTCTGCTGTTCCAGGAGGGATGCTTGGCATTTAAGTCGCCGGCTACAATGGTTGGTAGGGGATGATCGAGGAGAGCGTCCCACTCCTCGGGCGGTGGAGGTATCCGCAGGCCGGGCCGGAGATACGCCGCTACAACGCGCAACTCCGATCCGCCAGCTTCTATCGCCACAGCACAACCTTCAACAAGAGATGTATCTAAAGGGGGTAGTGGCCTGTGGGATATCCGCCTGTGGACTAAGACGGCTGTCCCCCCCCCCCGAGGGGCGACAGCCAGGCCGCTGGGGACGATCCTGACGAAAACAGATGTAAGATGGCAGGTTGAAGGTATGGTAGCGAGCCAGATGAGTCTCGCAAAGGAGGACGACATCAGCGTCGTACTCCGTTACGAAAGTCATCAGTTCAGATCGTCGAGGGTCTACCCCATGGGCATTCCACGCAACGATCCTAAGACTCCTAGCCATTCAAAGGAAGAAGAGGAAAGAGGGTGGACAGTGATTGAAACACCAGGGCGAGAACCGTGGTTGTATCTGGAGCAGACCTGATGTTGTTTACCAAAGTTTCAGCCCAGGCAGTCAGGGGGTCCACCGGGGCCCGGGAAGATTCCCGAGATTCCGGAAGACAGACCCGGCTGGCCTCGGCCGGTGTTGCAGATGGCGCAAGGCTCGGGGACGGACGTGAGGTCTGCTCAGTTGGGAGCTTAGGTTGATGGCTGGGGGCGGGCGGGGCCAGCTGAGGTTTTACAGGCAAGGCCTGTGGAACTTGTCGCTGACGGCGACGAGTGCGCTTCGGTTTGTAGCTCCGAGGAGCGGAAGGCGGGACTGATGTAGTGGCCACAGCCGCGTATGAAGGGCCGGGCGCTCCGGCAGGCGCCGGGACAGAAGGGACTGCAGGCGGCGCCGAAACGTCGACTGCAGGCGGAACTGGGGCCCTGGGAGCAGCCGGAACTGCTGCCGGGGCCTGAGATGATGCTCCGGAGAAAGGTGGAAAGGCCTCTCTGCGGTTAGGGAGGGGACCTGCAACACGGCCCGCCTGCGCGCCAGGGCGAGCAGGAGTCCGCTGCAGCTTCATGGCTGATATAAAGTCCCTACATCCTCTATAGCTAGCCGGATGGTCCCCGCCGCAGTTGCAGCAAATGGCCGTGAACCCCGTCTTGGGCTTATCACACCCACGATGAGGCTCAGTACATCGCACGCAACGCGGAGGGTGATTACAGAATAAGCTGGAGTGGCCAAACCTCTGACAGTTAAAACACTGCGAGGGGCCTGGCCGCGGGTCAAAAGTACGAACTTGCACCCGAAGGTGCACGAAGTTTTGGAGGCCATAGACCTCCTCGAACTGGCCTACTTTGAGTAGTTTCACTAGAAAACTATTCACAGGACGGCGATCTTCCCCCTTGCCAGCATGCAGTACACTTACCGCCGTCGGTGAATAGCCTAAAGCGACAAGCTCCTGCCTGATGGTATCGGGGGCGGTCCAGGAAGGAAGTCCAGATAGAAAAACTTTAATTTCGCGCTCGGAAGGAAGCGCGAAAGTATGAAAGGAGATCTTCCGATCGGTAAGAAACTGTTGGACCGATCGGAAGTCCGGGACTGTTGTGGCCGCAATTCGAAGCGAGGCGCCTTGGCACCTGGCCTCGAGTTTGGCCGAAGGAAGCAGATTCTGCAGGGAACGGAGAATTTCCCTATAATTGCGATTGTCGGGAATGACAATCGGAGGAATTTTAGGCTTAGACACAGTTTGAGAGGGAGACTGAGTCGGATGGCTGGCGCTGTTACCATGACTGTATACCCGATGCGTAGGAGCGGCCGGTGGCGGGTTGGCGACTAATTTTCGCTTGCGTTTGGCAGACTTGCCCTCCACAAGCGAAAATTCACCGTCCCCCGTCCCCACACTACACATCGACGCACAATCATCACTTTCACTATCACTTGCACTAACTGTATGGGAGGGTAACGGGGCTGAATAAGGACCGGTACCGCAGGTTTCCATTAAGGTTACCAGCGGTGCCGGTAAAGGAACGGGCGTTGCGTTCGACGCCATCTCGGGATTAACCAAAATGAACGTCGAAGACGCAAAAATGGCTAGGAAAGAGTGACTTTCACCAGCACTGAATCACTACACTGACAGACAAAGAACACGAACACCAGACGCGCACTGCACACGAGTCACAAAAACACACGCGCACGACACAATACACTGGTAAATTATAGCACAATGATGACGATGAACACAGATGATGGTGTGCTGAAGAAATCACTTTGATAGATGTATAAATAACGGTGAAATTCACAAGCAAATTTGCCATAAAAAGTGACGCAGCCTACCCTGGCAACAGCTCTAGGTGGACACAGTAAGTTTCTAAAAATAACGTTATAATATATATATTATATATATAATATATATAGTATATATACGCCTGTGACGTAGCGAGGCGAAGATCTGCTCTCGGCGCCAGCCGAGACGTGACACGAGAAGGCGAGGCGAGCCAATCAAGGATCAGCAACATCATTGGCCTCGACGTGACCATCTAACGTGCTCGAGGCGAGCCAACCAGGGACCAGCGGAACTCTGATAGGTTCATGGCACACGACTGTCAGGGCATAAAAAGAGCGCCGCTAGAAAATTTTGGCGCCTCAGGCACAACCGGCACGGCGCGCGCCCTCTCCAGCTCCACCTCCAGCCCCTGCAAAGGCAAACAAACGTACCGCGTCTCCTTCCGAAGCAGAGACACGCCCAGTAGCAGCCATCTCGGTTTTGGAGCCGGAGAATGAACCCTCCACCTTCGCGGAACCTCCTACTCCCGCCTCTGTACCAGAGGCAGCCTCGCCACCCTTGCCACCTCCGCGATTTCGGCGAGCAGGCATCACAAAACCCAGGAACAAAGGGGTAACCACACCGGATGCTCGGCCCCGAGCTCCTGCCTGCCCACAGCCCAAGAAAAGTCCTGCTTCCCGGTACAATAATTCCGACGAAGCGCAACAGCGTACTTTTCCTGCCGCTGATTCAAAACCGTCTGGCCCTGGTCCTGTGGCTTCCACCACGACCCGATCTGCCGTTAAACCTGGTCGCTCTTACGCGGCCTCAGTTTCCAGGCAAACCGCCCAGTCCGACATTTCCGATGACGCACAGTTCGTCCGCGGCTTTCTGTCTAGCTACGACCTCAAGAAAGTCGCATATACATTCAGGTCCATCCGAGACCGCCTGGAAACTGCTGACCCAACTGAGAGATTCATGCTCTTGGTGGAAGCCTGCGAAGTCATAGGTCTTCTATGAACCGAGCCCTTAGACGAGATCTCTCGCTCGTAGCCTGGAATGCTAACAACATCGGTTCCAAGCATTCCGACCTTCTTGAATTCCTGGCTCGGTTCAAACCCGACGTACTTCTCTTCGGGGAAACCCACCTGACCCCGGCGAACCGGTTTCGATTACCAAATTACGTGGTCTATCGGGATGACCGAGTTGGCCGACGAGGAGGCGGCACGGCGATCGCGGTGAGGACCTCCATAGGTCATCATCGTGTCGCTTTGCCGCAGCTTACCAACCTAGAGGCCTCCGCCATTGAGGTCCACGGAGCTCTTGGCGGCGTCCTAGTGGTTTCAGCTTACAAGCCCCTACAAGCTGAACTCCTTGTCGGCGACCTGGACGTCATCTTCGATTCCCATCGAAGGGTAATTTTGGCCGGCGATCTGAATTGCAAGCATCGCGTTTGGAATAGTCGCCTGACTACTCCGAACGGGAGGCGCTTGCTCAGTTTTGTTGAATCGCGCCGGGCGATGGTGTTTGGTCCAGCGCAACCCACGTTCTTTCCGTCACTGCCTAACGCGGCTCCCGATGTTCTGGATATCGCGGTGACCCAAGGAGTTGTCTGTCCGGTCGAGGTATTCTCACTTACGGAGCTGACATCCGACCACAACCCTATCTTGGTCCACGTCGCTACCCAGCACGCCTATGCACGTTCTGACAAGAAGAAGGTTATCGATTGGGATCGCTACGGCCCGGCCTTGTGCCGTAGATTGCCGCCAGCGGCCCCACTCGATTCCGTTCGCCTCCTAGACGAAGCAGTTGCGGGAATCGAAGAGGCAATCATCTCGGCTATAGGCGTGTCTTCACGTACGCGAGCTGGCTTCACGCCTGACTACCAACGCATCCCAGAGGAAGTCTCTCTTCTCGCTCGCGAGAGGAATTACTTCCGGAAACGTTGGCAGAGGACCCGTGATCCGGCCGATAAGGCAGCATACAATCGGCTCACCGGACGACTGCGCGGCAGTCTGAAGGCGTTCCGACGTAGCTGTTGGGAACTCGACGTGGCCCGAACGGGAGATGCGGACCCGCAATCTCACCCGTACACAATACCTACCGCATTGACGGGACGGAGGCGCCGACCTCCACTTCCCGCCATTGTTGGACCGTCCGGTCGACCCCTGGGTCGCCCGGAGGAGAAGGCCGAGTACTTGGGCTTGTGTTTCGAGCGAAAGTTCGCTCCCAACCCGCCCATGGACTGGGACTTCGACGAACAAGTCGAGATGGCAGTGGAAGACTTTCTGTCACTTCCGATCACGACGGAGCCCGAACCCATCTCTTTGGAAGAGGTCTCAGATCGGCTCGCTGAACTTCAGCCAAGAAAAGCTCCAGGCCCGGACGGTGTTACTAACACCGCTCTACGACTTCTTCCCGAGCCTGGAGTTCAATTCTTGACTGATTTGTTCAACGCGTGTCTTAGACTGGCCTACTTTCCCAAGAAATGGAGAAAGGCGACGGTTATCGTGATCCCGAAGCCGGGAAAGGATACCAGCCGCTCGGAAAACCTCCGGCCTATCAGCCTATTCTCCGCTACGTCCAAGGTTTTTGAGCGCCTCGTACAGCGTCGTGTACGAGAACATCTAACCAACTTTGACGTGCTGGTCCCCGAACAGTTCGGCTTTCGTGTGGGGCATTCGACCACTCATCAACTGATGAGACTGGTGGAAAGCATCACGGAAGCCGGGTGTCGGAGAGAACGGACCGTTGGCTGTTTCTTAGATGTTGAGAAAGCCTTCGACAGCGTATGGCATGATGGCCTGTTATTCAAACTTAGGGGAGTCCAGCTCCCGGACTGCTACCTCCATCTGGTTGCTAGCTTTCTGACGGAGAGGACCTTCTGCGTGAGAGTTGGCGATTCAGTCTCTTCCGAGAGGCGAATCACAGCCGGCGTCCCTCAAGGTAGTGTTCTAGGCCCCCTTCTGTTCTCGATCTACGTCAACGACGTGCCGAGACAGCCTGGAGTCCAGGTGGCCCTCTTCGCTGTCGACACGGCCGTATTTACGGCCGATCGTCATGAGGAAAGGGCCGTCCTACGACTGCAGCGCCAGCTCGACACGATCGTGGACTGGACTGAGAATTGGAGAGTGCTCCTCAACCCTACCAAGAGTGTAGCCGTCGAATTCTCTAAGCGACGGAAGAACCCCGTTAGGCAACTACGTATCGGCAGAACGTACTTGCGCTGGTCCAACGAGGTCAAGTACCTCGGCTTACACCTCGACCGTCGGCTCACGTGGCGTACCCACGCACAGACAGTTCTTAAGCGAGCATCCACTCGCCTGTGCGCACTGTTTCCACTCCTGATCAGCCCAGCCATGACCAGGAAATTGGGTAGGATGATCGTCGGCGCGTATCTGCTGCCGGTCATTACCTACCCCTGCCCGGTCTGGGGTTACCTCGCCGCAATGCATAAAAAGAAGTTGCAGAGCGTCCTCGACAGGGGGCTTCGGCTAGCGGCCAAAGTCCCCCGTCGCTTCTCATCTCGCCTTCTAAGGAGAGGACTTGGCGTCCGCTCCTTAGACGACACTTTCAGGTGGCTTGCACGCAAATTTTATGCACGTGCGGCGAGGTTCCCAGACAATCCTCTAGTGACTGGGCTGTGAAGGTACCGTATACGCCCAGGTGATTCGTGGAAACGCCCTCGGTGTATATTGCGCTAGTGTAGGCTAGCACAACAGCCGAGAATCGGCCTGCTATAGAGCACACGCCCTACTTGAGCGTGCCACGAGGCAGGAGCTCCAGAAGGTAGCTCGGAACTCAGATCCCGAGCGGTTCGTCTCTGCGACGCACAACCGCAAAGCCCAGAGCAAAAAAAAAAAAAAAAAAAAAAAAAATTTTGGCGCAGTGACACGTCACTTCTGCTCCAGATCTCGACTGAACAGGACTGCTCTGCTCTCTCTACTCTGGACGTCGCTTCAGCTTCTTGCTGCATCGCCCACCTCGCCGCTGGACGAGGAATCAAGCCTTCCTCTTCGTGGGAAAAAGACCAAGGAGCCAGCTGCTGCCGGTGAATTAAGTAGCTGGTACAAGTGGCAGCTGGCAGAAGACCTTATTAGGGCCACCTACGCCGGATACCATCTGCTGGCGAGGAATAGAAGAGGACTGCTCTGGGCTCTGGTGAGTGCCGTACATCAGTGCTGTAAATCCTAACCTGCTCGTGACTGTTAGGTAGCGCTGCCCCGGATGATCGTTGTAAGCCCCCACCAGTGGTAAGCGAGCTCGGATATCGCCGAGGTAAAGGGGCCAGTAGACACCAGTCTTGGTAAGGACTGGTATTCAAAGAAGCTGGTCGTTAGACCAGCTCCTCCCGCATCGTCGTGAGCAGGGAAGACGCGCGGGTAACCCGGCTTCGGCCGGACCCGAGATCCCTGGCGTCTGGCGGTGACTCCCTAGCAGTCTCTGCCCGGCAGCCGTAACTGGCCAGCATGCCTACTACGGGCAACGGTTCGAGTGGCGAGTCGCTCGGCTCTGCCTTGCCCCATCTGGGCGACTCGCCTGAATCGCCTCGGGCGATGGAGACGGATGATCCTCTCCCCAACCCAATACTCCCTCACCCGGTGGACGAGTCGGGCGAATTCGCGACCGTTGGTCGGCGTAATCGTCCTACTAAGAAGCCGAAGAGGACCCATACAACCGGATCCGCTTCCTCTCCCACCTCGGCCATGGACATCGGACCTTCTCAGGGCCAACAGGCCGCGGTTCCAACTGCTTCGGTAACAGCTCCGGCTGCTGCCGCTGTTGGTCGTGTGCCGCCCCTGTTCGTTCACGGAGTGTCGAATGTCGCCGCCTTATACAGGCGGCTTATCGCGGCCCACGGCATGTCGGCGGGAAGCTTGACCTAAAGCTGCTTGGCGGTGATACGGTTAAGATTGTCGTCCGCCAACTCGAGGACCATCGCTTGGTCTAGGCCTTTCTGCAGGCGCACAGCCTGCAATACCATACCTTCTATCCCAAACGAGTCAAGCCCTTGTCAGTAATTCTGCGTGGGCTTGACGCGCATACAGATCCTCAGGAGATCCTTTTGGAACTCCGAGAACTCGGGTACCCGGTGCAGGCAATTTTCCGCCTGTTCAACTCTGAAACCCGGGTACCTCTCCCTCTCGTCCATCTCCAGCTCGAAAATGGCGAGGCTGCGGATAAAATATTCCAATTGACGCGACTGTTTGGCTTCCGCGTCAGGGTGGAATCCAGTCGTACCCCGGGCAAGCTTGCGCAGTGCCACCGGTGCCAGAGGTTAGGCCATCACACCGACGTCTGTCGCAGTGCCCCGGCCTGTTTACGTTGTTCTATGGGACATTCCACGCAGGCCTGCACTGTGTCAGACAAGTCCCATTTTCGCTGCATAAATTGTGGCCAAGGCCATGCAGCCAATAATATTAACTGCCCGGTTTACAAGGCGGAGCTCCTGCAGTAGCAAAAGCCGCAGGGGCCCCTCCCGAAGTCAAGGCAGCCAGTTTCGCAGCCCCAACCTCAGAGGCAATCTAAAACACAGGCTAGGCCGCAACCGAAGGCACAACCGGCACGGCGCGCGCCCTCTCCGGATCCACCTCCAGCCCCTACAAAGGCACAAAAACGAACCGCGTCTCTTTCTGTAGCAGAGACAAGCCCTGTAGCCGCCATCTCGGTTATGGAGCCGGATAATCAACCCTCCACCTCCGCGGAACCACCAACTCCCGCCTCTGAACCAGAGGTAGCCTCGTCACCACTGCCACTTCCGCGATTTCCGCGAGCAGGCACCACAAAAACCAAAACCAAAGGGATAACCACACCGGGTGCTCGGCCCCGAGCTCCTGCCTGCCCACAGCCCAAGAAAAGTCCTGCTTCCCGGTACAATAATTCCGACGAAGCGCAACAGCGTATTTTTCCTGTCGCTAACTCGAAACCGTCTGCCCCTGATCCTGTGGCTTCCACCACGACCCGATCTGCCGTAAAACCTGGTCGCTCTTACGCGGCCTCAGTTTCTAGGCAAACCGCCCAGTCCGTCATATCCGATGACGCACAGTTCTTCCGCGACTTTCTGTCTGGCTACGACCTCAAGAAAGTCGCATCCACCTTCAGGTCCATCCGAGACCGCCTGGAAACTGCTGACCCAACTGAGAGATTCATGCTCTTGGTGGAAGCCTGCGAAGTCATAGGTCTTCTATGAACCGAGCCCTTAGACGAGATCTCTCGCTCATAGCCTGGAATGCTAACAACATTGGTTCCAAGCATTCCGACCTTCTAGAATTCCTGGTTCGTTTCAAACCCGACGTACTTCTCCTCTCTGAGACCCACCTGACCTCGGCGAAGCCCACCTGACCCCGGTGCAGCGTCGTGTGCGAGAACATCTAACCAACTTTGACGTGCTGGTCCCCGAACAGTTCGGCTTTCGTGTGGGGCATTCGACCACTCATCAACTGATGAGAATGGTGGAAAGCGTCACGGAAGCCGGGTGTCGGCGAGAACGGACCGTTGGCTGTTTCTTAGATGTTGAAAAAGCCTTGGACAGCGTATGGCATGATGGCCTATTATTCAAGCTTAGGGAAGTCCAGCTCCCGGACTGCTACCTCCATCTGGTTGCTAGCTTTCTGACGGAGAGGACCTTCTGCGTGAGAGTTGGAGATTCAGTCTCTTCCGAGAGACGAATCACAGCCGGCGTCCCTCAAGGTAATGTTCTAGGCCCCCTTCTGTTCTCGATCTACGTCAACGACGTGCCGAGACAGACTGGAGTCCAGGTGGCCCTCTTTGCGGACGACACGGCCGTATTTACGGCCGATCGTCATGTGGAAAGGGCCGTCCTACGACTACAGCGCCAGCTCGACACGCTCGTGGACTGGACTGAGAATTGGAGAGTGCAACTCAACGTTACCAAGAGTGTAGCCGTCGAATTCTCCAAGCGAAGGACGAACCCTGTTAGGCAGCTACGTATAGGCAGAACGTACTTGCGCTGGTCCAAAGCAGTCAAGTACCTCGGATTACACCTCGACTGTCGGCTCACCTGGCGTACCCACGCATAGACAGTTCTTAAGCGAGCATCCACTCGCCTGTGCGCACTTTTTCCACTCCTGATCAGCTGAGCCATGAACAGGAAATTGGGCAGGATGATCGTCGGCGCGTATCTGCTGCCGGTCATTACCTACGCCTGTCCGGTCTGGGGTTACCTCGTCGCAATGCATAAAAAGAAGTTGCAGAGCGTCCTCGACAGGGGTCTTCGGCTAGCGGCCAAAGTCCCCCGTCGCTTTTCATCTCGCCTTCTAAGAAGAGGACTTGGCATCCGATCCTTGGACGACACATTCAGGCGGCTTGCACGCAAATTTTATGCACGTGCGGCGAGGTTCCCAGGCAATCCTCTAGTGACTGGGCTGGGAAGGTACCGTATACGTCCAGGTGATTCGTGGAAACGCCCTCGGTGTATACTGCGCTAGTGTAGGCTAGCACAACAGCCGAGAATCGGCCTGCTATAGAGCACACGCCCTACTTGAGCGTGCCACGAGGCAGGAGCTCCAGAAGGTAGCTCGGAACTCAGATCCCGAGCGGTTCGTCTCTGCGAAGCAGAATTACCGAGGTTGGCTCCCAGGGCAAACAGACGACTGCGATCTTCCTAGACGTAGAGAAACCCTTTGACTGCGTGTGGCACGAGGGTGGCGAGGGTGTCCTTTACAAGCTCACGGAAGTCCTTCTTCCAGATTGCTACGTTTATTTGATCGGCAGTTTTCTGCGGGACCGTAGCTTCCGAGTGAGTATAAACCACGCTCTCTCTTCGGAGAGGCGTATTACCGCTGGTGTCCCTCAGGGAATTGTCCTTGGGCCTCTCCTGTTCTCGCTGTTTGTCAATGACACGGCCCGAGTTCCTGGAGTTAAATTGTCGCTTTCGCCTCAGAGCCGAACGCAAGTTGTGCGGCAATTAAGCTCCAGCGTCAACTCGACGCGTATGTCGGGTGGACCAATGACTGGAGAGTTGCCGTTAACGCTTCCAAGAGCGCCGCGGCAATATTCTCGCGCAAACGCAAGCGGCCTCGGCCGCTTAAAGTAGGCCCCGTCGAGGTACCCTGGACTAACAGCGTCAAGTACTTCGGGCTCCACGTGGACTCCCGACTCACCTGGCGAACCCATACACAGTCTATCAGACAACGCGCTTCGGCGCAACTCAGTAGACTCTGGCCCATGCTATCTAATCCGGCAATGACCCCCCGGCTAGCTAAGCTAACAGCCAAACGCCTGTCCTGTTTGGGGATACCTGGCTCGTGGTCATAGAAAAACGCTCCAGCGCGTACTCGACCGGGGACTGAAGCTTGCGTGTAAAGTCCCCCGGAGGTACTCTTCTCGTCTTTTGAGGAGAGGACTCGGTGTCCGCTCTCTTGATGACACCGTGAGACCCCTGACGCGTAGATTCTATGTTCGTTCCGACAGAGTGACCCACAATGCGCTCATTGCCGGACTTGGTAAATACACCCCCCGACCAGGCGAGTCCTGGAAGTGTCCTCGTTTGTTTGTCCTGGTGATATAATCCACCAATCGCAGGTCGCTTCAGACCCCTCCCCCCCACAATTAGGTTAAAAGATAAAACGAACTCCAATAGACCCAGTGGTAGGAGTCCTTTCTGAGACTCGGGACACTGCACTACTCGCGACCCGCGCTTCGCGCGTTCCGCGCAACACCCAGTCGTGTAATTTTGGCGCACTCCATTGGACGTCGTGAAGCCAGCCGGAAGAAAAGGAAGAAGGAAGAATGGAGAGCGCAGGAGAAGCAGTGATGGACATCGACTGGGACAGCAGCGGGCTCTACACACCGCTGCCGAAAGAAGAAGACCGCAGCACGCCCGGAACAGCGGACGCAGCCGCCGAACCTCACAGCGCGGCTCGGCAGCATACGCAAATAATTTAGCGTCCTCGACAAACGGTCCATTTAAGGTCCTCAAAAACGATAGTGTGTACCATTGGCGCCATTTGTCCTGTGACAAGTGGCGCCCAACGTGGGGCGACGATCATCTTGCGGATGCAAGATCCAGCCACGCCAGAGAGCTACCAGCCGGCACACAAAACCACATGGCGCCCAACAGCTACACACAGCGGGACACCGGGTTCGAGGTAGAGTAAGGCTTTGCGCAATTCGCCGCAGCTCTGAGGTGCACGTTGCCACCGGTGATCACCGCTACATACCATGGCCTCAATTACGAGGATCTAGAACGATTTCTTCTACAGCTGCGGGACTACAGAGTCCCACCTGAACAGTGGGCGGATTACGCAATGCGGAAGCTCCGAGGAGAAGCTGCTACGTGGGCAGAGAGATACACGGTGTTGCAGATAAATTGGCCCGAGTTCTGCGACCGCTTCCGGCATCACTTTTGTGGGACGCAACGAGACGCAGAGCTTCTGGCCGAGCTATACAGACAAACGCAGCGGCAGGAATAGGCGGAAATCTTTATCCTGAGAAAAATCAAGCTGTTTCGCCGTCTGTACCCGGAGGTGACGAGAGGACGAGCATAGCCATGCTTACACAACAGCTGCAGCCACGCCTTCGGCCGGCACTGAGGTTCCCGCCGCCTACAACTTTGGAGGAACTTTTACAATGGGTAATGAGCATCGAGGCGGATTTGGATCAAGATAGTCGTGCGCGAGGTCGGGTTGACTCTGCTGAAAACTCCCTGGATCGGGTAGGGGGGTAGAAAGAGTGTCGATCGGCCTCAAGCACGAAAGAAGAACAAAGAATGAACAGCCTAACGCCCAAGTGCCGCTTCTGACCGGGAAGGCACTTCCATCGGGACTGCCCTATGAAGAACCGGCAGGGAAACGACCAAGCGCCCCAGTAAATAGCCCACCGGGCCGCGTGAACCAACTAGGTACGGACATACTGCGCATTCCAGTAGAGATCGCCGGCCGAAAACTGACCGCAGCATTGGACTCCGCCCCAAACTACGACTTCGTACGAGCCGGTCAGCTACCCGGAGGAAGGAAGACGGAGCCCCGAGGTCTCCAGCTAGCGCTACACGGTCAGCAAAGTCACTCAACGGCCGCCGTCGTCGCAGACATTGTAATTGGAAGTCTGACGACCACCACCAGTCTGCTAGAAGTGCTAGGACTGCAAGAGGTAATTTTACTGAGCCACCAATGGCTCACGGCCAACCAAGCAGTTGTGGACTACCGACGGGGCTGCCTTCAAATTGACAGCGAGAATCGACAGACGGTCTTCTGGTATGACCGCTCGGAGCCCGAGGAAGAGGACATTGACGAAGCTAGCCTTCAAACGTCAGCAGGTGGCCAACACCGTAAACGGCTTCTGGAAATGTTACACCGTCATCGTAGTCTGTTCTGCCGTGGCCCGCTCCGCACCACACCTGCGGCCAAGCACGAGATCCGGCTGAAGGAAGGTAGCCAACCATTCCGGCTCCCGATGTACCGGTACTCCGACGAGAAGAAACACACCATCCGGAAACAGGTAGAAGAGATGCTGAGGCAGCGGATCATTGAACCGGCCACTTCGCCATACAGCTCTCCGGTGGTGATTGTGAAGAAGAAGGACAGCACACCTCGGTTCTGCGTGAACTTCCGGAGGCTGAACGATCAGACCAAGGATGTGGACTCCCCACTGCCGCTAATATACGAAACAATCAAGGACCTCAGCTGGGCCAAAGTCTTCTCGACCCTAGATCTGAAGAGCGGCTACTGGCAGATCCCGCTTAAGGAAGAAGCAAAGAAGTACACAGCATTCTCGGTGCCAGACAGAGGTCGCTACCAGTTCCGGGTGATGTGCTTCGGGCTGAAGAACGCGCCCAGCACCTTCCAACAACTGATGCAGGACGTTCTCACGGGGCTGTTACGGGAATGCTGCCTCGTCTATCTGGACGACATCATTGTCTACTCCCCCGACTGGGAAACGCAGCTGCGACACCTGGATCAAGTCTTGGAAAGGCTGCAGATGCACCAGCTGACCTGCTTGCTCAACAAGTGTCACTTCGGCCGGGAAGAAGTCGCCTTTCTGGGCCACGAGATTACTCCGGACGGCAACCTCCCGCAGCAGCAACATCTCAGAGCGATCGAAGACCAGCCGGCTCCCAGCAACAAGAAAAAGCTGCAACGCTTCCTGGGAACTTGCAACTGGCTGCGAGAGTACATCCCCTGCTTCGGCATGATTTCGGAACCTTTAACGGACCTGCTGCGGACAAGAAAGTGGCATTGGGACGACACAACGCAGCGAGCCTTCGAAGAGGTTAAGGCCGCTTTCCGGCAGCCGTTAAAACTCTCACGAACGGATCGAGACTTGCCGATGTTTCTGCAGACCGACGCCAGCCAAAAGGGACTTGGAGCGGTGGTTTATCAATGCAACGAAGCCGGAGAG
Organism: Magicicada septendecula; assembly: GCA_034769895.1. NCBI lineage: Eukaryota > Metazoa > Arthropoda > Insecta > Hemiptera > Cicadidae > Magicicada > Magicicada septendecula. The sequence goes on along the minus strand of CM068370.1, from coordinate 358,594,934 downwards.
AGGCGTATCATCTCGTACGCCAGTGCCAAGCTCCACGAGGCGGAGAAGAACTACCACTCCAACGAACTGGAGTGCTTGGCAGTCGTCTGGGCCATCAAGAAATACCGGCCATACTTGGAGGATCGCCATTTCAACCTGGGGACAGAGAACAAGGCGCTAACCTGGCTGAAGCAGGCAACCGGGCAGAAGACGAAGTACGCTTGCTGGGCTCTACTGATACAGAGCTTCAAATTCACCGTTGTCCAGTGTTCCCTCGTTGGGGGTACCCGGAGGCGTTGCTCACCGACAACGGAAAGCCGCTCACGGGCCACAAGTGGAAGCAGATGTGCGACAAGCTGCACATACGACCGTGGACTACAGCAAACTACCATCCTAGGGCGAACCCGACCGAGAGGCGCAACGGCGAGATCAAGAAGGCGCTGCGGATCCAGCGTGGCGACTGGGACAAGCGTTTGCCGACAGTTCTGTTCTCGCTGCGGAATCGTGCAAACGTCGCCACTGGAGTGACACCGAGCGAGCTTCTGCTGGGCAGAGACCTACGCCGACCCGGTGACTGGAGTCGGCCACACGCAGAACAGGACGTCCGACCAATTGAGGAACGTGAAGAGGCGGCCCGGACACACCAGACCAAGTATCAGCAACGGCGGTATCCGGAACGGAGGACACAGGACCCTACACTGGCTGTAGGCAGCTGATGTACGTCAAGAGACACGCCGGACCAGCCAAAGGACGGCGGTACCCTGGATGGGAGCCAGCTTGGGAAGGTCCCTTTAGCATTGTCGCAACCCTCGGCGGGCAGATTTACACAGTGGAGAAGACGGACGCCCATTAAAGTTTCACCGCCAACGGCTCAAACCCGCCGGAGAAGAACAATGGGCTGCCCACCGGAGAGCATTCAAGACCCGGGGGAGTTGTGACGTAGCGAGGCGAAGATCTGCTCTCGGCGCCAGCCGAGACGTGACACGAGAAGGCGAGGCGAGCCAATCAAGGATCAGCAGCAGCTTGGTTGGCATCGACGTGACCATCTAACGTGCTCGAGGCTAGCCAACCAGGGACCAGCGGCACTCTGATAGGTTCATGGCACACGACCTGTCAGGGCATAAAAAGAGCGCCGCTAGAAAATTTTGGCGCAACGCTCGAAGAAGAGACGTCACGACTTAGGAGCCAGCTCTGGAACAGGACGGACCTCTCCTTTGGACTGCTCTTTCCAGCTTGGACTCTGAAGTTTTCGCTGATTCTCAGCCGCTGCCCTGTTGCCTTCTGCTACGCCGTTGGACGGTCAACATCATTGGCCCGCTTGCTGCTTGACGACAAGAAGACAGATGACCACAACTCAGCTGGCTGGTGAACTGAGTAGCCAGGACAAGAACAGCTGAGTTTGTCGGACTTTCTAAAGGCCACCAGCCGAGCGACCCTTTTCAGGACCACCGATTTGCCGCTGAAGCGGAAGCATTTACAGCCTGCCAGAGCTGTAAGTTGCGCAGCGCATCTTGCCCGCTGACGCACAGGCTCTTAGGTAGCGCTGCCTAGGACGATCCTTGCGAGCCCCCACCAGTGGTAAGCGAGCTTGGATATCGCCTAGGTAAAGAGGCCAGTGGACACCTCTCTTGGTAAGGAGAGGTATCTAACGAAGCCGCTCATTAGCCCAGCTCGTAGACAGCCTGAGCGTTCCAGTTTCCCCGCTTGCGATCCGGCTCGGGCCGGACCCTAGGGCCCTGGTTACCGCCGGAGGCAGCCTGGCTGCCTCTGGTCGGCGAACCTCCCGCTCGTTGAGGGATATGCCCGTTTCGGGCGCGTCAACGAGCACGCAGTCGCTCGCCACTGCCATACCCCACACGTGCGATTCGCCGTGTTCTCCGCTGATGGATGCGGACCAAGTAGATCCCCGGACAGTTCCGCTGCCCGGCGACGAGACCGACGCTTTCGTGGCGGTTGGGCCACTGGGGCGCCCGGTTAAGAAACCGAGGCGGAACCGGTCCTCCTCAACCTTTTCGTCGGCGTCCGCCATGGAAGTTGTCCCCGCCGATGGCGAATCCGGCTCGGGGCCGACTGTGCCCGGCGATGCCCAAGCACCGCCGGCCACTCGTCGCATCCCGCCCGTTTTCGTTCACGGCGTGAACAACGTCACCGGTTTTTACCGGCGACTGATAGTGGCTCCCGGACTTTCCCCGGCCAACGTAGACTTGAAGCTCCTTGGGGGCGACACTGTCAAGATCGTTGTCCGAGGAATGGTCGAGTACCGCAGCGTTATGGCGTTTGTTGAATCCGCCAACCTGCAATACCACACCTTTACTCCGAAACACGTGAAGCCTCTGTCCTTTGTGCTCAGAGGCTTAGACGTGGACTCTCCTCTCGAGGAAATCCTCGATGAGCTGCGCGAGCTGGGCTATCCGGTTCGCGCGGTACATCGAGTATTTGTTCCTGCCGGACCAAGGCGACCCCCGGTTGATGCAATTCCCCTGGTTCGCATCATGGCTGAGAACAGCCGAGGCAGGCGCAAGACTACTCTGTCTTACGCGGCTTTTTGGATTCCGCGTAAAAGTGGAAAAAAGCCGCGCTCCCGGGGCTCTGCCTCAGTGCTACAGGTGCCAACGCTTCAGGCACCACTCAGAAACTTGTTCCAACGCTCCGGCGTGCGTGAGGTGCTCTCTACCTCACGCCAGTAAACACTGCGATGCACCTGCATTTAAAAGGTGCATCAACTGCGGCGTAAGTCATCCCGCCAACTACAGGGCATGTCCGGTGTTTCAGCGGGAGCTCGAGCGGCGAAAGCCGAAAGGGCACCTGCCACCACCGAGGCATCCGGTAGCTGGTTCCAGACCTGCAACCGAGCAGCCAGGCCCTTCGCCTCCTGCTACGGCTGCCGTGTCTTTCGCCGCAGTTGCAAACAAGCAACGCAAACGATCCAAAGGCCTGAAGCAAACACCTGCAGCACAGGCAACTCCAACTCGGGCTCCTTCACAGGCTCCTGTCCCGCCTATGCCGAAAAAGCGCCGAAACCTCGCGGCATCTATAAGTGAGACCACTCAGCCAACAGAAAGCATCTCGGTTGTGGAGCCTGAGAATACTCAACCCGCCCCAACACCGGAGAATCCTGCCCCTGCTTTAGAAGCAGCCTCGCCTGACCACCTGCCCCCGCGGTTTCCTAACGCAGGCAAAAAGAAGCGGCATCGAAAGCCCGGTGGCGCTCGCTCCCGGGCTCCTGCCAACCCAGTCGCACAGTCCAGACAGCCTGCTCAGCGCGTAAAGACCGACGTACTCGCATCTGTCCCTCTTCCTAGCACCTCCGCTAGAGACGCTACACCTGGCCCTAAGAAAACCCTGGCTTCCACGCTTCCATTTTAATTACATGTAAAATATGTTTATAATTCCTAGAAAAGTACCAGAAAACATAAGGTAGCTTGTTTCAAGGATATAGGTTTATTAGTATTAATTAGTGTTATATAATTTTCTAATAGTTATGTTTAAAGTATTAAAGTTAGTAAGTAAGGAGGGCAATGTTATAGAAATACTTACTATGCTAATAATAATCCCACTAAATGTGTGAAAGTGGAATGTAATTCATAAGTTTATTAAGAGTTGTGTTATGTTTATGAGAGAAGTGTTTAATAATAAACAATGTATTAATCGTTGTGTTATTAAGTAAGGAGGACAATGTTTTGGGAACTACTTACCATGTTTTATTATGTTTATAAAAACTGGATTGTATCCAGAAGTTTAATGAGAATTGTCATATGTTTACTAATAATTATTAATAATTAGTGATTTGATATGGATTAATAATATATGTTGTCCTATCAATAAAACAAAAATTAATGTTAATGGAAGGGTACCTAAATTATAATAAAAGAGATTTGTGAAACTAGGCATGTTAGGCCTAGATAGTTAAAGAATTTGAAAAAGAGTTTATATTAAAAATAGAATAATTAATGTCAGGTTGAAATAGATTATTACTAATTGTATCTAATTGTTTTAGTAAAGTGAAGAGTACAAAAAGAACTAATAATAAATAATTTTGTACAAAAAGTTAAAAGTTTAAAAGGGTAACTCAAGAAATATGTAATGGAAGATAATCAAAAGTGGTATCAAAATAATCAGTGCTCCATCAGAAACTCAAAGATAATAGTATATTAAAGATTAAAGATCAGATAAAAAAGTTAGAACAATTGTAAGAAAATTAAAAGTAAAATATTAGAAGTTTGTTGATTTTGAGGCTCAGAGAGAACCATAGTAACTACAGATGATACAAATTAAACCAATGAAAGCTAAGTTATAGGCCTTAGCAACTGATATGTTATAAATTGAATGAAAAGGAGTCCATTATTAGATCTAAACGAAAAAGGTTCATATAAAATATGAGAGGCCAATCCAACATATTTTAAATTTAATATCAGTGAACATAATTAAATTTAAATTATATTACAAAACTGAATATTTAGAAGAAAGAAGTACAACATTATTCAAAAGAAGGAAACCAATTAACATATGAAGAAACAAAATCAACCTATCCAGGAAGGGAAGTATTTTTGCTAAATAAATAAACTGAAGAAATTACATTAATGGCCTAAGTTACACTTTTCAAAGACACTGTTTACACTTTTTGATTAAAACTATTTTTGAACCCCACTGTGAAAATAATTAATGAACAATCTTATTTTCAGTGTAAAAAACTATTAATATATGGTAATATAACCATTTAAAGTGTATTAGACATTGAAAATACATAAATCAACATAACCTAGTCACTGAACATTGTAAAATTCATAATATAGACTCTCTTGTTAAGACACTCTGTAACTTACTATAAGCCCATGTATTTTGGTACTTTTCCTAAGATATTTGTAGTTTATACCGTAGTCAAAAGGATCTAACGTAAAACCATTCTATTTGTATTTTATTTAGCAATTATTAAAATGCAGCTAGGTTTGCCTTGAGACATAAGAGCTACTGCTGCCATTCTGAGCATATTTAAAGAACAGCCGGTCAGACTTTGTTAACAATTATAATTGTCTCTTAAAAAAATTTAAAAAGGATAATAAAGGATTTGAGTTCAATAACAACAGATAAAAGGGTTTCTTTTCTTTACTTAGTGGATAATTTTACGTATATGATATTATATACACCATACTAATAAATGTTAAGTTTTTCATCAACTAGCATAGGTTGGTAACACTCTCAACAAGGAAAGTATGGTACCTGATTTGAATCTGCCTTACTGAGCATTACTAATCGTAATATTAGGTTAAATAAAAGATTAATAAACATTTGAGAAAAGTAGAAGGACAAAGAAACCTTATACTATATGTAATATTAATTACCAATTTTACAATACGTTTTATTTGCAACATCTAATTGCAAATTGGCGCTCAACTAATATTACCCTGACAACATACTCATCCTTAAAATATAAACAAAGTGCACTTAAGATAGTACGAGTTAAACTTAACGTTACAGAATTGGCGATCCCAACGATGAAGCAAATAACTTGGGGCTAAATAACCTATAGTAACAAGTTTGTACGTTACAGAATTGGCGATCCCAACAGAGAGGCTTAAAATTGAGCGTTACAATATATATAACGTAAGAGTAAGAGTACATATCTTCAACATGCATTTATGAAGCAACATGAGAAAAATAAAATACTAAATGATTAACACTATAAATTAAAAGGGATGAATCAGAGATAAAAGAATGGGTATGTAACATAATTATAAGATGAAACATATAAAGGTAATAATAAAAGTAACCTCTAAGAGACATTTTACCCGTAAGTACCCGTAAGAGAAAGTACCCGTAAGAGAAATGTAGCAAGCAACGAAGCAAACCTTGGAAAACAACGGTACAATACGATTTAACCAAAATAACCCAATAGATTTGGTAAGTGAGTAGGTAGAAACAAACCCCAACCCCAGTGATAGGACAAATGAAGAAAATAAAATGAGAAAGTGTAAACTAAACTAATAATAAAAAGCACAACTAAGTAATACATATCTAGTAACGAGCATTAAATAAAATAATACAAAAGGAAGTACACTAACCATAATAAATAAGTGAACCAATTATTAATAGATAATGTGGGTTATTAATAGCCTTATTATGATAAGAAAACAAAACATAAAATGTTGAAAAAACTAACTATAAATTTGTGTTTAAAATTCAGTAAAACCCAAGAGTGAGAGATAGGTAGGAAGTGATAGTGATAAACAGTGAAAGTGTTAGAAGTGATGATATAAAGAATTCATCATGTTAAGAATAAAACAAAAGTAATAAACCAGAAACAAAAGGTTGATAGACAACTAATTCCATAATGTTAAATAGTAAGAAACATAAGTTATGAGTGCAATGGTAATGAACATCCTACATTAATAAAATAATCAAATGGATGATTATCACGATAGAATAGATGGTGTTAAAATATTATTCACCAAAATTGTTATTTGTTTAATTAAAAAAAGTTGTGTTTATAAGAAGGAATATGGCTGGAAAATAAACAGACCATAAACCTATTTTTGTGTTATGTTTTATAGTAGTATTAAGTGCTAAAAAAGTGTGTAAGAAATAATAATAGATATAAGTAAGGAGATAAATTGTACCATCATATTATTAATCATCAGAGTAAAGACAGAAAAAGAACAAAGAGAATAACAGACAAGCAATGATTTTGTTAATTAATAATAACATTCAATTATTGTAAAACAGCCCAAAGTAATTCAAAAAGTAAATAAGTAATAAGTGACAGTAAGCAAAATATGTGGAAATAATAAATAATCTTTAATTTGTGTAAAGTAAGAAGTTATAGACAATTACTGCTTAGGCCTATGAAATGCCTAACTGTATAAATTCAAAATAAACAATTTGTAAGCAAGTAACTATTGTATTAGAAAATTAAGAACAAGAAACTCATTAATTACAATTAGTTAACAATAATAAAATGTCAGAAATAGAATAAACTGATAAAATAAGGAAAATATGTAATAACATAATATTAGCAATTTTGTCAAAACATTAATACATAAACAAGCCCAGCTTTGTGGAATATGTTTCGGTGTTTCGGGAGTTAGATATTTTTCCCATCCTCAACCATCTTAGTTTTTTATCTTGTGAAATATTTGTGTCCCGGTTGGTTGTTGCTATGGCATTCTGTTGACTTTTGGTGGTTTAAATAGTACTATTGTGTGCGGGTGCGGTACATACTTGTTTTCTTTTTTGTTTTGTTTGTTTTTTGAGTGTGCCCAATGTTAAGTATTTTGAAAATTGTATCGTGTTTTATGTTGACTTGTATTTTTTCAGGTATTGACTTGTAAATTTTCCCATATTATCATTATTGTGCCTTTGTCTTATATATACGTTTTATCAGTTATCACTGTGACGTTAGTTATTCCTGGGAATTCGTGTCCTGTACGTATAAATAAATATTACATCACACACACACACACACACACACACACACACACACACACACACACACACACACACACACACACACACACACACACACATCTACTTGCAGAAGAAACTATATTTAATAATATCACAATATTGTGTGGGTGTGTGTGTGTGAGCGCGCGCAATATTAATTTTACTAGTCTGAAGGTTGGTGATTAAAAACAACAAAATTAGTTCTTTAATATTGTATTGGCACTTAATATCTATACTGGGGCCTACCCCAAAAAGTTGTATGTTTACTTTCCTGTCAGGAGTGTGCATTCCTTTAAATGACAGTTATTAAACTTAAAATAATCGTTTTCTATTGGTGTGTGCTACTTTAACTGTACCATATATTTAACATTGTACATATTGTCTACGCTCCATTAATAAAATTCTCTTTCTTAAATGTAATAATCTAATAATACTGTAAAGGAATTATGACAGAAATATACTGACTCCAACATACATTATACAGAAAATCGATTTACATTGAAAACATATTTTGTGGGAATTTATATTCTACAAATTAACGAAAAAAATGTGTTTGCTTAGAATGCCCGAGGTGGTTACTTTATTAGGCCCGAGGTGGTTACAAATTTATCATTTCCATTGCTGCGTAGTCATCTCTCTTGTAGCCTTTGCCATACCTTCTAGTCTTATGTCCATTTTTAATCCCTGTGAAATTTATGTTGGTAACGACTATGGTGGAGTTAATGTCATACATAAACAGACACACAATACGGATTAAATGGATAGAAATTAATTCATAATTCAAGCAACATGCTTTCCAATCTACTAGAAAGCTGAAGTTTGACATTTTTGTCACGTGATGATTATTTGGCAAACATTATGTGTGCAACTGCAGATCTTGCTGAGGCTTCTGTAGGTTTTATATCATTTTCTATTCAAACCACGATAAAGTCAATCATAGCTGGAAAGCATCACCTATTGAGCTAGTGTACAAGGTCTACAGAACCGGTATAATTACGAAAAGCGTTCAAATTGAAATTAGACTATAATTTATTCAAAAGTAATATATAGATAGCAATTTAAATGTAGTCATTTTCCAACGTATCCTCCCTCTTTCCAAAGCACAAATTTTGCCATTCGTACTTACTTTTTGAAGTTTAAACCAAATTATATGTTAAATTTGTATGTTCTCGTATGTTTCCTGATATACTTGGTACCCTAACTGACAAACAATTGAGACAAGACCAAAGGGATAACAACCAAATAACGCGTGGGAGAAAGATAGGACCTCATGGAACTGCGTGTTGAGCTCTTCGAACGTTTGAATCCGCCATCAACGTAAATCACCGACACATTGAAATTATATTCTTTTATTGTCGCGTACAGAAGAAGACACATACAATCTTTTAAAGACAATTTAATAATTTAAGGACACGTTTAATTGTACACATTTTATATACATATAAACACTATTAACCTACTACAATTTAAATATAATTCATTTTACGCGAGTTAATTCAGTAGCACCCTGATCAGGTTGTTAATTATAGGTTATTTTATAACCAGAAGTTTTTTGTTTAAATTTTTATTTATTTTAATTACACTAATTATGATAAAATTTTGCTGTTTACATGTATGTAGAGAAGCTGTATTTTTCAACTCAAGTTAATAACTCAATTGAATTTCGATTATCTGTAGTTTTAAGGTCGACCATGACGTGACATGTGTTATGCGCGTGCGCGTGTGTGTGCGCGTATGTGTGTAAGTATTTATATTTCATTCTAATAAAAAACTTTCTTGTAGTACCAATAAAGAAGTTAGCCTAATAGCAGCGCATAGTTACTGGCAAATAATGCGCTTCAGCTGCGTGTGCTTACTCCAGGCATTACTGTAAATTCCTTTAGTTGACTCTATACTCTATTTTTATATATAACCTTGAAAGTACTACACGTTCATAATTGTGTTAGTACCGTGGTACCGTGGTAGTTATATATCAGTAAACAATAAACCGTCTCCATAGTATTAAAAATACTAAAGCGACTTACTTTGTAATGAATGCTATACAAAAACTTCAGTTTTATTACAGGAAGTGACACAACTCTGGTTTATTAGGGTCGATGTAGTTTTCCGTTTACGTTTCTTCTGTAAATTGGAGTTACTGTAAAGTTACTTTAATTCCCAGAGCCCTGTTTTCTACACCGCAATCATACTGGTGCCTTTATCTTTCTCTCGCATTCTCGATTTAACTTACTATCGCTAGACTGTTTGCAGTGTATGTCGCTAGCTCTCAGTCCGACGGATTGTCTTGCTAAAAGTTTATACTATCATTGGAAGTTTTATGCGTTAGTTATTTTATCAAAGCGCGTGGAAAATGTGCCTGAAAGCAGTAACGCTTTTAAGTTATCAATGATAATTTAATTATTCAGTTTTCCTTTGTTTGCAGGCCCATCTAGAGTTTGTGTAGCGGTGTCTCTAATGCTGAAAGCAGTTACGCATTTCGCACGTTTTCAAATGTTACCATTTGTATGCAAGTCGATAGTTAAAATTAAAGGAAAATAAAATTAGTACGGAAAAATTGTTTTCCAAAACCCACATTAATGCAACAATGTTTATAATCTATCGGTTTTGTCACAAAACCAATAATATACGAATTACTCAATTCTCTTAAAGCTAACAGAATTTACTAAGCTATCTTGATAAAATAAAAATTTTGTTTACTAAGCTTGTTAGATATTTGTCCATGTATATTCTTATTGCTCAAATAATTTCAGTTGTAATTTATAGTTTGAAAATACATTTTTCTTGCCTTATCAAATTTTCTATACATTGTACTGACAAATATTATCCCATACATGCTATTCAACTAGTATTGCTTGAGACGCCAACCAATAACCACTTCTGTTCTGTACTGTTCCCACTTCTACTAAACATGTCAAGACTTGACTTGATGTTTATTTATGAAATAAGCACTCTCAAAGCAAACATGAGTATTTGAGAAAAGTAAGGTGAGGAGAATACAGAAACAACAGGTAAAAAGGAAGAAACAGAAGACTAATTAATACCTAGTAGACTCTGCAGGTGTATCTGAGAAAAAATTTACAAATATTTAAACGGTATATTCCGTAAACGCTAATTTTTTATAATTAGGTACACAACAGTTAATAAAATTGTAAAGTTATGAAAAAAATTAATATCTGGTAATGGTGTGTCAAATGTCGTGTATGAAGTTCCTGATATTTAATAACAGCTTCTCAATTCCTAAAAGTATAAGTGTTTTATTCTACTTACATATTATAAATCAATATAAACATAGCCTAACAATTTACAAAAAAAAAAAACAGCCTGACTAATGCAAATTACTATTCGTAACAATAAAAGCAAATTCCTTAAATCTTTGTTAGTACCATTTATTTTCTCCACTATTAATGTCTGGTTCCTACCATAAAACGTTATGTTGGTTGCGACCTATGATCAGTCAACCTTGATCGAGAAGTGTTACCTTGCTAAACATTCAGTGTATGGTCATTCACGTAGGCTGCAGAGATCTACACGATTCACAACTACGCACCCACGGGATAAAAGAAATAATATTTTTCGTATAGAACAAGGCCCGGATGTTTAGTAACAGTTAATTTTTCTAACGTATGGCAGCAGTCAAAAGCAATACGCAGCCCGTATTTAGTGGTTATCATCCTCATTTCTCCCGACACACCTGGTGCTTAAGTAATGACTATACTGCCTGTCGCCTCATACTCCTGGTTATTAGAGTTCGTAATGTTACTAGTGCAATTAAATTTTATTGAGTTACAGATAATATGAAAGGCCGTAAAAATGTTATTAATTTCGACACCAAAATTATTTTAGTGGCTCTAGCATCTAAAGAACTGCCCTCTTTACATGATCACGTTGGCTAGAAAGCGTATGAATATAAAGCGCGGTGAGAGTTGGTTCCCTAAACACCATGTTACTATTCCTCCGTCTTCACGACTATCAAATACTTCAAGCAATGGTGTCTTTTTTTATTCCGCCGTGAATATAATGAATAGATCCTCATTATTTAGCTGCTGCACAAAACACATCCAAAAGTTCCCAATTATGTGGCCAAACAACATAAGATATAACAGGTTAGTTGATGCATTCTGTTTTCAAACCGTTCCATGTAGGCCTATATATTAGCTGATACAGGGGACAGATATACAGGGATACGAACTCATAGGTAGACCCTCTTTCTGCGTGTAGAAACAGTCTTTATACGAAAAATACACAGCCCTGATGCATTCACATTTTAAAATTAGGCTCAACCTTTAAACCAAAACGTATTCGTGTTTGTAAATTTTATATAAATTTAACATAATACGGTTTATTATGAAACTTTATTGTTTGTGTCCACCATTTATATACATTAACAAATACACACAGATGAGTAAATATACGATTCAAAAATATGGCAAATTGTTGAAAGTGTTAGGTATATGTACTGTTACGACGCTCTACTCGATCGTCGTAGGTACAGTGGAAAGCAAAATACAAGACACCAATTAAGTCACTAATCACCAGCTTTAATTATCACAGTTAAACAGTTCGTAACACAGTCTCTTGCAACAAATCAAATGAAAATTGTTCACACGCAATAAAATTTCCACTTAAATTAAACACAATGATATTACAATTATACCGTCCGATTATAAAACACCACCCTTAACTAATAACCACTTGAACGCGCACAATAATATCGCTACTAAAGCTCTCGAACCGCGCTGTCAATATATCGCATTAATACTGACTATTAAGGCCGCTGACTCCAAGTATTTATACAACGCTCACAGACCAGGACGTACCTAATTGCGTCTTAGCGGGCGTATGAACTACGTAATTAACTGCGGCCTTGACACAGTCCGCACGGCTGGCGGCATCGAGAAAACTCTCGCAAATGTGTCAACAGGTCACGTATGCCGCACTCATTAGAGCGAGATTTTTCTGGTACATCCGACAAAGACGTAGTTGGTTCTGTGATGTCGTAACACTTCCCCCTACTTAAGCCTGTTCGTCCCGAACTGGCAAACCGTCTCTGAAGTAGTACTTAGCCAGGCGATCTAGCTGTACGACCTTGAACTTTCGTTGTCCTTCCTGTTGAATCCGATAAACAACATCGTTGATTCTTTTTTTTACAGTGTAGGGTCCTTCCCAGTTAGACTGAAGATTAGGTGTGAGCGACCACGACGGCGCTTTGGATTGAACAACCAGACCTGATTTCCTTCTTGGAAACCCACACTATTGCTGCGAATGTCATACCGAGTTTTCATTTTATCACTGGCAATTTTCAGCCGTCCCCTTACCTAGCGATTCATTTCTCGCAGTTGGTTTTCTAATTGCGAGGAATACTTCTGCGGCTCTTGGGACTGAGCCCAGGTGATCCGAATATTAAGTCCCCAGGAAGACGACTCTCCCGCCCAAACACCAATTTTGCTGGAGTCATGCCGGTTGTGTCGTGTACTGATGATCAATACGCCATGAGGAATAGTGGTATACGTTGGTCCCAGTCTGTTTGGTTCTCGTCAACAACCTACGAAAAATGTTGCTCAAGTGTCCTATTGAATCTCTCAACCATCCCGTCCGACTGAGGATGCAGAGGCATTGTCCTCGTCTTTCGAATTCCGAGTAGACGGCATAATTCTCTGAACACTCCTGATTCGAAATGTCTCCCTTGATCCGTATGGATTTCCAAAGGGGCTCCATAACGGCAACAGAAGTTGTGAACTAACTGCTTTGCCACAGTGGTAACCTCCTGATTTGGAATTGCGTAGGCTTCCACCCACTTAGTAAAGTAGTCACCTACAACCATGATGTACCGGTTTCCATCGTCAGTAACTGGGAATGGTCCAGCAATGTCTATGGAAAGGCAGCAATGTCTCTCAAAAGGCACTCCAACGTTATACTGTCTCATTTTTCCCCTGCTTCTGGTTTGTGGGCCCTTGCTGGCAGCACATATTTCACACGTCCGAACCCATTCCTTTACGTCGTGGCGAAGATGAAGCCATCAGAATCGCTTCCGTATTTTGTCAAGGGTTTTGTTAACGCCAAGATGGTCCCCAAATGTTCCATCATGCGTGTCCTTCAAAACAGACTGCACTTTACTTCGGGGAACTAACAACTGCATGACCTCGTTGGCGTCCATCCGCACTTTCCCAATCCGTATTCTAAGATGAGAGATTCCCATTGTGCCCAGTAGCCCTTCAGCACTTCGGAACCATGGCAGATATCTTGCCAATCCGGGCGGCGACCTTCCTCTTTTGCTATCAAGATCGGTCCAATGTCTTCATCAGTCATCTATTCTTGTCGACAGTCTTGTGTTGTCCAGCCATCTGCCAGGAAATATACAGTGATGGCTTGAACATGTTCGCTTGAGTTTTGTTCTTCTTTTTTGTGGCAATGTCGGCAGTCTTCCTGGCACGGTCTTCGTGATAAGCCATCTGCATTACCGTGCAGGCGCCCCCGCCGATATTGTACCATGAAGTTGTACTCTTGCAGACGTTCATGCCACCTTGCCAACTGTCCTTCCGGATTTTAAAATCTCAAGAGCCATGGAAGCGTGGCATGATCGGTACGTAGTGAAAACTCTCTCCCATAGAGGTATTTATGGAAGTGTTCCACAGCTCTGAAAATTGCCAACAACTCTCTCCTTGTAACACAATAATTTTTCTCTGCTTTAGAAAGCGTCTTGCTGTAGTACGATATTACTTGTTTTTCACCGTTCTGCACTTGAGACAAAACTGCTCCTAGACCAGTATTGCTTGCGTCTGTGTCTACGATGTACTTCCCTTCGGAAGCTGGAAAAGAGAGAATTGGCTGCGAACATAATGCAGTCTTTAAAGTCCTAAATGCTTGATCACACTCTCTCGACCACTGGAAGTTTAGTTTATTTTCCGTTAGCTCATGTAGTGGTTTAGTAATAGTAGCGAAGCCTTTCACAAAACATCTGTAATATGAGCATAACCCTAGGAAATTCCAAACTTCGTGTTTACTCTTCGGAACTGGCCAGTGGCCAGTCTCTTACGGTGTCTACTTTATTAGGATCCATGCTAACACTCGATGCCGAAACCAGATGGCGCAGATACTGTATTTCCTTCAGGAATAGAGAACACTTCTTCGGGCTCAGCTTCAGTTGTGCACCGTGAATTCTAGTTAGAACTTCCTTAAGGTTTTCCAAATGATCTTCGAAAGTCTTCCCGATCATTATGACATCGTGTAAGTAAACAAGGCAATTTTTACACGTCAGGCCTCGTAGTACCAGGTCAATCTCTCAAATGTTGCCGGTGCACTACAGAGTCCAAATGGCACGACGTTAAATTGGAATAAGCCACTTGGGGTCGAGAAAGCGATCTTTTCCTTGTCTTCCTGATGAAGACCCACTTGCCAATATCCACTCTTCAGGTCCAATGTGGAAACCACTGTGCTCCGGACAACGTGTCGAGTGTATCGTCAACGCGAGGTAATGGATAGCAGTATTTCTTTGTAACGTCATTCAACCTCTGGTAGTCTACGCAGAAACGCAATCCCCCATCCTTCTTCGCTAACAGCACTACAGAAGAAGACCAAGCACTTGACGAAGGTTCGATTACTCCCTCTGTCAACATGTCCTGTACTAACCGAGACATTTCCTCTTGTTTAGATAATGGAGGCCTTCGGGGAGGTTGGTGTATCGGTGTTTTGTCTTCGGTATTGATGCGATGTTGCACAAGAGAGGTTCTTCCCAGTGACTGTCCCCGAACTGCAAAATAATCTTTGAATCCATGTAAAAACTGTCTGAGTTCTTTTACCTCACCACTTGAGAGGTCGTTAGAAGATCTGTTCAGAAGCAGAGAGTTATTACATGCAATATAAAGATAAAATGAAAAATTTTAATAACCTTAAGTGACATTAAGAAAACTCTCCGTCTGAGTTAAAATTAAAGGTGCTCAGTAGCCATTCTTTGATTTGAAGTAAACAGATTATTGAATTAATATTTTGGAAAAAATTAACATAAATTATAGATACTTCAAAGTAACCAATGCGTATGCCAACGTGTATCGTATTGGTACACGCTTCTGCAATACACACATGGTATTATAAAGTGAAAGATTGAAAGTATTAAAAGAAAAAACACTTTATTTTTTACAAAATTTCTTTTAAAATACAGTATTTTTACATCGTTTATATAAATTAAAGTGTTTTCTTTGACGTTGTTTGTTCGAGGAAATTATGCATTCAGGTACAAACACAAACTTTTTCAATTTTCTTAAAAGCAAATATTTTGTCGCTCAGAATTAGCACAGACACTGAAAGTTACGGCGCGACCAAGCTGCCCTTACTTCCATCTTTCCATTTACATTATTCCTTAGTCAGACTCCTTTGAACTAACATCGACTCTTCGCAAGTCTGACTTTATATTTACTTCCTACTATTTCTTTAACTTTGGTGTTTATTGTAATCTCTATCTTTATTTCTATCTCCCTTTCCCTCTCTCTTCCTAAATTTGTCCCTTTTTATATTAAGGTGTGCAAAAGAGGGAGAGAGAGAGAGAGAGAGAGAGAGAGAGAGAGAGAAACCGTATGTGTATCTTAATACGTTGGGTTTAATTAATAAGGATATAAATTTCATCATTTTGTACATCGTGTTACATCAAGGCATTACATGATCTCTGTTTTGATAACAGTAATACACTTGAGAGAATTATAATTAGAAACAAATACAAGAATTTCTAAACTTTACTTGTGTAAACGTAATTTCAGAAATATAGTGTAATTTGTTTGTATAACGTAATGATTGTTTTAATTTAATATTTATTACAATTGTCTCAGCAAGATTCCTTACGACGGCCCTTATTTTTCCAGTAACTCACGACAAACATTACTTTGAAAGAATATAAATATAACACGAAACATAAAAACTTCTTCAAAACATGCATCAATTACTTTTGGTTTTCCCAAATGTTTTAAACACGTCAAATATAGACCTACGCCATCAAAGTCTTGTTAATATAATAATTAAAATTTTAAATGTTCTAAAACATCACTGCCATTGAGTTTTATTCAGGTATAAGAATACTTTAAACAAAATGAGACACTAGAAACACGTTCTTATTAGACCTCGCTAAGTCGAAAATATTGTCGGAGGTGGGAAATGCATAATCAATTTTCAGTAACAAGTCTGTTGATCGTCAACCCTAATGTTGAAAAGGTTTCCTTCATAAGAGTATTTCTTTTAAAGACGACTTCAAAATTTTCATGTGAAACTATTACAATAGGCACCGAATAACCACTACGGCGTAGAAGAAGACTAAATTCTGTACACTTTGACAATAAGAATAGTTACATAGAATTAAATGTTCACCTTTCTGGCTTCAAAAATATTAGACGTTCTGCCCACCAAGTCGCCGTGTTCCATAAGTTCGGAAAAATATATCACGAATTTGACGTTCAAACACACGGTGATTCAACTATACAGCCATACTACCACTGTTTATGATTTTAGAAAATTGTAATTATAAATAAATATATAAACGTATGTATTTGTAGCAGGGTTTTGGGTACATCCGTGTACCTTAAGTTTCGTACCTTAATTTCGAACTTTTTCAAGGCGTCCTGACGTTGATTTAACTACATATAGAATTTATATCTTGAACATATATGTGTACTGAAACTACGAATTTTAGGTTTAGAATTGTTTAATAATATGCATTCTATATCGACAGAAATGTATTGTTATGAGTTAAACATCATGCGTTTTATTAGTATAACTGAATTAGTATCAATCCACGGAAAGAGATGCTTGCTATTTTCTATTAACACATTTAAAAATTTTCAGATTTCTAAAACAATAATTCTCAAAATTGTTGTACAGTCATTAAAGTTGTGCGGGCATATTGTTTTTGTTGCATGTATTCAATGTACTTTAGATTACTTTGATTTACACAAATTATTACATATTAATGTATCTGATTTTTCTCTACTGTTTGGAACATATATATGTAGTAATAAATTTTAAGTCTAAGTATAAGTAACACGTGTCTACTTGTCCATATAATGTGTGTGATTGTTTATGCGACTGAGGATTTTAAATCTTGTTTTTGAAAGAAACAAATCTTCTGATTAAGTTTCAATCATTCATCATTGAAGAAAGTAACGGTTCTTTGTTATTATAGTGCAGGTAAGGAGAACCTTCAAAGTGAAAACAGCTGAAACTCGTGAAAAGTATTTCATTAGAATGACGCTCGTTTCAGACGAAGTTTAACTTGAAAGAGCGGTGTCAAACAAACTGAGGTTCGTTTCGTGTGTCAGTGTGGAAGTTGCTAAACAGAATCCGTAGTAGCGGACTTCGGAAAACTTATTTAGAATTTTATATCATTCAAGAACGTGAATTTCTACTTGATCTAATATTTCTACTTCCGTCCTACTTTTTGTTGTAAAATATGCAAAACTGGGCTTCTTAATGGTTAGTCAATTTGGTTATAAAGCTGCGAGATGTGTGTTCGAGTATGGGCCACTCAACGTTAGTGTTCATGAATATCGAAAAACAATAATGGTACAACAACGCCAAACAACAACGAACAGCAACAACGACGATGACAGCAAAAAGAAAAATATTACTAATAATAATGTGTATATATTTTAATTATTTGCTTTCAAAATTTTATAGTAAACTGATAATTGTATAAAAGAAGTAAAGACAAATGAGTGTGCAGTTTTACAACTATGTCACCATGTGATTTAATCAGAAGTTACATAGTCTGTACGTGTATAGGAACAGTCATATTCTGTACACACATCTTAAACTGTTTGGAGTCCATACAAATATAGTCTCAACATACACAGTCTACGAGCGTGCGCGCATAGATACACACATTATTAATAACACTTGTTTTTACAAGAATATATTATATATTTTATATGTTTAAAATACTTCCAGTAATCTCAACTGTCATCATATGACTATAAGATTTGAGGCTATTAAAGTTACTGTAAATATAAAAAAACAATCTATAACATTTTCTTGTAAAAACAAGTGCTTTTTATTATTAATAATAAAAAATACACACGAATAATGTCATAATGTGTAAACGTTATATACATATAACATTGTGTATAATATTGTTATAATTGTGTGTTGTGTATAATAGCTATTGCACTTTAACTTAGGTATATTGTTCATATAAGTTTCAAAATTCTATTGTATTGTATTTATTGTTCATAGCCTAAAGGTACCATACATACGATTTGCAATAACATTTTTTATTACTCACATTATTAAAAACGATCGATTTCGGTCACAGACCATCGTCAGGTCATACACAGCACACTTGCGGTCACAATATATTAAGTATGCTGTGTGCTGACCTGATGACCGCAAGTGTGCTGTGTATGACCTGACGATGGTATGTGACCGAAATCGATCGTTTTTAATAATGTGAGTAATAAAAAATTTGATTGCAAATCGTATGTATGGTACCTTTAGGCTATGAACAATAAATACAATACAATAGAAAATTGAGATTATAGGTACCATTAGTAAACAATATGTGTGTGTATGTTGTAAATACATCACATTATCAATAGATACATATAAGACTGGATAATATAACTTTAAAAATATCTGCTCGTGTAACAGTTTTTTTTTCATTTGTTAAAAAAAATAATATACTATACATCACAAGCTAGCAAAGCTGGGTAACCGATATTTATGGTAAAGTAATAAGGAAACTATAAGCCGAGGATATTCGTTTTCCTGATGAATATGTAGCCAGGCTTGCAATAAACCTGTTTTACACGCTTTATATACGAATGCATTTATGGCGAATAGAACACTAGAGCACTGAAAAGCTAGAGCACGAGAGAGCGGGGAGAGAGAGAGAAAGAGAAATATCGAATTACGCTTGTAGACTGACTATTTTCAAAACAAACTTTTAGAAATATATAGAAAAACGTATTTTCCGGCTGGCCATGCTGCCGCAGCAGAACTGTCCAAATAGTTATTACATTTGTGTTTGCTCTACCATCCTTGTCCTATTTACGTGCTGTTTTTTGTTCCACATTAGTTTTGAACGATTGCCAAGGATTCTCTTTCTCTTTTTCTGCCCACATTGCTTACATTTGTGTAATAGTTTTTCTAATACCATAGTAATATATTGCAACGTTACAAGTATTATAAAATGTAATATGGACACTTCTGTCCATGTACCCAACGCAACTGTATGCTGTTAATCACCGGCTGGGTTGTAGAATTTTTGTGTGTTCTTTCCGTTACGTACATGTGGTTGCACAATACACGTATTTTCACATAGAGGAGTAAGACACTGATGATATGAAATAATTAATTAAAACATTGGAAAAGAATCAATCAACGGCTTATTAAATGTTGAAAGAATGTTAATTGATTATTAAAAATTTAAATCTAAAACTTCACAATATTTTCTTTTATAAGGTTACAAGCTGAAAACATAACACATCTTTCATATCTGACACACAATAGTAACACATAGACATAAAATATTTAAACATAGGCCTATATGATAAACAAATTATACAATTTTTTTTCAAATTGCTTGAGTATCTGATTTGGAACCATTATTAAAATTTGAACTCATAGCAAATCATCTACAACATATTTTAAGTACCTTATATATGTTGGCTCATATTAAAAATTGCGTGTAGCCTATATGTTTTACTTCTCACTTGAACTTACAGTCTATCTTTATAGTAAACCTGAAGAGAAGACAAAAGTGAACTGAGACAAACTAAGATCAACTTACTTAGATAGATTTACAAAAATATCTAAGAAACAGTATAAAAATACTTAAAATAAAGAATACGGAAAGATATGTACTTAACAACAGGTAACCCTTATTGCAAACAGGGAACATCAGCATTCCCAAAAAGAAAACGAATCAAAATTTAAGTATAAATTAAGTCTAACCTTGACTCTAAGGGCTTGTACTTTCATGAATGCTGCAGGGACAAGTTCCAAATAAATGTTTACTATCTACAAACGTTGCTAATAAAGAAAGTAATAATACTAAATTGTTTCAGTAGTAGATGTAGTGTACGTAGAGAATAGTTATGTTGTAAGAAGATTTGTCCTGAGCGGTGTAATTCTACTTACTGCGTGTACACCAGTGAATAAATACAGAAGTTCAAACAGACGACACAACACCGATCACTATTCTATAAGCTGACTGACAGATAAATACTCAGGGTACAAAGAAACAACGTTACAGTTGGTATAATCTGATATGTTGTTAAAGCACCATAAATTCTCTATTATTTCTTGTACTACATTACATGCAGTGCTAAGTAGCCTGACGGGTATTTCTTACCCCTAGCTTCAGTTAATACGTAAGACAATAGATTACGTTGAAGACAATAGTTTATCGAAGTAGTTGGTCGGGGTTGACGTCATCAATAAACTTTATAAATACCAATTAATGTGTAACACCATACAGTGCACTCTACGTAGAAAACAACAAGAAAGCAAAGATGAAATTTTATATCGTAATGGTAGCACCCATCCTAGCCTACCATATGAACTTGGGCATTGCGGAGACAGGGTATTCAGCGTATACAAGACGCTGAAATGAAGATCCTGAAAGGTTGTTTACAAATAACTCTTTCAAATACAAGACGATTGAAAGGTTTTTTCCTCTGTAATAAAATTAAGCATTACGTATAAGGGCTAAGTTAGGGACATAACGCGATGACTTTGACGGAAAAGAAGAAAGATGTTGGTTTGGAAAGTTTTAAATTACCATGTTTACTTGAGCGCTGATATGCGTGAGTTTTGTAGTGTAAAATATTAGACACAAACAGCCAGATATCATCGTGCATCTAAAACATCGTATATGTAATAACACAAGTAGTGATAACAGAAAAACACTCTGAAATGTTCTTTAAGATATCAGGTAGGCTACATAGCCTATATGCGAATTCCACTGCTTCGTATAATATAAACAAAATTACTAAAAAGTTCAGATTTTCTTATTATTTATACAAAAATAGGCAGCAAAGAATGTGTGAACATATCAAATTTATTGTTCTTTTTCTTTTGTATAGGCAATATAAAACATATTCATCCCGATAATATAATATTTATTGGATAGGTAAATACACTCTTATTACCACACAAATTAAGACTTTGAAACAGTGAAAGAATAACTGTTATAATTAATTAATATAATGAATTATAATGAAGTAGTATCATAAACATATTAAATTAAAAATACACTAATAATTTTTAGTATAGTAAATGTAAATTTCAAGGCCTGTAAAGAAACAGCGAAAATTTTGTATCAGACGTCACGTATTTACAATGAACGAAACTTTCAATAACATTTTGTTCTCTGTACTTCATTTTAGTATTAATTTGAAGCATATTCTTGTTAGTAATCTAACATACATTTGTTAACAATTGTTCTTGGAAATTGTATCCGATGACCACAATGATAGGGGCCATGAAAACGTACATTATTAAATACAAAATAGTGTTTATTAAACTTTGGAAATTAGGAAATAATAAATAGATGAAAACAAAACTGTTTAGTTTGAACCAAGCCAATTAAACAAGCAAAGTAAGTTCTCAGTTGTAATTTGATCGTTGGACATTTATCCGTCTCTCTGTCTCCATGCCAGTTTCACGATACTCACTATAGCTTCGAAATGCATCGGCGGATTTTAGAAAATCTTGGCTTCCTTTTTTTATTTTTACCTACAAACACCTATTGTTTTATTAAATTTCTTCCACCGAAAATAGGCGGCAGTTACGAAGGGTGAAAATGTTAAAAATTGGAAAAAAGATGGCATATCAAAATAATTTGGGATTACCAAATGCAAACATACCGTACTGTTTTGGAAATTTAAATTTTTAGTCACTAGGTTCAAAAAGTGGATAGTATATGAAATGTTTACAATAATTGCCGGGTATCAAATCAAAGATAATTTTAACAAAATTATAAGTAAAGTGTACAGTTCTAAAACTTTTATAGTTTTAGGCTCAAAAAAAGAGAAAAGAATTTGTAAAACACTGTTTTGGACTCTTATACTCAGTAGAGAGACTTTATAGCTGTGTCTTATATTGCTATACGTACTTATAAATAGAATATTATGTTGTATAAGCCTTCTATTGTTATATGTTCATTATATAACATAGTAGGAAAACAACTCATTTTTGTAAAAATTTAATGTTTCAAAATCAGATGAGGTGTACGTAATGAAAGCATATATTGTTAACTATTGAAGCTTATGTAAGCAAATGAGCAAAAAATAGAGCTTAGAAGATACAGTATAAATTATAGTCCTGACAGTTCTTGTTCCGTGTGAAAAAAAATGTTTTGCTCGTGTAAGTGTATTGTGAAAATTTTTTTCTATGGCAGTAATTTTGTCACGCTGTCTGCGTCCGTTATTCATCATAGCAGCACACAAACATCCGTATACTGTATTGCGAATAGAGGCTTACTACAAACTTTGAGCCAAATACTTAAAGATTTATTTGGACGTTATTGACTACTTATTTAGTAAGTAATCGACAATCCTGCTTGCGGCGGAAAATGTGATAAGTGAAAAATCTTCTTGTATAATAAAAAGTTTGTACACAAAACACTCAGAAAATATAGACGAATACTTTAAACACATGAAAAGACCGGTGAGTAAAGTATGCAAAGTGAAAATATCTACACAATATCACTCCGAATTTAATGCTATACGTCGGAACTTTATACTGGCGGTAAATCTGGTTATACTGTTCAACTTGCAACAAAGATTTATTGATTTTGCACTGACCTGTGCGCTCTACAAATGTTTGGTCTAAAAATATATATAACTGTGGTAGCTATATTTTGGAGTAATGGTTTTTAGTGTTCCATCTCTGCAATATTTTTTCACATTTGAGCATATGTTATACTTGTTTACGAGCTTTATATTCCAATTACTAGTCCAGAAAGTAGTAAGGATGTCCTAGCTAGAGTGATTGATGAAACAACTTGAAATGTCAAAAAGGACGGTACTC
This sequence comes from Magicicada septendecula, assembly GCA_034769895.1. Classification (NCBI taxonomy): domain Eukaryota; kingdom Metazoa; phylum Arthropoda; class Insecta; order Hemiptera; family Cicadidae; genus Magicicada; species Magicicada septendecula. The sequence continues at coordinate 358,571,507 of CM068370.1, read as the reverse complement.
ACAGGTTCAAGACATATTCATGAATTACATAACGACGGTTGTAATCGCCCGCAGTGTTAACGAGGCATAAAGTTGTTTTTACGAAGTTTTCCTATGAATTTAATGTTAATACTAAATCCGAGCTTTTGTGTGCCAGATTTAATTCTAAGGGCTGAGTGAGCGGTAAGCCTATCTCTCTAGCTCTTCTGTGCATGGTGTTTATACTGCATGCAGACATTTTGTCGACCATGCTGGATTTAACCATAGTTACATTACGTTTAACTACAACAGAGACGGGAAGGATAGCAGATGTAGTTAAATGATGCAGTTCTTTCATAATCATGGGGATAGTGTTAAAATAACAACGCGTCACATCATTTTTCGATGAAATTTATTAACAACAATGCTTTAGTTCTGTTAAAAATATAGAAGATTAATTGTAATTAAGTGCATCTCTTAGCCCCGTTAAAGATGTACTAATTAAGAGACGTATTATACAATATAGAGGTACGTACGGACGTTTAGGAAAATTATGGAATTTAATCAAGCTACGTTTAGGCATCCGTCATCTGCGTATACTAGCGTACAAATCTGTACAATAATATTACGAAAAAAAGACAGTTATTATTATACTTTTCACACGCAAAACTACATTTTCAAGTAAATAAATCAACATTTAGTTTCACGGCATTTTTGTATTACTTAATGAATTTTTTCGGTGATGGGTTTTTGTGAATCGGTCAAAGAATATAACAAAAATTTTAAGTTATTTGTGTCAACGTTTCGACAATGTTTATTGTCATAATTAGGACAATTGTTTGTTACAGTTGTCACAGTTGTGTGCTTGGCGTCAGCAACAATTGTCATAATGATGACAATAAACATTGTCGAAACGTCGACACAAATTACTTAAAATTTGTGTTACATTTTTGACCGATCCTTACAAAAACCTTCACCGGAAAAATCCAATGATTGACGGTCACTACTAATTTAAGGATATGTTAGTTAAATTAAACATTTAATATGTGAGGACAAGTATGCGAAATAAAATTGAAGCTTATTAGGGTTTGCATGTAAACAAGCTCACACAATATTCCAGTGCCGACTAGAGAAGGTAAACTCACGGTGCAAGATCAAAGACATTGCTCGGCGGACGCGGAACATTGTAAGCATTTTCGTCGGCGACTCACAACGAAAAATTTTAGTTGGGATATGCGGAACTGTTGTCTATATTTTCCAATTGTTATTTGAAGCTGATAGGTATGATTGAGGCTTCCGCGAAGCAGACCAGCGATTGTCACAAAGGATTCGACTCAGTGGTACCTACTTTATGCAGCGAAAAAAATTTCAAACGTTTCACTGTTTGTTACGTGGGACCGGGCTATTGCAATTGTACAGAATGGGCCAAAAGTCACTACCCATTGTGAGTTACTGAGTTACGCATTGTAAATATTAAGATAACTTTGGTTGTGTTCTTCCCATCGATTTTAAATTTCGCGCCTTTGGTTTGTGTCTGATAGTTTCTTATGTAAACACTAGAGTGCAATTTTATCGACAAAGATGGAAAACAATTTGAGAAACAATTGAATAAATAATCATGTTTTTTATTAACACAGTACAAATTGAATTAACACTTTATTGAAGCTACATGATTATTTTTTAATTTTTTTCTCAAATTGTTTTCCATCTTTGTCGATAAAATTGTACTCTAGTCTTTACATAAGAAACTATCAGACACAAACCAAAGGCGCGTAATTAAAAATCGATGGGAATATCAGAACCAAAGTTATCTTAATGTTTACAATGGGTAACTCAGTAACTCACAATGGGTAGTGACTTTTAACCCACCCTGTATATACTGCAACTTTTATTGTTTGCATATGCTAAGAATTCGAAAGCTGTACGACAATCAGAATTACTGTAATACGAATTCGTTTATTTTACAAATGTCACACAAAATTTTGCCAATTTTTCCTGAGCTTCTAATGTAAAATCACGATTAATACAAAGTAATTGTAGCAGTATTTAATTACTGTGTTTATAGAATGTAATGATGTAATATGTTTTATGTTTGCAATAATATTAAAAATATATAGTAACGCATACGTTGTCATTAGTTACTTAAAACTCTATAAAAATAAACTTTGTTTCGCATATTGTAATTTGCACCCCTCCCCCAAAATAGTAAAAACGAGAATGGTTGTGCAACAAAAGTCCATTAGTAATTTGAAACTATCAAATTATGAAATATTTTCTACTTGATGTAACATCTACTTACCCCCTTTTATAATATATAACACGAAATATTCATGCTGTGACCTAATCTCTGAGTGCCCAGTAACAGATACCGTATTAACACTGTATTAGGAAACTACTAGTATCACTACTACAGTGTCAACCATGTTAGCGGTTGCTATATTGCAGTGCAACTGAACGAAGTTGAATTGGACTGTGATTACATAGCTTTGTCAGTGTTAGTTTAACTACGTTGGTGATATAACCAATCAACGCAAAACAAATAAGAGAAGGCAGCGGCATATGGTAATGGAAATACATGCTAATGTCCAGAAGTTGGCAGAATTTAGAGTATTTGGAGCGTACTATTTAGTTGACTTAACGTTTTAATTACAACTTTTATTACATTTGAATGCAACGTTTTTGGTACAAACGAGACTTGTGAAATAGCAAACTCCATTAACAAATAAAGTTACGTACAGATATTTTTGACGGCTCTAAAGTGGAAAGTAAGGTTTTAATAGGTGGACAAAAAGTTACGGGGAAGGAAAATCATAAATAAATAATTTAAAATAATGAAATTTCAGGATTTTGAAATCTGATACTCGTAATAATTAAACTAATATATGCTCATAGAAAAATTTAAATAACTTATGGATATGGTAATGGAAATACATGCTAAGGTCCAGGAGTTGGCAGAATTTTGAGTATTTGGAGCGTATTATTTAGTTGAGTGAACGTTTTAATTACAACTTTTATTACAATTTATCACAATTTGCTTACTCTTTTATATTAAAATATTAAATTCTCATTCTTTAAAAAAATTACATTGTCTATATAAGTTAAATTAAGTATTTTTAAAATTACATTTTATTAATTTTATTCGGCAGTTATTGTCTCTGCTTTGCATATTTTCCTTTTGCTTTAGTTCTAAATATATAATTTTATCGTCACCTAAGGCCATCGATTGTTTTTTAAAATGATGAGTTTGTGTTCACTCGATTTTCAGCCAGAAGATTCTTTGTGTGTGTGCGCGCGCGCGTGTGAGGAGAGACAGACAGAGAGAGTGAGAGAGCGAAAGATACAGCCTCTACCAGGTATCGCGACGCAACATTGGGATGTCGCATTATGGAACCACCGATACGGATATTCGCAACTCGACAAGCAACTAACAAGAAATAATCTTGTTATCAGTGTTACCGTTTACATAGTCTGTCGTTCGATTCCTAGCACGAAATGATTTAACAGTCCTGGCCCTGTCAAGGATAGTTTGAACAGGTTGGACGGCATTTTCGAAAATTTGGAAAGTCTTCGTTTCTATCAGCGGTTTTTGGAAATTATTCGTTATATCGCAGTTTTCTTATTACACCATAATTAGAGTACTAACTAGTTAATTATTAAGTTAATTAGTCTTTGTTTTTTTATACATGATTTCCCATACTAAATCTTTTGATACTGCAAAAGCACGCTGTCAAAGGTTCCGAATGTTCTGTATTGAGACAGAAACTTTTGAAGATAGTTTAAGTAAGATAACAAACTTTTATCTTCTACTGTGGTGTGTTCATTGTTCATAACCTAAATATACCATACATATGATTTATAATGAAGTTTTAAATACTCACTTACTTTAATTCGATAAATTTCGGTTATAGACCACCGTCAGGTCATACACACTCTGCACTTGCGGTCATAATATAGTAAAACAGTTACTATTTACAAAAATTAAACGTAGACATTGATTAATGAACGTGAAACTTACGTTGGTGTCCAAAGTTTCTTGAGAACTGATTTAGTTACGGAGTATTTATGTTTACATTCAGGTCTATATATTATATCAGCTGATTACTGCATGTTGATTTTCATTTTGCCGCAATATTTCAAATGTGATACGATTTTTGAAGTCCGTCGTGATGTTCAATATATTTTCGTGGCCCTCCTCTTTTACATGTTTCTATATTCGGTTTCGTTCATACCACAGTAGAAGGTTGACATTATAGGTACCATTAGTAAACAACAAGTGTGTGCGTATTATAAATACATCACATTAACATTAAAAACTTTAATAATATATATAATACTTTCACTTATGAACTTACTATTGTCACTTCCCAAACGTTTCAAGATGTTGTTTCTCTTCTTCAGTGGGTCGAGTACTAACTGTCGATTACAGAATAACCGTTACGGAATGGAGTGTGTGGTGGGGGTTGATGGTGGGAAGGGGTTGGCGCTGAGGTTCGAATTATGTGTGTGGATCAGTGTGTCAAATAGTGTATGTGATTTGTATGTATCTGTTCATTTAATATGTTGTTTGGTTGTAGTGTGTGATATCTGTATATTTCAAATTGTTCAGCTGTGTTTAGTTTTCTACTTTTTGGTAAGCAGTGTAATATTTCCATGTTGTGTTCTATGTTTGTGTAGCTGTGGTTTTCGTTATGTAAATGTGTGGCAAATGTGGAATGTATGTAGTTTGTGGTGAGGGCTTTTAAATGTTCAGAAAACCTGGAAGAAAAAGATCTTCCCGTCTGGCCGATGTAGAATTGTTGACAATCATTGCAATTTAATTTGTAAACCCCTGTTTTGCTGTATGTGTCAATGTCTTTGTTAGTATTGTTTATGTGTTTTCTAATGGTGTTGTTGGTTCTGTAAGCTACTTTATAATTTTGTTTCCTAAATGTGTTTGCAGTTTTATGTGTATTGGAATTGTAGTATGTAAGTGTTATGTATTTACTGGGTTGTGTGCTGTTGGTCAGATGTGTTTTACTTTTTGTGTTGAGGATTCGTTTATGTAGTTTATTTATTAATTCGGGGTTGTATCCGTTTTTGACTGCTATGTATTTAATTGTGTTTAATTCATCTTGGTGGTCATGTGTGTTTAGGGGTATTGACGTGAGCCTATGGAGCATGTAGTACAAATCACATACACTATTTGACACACTGATCCACACACATAATTCGAACCTCAGCGCCAACCCCTTCCCACCATCAACCCCCACCACACACTCCATTCCGTAACGGTTATTCTGTAATCGACAGTTAGTACTCGATCCACTGAAGAAGAGAAACAACATCTTGAAACGTTTGGGAAGTGACAATAGTAAGTTCATAAGTGAAAGTATTATATATATTATTAAATTAATAAGTGAACGAAGAGGATGCAACAACAAGATAATAAAAAACTTTAATTAAACTTTTGTTGATAAATACAATTTAGTGGTTATGTCTAACTATTGGTGAACTTGTGTTGCACCACTAATATTCTGAAGATGAGCCGAGAGGCTTGAAAGCGCTCATGGAAGTGTAAGTGAGTATTAGTGGTAGCAACACAAGTTTAGCAAAAGTTGAACTTTTGTTTGTTTGACCTACTATGAGCGTTTTCCTCTTGTTGACAAGATCAAGACCTACCTGTCTGGCAAAGAAATATGTGACTATTTTTCTGTCGTTTCTGCGTTCTAATTTGTTTGAGTCTAATGCGTTAGAGATTGATGCAGGCTTTCAATGAAAGGAAAATTGACGTAGGAAGAAATTGAGTCAGAGTAGATAGACAGACAGACAGAAGACAGACAGGCAGATAGATACATAGTAAGAGAGAGAGAGAGAGAGAGAGACAGGTCACGATGGAGAAACAGTCTATTGAACTGAATGATGTAAATACACACTGCCAACACATATTAATGTAACATTATAACTGCTAATAATCTTCAATATAAAAGACTTTCTTACATAGGCAGACTAGTTGCTCGTTTTTACTCTATTAACAATATCCCTTATTTTCAATGGCAAAATATATCACTGTTTTGCGAGAAATATCCTTTCGTCTCAGTCAACGAAAAATTTTTAATCCGTCAATATCTAACCATTTTCAAGGTTATATAATTATACTCCCATTCACTGTATGTGTTCTTTTTACAGATTTCAAATGTAGACGTATTACATAAAATTCTATGGAGAATTACCTATTCCACCATGGAGTTACGGTTTGTATCGGTTATTGCTGTCAGATGGTAAGATTGAAGTTTTGGTGGTTGGTATGCATGGTGCGTATTGGAATTTGGTTAGCAGATTGTTTTTCAATAGTGTAATGAAGATTATTTACTTGTGTGCAGAATTAAATTGAATATTAGTCTCAGAAATAAAATAAAATGCCTAGTGTATATTGCCGATCAAAGAAAAATTCAATTTTTCGACACGACACATTCCCACCTAGGAAATATTTGTAACTGTAAAGCTGTAAATATATGTAATTATATGTGTGTGTGTGTGTGTGTGTGTGTGTGTGCGTGTGTGTGTGTGTTTGGTGCGTATGGGTTGTGCCTGCTGTCATCTGACGAATGCAAGAAACGATCGTGTCTTTTTGTACACACGCATCTTTCTTGTGGTAGTGAGCTCCAGTTCAGACAGGCGTTAAATACGAATTATTAAATATGTTTATTTAATAAAGCTTTGAACACTGACAATACCTACAGCAAAGTGAATTATATCATTTTAAGATGTGTGAAATGACATGAGTTTGGTTACAATTTGAAGGTGAATGGTGAAATAATAAACCAACTATACAAATGTTCATTAATTACTCAGTTAATTAATATGTAGCGACCTACATACGCTTGGGAAAAATCCATTCCGTCACTAAAATGTTACAGAAGCTTACTTGTTATGAGAAGGGCTGCAATCACGGTCCTCAACAGTTAGCACTATTGGAATACAAATGTTCCAAATGATTTGTTTCGGTACTTGCTTACTATCTGTATATTCGAGAAGAAAGCTTATTGTAGGTATATAGATCTTAAGAGTGACATGAATATAGTTCATCATCCTTAATATACTATCTGACAAAGACTGTACAGTGAACACATCCTTTCGCGGTCTACTGAAAACATCCTTCAGAGCTACTGGTATCAGCGGAATGGCGATTATTGACGTCATGAAATACCACAACCATACGCTCTTACCACTATTACAAACACTTTACATGTGTGCGGATCGGAATATATTGATATCCGATATTGAAAATAAATATAAAGGAAATAAGTCCTTGTATATGGAACAAACGTCACAGAGACAGCTGAAATAAAACGATATTTTTCAAAACAAAAAAAATGCTATGCTAGCTTTTCTGTTTGAAAAACGTTTATTTTCACTTTTTTGTCATTTATTGTGAAAGTGTTGAAACTACATACGTAACTTATTCACGTTGGACAGTCAACAAATACATGTCGTTTATTTATAACAAACAAGAAACGAATACTGAGGTGCAGGTGAGAGATATTGGCAAAGCAGATCCTAATAATATTGATTGACAACAACATGTAAATACCACATTTATATACTGCAATAGGTGAGATTTGCATATAAAATAATAATTTCACCCTTTACATATGATAGCATGTTACAATGAGAATTGGTTAAATGGAGATTGCATGTTGAGACATTGTGAAACAGACAGTAAGATTCATGTCAAAATTGTTAGATTAAGTTGATTTTTGACTATATAAAAAATAATGAGTGTTGTGAAGTAGTGCATAGGGAGTGCGTGTGTGCGGGTGTGAATAACTGTGTTACGAGATACCAATAAAAAACATTAAATTAAATAACATTTATGTAAATAAACTTTTTGATATGGGACTTACACCAGAATGTGCATAAAATATTTCTATCTACTAGGAATATTGGTTAATAAATTAAAGAGAACGAAATATGTGAGTTTTTTTCATAAAAATGGTTTTATGACCAGAAGAAAAGCAATGAAATTATACGGATTTTATTTGCACGTTTTACATTGTTCATAGACAATATGTTACTTGAAGGACGTTATCTGGACTAGATCCGTAAGGGTGGAGGGAACGTTTTGACCAATGGAATTGGCTAATACAGTCTTTGATTTTAGCCTTGATGGGGTATAGTCATTCTAGCTTAGAACCCAGAAGAAGCAGTCTCGTTGAATTCAATAAATTGTAATCGTTTCCTCTTATTTAGGAGGATAAGTCTATCAAGAGTGACGAGCACATGTAATAAAGTTCGCGACTAAATAATCTCGAGTATTAGTACGGTACAGTTCAAGATTGTCAGCTTAGGGATTATGTGAACACGTCAAATTAGCCGGAGTAGTGTATTGTTGTAACACACCGTACAAATCATTAATAAGTAGTAATTCACCACTGTTAAAATACCCAACCCGGGAAAAGACCCTGAACGCTGAGAGCAGAAGGACATTCTGAAGGAACAACATGAGGAACAACAGTATCCTGAATGTCTACCTGAAAGAAACGTCTGTCGACGATTATCAAGAACCAGAGGAGCAACAGCGCATCGTTCATGAAACAAGAGAAGTGAAATCATTTATATAAACTTATTTAAAACAATCATAAACTGAAAGACACAAAAAACGTGTAGAAATGAAGATTTATGTAATTAGAATAGAGGAGAAAATTAAGTGTAAAAATAGGTCAACTGAAACTGTTACTTAATTGTATTTTGCAACAGAAGCAGTAATTAATTTCCTTTTGTTCAGAATGATTGATTAATTTTATTTGTATTAGAACAGACAATTAATTCTCTATGTTATCATGAACTACATTAAAATATTTGTGCAGTTTAAAAAGTAAGGAAAATCTTTAATAACTCCAAAGCATTCCACTATCTGAATATCGAGTACTATTCTATGCGACCTTGTACATCGATATATATTGCAACGTGACAAACTGTCTCAGTATACAGTAGGTGAATATAGAGAATAATGATTATCAGCTATTATGAATGTCCCAAACGATAAAATAAAGTGTGGAAATAAATAGTATTAATATAAACAATTAAAATTAATAGGATAAATTAGAAAATAAGACAATATAGAACCTGGAAGATATAATTTTATATGTAAGTGAAGTGTTGTGTAATGTGGGTAGCAAATAGAAGGTTAGGGAAGTTATTCATGTGTTACAAAGATGTGTTCTAGAAGATTCAAGAACAAGGAAGTCGGCGTGCACGTGGGCGCTACTGAATATAATAGCATAAATAGAAACGACGCCTACGCGCATATCGGCGGTGACGTCACTCGGCAGCGCAGCGGATTACATTCAGCTGCGTTATAAAAGGAGTAGCCAGTCTTCTCTCATGTCTCTCTGAAAGTTCTCTCTCTGAAAGTACGTCATACTCAGCGAAGGCGGTCGCAGTGGGCAGCGATTCCAGGCAACGTAAATTCCAGACGTCCTTGGGTCCGTAGAGTCGAGTTAGCATCGAGTTTCAGCAGGAAACCATCACAGAGTGCGAGATATTCGACTACCGTTACTGAGCATCGTTTGCTGATCGTGGCGGCTGGAATACGGAGACCTGGAGCAAGGCAGTACCTGGAGGCGGTTGCTGGAACGTGAACCGAGACGAAGGATCGCTGGAGGCTGGATCGAGATCGTCGACCGGGAGGACAGAGAAGACGACCAAACAGGGAATCCAAATTTATAGTTCTTATCGAAATTATAAAACTTTCAAGTATAACGTCAAAGAACATTAATTTAAAATAATTTTGTTTAAAAAGGAGACTTTGAACACTTAAAAAAATTACAGAACTGTTTAAAGCAAGAAAGCATTTATTTAAAGATATTTCAAGGCAGTTTTTGTTTTAACTACAAGAAATTAATTTATGTCACATAACAAAAGAACATTTTAATACAAAGTGTGTACAAGAAAGAACAATAAATCTATTAAATTTTACTAACTGTGCATTCATTTTCTGCAAGTCTGGTCTGGGCTATAACCTATTACCTTGGAATATATATATATATATATATATATATATATATATATATATATATATATTACTTTAATATTTATACTAAATTTACCTCAAGTGTTTTTTCTATTTGGAACATGTTTCGAGAGTTCCTGTTCTCTCATCTTCAGCCTTCGCCACCTTGTTTCTGGTGAAGTATTTGTGTGTTGGCTGCTGGATGTTATTAAGGTTGTTTGTTGGTCTTTGGTCTTTTAAAGTTGTATTATTGTGTGTGGTTGTGGTATATGTTTTTGTATTTTGTGTATTTTCTATGTTGAGTGCTTTGAATATTGTGTCATGTTTTGTATTGATTTGTATTTGTTCTGGTATTAGTTTGTTTTGTGTTTTATGTTTGTATATTTGTAGATTTTCCCAAATGTTCATTATGGTGCCTTTGTGTGGTATATGTTTTATTAGTGATACATTGGTTATGTTTGGGAATTCGTGTCCTGTGTTTATTGCATGTGTGGCTAAATTGGATTTATATATTTCTGGTTTTTTGTATGCGTTTAGGTGTTCAAAATAACGTTTTTTCAGCTGTTTTTTTGTTTGTCCTATGTAACATTTATTGCAATCTTGGCATTCAATTTTGTATATACCATTAGTTGTTGTATTATCTTTGTTGTGTGAGCTATTTAGAATTTGTAATTTATTTTTATTAGTTTTGTATGCTATTTTTATATCTGTGTTTTTAAATAGTTTTGTTAGTTTTGTCATTTTATTATTTATGTATGTGAATGTGGCCCATTTTTTGTTGTTGTTATTATTTATATGTTGTTCATTTTGATTAATTCTTAATTGTTCAGTTTTATTTTGTATTTGATTTTATTTTCTATTTTGATCATAGTATTTTTATTGTATCCATTTTCATAACCAATTTGGTATGTTATTTCTTTTTTGTCAGTTTCTTTTTTGTTTAGGGGTATTTTGTAAATTCTGTTAAATAACGAATAAAATGCTGCCATTTTATGTTGTGGTGGGTGGTCAGAATGGTTAGGTATAATGATGTTAGTGGAAGTTGGTTTTCTATATATTGCATATTGTATGTGTTTGTTGTATCTTGTGATGGTTATGTCTAAATAGTTGATTTTGTTATGTTTTTCTGTTTCTTCTGTGAATTGTATTTTGGGATGTATGTTATTGATTTGTTTCAACATGTTCTCTGCATTTGTGTTTTTGTTATTTGATACATATAGTCCATCATCTACATATCTTATCCATATGCCATTTGGGTCATTTGTTTTTATGATATTTTGTATTTTGGTGTCTATGTGTTGTAGGAATATTTCTGCTATTATGCTTGATAATGGTGATCCCATTGCTAGACCTTCTTTCTGTTGATAAATTTTGTTATCAAATTCAAAGTAATTTTGTTTTAGTATTAGTTGGAGACTATTTTTTATTTCGGTTATATATTGTTTGTTTTCATTTTGTTCTTTAAGTTTGTTTATTATTATGTCAATTGTTTCTTCTACTGGGATATTGGTGTACATGTTTGTTATGTCATATGATGTGAAAAATGTATTTTCATTTATATTTATTATTTTTAGTTTGTCTATTAATTCGTATGTATTTTTTATGTTATGATGGTTATTTGTTAGATGGTTACTTTTTAGTTTTTGTGCTATTATTTTTGCTATTTTGTATGTAGGAGCTTTTTTGAAATTGATTAATGGACGTATTGGGTTGTTTAATTTGTGTATTTTTATTAGGCTATTCATTTTAGGTGGTTCTGGATTATTGTTTATATATATGTCTATGTTTTTATTGTTGAAAATGTTTTTAGTTGTTTTTATTAGTTTTATTGTTTGTTTAAGATATTTTTCTGTTGGGTTTTTATCTAGTTATACGCATTTATTATTGTTGATGAAGTCTTCGGTTTTTTTATGTAGTCTGCTTTATCAATGATTACTTTTGCTTGACTTTTGTCTGCTTTAGTTATTACTAAATTATTGTTCTTTACTTTATTTTTAATTTCTTTTATTGTTTTATTGTTTTATTTTGTTTATATGTCAAATATGTCATGTAAAAATATGTCAAAAACTAACATAACCCAAAATGCAAACAAAAATCTAGAAAATTTAATAGTAGAAACAGAATTTGCCATTAACCTAACAAAAGACAATATACAAGAAGAAAAAAGAACAGAAGCAACACATATAATTAAAAAAAAAATCACTAGCGAAATGAAAAACAAAGATAAACAAAAGAAAAACAATAAAACAATAAAAGAAATTAAAAATAAAGTAAAAACAATAATTTAATAATAACTATAGCAGACAAAAATCAAGCAACAGTAATCATTGATAAAGCAGACTACATAAAAAAAACCGAAGACTTCATCAACAATAATAAATGCGTATAACTAGATAAAAACCAAGTAATCATTGATAAAGCAGACTACATCAAAGAAACCGAAGACTTCATCAACAATAATAAATGCGTATAACTAGATAAAAACCCAACAGAAAAATATCTTAAACAAACAATAAAACTAATAAAAACAACTAAAAACATTTTCAACAATAAAAACATAGACATATATATAAACAATAATCCAGAACCACCTAAAATGAATAGCCTAATAAAAATACACAAATTAAACAACCCAATACGTCCATTAATCAATTTCAAAAAAGCTCCTACATACAAAATAGCAAAAATAATAGCACAAAAACTAAAAAGTAACCATCTAACAAATAACCATCATAACATAAAAAATACATACGAATTAATAGACAAACTAAAAATAATAAATATAAATGAAAATACATTTTTCACATCATATGACATAACAAACATGTACACCAATATCCCAGTAGAAGAAACAATTGACATAATAATAAACAAACTTAAAGAACAAAATGAAAACAAACAATATATAACCGAAATAAAAAATAATCTCCAACTAATACTAAAACAAAATTACTTTGAATTTGATAACAAAATTTATCAACAGAAAGAAGGTCTAGCAATGGGATCACCATTATCAAGCATAATAGCAGAAATATTCCTACAACACATAGACACCAAAATACAAAATATCATAAAAACAAATGACCCAAATGGCATATGGATAAGATATGTAGATGATGGACTATATGTATCAAATAACAAAAACACAAATGCAGAGAACATGTTGAAACAAATCAATAACATACATCCCAAAATACAATTCACAGAAGAAACAGAAAAACATAACAAAATCAACTATTTAGACATAACCATCACAAGATACAACAAACACATACAATATGCAATATATAGAAAACCAACTTCCACTAACATCATTATACCTAACCATTCTGACCACCCACCACAACATAAAATGGCAGCATTTTATTCGTTATTTAACAGAATGTACAAAATACCCCTAAACAAACAAGAAACTGACAAAGAAAGAAATATAACATACCAAATTGGTTATGAAAATGGATACAATAAAAATACTATGATCAAAATAGAAAATAAAATCAAATACAAAATAAAAACTGAACAATTAAGAATTAATCAAAATGAACAACATATAAATAATAACAACAACAACAAATGGGCCACATTCACATACATAAATAATAAAATGACAAAACTAACAAAACTATTTAAAAACACAGATATAAAAATAGCATACAAAACTAATAAAAATAAATTACAAATTCTAAATAGCTCACACAACAAAGATAATACAACAACTAATGGTATATACAAAATTGAATGCCAAGATTGCAATAAATTTTACATAGGACAAACAAAAAAACAGCTGAAAAAACGTTATTTTGAACACCTAAACGCATACAAAAAACCAGAAATATATAAATCCAATTTAGCCACACATGCAATAAACACAGGACACGAATTCCCAAACATAACCAATGTATCACTAATAAAACATATACCACACAAAGGCACCATAATGAACATTTGGGAAAATCTACAAATATACAAACATAAAACACAAAACAAACTAATATCAGAACAAATACAAATGAATACAAAACATGACACAATATTCAAAGCACTCAACATAGAAAATACACAAAATACAAAAACATATACCACAACCACACACAATAATACAACTTTAAAAGACCAAAGACCAACAAACAACCTTAATAACATCCAGCAGCCAACACACAAATACTTCACCAGAAACAAGATGGCGAAGGCTGAAGATGAGAGAACAGGAACTCTCGAAACATGTTCCAAATAGAAAAAACATCTTGAGGTAAATTTAGTATAAATATTAAAGTATTATATACATCAAGAAACGGACTGTAGCAGAAAGTGATTGAAATATATATATAATCCAGGTGAAACGTCCTACGATGTTGATCTTCTTATGCCCTCTATCCATGTTTTCTTGGGTCTTCCTTTCTTTCTGTGTTTAATAGGAACCCATCTCATTGTTTTCTTTGGTAGTCAATCCTGTCCCATTCTTTGTACGTGACCGTACCACATTACTTGTTTTTCTTGAATGCAGTCGATGATGGTTTTGTACGCTCATTTCTTCTTTGATCGTTTCATTTCGTATTACACCTAGCTCTAGTCTTGACGTTCTAGCAGCTCGTCTCAAGCATCCATTTCTGTAGCTTCTAATTTTACCTGTTCTTTTATTCTTCATGTTTCCGATCCTTATATAAACGTGCTTTTAATCATATTATCGTATATTATTTTCTTCCTTTCTTTACCAATTTCTGTAGTCCATAGAATCCCATTCAATGATCCAAATTTTTTTTCGGCTTTGTTTATTATTGATTTTATTTCAACATCATCTGTACCTTTATCATTACCTTCTTCATTATTCCTAAGTATTTGAGCTGTTGGAGTTTTTTATGCGTTTGTTGTTTTTTAAGATTAAATATTTTGTTTCTTCTCCGGTACACAGATTCTGCCTTTTTTCTATGTTCATCAGTAATCTTCATTTTTCATACTCTTCGTTCAGCCTGCGTGTCATATAGCCTATTTCAGGGGTTTTTGTGTCATTTGTATATATCACTTGATCGTCTGCAAACTGCAGGGTGTACAAACATGTGTCGTCGTGAATTTCAATACAGTATTTATCCCTTTGCATATTTATCTTCCAATGGGTTAGAGTTTCGCAACGTAAATTTTGGAAAGCGTGGGAGAGATGCAATAGCCCTGTCGTAATCCCTTGTTTATTCTGAACAATTCTGATAATCTACTTCCCACTTTTATTGTAGACGCCATATCGTTGAACAAGTTTTGCACAACCCTTATAAGTGTATGCTTGATGTTGATATTTGAAGCACCTCCTATAGTTTTACGATAGGTATACTATTATCGTAAGCTCTCTGTAAGTCTAAAAATATTAAGTGAGTTCCTCAATTTCTTTACAATTTCATTTCAATAACTTGCTTTAGACAAAACACTTTGTCTGTACATGAACTATCCGTTCTAGAGCCACACTGCTCTTCTTTTTCATAGCCCTTATATTCGTTTTCTATCTTATCTCTGATAATTATTTTAGTATACTCTAGTAATTGTACTCGTTATCGATATTTCACGATAGTAGATAGTAGTTGCTATCTAGTTTGTTGCCTATTTTGTATATTGTTATAATGTAGCCTTTTTCCCATTTGGTGTGGTATATGTTCATCCCTAATGTAGTTTGTAAAGATGTACGCTTTTGATTTGTATAAGCCTTTTGTACTATTTTTTAGAAGTCCTGCGTTTAAACCACCGGGGCCCGGGGATTTTTTTGACTTGTTTTTTAGCGTTCTTCACTGTTGTTGAATCTATTTGCACTACTTCAACATGTAAATATGTGCGTTTGTAAATTTTATGCGCTTTATTTTAGTATAGTAAAAATAAAGATTGTCTCGTTCGTCAGCGGTATAAATTGTAAGAAGACGTAACAATGAATTCATTTTTCTTTTATTTCCCATTCTTCTTCTATCATCCTCTCTCTTCCCCCGTTCTAACTCCTTTTTTTTTCTGGGCTACCTACTTTCATTACTATCTTTTTTTGCACGACATGCCACATGACGCGTACGCAGAATACGTCCACAAAAGAATCAGTGGTTTGAGATGTTACTTACTTAATCTATATCTAGCGAAAATGTAAACGTGCGTTAAATCTATTGTTGATTTATTAAAATAAATTGTTTAACATATGATTTTGAAAGATCATTAGATATTTTCTACAGCAAGTTCAAACTTTAGAAAAAGCATTTCTTCTTTGACAATTATATTTCTCATGAGCAGTGTTGCCACGTAGTAATTTACGGTCACTCTCACTAGTTTTACCTCTGTTGGTACCTTTACATTCGCACACAAGTGTTGGCTCTTCGCGCTCATTAGTTGTGACTAATAAATAACATCAATTCAGCATAACACATAACCTTGTGCTTGCGGTAGTGTGACTGGTATAATTCTGTAACTGCAGCTTATCATCTTCTGTGAATCTGATACGTGTCGTGGCGTCGGGATTTTGCTATCGTTGTAGGCCTTGTTTAAGAGATACAAGAATGTGTCAGCAACATAACTACACAGGCGGAGATAAAAAGTCATTAAAGATGATAAGATTTCTTTCATAATCGATTTCATCATCGATTCAAAAATAGAGTCTGTTTCGTTGTAAAATGCTCACACATGCGCGAGAGTTTAACTTACTAAAAAATTACTGTTCATTGCTTCTTGCGACTGTGTTAAAATTTTGCTACATGCATGTAATATGAGTGTGTGTGTGTGACAGAAAGAGAGTGAGTGTGTGTGCGCGCTTGTGCGTGCGTGGAGAGTGAGAAATAGAGGAGGACTGCCTGTGAAGTGCGCGGTTATTCTGGACCACTGTACAGCAATGGCGTTAAGTTTTTCAATCCTGTAGTCTATAAGCTCTTTTTCTAAGGTTTGGACATGACATAAATGACGGAATACAGTAGTGCTGTCTCTGAGGTACATACCATTACAGTGACCCTGTAACTATTACTACTACATTCCATTACTACCTGTAAGCTCGAATTATAACAGTCTGTTAGTTCTCCAATGTACACTACGTTATTTGCTTTGCCAGTGTTCCCCGTTTGGTAACAGTGTGTAATGTGATTTCGTATGCATGATAGCATTGGAACTAATAATGCATAACGGTTAAATGCACAATATCTACGTACATAACAGTCGCCCTACACCTACGCGTAGCAATCTTTTAAAACGTCTGACTAATTAGGTGTACTCCCATTTATATCACAGACGTTATTTTTCCTCTCATCATATGCCGTTCTTCTTGTTTTACTATCTGTATAGTCAGTTGTGTGACACTTATTTTCAAAAAGAAAAATGTAATTAATTATAAAACTGTTATGCCTATTTATTCTCTAATATGCATCAGATTGGTTACTGATTGCCTTCCTAAATATCAAATAAATCACAACTTTTTAATTTCAATATAATTTTAACGTTTTTTCATTAAAGTTATAATTTTTCGTATTTTCCAAATATAGTAATTAAAATCTATGGCATTCCTTTCTATATTTATGTCTATTCCACAATAGGACTTTATTATAAATATGTTGTCCCCAAATTAAAAAAAAAAAGAAATATGAAAGAGGGGTTGAATGATATGAACAAATCTGGAAAGTTTTATACCTATACACACACATAGTTTTGTATTCCAAAGATAGAAGTCATATTATTATGGAACAATTCGGTGTTTATATCCAACCCAAATTCATTGCCTTTAAACCACCGACAAGTTCATAGGATTTTGTGTGTTCGTTGCGTTAAGTATAACTGTTGCACAATAAACATTTCTAATAGAGAAGTGAGACGCTGACGGCGTGAAGTAACTAATTAACATATTGAAGAAGAATAAATCATCAATTTACTATATCACAAAAAATAATTAAATATTAAAAATTCAAATATGTGAGTCCAGAATATTCCCTTTTATAAAAATATACAATGTCACTATATTACACCTCTTAGATGTAACAAGCAATAATAGAATGCACACATCAAAGCATTACAAACACATATGAAAGAAATTATTAAATAATTTAAATTGCCTGGGTGACTGAAAGAGTCACAAACTTGAATCATTATTAAAATTTTGAAATCATAGTTAATCATTCATTAATGTAATAATATATATATTTCTTAATTAAATTAAAAGTTTATTAATAGTTTTTATGAAATAACATAAATTATTTATAAAATAAAATAAATTTTACGTTAAGTAATATAATTGTAATTTACAACAGATCGTCAATTTTTAATTAACTACGAAATCTACATAATTGTACAATAAAACTTAAAATTACGTATTATTCGTTTTACATTAAATTTACACACTATTTAGTGTTATTATTGACTTTACTTCATTAGTTCATATTTTAGTTCTTACTGTTCTTTCTTTGTTTAAAAATATTAATTATTCATTTCTCACCTGCACCATTCTTCAGTACCGTTGCGAACCTGTTTCGATTCAGGGCATGGGGCTCCTGGATGTGGACGATGATAATGATGATGCCCTCATATCCTTGTAGATCGTGGTACTTTCTGTTTACTGCTTGATTATGATGCCGATGCCGATTCCCTCAAGCTAATCAAACACTGACATAACGTCTCCTAGAGCAAGTTATTAGCGTCCCTCCCTCGTTCAAATTTGTCGAAAGTATTTATAGTCTGTAATAAGTATGACATGTCAGATATTGAAATATGCCGTTCTTAACATGTTCAATTTCAACATGTAAATTTTATTAAATAGCCATCTTCAATTATTACGAGGATTGTTCAATAGAAACACGTTTGATCTGAGCAGCCTTGGCAACCGAATTCATTTATTTATATTGTCTGTTTAAGTACTAGTGACGCTTCTGTGAAAAATATTTGCAGTTTGCTCTTTTATAAGCGTTGTGACTGGGTTGCAAAATGGCATCTATGATAGAAAATCCATCCAAAGATAACCTGCGTGCCGTTATTCAGTTTTTGGCCGCTGAGGGGCGTCAGCCAATGGAAATTTATACGAGAATGAAACCTGTATGTGATGACTGTAGTTATTCTCAAACGCCAGTGGTTTCCATTCATTTCCACAAGCAAGAAACTCCACTAAAGATTTGGGCCGTCCCGGATCTGCACATGTTGCAGCATCAGATGAAAATGTGAGACAGCTGGAAACTGTTTTATGGGCAAATAGGCGCATTAAATTTAGAGAACTTTCTCAAATGTTGAGCATCAGCGTGGGAACTGTTCACTCCATCATTCATATTCTTGGCTATCACAAAGTTGCTGCTTACTGATGATTTGAAAAATTTGCGTTCGGCCTTGTCATTACAGCATTTGATGCGCTATCAACAACAAGGTAATGCCTTTCTACACCAAATTGTTGCCGGTGATGATTTTTGGTGTTATCCCTACAAACCAGAATCCAAACGTCAGAGTATGCAGTGGAAGCATCCACAATCTCCGAAGCCGAAAAAATGTCGGTCCCAACCTTCGGCAGGAAAAGTAATGGTGAGCGTATTTTTTTTTTATCAGGGTGTGCTGCTCTTATATTTTAAAGAACCTGGTGACATCATCAACGCTGAGCGATATGCAGACAGCTTAAAACGCTTACGAGTCAGCATCAAGAATAAACGTCTCGGGAAGCTCAGAAATGGTGTCATTCTTCTGCATGATATTGCTCGACCTATGTAGCCCAGACGATTCAAGATCTGCTTGGTCGTATGAAGTTGGAAGTCTTACAAAATCCACCTTACAGTCTCAATTTGTCCCCGTGCGATTATTATGTTTTTGGCCCATTAAATAAATAACTAAAAGGACGTCGTTCAAATCGGACGCTGAGGTAGAATTTGCTGTTAGCGAATGGTTGTGCTGGTCTACAGATTAGTGTTGGAACTGGAGTACACTAACACAAGTTAAATACACGTATAAACAACGACTCCTCCTGTTCATAGCACAATGCATGTTTCTGCCGGTGGAACACACACACACACACACACACAAGCGCGCGCGTACACATATAGGCTACAGTTCGCCACCACTTAGTAACGTAGGTTAAAAATTGTTGAAGACAGATGTGTAAAAACAAGTCCAGAGTTGTCAGAGCTTACCTGTTTGCTTATGTCTCTACTATTTAAACCTACTTACACCAGTTTCTATCTATGAATTATTTACATGTTCAAAAGGTATTATCCTGGACGCCTGGACGTATATGCAAATGTGAATCGGAATACACACACACGCGCACGCACACACACACACACATCTCGCGCGCGTTTTTTGTAATGCTTACCTTATATTTAAAGCTGTCGTTCTTAGGATAAATCGTCTCTAGAAAGTAATTATATTCCTTCAAACGATTTCTAATTACATTTAGTAACATTTGAAACGTTTCGCGTTTTATACGGTAGAAAACGAAACGCTCATTCTCATGATGTTATAAATCACTTCTAAAATGAGAACATTCCTGAATTCGCTTCCGTTTTATGAAAAACGTCTCTGTTCCTCCACTTTTGTCACCTTTAGGTATGGTTAATCGTTTGTAATAAAGGTGTTTGCACACCATACAGAGCATCTGAACATGCTAACCATTACGTAACTTGAATGAGTACTACTGTGGCAGTGATGCATGCTTTGGTGTTAGCATGCTTCCTGACAAAATAGTTCGAAAAAAATCATCAAATCGTAATTTCCATTTTCAGGTTCCGCTAGACAACCGGCTTTACAACCAAACCCATACTCTTCTCACTTTTTTATGAATAGTGATTACATTTTGTAACAAATAACTGTTGTCTTGTTCTTCAATCAAAAATTCTAAAAGTCACGAAATCGTTGTTGCATTCTATTTGTTTTCTATATGCTAATACGTACTCCTCGTACTTATAATCTATAACCGCATTCTAGTTGTCCGAATTTACACCACAAAAGTGTAGTATATCAGTCAACACGTATTAGATAATATATCCGTGCTGGTATTCTTTCCACACAATTTCCTCAAAGAAATACATAGCATTTTAACGTTTATTAGTTTCGCCAATTTTATTGTTGAAGACAACACTCTTTTAGAAATCTTTCTGAAGAAATCTTCCTTGTGACTAAGTGGCAGTTTTCTGTTTGCTCGTGTGCCAATGATACGCACAACGTATCCTGCACACATTCATAAAGCAGACTATATATGTCAAGCGATTGTTACATATAAAGGCCGTGGTCACCCTAAATAGGTAATTCATTAATGTATAAAACAATAGGCACATGTATAGGTATTACACATAGTTATCTTCAATTTTATTTAGATAAAGCTTAATGTAATCTAATTTATGACAATGAATCTAGTTGGACTAAAGTCTTCTACATAAATACACGTCCATCTTATACGAAAACTATTATAGAAAAGTAGTTTCATATTTTAGAGACGGATCGAAAAATAGAATCAAGGCAAAAATATTCTTAGGACAACGAACTCTCTTCTGTTTAATTAACTTTTTCTATTCTGGCTTTAGAAAAAATAAGTAAGGTTTTCAATTAGAACTGAGAGCTCGCTGTACTGTAAAGTCCTGTGTTGAATTTAAAATAAGCATTCCGAACAATTATAAATCGCAAAACTAATTAAATATAAATTATTATAAATTGGTGTGTAGATAGATAGTAGTTTTACATTCTATTTTCTATAATAAAAATGTAATCATTTTAATATTTTACTATTGCCCTGTAGTTTATGCCAGATTTTTTCTAATTATCTTGTTCAATAACAAACAAAATACATTTTACTAAACTTCAAATACTTCCACTAGATTTACGACAGTATTTTATAATTGTTCATACATTGTTATATTATACAATGTGGACTTCACTAACAATATGGTGACTGCTGTTAACGTCGCAACTTACACGACACAAACAATTCAGTTCGTGCTAGTGAATGCTGTAATAGAATTTTGTATGTGCTTCAAGGTCGAAACGTTACTCCTGTAATTTTACTTAGTCTTGAAAAGGGAAAACTATCTTATTATCTTTCTTATTATTGGGCATGTAAAACGAAAAAGAAACATAACTTTCAAGAATCTGGTATTAAAAGAATTTTGTCCGACCTAGTGGAATTCAATAAATAAAAGTGAAAATGTATTATACTCAGACTCAAATACAATTTATATTATATGACAATAACAATGAGAAATTGAAATAAAAAATTGAAACGGGAGAATTTAAAATTAAATTAAAAATGTTAATTGCATGTGACTACTAGTTAAATATTCAAAAATATATTTTTGTGTGCCTTCTAAGAAAGTACGTTCACCAGGTTAACTGACGTAAAGCTCTCACATTGACAAAAAACTGATTCCAAGAAATTTGAGGGCCTTTTGAACAAACGAAGGACTCGAAAAGAGAAATGGTCAAATTTAGAACAAAACAGAAGTGTGGAAAACAAAACATGAACTCAAGGAAATCAGGTTTTCTTTAATACGATTACAGTTTGGTGAAATTAACTGACACAAGAAGAACGAACTTAATGTCAAGAGGCGCAGAGCCGTTACTCCAGTATTATATATTTCAATTTCCTGTCTACCACAGCGTTGAAAGTACTTCAAACGATTGTAGAATAATTAAAAATCTAAAAAAACTAAACTTTTATCTTGAATAGATTCTGTTGTACCATTAAGATGAATGGTGTCTCGGTCTTAACAATAATTGTTAAAATTATTGACAACTTCCTGTAAAATTAAATTAATAAAAATATATGATGTAAATTTTAATTTTAGTTCCTGTAATAATTCATGGTCGTTGTCTCTTTGTTTTATGTTTTACAGCCATCTTATTGTATAAATTATTTTAAAAACCTTCAAATTGTTGCTTATATAATTTATAACGTTTATTCAAACTTGTAATACATTGTAGTAAGCCGACAATTTTATTAAGATATAACATATGTACATTGGATGCTAATGTTTTTATGCAATGCATTTGTCTATGGACATGGGTATTGTACTGGATATGGAATATTTATGTAAATAGTCGACAACGTAGGCTTTCACGGTCGGTATCTGAATGGGAAAAAAACTTGGTTGTTAGGCTGTCGTCCGTAATTATTAAATTACCATTGTTAGCACACAGTTCGTTCGTGGTAACAACAGTGTTCATAACTTTACGAAAATGTTAGAATGATATTCATAGTAAAAACAAAACAAAGAGTTGTTTGGTATTATTAGCAATAAAACCAAAAGAAAAACAAAAACGTGGTTAGTTTTAGTAACAATAAAACATAAAGTAAACAAAATGAAGACGTACTTTATTTTTATATTGTTTGCATGTTTTCATATATATATATATATTGCAATGAAACACAGGATCCTGATAAGCAGTGCAGGCTTATGTAAATACACAGACGATGAACATTCAAGTTTCAAATGGTATTTTGTTAGATTTGGTTTTTTTGCTATAAGTTTTGTATTTTAGAACGGATAAGGAATCAGGATAAGTCAAACTGTGTATTATTTTATGTGCTATTTATTCATGTACTGTGTCAGTGGAAATGTACATCTATACATTCATCCATTCTGTTAAGATGTTCAAACATTTTAGCCTATATTAGACTATCCTATATAGTATACCCATATTATTTATTTCCTGCCCTTTATCTGCATTTCATCTACGATTTTGAAGAGTAAACCTTGGCATGTACCTCAGAAATTTCATTAGGCCACCTGGGTATGACTGGCCTGAGATATCGGAAAGTCTAATTCTCAGATCCATAGAAAAGTATGGAGAGCGGCATCGCCTTGAAAATTTCAGGTACGTTTTTGCTCCTTAATGTTAGAATTCTCCTAATAAACCTGCACATACAGTTTAACTTAGTTAGTGTATTCACAACGACTCTGGTTGTAATATAAAACTCATTGTAGACACATTTCTTGCAATTTTCTGTATAATAAAGTTCTGAAATATGAGAAAGACTTTGTCCTTATCCTATATATTCTGGAGTAACATATGCCTTCCCTATTTCTGAAACAAATTTTTATATTGTAAATTTGATTTGGTTGGAAGAATTCCAAATTCTCTAGGAGAATTACCTAAGGATTTATGTAAAAACACTGTTATTGCATCAATTCAGGTAGTTGAAGAAGTAAAGTAATAGACTAATCAGGGTAAGAAAAGAATGCAGGTCACATAACTTAATTAATTATCATACACTTTGATGAAATACTATTCTGGTATCGTGTGAAAGAATAATCAAGAAGGATTATTGTAAAAATTAATTACTTTATCGGTATTATATTATATGCGGACAACCAAGTCTTGTTTCTACAGCAGAACACAAACTGAAGAGAAGTTTTTGCCAGTTAAACTAATTATGTAATAATGATGACTACCGTGTATCAATAGTAAAAATAAGTAGTGACGTTTAGAGGAAAGGAACAAGTCATATCAAAACTCGTGTAAAGTGGAAAGCCACTAGAACGTGTACATGGAAAGCTGGTGAAAAGCATTAGTGTAGCGTGTAAAGAACAGCAGGTAAGGCAACTAAGAAAAATAAACAGATACATTGTCATATAACATTGACGGCTTCATTAGCATATAGGATGATAAGATAAGGAGAAGGCTCCCTAACATAAGGTATTTATTTGATCAAACCTAAGAGAACACAATTAATTGGGTGCAGTAACTGCAAGTTTAAGCTAAGCCAAAGAAAATTTGGAATCCACCCCCCTACTCTTAAAGCTGATGGTGATTGTGATAAAAGCATTGGTAATATTTTACGTCGTTGAATAAATTCTAGCAGTGCAGAGAATTTGTATGCGTCGTTGGATATATTGCCTACACGTAGCGTTGGCAGCAGCTATGTAGCAAGACGCTGTAAGATCGTTTTGCGTTGTATCGGACGAGAAGTGTCACTAAGTGAGGATCTTACGCTGTGAGAAGTATAGCCGTTTAGGCCACTATGAACTATAAATTATTCTTAAAATTATTGCTACTATGTTTTGTTTCTTTCTGTTCTTGTTTACAGATTTTTGTTCTTCATGTATTTTCAAATTGAAATTATTAAAATGTAAGAATGCAAAACAGATTTCAAGATCCCAATAAATTAGAGACGTCTTCTGCAAATTGTTAGGTCTTAAAGAGCCACAAAAGTCAGTGTAACCCGAAAGATTACTAATCTCCACATATATTATATATACTGTGTACTTCTGTGTGTCATAGGAAAATTTACCTTCATTAATATTTAATAACAATTAGGTTTTCAAGTACTAACTCTTTAAGCTCCCAGTACGGCAAGAGTAGAATAGGATCTCGAGTTTGTAGAATACGCAAACGGCTTGTAGAAAGAAATTGTACAAAGCAAATATTATTGAAGAAAAACAACTTATCTTGAAGTTAATAAATGAATTGAAGGACGAGAAAAAATTAGAAATTGTAGAGGGACTAATTAAAATGAAAGGAAATGATAACCTTTGATAAAACGAAATGCCTTAAGGTTATCTCAAGGATACTGTTCTGAACAAGAATCAGAATTTAAACCGCCTACGGCAACCAAAAGTATGATACCTTTGTACTGAACAAAGACGTTTTAATTTTATATGTGTAGACACCATATTCAGTTAATATGTCTGCACTATAGAAAACGAGTAAAAAAACAATCATTTGATATAGGAGACAAATAATAGTAGCAGCAGGAATAAAATAAAATTTTGTCCGACAATATTGTGTTAGCTCAGTAGCTCAAAAAACCTTTTTTTTATATATTATGCCTTTATTTATTGTAAAACCGTCGGTGCAGAAAATATAATTTGTGTCATTGGACAGAAAAATAGGGATGGATATACAAAGAAAAATAAAGGCAGTGGAAAATTGTACTTTTCTTTAGTAAACAAATAAAGTTTCTATAGAAACATATCCGAAGGCGTAGGTTAGTACTTCTGCAAATTTAAATATCTAATTACTGTTTACTAACAGGCTTTGAGTAAATAAATTAAGTAAGAAGTGTCACTGTACGAGTTTTTCGTCAGTTGACACGTACGACGCGAAATAGTCCGTTCGGACAAACGTTAAAAGTATATGTTACAAGGTTTCCTGCGGTGTAAATATTGTAAAATATTCACCTTTTTGTTTTGTTGTATTGTATCTCTATGTCAACGTGAAGCAAACAGCTTGTATGGAGGAAATCTGCCACTTACAGTACAGCCAAGCCCGTGTTACCGTCTGTTGTTTCAAGGTAACACGTTACTAAACGCTTGTTTCCAAACGTGCTTGTCCAAGGCCTGCTTTAAAAGTAAAACAAATATGGTGTTTTGTCGTAGCATTTTATAGCGGTGACTATCTTAGTAGTCTCTAATGATTCATAAATAATGTTATTACGTCAACCTGATATAAACGGGTGCATCAGCTAAATCCGGACAAAATTCAATTTGAATTTCCCGTCACATTTGACTTCAGCAGTAGTCGAGTGTTGGCGTTTAGGTGAGCCAGCTGTATATGTAAGACGCGCATAACCTCAAAATGGGTGAGTCTGTGAGATCGAATGCGGAATATAATCGACGAGCGGCAGTAATTGAAGCGCTTTGCACCGGGCGTTCGCAGACCGAATTTATTCGCTTCCTCGGGTACCCGCGATAGACCGTTTACGACATCGCACAAAAGTATGCAAACGCGGAGAAGTCCGAAGAAGGTTCCGCGAACCCTGCAAGGCAAAGCCATTCAAGAGAGAAGACTGCTAGAGCCTTAAATATCGTCCAAAGGGCTCAAGAGCTGATTTCAGAAGACCCAGGGGTGCCGCTTCGTAAATTGTCCACCACACTTGGGGTGAATGAGGCCACGATGCGTCGAATCGCAGAAAAGGACCTGAGATACACGTCTTATGTGCTCAAGGTACGACAATTGCTGTCTGAGGTTGCCAAGGTCAAGAGAGTTGCCCGCTGCAATTTGCTTCTTTGTTCATTGAAGCACGAAGCTGCGGGTCGTCTCAGGTTTTTTCTGATGAAAAGATTTCTACTGTCGATGGAAAAGTGAACCGAAGAAATGACCGTTGGCTCGCGCATGATCCCGAGGATGTCCCTGTAGTAGCCAGGACGAAGTTTCCGGTCAGTGTTCACGTCTTAAGTGTAGTCTCCAGTGAGGGTGACGTCATGCCGCTACATTTCTTTAAAAAGGGAGAGACCATCACGATGACGTTTACCTCCAGATTCTGAGAACTGTAGTGAAGCCATGGATGGAAACTGTGGCCTCTGGGAGACCGTACATCTTTCAACAGGACGGTGCCCCTGCTCACACAAGCCATTTAGTCCAGAACTGGCTTTCCGATAACGTGGACGCATTTTGGTCTAAGGAATTCTGGCCTCCCAATAGTCCTGATTTAATCCCCCTTGATTATTACGTTTGGGGCGTTATTGAAAGGGTGTCTAACAAGTCCAGTCACCCCAACGTGGCAACCCTTCAGCCCAGTATTGAGGCAGCATTGGCGGATTTAGACAAGGAGCAGTTGAAGAGAGAGTGCTCGCGCTTCAGAACAAGGATCGAGGTAGTGATCACAGCAAACGGGGGTTATATGGAATAAATATTATTGTTTTAGAGGCCTATAAATAATAAATGATTAAATATTATTGTTTTAATAAACTTTTTGTTTTGTCCGGATTTAGCTGCCGCACACTTAGCAATTAATGAATTATGGTATTTAAACTTTTTATTAGATTATTATAGATAATATTCATATATTTAAGTTTTTTATTCTTCGTATTGTTTAAATTAGCAGCCATCCTTACTATTTCTTTTATGAATTTGCTAACTGCTATAATTTTTTATTGTTCGACTAAGCTTTTCGTCATTACTGACATCTTCAGGTCTTAAACAACGTCTATCAACTGTACGTTGTAGGCTTTTATACTTTAGGCCCCTCCCCTTATGTCATCGCCCCTCCTATTGGTTCTAGCTGCTACCGCTCTTCACGGGAACTTTGTCTACCTTTTTCCGTTAGGCATTTTTCTAACGTCCGTCAAATTGTTTTAAGAATCTCCCGTTAATTTCTTCATTCTTGACTTATAATTTTTTTTGTAACCTTTTATATTTCGTCATTTTTTAGTGTGTGATTCTTATTATTTTAATTTATTTTTGTTTATTGTTTAATATATAATAAAATATTTCTTCATTTGTAAAATCCACTTTTATATTCATTAATTTATTTTTATCTTCTTTTTTAACTTTAAGTATTTCTAGTTCTTCTATTAATTTTCTTTTTTGCGGATTGTTTTCTATTTTGATTATTTCCATATTTTCATTGGGATTTATGAATTTATGGCCTGATTCGTTGAAATGTCTTGCATATAGTGAGTTCGTTACTCTAACCCCTTCTCCTTTTGCGTGTTCATTCATTCTAATTTTAAATTTTCTTCCAGTTTCGCCCAGATATATCTTATTACATTCCCCACATTTTAATTTGTATACGCCGCTTTTTTCTGTTAATGGAATTTCTTCTGTTTTATCATTTTTTATATATTCGAATACATTTTTCGTTTTCTTTATTCCTATCTGTATTTCATATTTTTCGAAACATTTTTGTAACATTTTTGTTTGATATCCTATGTATGTTATTGCTCCTTTATATTTCTTTTCTTCATTTGTTTTTTCTTTTTTGTTATTTTCTATTTCTTTATTTTCCTCTATTTTCTTAACTATTCTATTAATTATTTTAGGGTTGTAATTATTATTTTTTGCTATTTGTTGTATTTTCTTTAATTCTTTTTGTTTGAGTTCTTCATTTTCTAGATAATTTATAGCTCTATAGCAAAATGAATTTAATGCTGCCATTTTATAATTGACTGGATGATATGATTCTTGTGGAATTATTAAATCTGAGTATGTTTCTTTCCTAGAAACTCAGATTTAATAATTCCACAAGAATCATATCATCCAGTCAATTATAAAATGGCAGCATTAAATTCATTTTGCTATAGAGCTATAAATTATCTAGAAAATGAAGAACTCAAACAAAAAGAATTAAAGAAAATACAACAAATAGCAAAAAATAATAATTACAACCCTAAAATAATTAATAGAATAGTTAAGAAAATAGAGGAAAATAAAGAAATAGAAAATAACAAAAAAGAAAAAACAAATGAAGAAAAGAAATATAAAGGAGCAATAACATACATAGGATATCAAACAAAAATGTTACAAAAATGTTTCGAAAAATATGAAATACAGATAGGAATAAAGAAAACGAAAAATGTATTCGAATATATAAAAAATGATAAAACAGAAGAAATTCCATTAACAGAAAAAAGCGGCGTATACAAATTAAAATGTGGGGAATGTAATAAGATATATCTGGGCGAAACTGGAAGAAAATTTAAAATTAGAATGAATGAACACGCAAAAGGAGAAGGGGTTAGAGTAACGAACTCACTATATGCAAGACATTTCAACGAATCAGGCCATAAATTCATAAATCCCAATGAAAATATGGAAATAATCAAAATAGAAAACAATCCGCAAAAAAGAAAATTAATAGAAGAACTAGAAATACTTAAAGTTAAAAAAGAAGATAAAAATAAATTAATGAATATAAAAGTGGATTTTACAAATGAAGAAATATTTTATTATATATTAAACAATAAACAAAAATAAATTAAAATAATAAGAATAACACACTAAAAAATGACGAAATGTAAAAGGTTACAAAAAAAATTATAAGTCAAGAATGAAGAAATTAACGGGAGATTCTTAAAACAATTTGACGGACGTTAGAAAAATGCCTAACGGAAAAAGGTAGACAAAGTTCCCGTGAAGAGCGGTAGCAGCTAGAACCAATAGGAGGGGGGATGACATAAGGGGAGGGGCCTAAAGTATAAAAGCCTACAACGTACAGTTGATAGACGTTGTTTAAGACCTGAAGATGTCAGTAATGACGAAAAGCTTAGTCGAACAATAAAAAAAAAATTATAGCAGTTAGCAAATTCATAAAAGAAATATTAAGTTTTTTAATTCAAGAATGCCGTTTATGTCTTGATCCGTAGCACACTGCAGTGGTAACTGCTTTACAACGTTTAAGAATTTTTTAAGGGCCCCCAAAAACGAATGTTTTAACAATATTCAATACTCTTCTTCTCTTATATATCTTTGTACACATATTTTGGGACATCTTCTGCTGCAAAAGAAAAGTGTGTATTTCCTTTTCATTATCGGCAATATTCAGCTTCCATAATACAGTGATACAATAAGCTACGCCATACACAGTTCTTCATTACAGAAATTTTTGTATGGATTGACCAATTCTGAGTTTTGGAACTAGCTGTCTCTGATACCGTAAATTGCATAGTTCCTCAAACGGTTACAAGGAGAAGCGAAAACAGAAAAAATTATATAGAAAATTGAGAGCAGAAAGAGCGGTACAAATTTAATTTCGTGTAGAAAATAGGTAAAGATAAAACGTAAAAAAATACTGTCAGAGTAACAAACTGCTTTAATTTCAGTTAACCAGTAATTTAATTGAAATTTTTTCTAATTGTGACTTAACAATATTTAACTTTTAAAAGCATATTTTCATTAGTAATTGATAGCGCACTATCCTGTGATGAACGGTGCCTACTAAATTGAAGTAACTATGGTAAGGTCACAATAGACTGTACATATAATTTTAATTAATAGAGAAGTAGAGTGCAGGGAGCATTGTGAATAAAGCTACTCTACATTTTTATAATCTAATAAATTTACACCAAATTTTACCAAATAGTATGTTTTGTAGGAAAAAGAAATATATTTGTATGGACAATTGATAATTTGTTATTATTTTCACTATACGCAGATAATTTGAGTTGACTTAAAGACTACCCGCCAAACAACATTATAAGTAATTTATTCATTTATTTGTACACATGGAAGAGTATTCTCGTGTGTGTCAGTGTTTATGTGTGTTTTCTATGTACGATAGTGATGACACAATATCTACAGATTTAGAGGACCGAATATCTATCTGCTTTTGCCAGCACTTGCTTTCAAAAGAACCAGGTTTACTGATCTAAAGACAAGCAAATAAAGTAGATGACTTAAAACTGTAGAGAAATTAACTAATCCACCATTTAAAAAATTTTAAATTTTATAGAACTGATATTTTCATTGTTAAATTATTCTTGTTTAGGAGTATCATTAAATTAAATTTTAAATATAAATTAAATTAAAATAATAAATAAATAAATTAAATTCAAATAAATAATTAATTATAAATTAATTATGTATTAATTCAATAAAATTGAGTAATATTCCTGTCATACAGCAAATATAAACATTAAACACACTAGCTCCATAGAGCACGAATCCTCCTGTCAGACCGAAAATCAGTCGAACACTACACACAATCCTTATAGTGTTAGTAAAGCCGATACATTACATTCCCCTCTCTTATGTTCCTATACACTTGTATGACTTGTTTATCATAATAGTTAATATAATACACTATTATTCACTATTTAATTTTTACTAGTGTTGATTAGGAAATCTCGTAATCACCATAAAACAAGTTTTAATTCGTTATCATAAGAATGAGTGAATGCAATTTTTGTAATATTATCAAAAACAGTAATTATAGATATGTAGAGAAAATATGCTTTAAATCATTTACAATATACAATGCAAAGCCCTGAAACGAAAATTATTTCATTACACGTAACAACTTGTAAGTTATATTCAGTATGTTGCAGTACCAGAAATGTAATGGTGTAACTGATCTTAATACTCATCAGTCGTCCAACAAGTTGAACAGATTAATTTAACTATAGTGCATATTAATAGTAGAATTATTTTAATGTTTTTATTGTTAACAAAATTAACTGAAACAGAGAGGCTGTGAGAAAAATAATGATACTAATGAATTTTATTTTTTCGAAACCGCCTGTTAATGAGCCGTCAAGACAAATTTATTGCTTGCGCCTACACGTTCTTAACAATGACTCCATAGGGATTATTGCATTTCCCCTTTCCTTTCTCTACAGTGAACTTTTTTGTACTTCCCTACATACATTTTCATTCTGTTCCCGACCTGCTTTATCCATTTAGGCATATCAGAAAAACAAATTTTTACATTATACTTATTATTGTTTGTCGTGTATGTATACTATGTATTTCTGTGTCGCAAATGGCCATCCAATCAATCTGTCTCCAAATGCTGCTATTTCGGTGGTTCCATTTGAGTCAAAGGATAATCAAAATATGTCGATTGTGTATTAAACAAAACAAATACTTTTATACTCTGAGTAATCTCATTGGATATGTTAACTATTTATATTTATTATTAGTATAGCGATAAGGTTTGTACACAGCCAACGTGACAGGAACCCTGTTTAGGGTGGTGGCAATTGTTTTTATCAATGGCCTCCTTCCCCCTTTCTAATATTTCGCTTACTACAATTTTACTAAATTTACGGGGCAGCGTTATAGTGTTTTGTGTGTTTATTTTATTGAATTCTAAAATATGTTTCTCTTTCTAATCTTTAAGAGTTTCTTCAGTTTGCTAAATCTTATTTATCTGGTTACATAACAATTCTGTGGATAATTTTATTGCATGATACCTGAACCTCGTGGAAGAACTAGTAAAACTGAAAATACCAATGATCCAATTAATGGTTGGCATAATTTTCTACATTATGTGTACAATATAAGAAAATATTGGCATAAATTCTGTGTTCACTTCCCAAACTCTCTGTAAAAACTGAAAATTAATTTTATTTAAGATAATAATATATAGTGCATCTGTATAAAGAGTAGTACACTTTTAACCTGTTTAGGCCTAAATACGTTTCTAATATTAAGCACCAACTGCCAGACTAACAATAACCAAAAAATGGAAAACTACTTTGTTCTTTTATTAAATTTACAAAAATATCTGTATTACATTTATACATAATCGTCATGTCTGCATACATTTATTATATTGTTGGACCAGCGTCTGCAGTCCCTCGTTGAACAACGCTCCCGCCAACGAATCCGGTCAACAGTTGACGTTATTAATGGTTCCCTCATTGGTGTCAAAGCGCAATGTAATAACCCAATCCATGTAGGTGTACCGGTCTCGATTCGGCCACCGACAGGGCACATGCACGGTTGTCCCCTATTTCCGCTTTCAAGTATGCAGCTGTGATTCCCCGGAGAATGGAGTTGATCATCTGTAGTTGTAGATGATCACTTTTTATGCAGAGCTTAGACCCTTTCATACAATGATGATTGACTGTGGTGGCCAGACTCAGTTTACACTAGATAGTAAGTCTGGGCAAGTAGTGCTGTCGCAACTTTTCCCGCCGAGCACTCTTCAAAGTTGTCAGCCATGGCACGATGTTTATTAAAATATTAAATTAAAAATAAATAAGGACTGTATGTATTTTTTTATTTCCCAGTTTCTCAGAAAACATTGAAATTGTAGCAATTATTAATTGATGAAATATGATTAATAAATAAAATTGATTAAATTAATGTTAAATGATTGTCGGAAAAGATAAATTAAAGTATTGATTTAGTAAAAACTGTGTGGTTTTAAGTAAAAAACTAAATATATGAATTTTTACTCATTTTATTTTTGAGATACAAGGTTGAATTTTCATGTTGTTTGTTATGGATCATCATGTCAAAAAGAATTTTAAATATAGGTGCTTGGTGATTGAACAAACTGAACAAATGAAATATCTTGAATAGTCTCTCATGGAAAGGTCATATTTGTAATCTGAAGTAAGACTTGTATACATTCTTGCAAAAATGCTATTTCTTACGGGACGTTTGTCGCAAAAGCATGCTGATCACACACTGACGTATCTTGAATTTGACTTATGGGTCGGTCGTGTGACCTTTACAAAAACAGTAAAAACAAGTTAAGACTAATCAACATTACTATCTTTATAAGTGACTAAAAACACGTGATAACATCCTGAAATCAGTCCCATTAAACAATAAAAATACACGTTATTGAAACATTGTTAAAAAATACTTATTGACAGAATTGATTTCCCTTGACTTCATTTTTCAAACGTATATCCTAATGCTGTGTAATCAACCTGTTTCTGTATTGAATGAAGAGCTACTACTATATTACCATACACAGCTGAAAAAAATAAAACAGCCTAAAAATTAAGAGATTAACAAATGTAAGAAGCTGGATGTAATATGTCACTCAAAATTAATTTCTTAGATTTGCATGTGGGCTTTTTCCCAAACAATCTTCGTGCTGTCAGTGACGAACATGGTGAACCCTTTCACCAGGAAATATCCACCATGGAAAAATGGAACCCAAAAATGCTAGCTGACTACTGCTGGAATCTAAAGAGGGATCTACCTATTGCAAATTACAGCATAAAATCCAACAGAAGTAGATTTTAGGTAAATACAAAGTGCATAAAATTTTGGTATATTACTGTCACCTAATTTTCTTTTTCAAAAAAAAATGTTAGTTATAAAAAACTATGCCCGATTGGAAAAAAACTGTAAACATATTTGAAATCAGTGCTGAAAATACTACAAGAACCAGTTATTCACTTTCATTTAACAAACAAAAAATTAAATTTTGTTGACCAGTGTTGATAATGGTGAAACATATCTCACGTTTTGTTCACTGTGAATCGTTTCTCAAATACCTTAAGATTTACATTTCTGTATTACTGCATAACTCAGCTGAGAAGTACAAGTAAGGTGAACTAGGTATTTCTAAACTTTTTACAGCAGGAGGCACTGTTATATCTTTTATGTATTGATACGTTAATACTTTTATGTTATTCTAAATTCTTTTTATTTTGTAATTAATTGTTTAAAAACATCATAACGAGATTAACATTACTGAATTAGATAAATTTAAGTAATACTACTTATACAATAGATATTAGCAAAAATGTTTATATGAATACATTTACTTAATATAGCCTACTGGATCATTCGAAGGATTAGTTGAAGTAACCAATGTACCTAATAATTTTAAAGTAACCTTTAAGTTTTTTCTTATGTCTGGCAATTATTGTTTACTAAAATTCCAACCTTCGATGAAAATGTCCAGCGTTAGAATTTTTAGATCGGATAACGTAAGTTACGGTTAACTAAAGTAGATATGGTACAACAATATCCTAATCGTCCGGTAATATTGGCTTAAATTAGTTCCAGATTCTTAAATTAAAACTGGCAGCTTACTCGTTAGCTCGCATGGGTCAAGCATCATTTTTTCTCCTACCATTCGGATCACGTGTTTTTTTAACACGGTTTCTGTAATCCTTTGCCTTTACATTCCAAATATTTCGTTTGCTTCATACAGTGAAATTAACTTACGAGTTTCAGTATGTGACCATTTTTAGCACAGTTACTTGGCTCTTAATTTAATTTATCACATTCATTTAACGGGTTCACTTTATTCACCTCCAACATGATAGATTTAATTCAGTACTATTCATCAGACATTCACGCTAAACTGTCGCAATAATATCTCCGACTGTTTGATATCGCGACAGTGTGAGCGCGAGCTGAGGGCGACAGCCCAGTAACAC
The DNA here is from genome assembly GCA_034769895.1 of Magicicada septendecula. NCBI lineage: Eukaryota > Metazoa > Arthropoda > Insecta > Hemiptera > Cicadidae > Magicicada > Magicicada septendecula. The sequence goes on along the minus strand of CM068370.1, from coordinate 358,536,089 downwards.
GTTTACACCTGCAAGTTGAAGTGTCGGACAATGCTTCCCAGTTACTCAGGACATAGCTCCCGACACCGCTAGCGGCTGTGCTCGCGGGACTGTTGACATTACCGACTTGGTCTGTTTAGTGTGTAGGACAGAAAAAATTGCGCGATTTCTCGCCAGTGTAACCGGAGCTTTACACTGAGTTTTACGACGGTTTCACGGATCGTCGTGTTGTCTACTGGAATTACAATAACTGACAACAATGAAATTACTAATTACAAACTTTAGTTAGACACAGTAAATTTAATTACTGCAGTACTACGCAACACAGTAATCATTATAACAATCACTTCGACCCGTTCTTGAAATATCCCTAGGTCTAACTGAATTTGGCCCCTTCAAAATTCAGTATTTATACTTCGGCCGCCTCGCATTGCAGTGAGTGACACAGGGGGCCTGGATGTCGGTAGAATTGTTGAGAAACCTGTGGAAAGGACATATTGAATTATCTACTGCGTTAGGTAATTCTTTCGCGCAGAATGGTCTCCAAAAGTCTGGAACTTTGTGCATGTTAAGTGACACGTAATCAACATTCAGTAACAAGCTACAAACTGCCCAGGCGGCGATTCCTAAAATAACTTTTTATGTACACCAATCAATCGGAGGTTATTTTAGAATTGCCGTCGTTCAATAAAGTTATCTAATTTTAATGAAAACACATAATTAGTGCTAACACATAATCTAAGTTTATGATGTTACAAGATATACTATATAATATCTCTATAACCAAATTTTAAATTATATCTTTAACAATAAATTATTTTTTAAAATTCTTGTTCTTTTGCTTATTTCTTTAAAATGTATATCTCAGGACACTAAACACGTTACACTCAATTGTGTTAAGGGGGCAATGCCGAGAATCAGCGATTTTTTACAATTCAAAAGTCCATTCTCTTTCACCCATTCCAATTTACAATTTTTACACCATATGATATCTTAAACAAATCAAGGCTGTTGGATGTTGTTGTTAGCTGAATGTAATGTCATAAGTTAGTGGAGACTTCTACGTTGGTTTCTATTATACCCGTCAAACCACAAAATTTTTATATTACAGTTTTTAGTAGAATTTTTGGTGTTCAATAAATAGCAACGCTTATATACGCTTATATAGTAGGTTTTACTTATATGTATTACTGTACCCTTAGTGTTCTTCTTCCTTAATATCTTTCCTGCGTGGCCCAATTGCCGTTCAAGTGTCTCGTCCTTAAGTACCTAGCTTTTTTTCGTAAACGATTTAACATTTCTGAATCCTATGCCTTTTAATATAACGATTGTCAAAATATTTTACCAAACTATTTAGTGTCTAAGCGTAACAAGTTAGTTTTTTCTTTTCTCGATTTTATAAATAGAGAAAAATGAGAGATAAATATTAACTCTCAGTACACTTCTGGTTTTTTTATACCATAATTCTTTCATGAACTATACAATCCTTCATGAAGTTCCTTGTATTCTTAGTGTATGTTTAATCAACGGACGCCATCTATTATTTTGTAAAATTTAAATTAGCCAATTAAAAAGCAATTGTCACGTAAGACAATGTAGCTCTTACACCTGTATGTAGTTTCGAAATCGTGTCTTATATTAAAAATATAACAAGGAAAATGGACCTAACGGAAATGGAATATAATCAGTATTTGAACATTGAAAAATCGGGTTTTTGCTTAACTACCGCATGCCATCTAAAAACAAAACATGAATTAGGGTTAAAATATTTTTTTTACAATTTATGTTACAAGAAAAAACAGTAAAAAGGTAAACGAAAACTGAAAGAAGTGAGATAAAGTCTGTACAGCTCTAATGAGTAATTACAGAGAACACGTGTCAGGCTAATTGTACAGAGTAAACTGAATACTTCAAATGAAGGCAATCAAAAAGAGACCGAGGGGAGATGATGAGATATGAAAAGGCAGAGAATAAAAGGTAACGAGAGAGAGAGAGTGAGAGAGGGGGGTAAGAGAAATCGAGAGGGTGACGGAGGGGGTGGGAGAGAGAGACTGAGAGGCAGAGATAAACAGAGACAGAGAATGATACAGAGAGTTAAATGGGAGAGGAGCATAGATTGCAACTACGTAGTTTTACTATTCCCTAGCTCATGCAAACTCCGATATTCAGATTCCCTACACTGCCCCATTCACACAGACAGTTACGTTTCACAGATTATGTTCCAAGTGAAATGTATTTTTAATCAGGAATTATTACAGTTTTATCGTTTTAGCGGTCTCTCCGAGCTCCTCAGACATTCGTATTAATACCGATTAAACGCTTACGCTGATGTTACGAAATACGATTCTCCTATTTTTGCAGAATAATATATTACTGCTAACACACACACACACACACACACACACACATGTATATGGTTTATTAATTCTGTTTTAGACTTCCAGCAGACCGTCATGCCTTAAAATGTTTTTACATAACTCTCTATTCATATGTATGCTTTTGCATTCATGACTCCTATTCCATTAAATTACATACGATTGTACAAACAGCCAAAAAATTGCTTGATTGCTGTTAATATTATAATATTATGCTTTATTTATTTATTTATTTTATTAGCGGGGGTCCTACAGTCTATGCCGCATCCCGAATTTCCATCGCCATTTCTCCCTCTCGTTCCAGTCATCATCTTCAATAGCTCGATCTCTCATGCTTCTCCTACTTCCTGTTCTCCATTGTGTTGTCAGTCTTCTTTTTCTTCTCATGTTTTGTGGTGTGTAAATCAAGGCTTTCTTTGCCCATCGCTTCTCCTCCATCCTCATCACGTGACCATACCATAGCATATCTCTGGATTCTTAATGTCATATTTTCATTCCAACCCTTTTTATCCTGAGTTTTATCATTCACCCCATTGTCCTTACACTGATGTATTCTTCCGCTTGGTTTAGGAGTATACTTCACAGAACGCTCACTTACAAAAAACTACTCTGAACTGGCAATCTAAAAGTATTCAGTATTGAAAATAGCTTCAGTAAACGCTCTTTCAACAATAGTGATTCCAAATGGACAAAATGAAACTACAGTAGACAATACATTGTCTGTTCAAGTAAATTCATCTGAATGAACGCTTAGCAAACAAAAGATAATATATATATATTATTGACATAAATAGGTGATATTATTAGCATGTTGTTAATAATACAACAGGTAGAGTAGTGGTTTCAAACAAGGGTTTTAAAAAATGAGAGTCGAACTGCAACGGTTACACTCAAAAAGTGTTTTACATTTTACAATTAATGGACGTCGACCATTAGTCTATACCTCGAGTTTTATAGCACAAAGCTAACGTTTATTTTTAATGGTGTTACACTTTACGCCTGAACTGTTTTACTGTATTAAATGCATAATTTTGAATAATTTATTGTGACGCAAGATATATTGTGGTAATTTTTTTTGAAATTTATGTCAAATAAGTTTGAATTAACTTTAAAGTTTTAACATTAATTTGCATAGGAAATTTAAGCAGTTGAAATATTTGTTGGAACCATGAACAAATTTAAATTAAGTAGACTTTATTCTATTTACTAATGAAATTTAAACACTAATATGGACTTCTTGATACCAGATAAGCAGGAGTTATTTTTCCACTGACACAACACGAGGAGGCAGCTGTTATTGATTTGCTTCACCTCTGTAGTCCATCTGGCCCGGTTCTAAACGTGAAAGTTTCTCATGTTTTAAGCACACAAAAAAACGTGTTTTTCCTCCTCACTTCTTCAATCTCACTACTACCTTTGTGATAATGAAAGGTAAAGAACTGGAAGGTAGATCCAAAATAGTAATCACCAAACACACAAATTTTCTGGCTTAGCACCACCCTCTGCCTCCGTAAAAGTAGGATCTTAATCCACACTTAATTTACACTGAGTTCTACTTTGTAAGCTTTTTAATCAGGTTATAACAAAGTTGTTTAAATAATATGTTTGAAATATTTGAGATTAAAATAAATATTTACATCATTGTTATTTTAATTTAATTCTATAACAGAAGGAAAACTTTCATTATTTTTAAGGTTTTCATTATTAGTAAGGGCTTGAAACAGGGTTGTTGCATAGCTCCGATTTTGTTTAAGAAGGAAAAATATAGTAATGTGGGTGTACCAGTTGGAAGTGACAAGATGTTTGCAATAAAATTGAAGACGACCAGGCTGTAATTGCAGAGGACGAAATTGATATAAGTTATATGCTTGGGAAACTAGCAGAAGAATATGCGAAATGGGGTCTCGAAATAAATATCTCAAAAACTGATTACCTTACAGTAGGTGGTGAAAGTCAAGGCCTAGAACTAGGAACAAAAGTGATAAAAAATATTAAAAACTTCAAGTATTTGTGTGTAACAATGACATCGGATGGTGACAGCAACCAAGAAATAAAGTAAGAATAGGACAAGCTAAGACAACACCAAAACAATTAAACAGTCTGCTTTGGAGTCCACGAATAACAAAAAACCAATAAAATCAGAATATATTGTTACGACATTACAGAATAGTCTACGTGTTTGTCGAATGTGCCAGAAGAATCTCGCTCTAGTGTGTGTGGCATACATGACTAGACGCATTCGTAAAAGTTTTCTCGAAGCCGCCAGCCGCGCGAACTGTGTCAAGGCCGCAATTAATTACGTAGTACACACTGGCGCTAAGACGCAGTTTGGAACGTTCTGGTCTGTGAGCGGAGGTATAAATACACGACGGCAGCGGCCTTAAGTTTGAGTTATAGTCGCGAATATTTACAGTGCGGTCGGAGTTTATTGTCGGGCGATTACAACTGATTATCTGGCGATATTACTGTGTGCGTTCAAGCGGTTATTAGTGAAGTGTTTAATAATCGGGCGGGATAATTGTAATAGAGTTGTGTTTTAATGTTAGTGGACATTTTATTGCGTGTGAACAATTTTTATTTGATTTGTTGTAAGAGACTGTGTTGTTAATTACGAACTGTTTAACTGTGAATATTAAATCTGGTGATTACTGACTTAACTGGTGTCTTATATATTGTTTCCACTGTACCTACGATGATTAAGTAGACCGTCGTAACAGTGGTGTCAGAAGTGGGATAGAACGGTTAACAGTGGAAACAGTGGGCACTTTGTACAAGACGAGGTAATTCGTAAATAATCGGTAAACAATGGATGCCAGTCAGATGATGGAAGCTTTCTAAACGCTGCTGCGGCAGACACAGGAAGAAGCAGAAAGACGACAAAAAGAAGAACGAAGACAAGAAAGAGAAGAAGCAGAAATACGACAGGACGAGAAACGCAGAAAGGAGGTGGAAGAAGCAAAAAGACGACAAAAAGAAGAACGAAGACAAGAAAGAGAAGAAGCAGAAAAACGACAGGATGAAAAACGCAGGCAGGAAAGAAAAGTGGCTGAGAAACGTCAGAAAGCACTAATGGTAGAAACAGAAGAAAGACAAAAATAAGAACGGAAGCGGGAAACAGAAGACATCAAGGAGTTAATACAGGAGCAAAAGGAGACACAAGAGCAAACCGCTGCAGAGTTGGGTCTCCTACGAGGTGAGCTTAATAAGCAAGTTACTAAAATATCGGGGTTACAAGAATCAATTACATAAAAAATAGGTGAAGTAGAAAAATCTGTCACGATTGTTGAAGAATCGATGTCTACAAAATTATCTGTCATAGTATAATCGAAGTCTACAAAAATATCTGTCATAGAAGAATCTGTGTCAAATAAAATATCTGCAGTAGAAAACTCAATGGCAAACATAAGAGAACAAATTAAAATTGAAGTCGAGCGGTGCCTGAAGTTACAGCCAAAACAACTTTGTGAACAGGCTGTACCATTGATAAAGACAGAAAAAGACGCAGAAAATAAGTTAACAGAGAAAGTCACTTTGCCTGCAGTAGGGACGGTTCATGTCAAAGCTCCAACCTTTGACGGAAGCAGTAACTGGGCAGCGTACCTCCATCAACTTGAAGCTGCTGCATGCGCAAATAATTGGACAGAGAAAGACAAGGCTGTTTCACTCGTTCTCTCGTTAAAGGGACCCGCGGCAGAACTACTACACAAAGTGCAACCTGACAGCAAGAAAATCTATGCGGAATTGATAAAAGCTCTAGAATTACGCTACGATTATAAACATTTGCGAGATGTGTACTATGCTCAGTTGAGAACAAGACGACAACGTTCCGGGAAGAGTCTTCAAGAGTTTGAAGCAAGTATCGACAGATTGATTAGATTGGAATATCCTGAAGCACCAGAAGATTTTCGAATGAAGATTGCTGTGCAGACATTTATTGATGGCATCGGAGATTGTGAACTTCAGCAAGGGTTACGAATGGGAAGACACCGAAATAGCTCAGAAGCCCTTGTTCACGCCTTAGAGTTTAAAGCTGCCAAGTCAGCGTCCCGGTACATTAATGGGTTTGTGCCATCACATTGCAGTCAGAGGACCCCAGTATCACACTGCCGTTACGATGGGTGCAGGAAAACAATATTGTCGGACAAACAATTGAGAAATTCATTTGAACAAACGATTTGAACGATGGGATAAAGACAGAAGACCGAAATGTTACAACTGTGGAAAACGTGGTCATCTACAAGTAGACTGTAGGGAGAAGAAGATACCGAGAGAAGAGAGTGATTGCACCAATTGGAGAAGTAAAACCCCAGAACAGCACTCAGTTTCCACGCTACATAAGACCAGTGGAAACTTGATTGTTAATGGATTTGGGGAAGGTAAACCAACATCATTTACAGTTGACACGGTCGTCACAGTGTCCATTGTGCGCCCTGACTTAGTCAGGAACCGCCAGCCTCTAATTAGCTCTTGTACAATACAGACTGTGACTGGAAGCCCCGTCAAGGTGCGAGGAAAGGTAGACGTACGTGTACGCCTGGGTCTTTTCGAGTTTCGCCACCAAATGCTCGTTGCAGACATTGTCGATGAAGTGATTCTTGGCACGGACATTATGAATGCCTACGAATTCGTTGTGGACTTAAGAGATAGTGTCCTGAAGGTTGGCCAAGAGAAGATAAAGCTTTGCATGGCTAAAATGACAGGGGCTACCAACTAATTGATTAAGCGAGTGGCATTAGTCGAAGAAAAAGTCAACAGGTCTGGTCAAGAGGATCCCTCCCTATTGTAAACGGAAATGGGGGAAGAACTAGCAGAGGAATTACAAATAAGTGTAACGACAAAAGAAGTGATTGTAAAGCCAACTATGGATGTCGAGACAAAACTCTTCCTTGTGCCTGAGTTAATGGAAGAACCCGGAGGAACAGTTGCTGAAGATGACGTTACGCAAGAGGTTGTTGACGAGAACCAAACAGACTCTGATCAGACAGTGGATCAGTAATCCACTCAGTAGACTGATTAAGTAATCAGTATATGACGCAACGAGAGTGATTCCAGCAAAACTAGGGGTTGAGCGGAAGCCTCGCATCCCTGGGAACGTGATTTCGTATCACACGAGACTGAATTCGAAGAACCGGAGAATTATCTTTTGCATGGACGTCCACCTAGATCGCCTGGTCGAGTATTACTTCAGAGACGGTTTGCCAGTTCGGGACGAGCAGGCTTAAGGAGGGGATGGCGTTACGACATTACATACCAATCTAGGTGTATATCGAATGTACCAGAGGGATCCGGAATGTAATGCGTGTGGCCTACGTGATTTTCGACGCATTAGCTAGACTGTGCAGAAGCCGCGCGAACTGTGTCAAGGCCGCAGTTAATTACGTCGTACACACTGGCGCTAGCGCGTAGTATGGAATGTTCTGGTATGTGAGCTGGGATATAAATACAAGGCGGCAGCGGCCTTAGTTCACTTATAGCTTCGATATATTACGTGCGGTTCGAGTTATTATCGTGTGATATTACTGTTTGCGTGCAAGTGGTTATTAGTGAAGTGTTGTGTTTTATAATCAGGAGGTATAATTGTAATACGATTGTGTTTTATATTAGTTGACATTGTATCGCGTGTGAACAATTTTTATTTGATTTGTTGTAAGAGACTATGTTGTTAATTACGAACTGTTTAACTGTGAAAATTAAAGCTGGTGATTAGTGACTTAATTGGTGCCTTGTATTTTGTTCTCCACAATACCTACGACGATCAAGTAGACCGCCGTAACAATGCATATAGCATCGTTGATTTTTTTACAAATAAGACTTTTCGTTCCAAAGTAATATAATTCTTAGATTTTATAAATAATATTTGTAGCAATACTTTTCAGTTATTGTCTATAATGATGCAATAAGTTTTTAGATTTCAAATCCATTTAAATATTGTAATAAAATAATTACAATAGTGTGTTTAGTAATAATATATAATTGGTGTGGCTCTCGAAATCTTACTGGTCTGAAACACTTCCTTAAGTTTCCAAGTTGGTCGAGTTCCAGATGTAGCAAAACCTGTCAAATAGCGTTATGCTGTTGAAGAGATATATGTGTAGTTTCACCAAAATGTTTTAAAACAAAAATTGTTGCTTGTTGAAGAAAATAAAAAAAAATTGTGTTTAAAAAAATTTTCTTTTTATTAATTAATTAATTAAAATCAATTAATTAATGTTGTTTTGCGAAGTTTTAAAACGTGTATCAATCCTCTAAGAAATTTTATTGAGGTTCTTGTATTTTCTAATAAACTACAACCACTCATAAGATTGTCTCCAGGACAATCGATACTTGTTTACTTTTCCGTTTTGGAGGTTATCTTCCTTTGTATGTGGTAAAATCCTGGTAGTTTATTATTTAAAATTATATTAATGGTAATTTGTAATATTAATGAAAGAAAGAACTATTTTGTGTGAAAAGTATTAATGTTTTATTAAATAATTGAAATATAGACTCTTTTCGATTATAATATCGACTCTCAGGGTATCGAACAATTACAAGGTTTGATATATATAATTCAACAGGGTTCTTTAAACAGCTAATTATTATCAAAGTCAGAGAAATCGGGCCAATATTTAAAAGGTATAACGTTACAACAAGTTAATTACTAATACTAGATACATACATGAATAATAATTTGAAATAAAATAATTTGTTGTCACCAACACAGCTGACGGGAACAAGAAGGCGTTTTTAACGACGAATGCAAATGGCTGCCGTCAAGTCGGTCAAAATGCCCTTCGTATCTGCGATGTTCCAAATAAGATATTTTCTGGTAGTATTTACGTCCTGGTGTCTGCAAATCTCCTTTCTGATGTTGTGTAGTGTCTTGAGTGAAGTTTCCGTGTTGTATTTTGTATCTGTGTAGTTATAAGTTCATTCACTTTTTATGATTCAAGCACTAATGTATGGTTATGTGGTATACTGTTTTCTTGTGTTTAAAATTGTTATTCGGTGTAATTATGTGCTGTACTGTGTTATTTAGTCTATATCAATTGTATCTGTCACTATGTTGACGTTCCAAAATTGTTTTATTCGCCACTCGCGATTTTACAAAAACGTATCGTTCACTTACTCGCCATTACCGTTTTTAGTTAGGTTAGCTCGGTTATAATTCGCTCGTCAAGTTCACCGTACAATTACCAATAATCAACTATCTTATTTCCTGCAGTTTCGACTAAACTCTTAGCCAATATAATATTATTCTTAACATTGTTCAAATATAATTTTGCATCCTGTGCATATTTCCAAATACACTATATAACTGCCTAAACTTTGGTTATTTATCAATTTTATTTGCTAGATGTTATTTAAATTAATCCTTCAGTTCATTCGGCGTATTTTCAGATTGAATAATGCCGTTTTATAATGTTTTCTGTCCAAAATTAGTAATTTTACTTTCATTTTGTATTTAGTGAAAAATTAAAAATTAACTTCCTGTCATTATGCAAATTCAGACATTTTTCAGTTATATTTATTATTAATAATCTCATATTGTATTAAAAGGTTTATATTCCCTTATGTTCTTGTAATTAATTGAATTGGTTAAATTCTAAAATATTATTTTGGAATATATGACTCCCCTCTCCAAATTTCAGAGTTTTGTCATTTTCATTTTTATTTATAATTCTGAATATAATTTTATAAAATCTTTCTAAGTGGTATGTGTAATTATATGGCTTTATCTCATATTTATTTATTCCATATCCCTTTAGTTTAATTGCATTTAAATGAGTAATTTCTCTGTTTTGATGAAGTTTGGTTTTCATTCTTTGCCCTAGATTTTTTAACAAGTTTTTTCTTACAAAATGTTTTTACAAACAATAAATGATGTGTGATACCCTCTCTGACTTTTAAATATGGTATTATAAACTAAACATGTTTTCAAATAACACAACAATAATTAGTACTGTTTACAATACAATGAACAGTTAAACAAATAAGGAATATTTTCAAATAAATGGTTGTCTTCAACATTCAGACATTTTTTAAAATGAAAAACTTATTACTAATATAGGATTATTATTCACAAAAGAGGTTCTTTACCAACTAACATCTTAATTACTTATTACTATTAACACCAGTAATAAATATATTTACAGGTATGATTTTAGTTGTTGAAAATTTAAATAAATGTCTTTATATCTAATACATTTTAAAAATCCTTATCCTATATTTACAAAAACCTTATATCTATATTCTTATTTGCTAACTACTATACTAAGTTGGATTATACAGTTTTTACACTGTCTTTTAAATATTGTATTTGGGGAATTGTACCCTGTCGTAGTATAATTAAATCTGTTTTTTCTCATTCTATATAAAACAAAATGTCACTTTAAACAGATTTATATCTTGTTATTATTCAAAATAACATATTCACATAGTACACATTTTAAGTCACTGAAAGTTGCATGTTTCGTTGTATTCAATGTTTGTGATTGCCAAGAATGAAACACAAGGTTTATTTTCTATAATACCCAAAACTAGCACTGGTTCACTTTACACTTTTATTTCGTTATTTCTACATGGTTGTGTAGTCTTATTAACATAATAAATTGGTTAGTGTTTTACAATGGAGATTTGTTCCTTGGGTACAATATTATTGTTTCATCTTGGTTCACTGGCAACTCTTACTTTACACACTTTTCTCTCTTAATTTTATGTACATGTTTTTACTATTTCGTTATACTTTTATTGGTATTTTATCATTTATTTTGGGATATGGGGATACGGGTGTCTTTTATAAGAGCATGACATCTTCCTCAGGATGCTGCCTTCTTCTTCTTTCTTCTGTCTTCTTTTCTTCTGTCTTCTGGGTCTGGTATCTTCTCCATCTTCTTCTTGATGCCATCGGGTATCTTGGGATTTCTTCATCTTCTTCGGGTTTCTTGGGATTTCTTCATCTTCTTCGTAATTTTAGAAATACATCACCTGTATTGGTTGATCTTGGCTTATTCAGGGTTTCTTTTCCATTTATATTTCCTCGTTGTGGGTTTGGTCATATTCTGTGTTGCTTTGTTATTTACTTTTTACCTTCCTGGGATATAATTTGAAAACCTTGGGTTATTAGACTGGTTTTGGATGACTCATCACTAGTAACTTAGTTTATTTGAACTTATATTTTTTCAATAATAATGATTGTTTTGCACAGTTGCTATGAATTAATTTTTTATATTAAACTTAATGCTTTCTTCCAGATTTAAATGTTATAATTTTATTATTCTATGATCAAATGCCATTCATTATTATGCATATACCTGTCACTTTACAGATTGCTCTCCTCCAGAAGTAATTATTTCAGACAGGTTTATGGATGAAATATTTTCTTATGATAATTTCATCATTTCTTATATTTGATTTTCTTCTCCATTTCTATATCGACTTTTTATATTAGAGTTTAATTAATTTTATATATATAGTTAATTATTTTACTACTGATCCTTTTCGGATAGTTAGTGTCTTCTGAGATATATTATTATTATTGTAATACATTTTCTTTCTTTATAAACTTCATGTTGCATCTTTGGGATATTAATTCCCTAACATTCCCTATCACGTGGGCTGGGACAGTTCAGAGGGGTACTGTACGCTACACAATCTCTGCTGGCCATACACCACTTCTACAAATTGAGTCCAGAGGCATATCCATCTCTGCTCAAAAAACATAATGCTGCTGGAATTATCTTCAGTCAGTCATCGAATAAATAAATAAAAGTAGTCTCATTTTCGACTAATAAAAATATCTTTGGATTCTTCACTTCGTAGTTTCTCAGATTATCTCACATTTTCTATCTTAATAAATCTTCATAATTATTATTATACTCATTATATTTATTTTTTTCTAAACTCTTAACTTGTCTGATATATTTATTTTAATTATGGTTGAAAACCTTTCTTTTAATAATTCTGGTTACTGGTTACAGTGTAACTCTTTTTCTTCTCCATCTGAATTCTCTTTATACTTCCTTCGGGTTACTTACAGTGTTAGAATGGTCTTTACATATAGCATTTTCTTATTCATTATTTGAATGGTCTATTTTCATCATATTTCATTTTTAAATTTGTATTTTTATATTAGATATACAGGTTGTTTTATTGATCATTTTATTTAAACATTTTAGTTCTTTCCTTTCTCTTAGAAAGTTATTAATCCGCCTTCGCATTCATTAACATTAATTCATTTATATTATATTTCATGTGGTATTTCTTCTCTTTGCATTTCATATAGGTCTTCTTCTTATCATTTGTTCAAAATCATCTTCTCCATATGTTTGGCATGAGTTGTTCTTCTTTGCTTTTAATTAACTGTTTTCATTATCGTTTCATAAGTAATTAGTCTCTTTGCTTCCAAATGTTTTCCTTCTCTTGCATATTACACTCTTTTTGTTTTTCTTCTCTACTCCTTCAAATGCTATTGTGAATATCTAGCATTTATTCTGGATTAAAGTTAATTCTCTTTTCTGAATTAATCATTTTATTTTCTTCTAAATTCAATTATAAATGGCACATATTTATTTTTGGAACTTTGTTAGTTTTATTCAAAATTCAAACTCTTCTTGTTATTTAATGGCAAAACACTTCTCATAAATCATTGTAATAAGTTGATCTTATCTTGTTTCAAAGTTCTGAAGTTCTATCAACATTCAAATTCTGTTTAATTAATTCATTCCCAGAATTGTTTCATTCAAAATTGTTTATAGTAAGGTGATCTTACAATTATTTCTGAATGTTTTGGTATTTCTCCAAATTCAAATTCTTCTTAATTATTTACCATAAAGTTTTCTCACAAAAGTAGTTATAGTAAGTTGGTCTTACTTCGTTTTTAAATTTTTTGTATATTAACTTCAAAATTCCTTTCTTCTATTTTTCCATAAAGTTTCTTCTTAAATATTTGTTAGTAAGATGTGCTTACATTTTTTTTTAAATTTTGTTGGTTATAAAAATAAATTCTTCCTTTTAAATTGCCATAAAGTGTTTTCTTCAAAATATTTGTTTGTAATTTGTACTTACTTATTTTTGAATTTTTTATGTAGTGTTTATAAATTCCAAAATTCCTTCTCTCTCTTTCTTCAGCAAAAAAGTTGTTTCTCCAAATCATAGGTAGTAAGTGGTACTTACTTATTTTAGGATTTTGTGGTATATACAAAATTCCTTTCTTTTATTTTCTTCCATAAAGTTTTTCTCAAAAATATTAGGTTGTAAGTTGTGCTTACATAATTTAAAATTTTTATAGTTATTAAATTCAAAAATTCTTTCTTCTTAATTCTTCCAAAAAGTTTTTTCTCAAATATTTGTTGTAAGATGTGCTTACATAATTTTAAATTTTTATATAATAAATTCAAAATTCTTTCTCCTTCTTCCATAAAGTTTTTCTCTAAAATATTAGGTTGTAAGATGTTCTTACATCATTTTTGAATTTGTTTGTTATTAAATTCAAAAATTCTTTCTTCTTAATTCTTCCAAAAAGTATTTTCTCAAAAATATTTGTTGTAAGATGTTCTTACATAAATTTTAAAATTTTTCAGTTAAATTCAAATTTCTTTCTCTTTCTTCCATAAAGTTTTTCTCCAAAATATTAGGTTGTAAGATGTACTTACATCATTTTTGAATTTTTATAGTTATATTAAATTCAAATTCTAAATTCCCAACTCATTCTTCATAATACTTTTCCATAGATGCTTGATTGTACACACCTTTGATTTTTCCTGAAACGATTTCCCTCAACTCATAGGTATTGTTATTCTTATCCTTTACCACAACATATGGTCCGGTATAAAGTAATAATAATTCTTGGTTATGCCTTCTAAGGTGCTGGGCAGCTTTCGATTTTTTAGGACTTTCTCACCCTCTTTATATGTTATAATACGCCCTATTGCCTTTTGGTATTTGGCTTGCCGTTTTTCTTGGTCTTCTGCTACCTTGTTGTAAAACCTCAACTGGTTGAATTTCCGATTATTGTTTGTTGGAAATTCAATGATTTGTTCAATTTCTCGGCGAGTCGGCTTCTCATACATGGCTGAGTATGGTGTAATTCCTATAGCTGGATGGTGGGCGAAATTTAGGAATGTCTCTGTCGCTGCTAGGTACTCTTGCCACTTTTTCTGTTGGTTGTGACAGTACGTGCGCAAGATCCTACCCACTTCTCTCAGTACTCTCTCAGCCGGATTGCTACTTGGGTGGTAGACTGACGTCTTATAAGTTTTGATCCCAAGTGCTAATAAAGTGTCTCGCCACCTCCTCCCCTTAAATTGTGTACCATGGTCGGTAATAATGGAAGATGGTCTACCGATCTCTGGCACATACAAATCGATGATCACCGCCAGAACCTTTGCTGTTGTTGCCCGATTAACCGGATATAGCTTTATATACTTGGTGTAGTGGTCCATTATGATTACCAGGTATTTATACCTGTGTCGACCACCGCTACGGGGAAATGCCGGCAGATATCCAAAAACACTTTTTCCAGTTTTGCGTTTGAAGTAATCGGTATCATTATACCCTCCTTCTTCTCATTGTTTATTTTAACGCATTGGCAGATGTTACAGGACTTGATGTACGTTCTTACCTTGCGGTTGATATTCTTTATCTTACAGTTTTCCTCGAGAGCCTGTATCACTTTTAACGCTCCCATGTGACCATACCTGACATGGTAATCGATGATGACCTCTTTTTCGATTTGGTGTGGGATTATCACCTTCCATGTCTCTTCGTCCAATGCCGTTTTAATGAATAAGATCCCTTTGTTAAGATGGTAATATTTGAAAATGGTATCATCGTTGGTTTCCAAACGACTCACGATATTTTTCAGCTTAGGATCAGACTGCTGGTGGATTCGAATATTTATTAATAGAGCTTGTAGGTCGGCTCTGGTCCTAAAAATGTTATAAATTTTAACCAAGCTCTCCTTCTCTCCCTCGAAAGCCTGACCTTCCAGATTTATACGTGACAACACATCCGCTACCACGTTCTTTTTTCCTGGAATATATTCCCATTTCAGGTCATATTCTTGTAGGGCGAGTACCCACCTAGCCAATCGGCCGTGACTCAACTTGCACCTACGAAGGAACGAGATGGATTTATGATCAGTTCGTACCGTGACTTGATATCCGAGAATGTACGTCCGGAACTTGCTGCATGCGAACACCACGCTCAGCAATTCCTTTTCTGTCACACTGTAGTTCTTTTCGCACTGATTCAGCGTGCGACACTAGCGAAGCTTATTACCAGATGTTGTCCCTCCTCGTCTTCCTGGTTTAACGTTGTTCCTAAGCTCAGGTCGCTAGCGTCACAGTTTAAAAAGAATGGTTTTTTAAAATCTGGGTGACGAAGTATAACACTCTCCAGAAACTTCTCTTTTATCAAGCGGAAAGTAAGATCTTGATCTTCACCCCAAGTCCATTTGTTCTTAGCAGATAACTGTGGTTGAAACTTGGCGGTCAACTCGGAATATCGGCTCTGAAACTTCCTGTAATAGTTACAGAGTCCGAGGAAAGATTGTAATTGTTTCCTGTTTCTTGGTTGCGGGAACCTCTGAATTGCCTCCACTTTCTCTGCAGACGGGGTAATACCTCTATCGTCTAGGTTGAAACCCAAGAATTGTACTTCGCGCGCTATGAACTTGGATTTCTCCAACTTCAGAGTTATGTTGTTCTGCGCTAGTTTGCTTAGTACATACTCTACTCTATAGCAGTGCTCCTCCCAGGTTTCGGATGTGATGAGTAAGTCGTCTACATAGACGGTGGTAAATTGGAGCGCTTCTTGTCCAAGAATCTGGTCCATGCATGCCACAAAGATGGCGACAGAATTGACAAGTCCGAAGGGCAGTCTCTTGAACTGGTAATTGCGCCCTTCGAAAATGAACGCCACGTACTGACGGCTTTTTGGATGCAGCTCTACTTGCTAATAACCACAAACAGTGTCCCAGGTGCTGATAAACTTCGTGCCATGAAAACGTTTTAAGATCTCCTCTATTTCCCCGGGAGAGGTTCTGTCATTCACAATCGTTTTGTTCAATTCGCGTGCATCTAAACAGAGCCGGACTTGTCCGTCTTTCTTTGGAACAGCAATAATTGGACTAGTGTAAGGTGATTGACTAATCTCAATTATATCATTTTCTATCATCTTGTTTATCTCTGTTCTCACGGCTTCTTTGAGCGACTGCGCGATTGGATATGACCTCCGGTTAAACTCTACGTTTTCTTTAAATCGATGTTGGCACTGGTAGTTTTTTACCTTCCCTGGTTCATCTGAAAACACTGCCTTGTACTTCTCATATATTCTAATTAGACGATCGGCTAGATGTATAGGTATTTTATTGTTATTGATCCCGCACTGGAAGTCCCGTATTTCTTGGATTTTTTCTGACCATAAATCCTCTCCTCCATGGTTGTATATAATGGGTTTAGAAAGGGGGCTGTTTCTAATAATATTAATTTTACGAAGTTGTTGATGTATAGGGCTGGGAAGTATGGTTGCGCCTCCTACCAAATTTGCGGTCCATGTTATTCCGTCTGGGAAAAGTGATACTTTATCTAAATTAAGATCGATAACTGCAGAATATCTTCTAAGAATATCGCAACCGACTAATATGTCAAATGGTAATCCGGTGGCGATCAAAAATTCCATGTCTAAAGCTATATCGCGGCTAACGACACTGACGGAAACTTGCTTCCTGATGGTTTTATTCTGGCGGCCAGTTGCACCTATTAACACAATGTTGTTTACTGGTAACATTGGCAAAGTTTTTCCACATGCACTTTGTATCCTCTCCAATTCATTGGAGTTTATTATTGAAATATTGGCACCTGTGTCTATCATTATTTTAGCGGGAACTCCTTCCACCTCCGCTATTATATAGAATATTTCATTATTATTGTTGTTGAGACTCTTCTCGTTCTCTTCCAAAATTTCCGTTCGAATGTCTTTTAGGTAGTGGTTACTTATGATAGTGATGTTTTTTCGATTGTTTGCTTGTTGCAATTCATCCTTGTCTAACCCAGGAAGTATAAGCAGTAGCAGGTCATTGTTGTTAATTACTGCCTCCTCCCGTTTAAAGCATTTTGGTCATCGTTCGTATTTAGATTGACCGAGGCATCGTTCGGGAAACTCTGATCCGTTTCCTGACGCTCCG
Organism: Magicicada septendecula; assembly: GCA_034769895.1. Taxonomy (NCBI): domain Eukaryota; kingdom Metazoa; phylum Arthropoda; class Insecta; order Hemiptera; family Cicadidae; genus Magicicada; species Magicicada septendecula. The sequence continues at coordinate 358,518,569 of CM068370.1, read as the reverse complement.
TACCCTGTGTGAGGTTTAGCGCCCTGTTCTGTTGTCGGCCAAGGTCCTCCAGGGTTGTACTTCTTCTTCCCTGTTCGTGTCGTGGACTGTCCCGTTCCGCACTCCTCCATCTTCGGTCGGCGCCGTGGAAGCTGTTCCTCCGTGGTCGATAATATCTCCTGGGTCCGCGATCTTCCGCTCTTATAAAATTAACCCTAGGGCGCGACACTCGGTTATTATTATTATTATTATTATTATTATTATTACCATAATTATTATTATAGTAATTTCGGTTGGGTGGGGAAGGTCTGTCACCATTATTGTTGGGGTATGGATTTCTCTGACTGTATGGGACACTATTAGGCTGATAATAATTATTCCTATTATTAGGATAGGGGTTATTATTCCTAATACCGTTATTATTGCTGTTAAAATTGCTATTACGCGGGGGGTTATTAGGGCCGTCGTAATTACCGGGCTGGTTTCGGTTACTGGGGTGGTTATTGCCGTTATTGGGGTATGGATTCGGCCTTGCCTCTGGTCTTTCATTTCTCCTCCTGCTCTGCCGATAATATTCCTCGTTTTCATATCCCTCTAACAACTCGGTCATCGCCTGGATCGTCTTGATCTGGCTACCTCTCCGGGCCCTGACAATGTCTTCATCATAGTGATATGATATTTTATTCACTAGACACTCTTCTGGTATAGCCGGCTCGAGGTGTTTCGCCATGCACACCTTCCCCAAGAAATATGCTGTCATGCTGCTGCCTAGTTGTGCCCTGTATCGTCCGTTACATATATTGTCACGGATCAAGTTCTGGGTAGTCTCAGACCAGTAATTCGACTTAAACATTTTCCGGAACTGCTGGTAGTCGGGAATTTCACTCCGGTTGGCCATCCACCAATTATCCGTTATTTCTCGGAAAGACTCATCTAAGATTTCCCTGCTATGGCTCCATTGCGTGATTTTATGCTTAGCGAAGTATTCCTCTACCCTAGCCAGGAACTCCATCGGCTTACGCTTATACTGTCGGAAGTTGAGCCACTCTCGGCTTTCGTTGACGGGCAATCCGGTGAAATGCGTCGGTCTATTTCTTATTGCTTCCATTTCTTCTCGGCTTTGTCGCACCTGACCTGTGATATTGGTCATCGTCTCTTGCATATCATTGCACCGTTCCGCGACTTGATTGCGTACTCTCCCGAATTCTTCTTGAGTTTCCTTCCTCTGTTCTTCTACTTTCCTGCGGCTATGTTCTTCGATATTTGTAAACTTAACGTTCACTACTTCTTTAAACTCTTGTACCTCCTTTTCGGTCTGGTTGCACTTCCCGTCAATCTCCCGAATTTGTCGATATACCATTATGTTTTCTTCTTCCATCTTCTTATTCATCGCTTTCTTATTAACATTGATTTCCTTATTCAGTTCTTCTCTTAACAATTCCATTCTTTCGTACAGTTTGTCCAAATTCTCCTGATTGACCTCTCTTAATTCTTCTCTTAACTTTTGGTTGTCCTCTCTTAATTCTTCTAATTTCTCCCCCATTTTCTCTTCCATCTTCTTGTTATTCTCTTCCAATTTGTCTTCCATCTTCTTGCTATTCTCCCTCATTTCTTCCTTCAAAGATTGGTTGTTCTTCTCTATCTTCTTTCTGTTTTCATCGATTTTCCGATTGGTGTTTTCAACTTTATTAATCAATTCTTCTTTAGTCGACTTGAATTCTTCCTTGAAAGATTGGTTGTCTTCCTTCAATTCTTCTAACTTCTTCCCCATCTCTTCTTCCATCTTCTTGTTGTCTTCCTTCAAATCTCCCATGTTCTTGTTCATCCCAGTCAACTCTTCTTTTGTTGATTGGTTATCCTTCTTCAATTCTTCTAACTTTTCTCCCATCCTCTCTTCCATCTTCTTACTGTTTTCTTCTATTCTCTTATTTGTGCTTTCAATTTTATTTCCCAAATCTTCCTTTAAAGACTGGCTATCACTTCCCATTTTCTTACTCAGGGACTGATTGTCTTCCTTTAAATCTTCCATCTTTATATTTACTTTATTCAACTCTTCCTTCAAGGTCTGTTTGTCTTCCTTCCTTTCTTTATCCAAAGATTTATTGTTTTTCATCATTGCTCTTAACATTTCTTCTACTGTCATGTCCTCTGTTTCCTTCTCCGGAACATTGATTTTCTCTGTTTGTGTAGCCATTTCCGGTTGTTCCTCTGGTTGTACAGGTTGTTTCGACAACACCGGTGGCAATGAACTTTCCACGTCTACTGGCGTCGCCTCTTTATTGTCCATATCAATCTCTATTGCTTTTTCGGCCTCCGCCGCCCTTTTCTTGGAAGTTGCACGTCGTTGCATTTTCCCTTCAATTTCTCTGGCTTTGTAGCTGTTGCCTAGCTCCAACTAGTGATTGGGCAGATTGTATTGGCCTTTCAATCGCTAATTAAAGCCCCTCAGTTGTGCGCCAATTTGTAATAAAATAATTACAAATGTGTGTTTAGTAGTAATATATAATTGGTGTGGCTCTCGAAATATTACTGGTCTGAAACACTTCCTTAATTTTCCCAGTTGGTCGAGTTCCAGATGTAGCAAAACCTGACAAATATCGTTATGCTGTTGAAGAGATATATGTGTAGTTTCACCAAAATGTTTTAAAACCAAAGTTGTTGTTTGTTGAAGAAAATAAAAAAAATTGTGTTTAAAAAAATTTTATAATTAAAAAAAATTTGCTTTTTATTAATTAATTAATTAAAATCAATTAATTAATGTTGTTTTGCGGAGTTTTAAAACGTGTATCAATCCTCTAAGAAATTTTATTGAGGTTCTTGTATTTTCTAATAAACTGCAACCACTCATAAGATTGTCTCCAGGACAATCGATACTTGTTTACTTTTCCGTTTTGGAGGTTATCTTCCTTTGTATGTGGTAAAATCCTGGTAGTTTATTATTTAAAATTATATTAATGGTAATTTGTAATATTAATGAAAGAAAGAACTATTTTGTGTGAAAAGTATTAATGTTTTATTAAATAATTGAAATATAGACTCTTTTCGATTATAATATCGACTCTCAGGGTATCGAACAATTACAAGGTTTGATATATATAATTCAACAGGGTTCTTTAAACAGCTAATTATTATCAAAGTCAGAGAAATCGGGCCAATATTTAAAAGGTATAACGTTACAACAAGTTAATTACTAATACTAGATACATACATGAATAATAATTTGAAATAAAATAATTTGTTGTCACCAACACAGCTGACGGGAACAAGAAGGCGTTTTTAACGACGAATGCAAATGGCTGCCGTCAAGTCGGTCAAAATGCCCTTCGTATCTGCGATGTTCCAAATAAGATATTTTCTGGTAGTATTTACGTCCTGGTGTCTGCAAATCTCCTTTCTGATGTTGTGTAGTGTCTTGAGTGAAGTTTCCGTGTTGTATTTTGTATCTGTGTAGTTATAAGTTCATTCACTTTTTTGATTCAGGCACTAATGTATGGTTATGTGGTATACTGTTTTCTTGTGTTTAAAATTGTTATTCGGTGTAATTATGTGCTGTACTGTGTTATTTAGTCTATATCAATTGTATCTGTCACTATGTTGACGTTCCAAAATTGTTTTATTCGCCACTCGCGATTTTACAAAAACGTATCGTTCACTTACTCGCCATTACCGTTTTTAGTTAGGTTAGCTCGGTTATAATTCGCTCGTCAAGTTCACCGTACAATTACCAATAATCAACTATCTTATTTCCTCCAGTTTCGACTAAACTCTTAGCCAATATAATATTATTCTTAACATTGTTCAAATATAATTTTGCATCCTGTGCATATTTCCAAATACACTATATAACTGCCTAAACTTTGGTTATTTATCAATTTTATTTGCTAGATGTTATTTAAATTAATCCTTCAGTTCATTCGTCGTATTTTCAGATTAAATAATGCCGTTTTATAATGTTTTCTGTCCAAAATTAGCAATTTTACTTTCATTTTGTATTTAGTGAAAAATTAAAAATTAACTTCCTGTCATTATGCAAATTCAGACATTTTTCAGTTATATTTATTATTAATAATCTCATATTGTATTAAAAGGTTTATATTCCCTTATGTTCTTGTAATTAATTGAATTGGTTAAATTCTAAAATATTATTTTGGAATATATGACTCCCCTCTCCAAATTTCTGAGTTTTGTCATTTTCATTTTTATTTATAATTCTGAATATAATTTTATAAAATCTTTCTAAGTGGTATGTGTAATTATATGGCTTTATCTCAGGTTTATTTTATCCATATCCCTTTTGTTTAGTTGCATTTAAATGAGTAATTTCTCTGTTTTGATGAAGTTTGGTTTTCATTCTTTGGCCTAGATTTTTTAACAAGTTTTTCTTACAAAATATTTTTACAAACAATAAATGAAGTGTGATACCCTCTCTGACTTTTAGATGTGGTATTATAAACTAAACATTTTTTCAAATAACACAACAATAATTAGTATTGGTTACAATACAATGAACAGTTAAACAAATAAGGAATATTTTCAAAAAAATGGTTGTCTTCAACATTCAGACATTTTTTACAATCAAAAACTTATTACTAATATAGGATTATTATTCACAAAAGAGGTTCTTTACCAACTAACATCTTAATTACTTATTATTATTAACACCAGTAATAAATATATTTACAGGTATGATGTTATTTTTTGAAAATTTAAATAAATGTCTTTATATCTAATACATTTTAAAAATCCTTATCCTATATTTACAAAAACCTTATATCTATATTCTTATTTGCTAACTACTATACTAAGTTGGATTATACAGTTTTTACACTGTCTTTTAAATATTGTATTTGGGGAATTGTACCCTGTCATAGTATAATTAAATCTGTTTTTTCTCATTCTATATAAAACAAAATGTCACTTTAAACAGATTTATATCTTGTTATTATTCAAAATAACATATTCGCGTAGTACACATTTTAAGTCACTGAAAGTTGCATGTTTCGTTGTATTCAATGTTTGTGATTGCCAAGAATGAAACACAAGGTTTATTTTCTATAATACCCAAAACTAGCACTGGTTCACTTTACACTTTTATTTCGTTATTTCTACATGGTTGTGTAGTCTTATTAACATAATAAATTGGTTAGTGTTTTACAATGGAGATTTGTTCCTTGGGTACTATATTATTGTTTCATCTTGGTTCACTGGCAACTCTTACTTTACACACTTTTCTCTCTTAATTTTAAGTACATGTTGTTACTATTTCGTTATACTTTTATTGGTATTTTATCATTTATTTTGGGATATGGGGATACGGGTGTGTTTTATAAGAGCATGACATCTTCCTCAGGATGCTGCCTTCTTCTTCTTTCTTCTGTCTTCTTTTCTTCTGTCTTCTGGGTCTGGTATCTTCTCCATCTTCTTCTTGATGCCATCGGGTATCTTGGGATTACTTCATCTTCTTCGGGTTTCTTGGGATTTCTTCATCTTCTTCGTAATTTTAGAAATACATCACCTGTATTGGTTGATCTTGGCTTATTCAGGGTTTCTTTTCCATTTATATTTCCTCGTTGTGGGTTTGGTCATATTCTGTGTTGCTTTGTTATTTACTTTTTACCTTCCTGGGTTATAATTTGAAAACCTTGGGTTATTGGACTGGTTTTGGATGACTCATCACTAGTTTGAATTTGCGGCTGTTATCGTTTGCCAAAAAAAACATTTTCCTTGATTAAAAAAAACCGTTGCAGGTAAACTACCCCTTTCCCTCAACCGATCTTCACCAAAAACAATAGGTCGCGAGTACTCTACAAATCAGCGCTGTATGCAAAAAATTATTTGATTCTGTTTGAATTTGCTGCAGTTATCGTTTGCCATAAAAAAAAAATCTACAGACACCCACACACACACACACACACACACACACACACACACACACACACACACACACACACACTTTTCGGAAAACGACTTTTTTTCATGTTTTGAGTGTAGTAGAATCAGAATCTGCAATAATCTCGAACACGATTTTTTTTGCCATCACCATACTTCCATTCCTTAAGGAATATGGAAGTAAAAAGTACCAGGGAACATAATATTTTAAGAAAGACTTAATTGAATATTTTTAATTTTAATTGTTTATTGTATGTTATGTTTATTATAATTAAAGTAAGAACTTACTTATGAAATTTGTTTTTTGCGTGCACACAGTCAGTTAAGGGGAATTATAACATGTTACTAATAGTTATTAGTAATCAGTTTCTGTCACATTTATTAATATTATGTATACTAGTGTTAATAACACTAATGTTAGTCTTAACAAGAAAGTACCAAAATCATAGTCAGTCAAATTATATGAATAAGATTTCTATTAAAATAATAAGGAAACAATGTCAGTTATGTTAAAAGGTTACCAAATGTATAAAATAAATTTAAGAAAGTGAAAGGTACAAAATAAATAATAAATAAGTTTGGAAAAAAAATAAATGTAAATCATTAACTCAGGAAATATAGATCAGAAAATAGTCCAGAGTGATGTCAAAATGATCAGTTTTTTATCAGAAGAACAAGAAACAAATAAAAAGAAGATAAGAGCTCTTATAAAAAAGGTATATCCTTTTAAAAGAAAATGACATATAAAATAGTAAAAGGTTTGTTTATATTATTCTTATGATGTCACCAGGGTGATATAAAAATATTACTTGGAAACCAAGGAGATATCTAAGAGAGGCCTTAGCAACTAATATGTTGAGGAAAAAAATAGATTGATTCTAAAGAAACTGAATGCAAAAAGGTTGATTTAAATACTTATAGTGAAAAATAAATTATAATATATGTGATATTAGTGCATCTCCAGATAAACAATTGAATAAATATATATATCAAGATTAAAATAGGAGAAAGAATTGCTACAAGACTCTACAGAATTAAACCAGGACATCTCTGAAGAAATTGGACCAATTGACACAGGGAGAGAAGTATTTTTTGATCTAAAATTAATCTGAAATATTCCCTGTTAAACCTGATCTAAAGGTTTCAAAAACTTTTGAATACGTTTTTTTATAAAAACCATAATTAACTTTCACTGAGAACAATACTGATGAATAATATGGACATAAGCATAAGCCATCATTGATGTATAGTGCTAACATAATTTAAAACTAATTAAGTCTAAAAAAAAACATTTTTATAACTTAACCTATACACTGAACTGTTTTACACTCTTAATATAATCCTTTTAACATACATTGTGACTATTTCTCATCATATGTATTTTGGTACTTTCCCTGTCAATACTGTTGTTATATCGTAGTCGAAAGGACCTACTAAACCTTATAATTGTATCTTATTTATTAAAAACAAATTATAAAATGTTTTTAAAAGCCTGAGATCTAAGAATTACTGCTGCCACATACAGCTGGCCAAACTTTGTTAAAAATTATGTTTTACATTTAGCAAAAATTAAAGAATAAATAAAGGATTTGAGTTTACAAAATACGGAAAAAAGTTTCTTTGCTTCTTATTTCATGAAAACAAAAAGGGTATGATATTCTGAACAAAATATCTGATACTGTGAGTTGACCTCAGTAATTAGATTAAGTTGGCAACACTCATCAATTGAAAATCTTAGCAGATTTCTTTTTAAAATGTGGTGATGAGCACAAGTTATCATATCCATTGCTGAAAGAAAAGAATAAAAGAGAGTTCATTACAGAATAAAGAGACTATATACTATTTACATAAATTTGATATATCAAAAATTTTTTATTGATATTTCACCAATAAAATTTTATTTGCAAACGGTGATTGCAAATTGGCGCTCAACAAACATCCCCCTGAACAGATACTCATCCTTAATTTAATATTAACAAAAATGTATACAAATAATAACAGAGTTAAATAAGACACAAATTCAGATAAATAACCATAGATTCGAGTCTAGATGTAACAAATTGGCTATCCCAAAAGTGAATCTAAATAAAATATAATTTAGAAAGAACGATTATTAGATTTGCAAGGGTAAAACAAAGATTACACGTTACAGAATTGGAGCCCAACTAGTGAGGCTAGAAATAGAATAGCTTTGTATTCTTATTGTGAGTTTACAGAGATTTCTACTCTAGTGGCGGCTACGATTAACAACAGAGATGTCAAGCAGAAGAGCGACGTCACGGAAACGAATGGAAGAAGAAGAGATAGAGTTAAATGTAGAAGACCAGGAAACAAAAACAGTTGAAGAAGTGGAAGTAATAGTAAAGGATACCCCAGTAGCAGCGACTGAAGAAAAGGAAACGGTGGTAAGGGATGCCCAAGGGGACCGACCAGATAAACCCCTTACAAAAGGAAACAAATAAGACTGTAGAAGAAATGAGATTCGAGAGATTAATGGAAATGTTTCAAAAAATGGAAGATCGAAGAAAGGAGGACACAGAAACAGTGAAACAAGATAGTGAAGAATTAAAGAAACAAATAAATGAAAAAATGGACAGTAATAATGAAACACTGAAACAAAATATGGAGAAAATGGACAAGAAAATGGACAGTAATAATGACAGTTTAAAGAAACAAATGAAGGAGGATATTGAAAAGAATATCGAAACACTTAACAGGAAAATGGATAGTAACCAAGAAGAATTTAAACAAATGAGAGTAGATAATGAAACCTTATTAAAACAAACTAATGAGGAATTAAAGAATGAAATTAGGGAAGATCATGAGGAATTAAATAAAAAAATTTAAAGTAATAATGAAACATTACAACAACAGCTGAAGGAGGATATTAGACAAAGGAATGAAGAATTAAAAGGATTATTGAAGGAAGAGAGTACGAAAAATAGAGAGGAATTGAAACAACAGTTGGAAGAGTATAAGAAAGAAATAATGAGTGACGAAAACCAGTCAATAGAAACAACGATAGAAGATGACGATTTAAGGGTGGAAATATTGTATAAGATAACGGAAGAAGTAATGAAAGATAACAAAACGGAGATAGAAATAATACCAAACGATAAAATCAGGGAAGCAGTAAATCAGAAAATAAAAGGTAGTAAAGAAATAGAAAATAAAATGGACAAAAGTGTATTGTTATCTGAAAAGAAACATAGCAGAAACAAAGAGAATAATAAGTATGTAGAAAAGAAGACGAAGAAAATAGGTAAAAGACGTCCCAAGAAACAGAAAAATACACAGGAATAATTAGATATGATTAGGAGTGGGCTGGTTAATGTACATAATCTCCCAATCGCTAATTATATAGAAAGAACAGAATTAACAAATTATAGAAAAAACTTAAGGAAATTTATATTTAAAATGAATACATCAGAAAAAGAAAGGGATAATAAAATATCAGCTATATCATCAATAGTTGATATACCAGTGACATATTTGGTTAATGAACTAGAGAATAAAGTTGTAAAAGCAGGCGAAGATACCATTGAAAATTTGGTGTTCGAAAAATTGCAATACAGAGTGATCGAAAGATATGTCATTAGGACAGAATGGATTGGAAATTCAATAGTAGGTCTTGAAATGAGTGTAGACTTCGCAGCAGAAAAATCAGAATACAAGGTAGTAGTGATAAAGTGGACAAGGATAGAATTCATACTGAAAACAATAATAGTCCGTGCAACAAGGACAACTTATGTATTGGACAATGGATGAACTAAAGATGAAAATATGGAAAGAAGGGACTGCTTTTCTGGGAATGGACTAAAGCAAACTAATGGAACAAAGATTGGATTAATTATTGATACAAATAACATAATATGGAAGTTATTACAAATAAAAAATTTTTATTTTTATGAATTAAAAGAAAAGAAGAAAAACCCCAAAATTCTAAATAAAGTAAGAACAGCTTACCATGTGTTTCGGAAGAAATTATTTTGAATTTATTAGGAACAAATTATTTTGAATTTATTATAAAGAAAACCCCAAGAAATAAATTAAGTAAGAACAGCTTACCATGTGTTTCGGAAGAAATTATTTTGAATTTATTAAGAAGAGTTAGAATGATTTAGATGAAAATAGAATCTAAAATATTATTGATTGACAGCGCCAAGATGGAAATAATACAACATGTAGGTTGAGTCAGGTTAACCAATTACATGTGGAAGATAGAAAGTTATTTTGAACTGATAAAGCACTAGAAGTGAAATAGTCATAGAATAAAAATGTGAATAGACCTCAAAGAAATAATGTAACAATCCCTGAAATCTAAGTTTGTAGCGGAAGAGCAACCTTTTAGGTAATTATTATATGTATTGTGTTGTGATAGTGCAACTTTATTTTTTCCTGGACAGAGATGAAGTTCCTCTGATTTCAGATGATATATTTAGGGAAAACGGCGAAGTAATTGAAGCCAATAGTGCCCCTCCGAATCCGAACCCATATGTAGTATTTAATGTTAGGGAATTATGGTATTTTAGGGATGATACAAACGATGAGGTAAAGAAATAAAAATATCGGTATGGAGAACCATACATGACTTCCATATTCTAAGATTTATATTTAAAATCATTTTCGAAATGAAATATTACCATAGAAACTACTTCTTTCTACTTACTGCTTCAGCCTTAACCACAGTACTGTGGTCACTAACGTATACCACCTCACGTTATCGCACTCGATTTTCACTGATGATAGAAGTCGATGGCATTGCCGAAACGTCTGGTTTTGTAGAAAACATTGGACTACGGCTAAATATCCCGGGAAGGAATTTTAACAAAAACTACTTCTTTGTTGCCGATAACGTTGTACACATATATATAACAAATATGCATAAAATTAATGGCTTGTATAAGTTAATGATTGATCTCCATTAAGTAGTGCTCAAGTTTCCAAAGTTTTAATATTATGATGTCCGTAATTAAAACATCAGAGCAGGTTTAGTGTGTATGAGGGTACACCGTGGACAAAAATTTTCAACATTTCCTATTGAGCGTTGCTTAGAGTAAAGCTACGAATCTACAGTGTACGTTTCACAGAACAAACACGCGGAAAATATGGAGCGCTCCGAAGTCACTCATGGACCCTCAGCATCTTGCAGAGGGTTCATTCCCTAAAGACGAAAAGTCTGTCTATGAATCGTTCCTCTGTAAACACGTGCAGTTACACTGCCCAGCGATCCACAGGAAGCAAATCGCTATCCACGCTGGACACTTTTTCGGCTTGCACGCGTTATGTTGGTATGGGTTTCGACACTTTCCATTTAAAAAGCGTGCAAATGTAAGAAAATAAACATGAATGAGGCCAGAAATAACGCGAATTGTGTGTGTGTGTGTGTGTGTGTGTGTGTGTGTGTGTGTGTGTGTGTGTGTGTGTGTGTGTGTGTGTGTGTGTGTGTGTGTGTGTGTGTCTTCCCTGCCTTTTTACTGCGGTAGTCATAATAATAAAATGGAAACGTGAACAGTACATAACTGAGATACGCTTGCCTGCCAAGCGCGATATATTTTCTCTTATACATGATTTACATTAAAATGAAAAAATTATAATTTTATTGCCTGGCAACAAAATTATTTTATTTTCAACAATTACCATTGTTTGAAAAAGTTTAAATGAATTTTCAAGTACTTTACTCTTGTTAAAACGTAAAATGTTGCTGGTAAACTACCCCTTCCCCTTAACCGATCTTCACCAAAATCTAAAGGCCTTGAGTCCTCTACAATTCACTGACGTATGCAAAAAATTATTTGATTCTGTTTGAATTTGCGGCAGTTATCGTTTGCCATAAAAAATACGCTTGATAAAAAACATTGCAGGTAAACTACCCCTTCCCCTCAACCGATCTTCACCAAAAACAAAAGATCTTGAGTACTCTACAAATCAGGGCTGTATGCAGAAAATTATTTGATTCTGTTTGAATTTGCGGCTGTTATCGTTTGCCATATAAAATACCGTTGTTAAAAAAACGTTGTAAGTAAACTACCCCTTTCCCTTAACCGATCTTCACCAAAATCAATAGGTCTTGAGAACTCTACAATTTAGGGCTGTATGCAAATAATATTTTGATTCAGTTTGAATTTGCGGCTGTTATCGTTTGCCATAGGAACTACCCTTGTTAAAACAAAACGTTACAGGTAAACTACCCCTTTCCCTTAACCGATCTTCACCAAAAACAACAGATCTTGAGACCTCTGCAATTCAGGGCCGTATGCGAAACATTATTTGATTCTGTTTGAATTTGCGGCTGTTATCGTTTGCCAAAAAAAAATTTCCCTTGATAAAAAAAACCGTTGTAGGTAAACTACCCCTTTCCCTCAACCGATCTTCACCAAAAACAAAAGGTCGTGAGTACTCTACAAATTAGGGCTGTATGCAAACAATTATTTGATTCTGTTTGAATTTGCGGCAGTTATCGTTTGCCATAAAAGTCTACAGACACACTGACACACACACACACAACACAGACAGACACACACACAGACACTTTTCGGAAAACGACTTTTTTTCATGTTTTGAGTGTAGTAGAATCAGAATCTGCAATAATCTCGAACACGATTTTTTTTGCCATCACCATACTTCCATTCCTTAAGGAATATGGAAGTAAAATAAATATGACAATATGACTCGAGGTGTGAAAAGTATGAAGAATCAATATCAAGTTTTAGGTGCTGAAATAAAAAAGTATTATGGAAATGAAGAAAACTAATGGTGAAGTTTATTCAAGCAATCTAATGATTACTAAAATAACCTGTTTTCTGGGGGGACATTATGTTATGTGACATTTTTACCATGCCATATACCATGATTATATTATTAAAAAGTACCAGGAGACATAATATTTTAAGAAAGACTTAATTGAATATGTTTAATTTTAATTGTTTATTGTATGTTATGTTTATTATAATTAAAGTAAGAACTTACTTATGAAATTTGTTTTTTGCGTACACACAGTCAGTTAAGGGGAATTATAACATATTACTAATAGTTATTAGTAAATCAGTTTCTGTCACATTTATTTATATTATGTATTCTAGTGTTAATAACACTAATGTTAGTCTTAACAAGAAAGTACCAAAATCATAGTCAGTCAAATTATATGAATACGATTTCTATTAAAATAATAATGAAACAATTTCAGTTATGTTAAAAGGTTACCAAATGTATAAAATAAATTTAAGAAAGTGAAAGGTACATAAGAAATAATAAATAAGTTTGGAACAAAAAAAAAAAAAATGTAAATCATTAACTCTGGAAATATAGATCAGAAAATAGTCCAGATTGATGTCAAAATGATCAGTTTTTTATCAGAAGAACAAAGAAATAAATAAAAAGAAGATAAGAGCTCTTATAAAAAAGATATATCCTTTTAAAAGAAAATGACATATAAAATAGTAAAAGGTTTGTTTATATTATTCTTATGATGTCACCAGGGTGATATAAAAATATTACTTGGAAACCAAGGAGATATCTAAGAGAGGCCTTAGCAACTAATATGTTGAGGAAAAAAATAGATTGATTCTAAAGAAACTGAATGCAAAAAGGTTGATTTAAATACTTATAGTGAAAAATAAATTATAATATATGTGATATTAGTGCATCTTCAGATAAACAATTGAATAATTATACATATTATAACAATCTTCAATGCTGGTGGTGTTTACAAAGTCTTCCTGGTCTGAAACTGTTCCTTTAGTTTCACTGTTGAGCTGTCCAAATTGTAACGAAACCTGTTAATAGTGTTAAAGTTGTATAGGTGTAGTGTTACAAAAATGTTTTAAAAATGTTTTTCGTGGAAGAAATAAAAATGTGTTTAAAAAAAAAATTTATAATTAAAAAAAATTTTCTTTTTATCGATTATTTAATTAAAAACAATTAATTAATTGTGTTTCGTGAAGTTCCGAAACGTGTCTCACTTGGCTAGGAAATTTTATTAATGTTTTTGTATTTTCAATAAACTCCAACCACTTATAAGATTGTCTCCATGTACAATCGATATTTGTTTACTTTTCGTTTTGGAGGTTATCTTTCTTCTGATGTGGTGAAATTCTTGTAGTAGGTTGTTTAAATTAAATTAAGTGTAAATTGTTATGTTTAATAAAGAAAGAACTATTTTGATATGAAAAGTATAAATGATATTGGATAATTGGTTATAAGACTCTTGTCGATTATAAAATCGACTCTCAGTGTATCGAAATGTTACAAGTTTTTTACATAAAATGCAATCAGGTTCTTTTAACAGCTAATCATAGTTAAAGTCAGAGAAATCGGGCCAATATTAAAAAAGCATAACGTTACAATAATTATTCTTAAAACTAAATACATATATTTAAATGAAAAGATTGAAATAAACAATAGTTTGATTTCGAACCCTGTCGCTGACAGACTAGGAGGCCGTCTTCAGTTGAGTGATGACGAAAATTGCAAATGGCCGCCGTCGAGATAGTCAAATGTCCCTCGTAGATGTGGCGTTCCAATTAAGATATTTTCTGGCAGTATTCACGTCCTGGTGTCAGCAAATCTTCCTTCTGATGTGTTGTAGTGTCTTGGGTGAAGTTTCTGTGTTGTATTTTGAGTAGTGGTGTATGTATAAGTCAGTTCACTTTTTTGTCGTTCAGGCATTGTTTGATGGTAAAAATGTATACTGTTTTATGGTGTTTAATAATGTTATTTGACTGTAGTTTAGTGCTGTACAATGTTATTTAGTCTCTTGGAAGTGTTTATGTCACTGTGTCGATGTTACGAAATGTTTTTAGTCGCCACTCGCGATTTTCAAATTTGTGAAAATACACAAACATACACTGACTCGCCATTACGGTACTATAAATTAGGTTAACTCGATTAAAATACTCTTGTCAAGTGCACCGTACAACGTTCAATAATCAACTCTCTACTTCCTTCACTTTCGACTAAAATCTTAGCCAATGCAATATTATTCCTTACATTGTTCGTTTTTTACTTTGCATCCTGTGCATGTATTAAAGTTACATTATATAACTGCTTAAACTTTGGTTATTATTCAAATTTATTAGCTAGTTGTTACTTAATTTTATCCTTCAGTTCATTCGGCGTATTTTGGTATCGAATAATGCCGTTTTATTATGTTTTTTATCTAAAATTGGTAATTTTACCTTCATTTTGTCTCTGGTAAAAGTTCAAAATCAGCTTCCTGTCATTATGCAAATTCTGCCATTTTTAAGTTATATTTATGATTATTAATCTCATATTTTATTAAAAGGTTTATATTCCCTTAGTTTCTTGCAATTATTTGAATTGGTTAAGTTTTAAAATATTATGTTGGAATATATGACTTCCCTCTCCAAATTTTTTAGTTCTGTCATTTCCATTTTCATTTATAATCCTGGCTATAATTTTACAAAATCTTTCTACGTTGTATTTCTAATTATATGGCTTCAATTCTGGTTTATGTTATCTAAATCCCTTTAGTTTAAATGTATTTAAGTGCTTAATTTCTCTGTTTTGATGAGGTTTAGTTTCATCATTTTGCCTAGATTCTTAACAAGTTTTTTCATACAAATTTTTATATAAACAATACATACTGTTATACCCTCTCTGACTTTTTAACATGGTAATATAAATTAAACATTTTTTCAATTAAACATAACAACAATTAGTATCGGTTTCAATACTATAAACAAATAAGAAATATTTTCAAATAATGGTTGTCTTCAACTATTTAGACATTTTTTACAATCAACACTTAATACCAATATAGAAATATTATTTACAAAGGATGTTTTTTCCCAACTAACATCTTATTTAATTATTACTGTCAATACAAGTAATAAATATATTTACAATTAGGATGTTAGTGGTTCCAAACTTAATAAATGTTCTTATCCCTAAGATATTTTTAAAATCCTTATTTTATATACACAAAACCTTATTTCTATACTCTTATTCTATATTTCTTATCTTAAATTGAATCATGCAGTTTTTAAACTGTTTTTAAATGGTATAGGGTAATTGTACCCTGTCACTTTGTTTAAGTCTGTTTTCATTCATTCCTTAAAGAAATGTCATTTCCAACAGATTGACAGCTTGATATTACTACATGTATGACATTCACCTGGTACAAATTATAAGTCACTTAAAGTTGTATATTTCATTATCTACACAGTTTGTGGATGCCAAGGATGAAACATAAGGTTTATTTTTTATAATACACAAACTAGCACTGGTACACTTTACACTTTTTGATGCTATTTCTAAATGGTTGTTTAGTCTTATTAACATCAATAAATTGGTTTGTGGGTTACAATGAAGATTTGTTCTCTGAGTGTTGTAACCCCTCTTTCCTTTTATGTCTTTTTTATGAGTATAAAATCAACTTATTTTTTTTGATATTTTTTTTTTTGAAGAGAAGCCACAAGTCAATTAGGGCTAGGCTGGAGCCTAGAGAAGCAAAAATTGTGCCGGGACCAGTATGACGGGACTTGCAATGAAACTCAGCCGTAATATAACAATAACAAATTTATTGTTTTCCTAGAATTCATACATGCATAATTTAAGCCCTGCTTCAACAATATTAAAGAAACAACAGGTGTATAGCATAACAAAAGTGTGTAAATTCTGTTAACATATATATGTAAATATAATATCATAACCCGTATGTATAAATGCAGTAAACAGATATATATATATATAATAGCATAACCAATATGTATAAATGCAGTAAACAGATATATATATATAAATAGAAAATTCACCCCCTTTCTTGTGGCTAGCTAGACACAGACAAACATAATACATACAGAACATAAGGCACACAAACTCACAATTACATCAATTCGAACACAAATGCCCCAGGAATGCACCCGCCTGGCAGGCCGTGTGACTACAATCCTATACCCAGCAGTGATAAAATATTTGCCCATCAACAACCCGTTTTGTAGAATTACATAAACGCCAAACCCCAGAAAGGTGATAATAATTCATAACGCATGAATAAAACCGGACCGCCCATTTGTCTAGCATTCCACTGATCAATGACCCCTCATGAGTGTATGAACCTTAAGTTCCTTTCACAGTATTAAATAAAAATTAACAGAACTACATCACCTGCTTTCAAACAGTGATTATAGAATTCTAAATGGTTATTTTACTTCACAGTTCCGAAGGAATCAAAATCCTTATATACTTTAACAATCAGAAATTAATCATTCGAGGCTTTACAATTTCAGAAAATTTTGACAATATATGTTTTACCCAAAACAATGAGTACATTTTTATAGTTAAAGAAAATTAAACAGCAGATACTACCAGTAAAAGTCAATCAATATGTGTTTTGCCAGTTAAGAAAAACAATCAGTATAGCCCTTGTGCAAGGAGCAAAATCAACTACTATATTTCCAGAAAAACAGCAAATTATTTCTATTAACCCCGAATGGCTATATACAAATAATAAAAATCAAAAAAATACAATAAGGTGGTGGTGCTCTAGCATCTGTGGCAGCGCGCCAGCATGCAGTTGACAAAATTTGACAGGCCTCCAACCTGTCTGAGGTTGCACCAGCATGAGTCAGAGAAAAACTAAGTCCCCTTTTTTAAACCCCAGAAAACGTCAAAAAAAAACCCAGGAAAACCCCCAGCCCTTAAATGTAAAACCCATAGTGACGTTAAATTATATTCATCTCTGTTCCAGCTGGAACAGAGATACTAACCTGTTCAAAACATTTTGTAAAACTAACATGACAAGATGAGCAAACTGTACAATGTACAAGTGTGAAAATATCTCTGGCACGCTCCCGCAGTGCGTCACCCACTTACAGGCAGTGCACTTAGCGTTATGTAATTCAATTATAAAAAAAAAGGTGTACTTGAATTTAACTAGTAAATTTCTGAGTCATGAACAGCGGTTCCCCAATCCAGCAGAGAGTCTGCACACGTGGGCCCATGGATGCAAAGATTTTTGACAAGAAAATAATAGAGTGCATATCACCTTATCACAGCAGTCAGTGTTACAGTGAGAACGAGTCCCCATCTCCCTCTTCAGATAAGATCTTGTTCATGGTTCACAGCTTAGGCAGGTGTACGGCCATCAGCAAGCCAGGAATCCGACTTAGTTCAAGAACCCTGTTAATTCAAATAAATTAGAGAACAGTTCACTAAAAAGGTACACCCGAGTTAAGGTAATTAACCTCCAAACGGGCCGCCCACTAACTCTCAATAAAAGCACAATATTTATTAATAAAGTTTTTGCAACCAGCTGAAAGAGCGAAGAAATCAGCCATGGAATAAATAAATCTGAATAATGAACAGACCTTATTTAATGTGGCTTGATATAAGGTGAACAGCACTAGGCCAACATGCTTCGACATAATTCAACAGGTTATGCGCCACGTGATAAGTGATAATCGTATTTGACCAAAAAAAACTTCAACTGCAAGGCACTCACAGCATTAAGAATGTTTTAACATTGATAAAATTTCATCTGAGGAAGTTCACACAAGAAACTCTCTACTGTACAGTTAATTAAATAACCTCCCGACAGCCTACTGCATGCCTGGACAGTTCATACCCTGACTATGCACTAAGTTTTAGTCCTTAATATTTTAATGTTATACACCTTTATAGTGACAATGGCAATTGCAATACCTCTCACACTATTCTAAAATAATAAACGGAACATGAGCAATCTACTGAACGTTAAGCTAATCACTGAATACTGAGTTCTCTCTTAATATAAAGCTGTCGGGCCGCACACACACATAATTACATATTTTATACGGTTGCATAATCCTAGTTATTAATCCATTTAATATGAATTACTTATAAAGACCAAAAATAATGAAATTCTTACCGGGAGTCGATTTACGCTTTAGCCCGCCATGAGGAGACAGCAAACTGCGTCGTAAGGTTCGAAGAGAGAGAGAAGGAACGTCGCCTCTTGCAGCCGGAGAGTGAATGAATCCACTGCTATCCGCAGCAGACCAAGCGAACGTTCCCCATCGATTGCGCGCGCAGCCTTAACTGCAACGAGCAAAGGTCGCCCGCCTTCGCTCATTTTCACAATTAAATAAAAATGTTTCTAAAATATTTTCAAAGGCCGGTTTTACACCGGCACACCCCCACCCCGAAAGGGCAACCCGGTTGCCCCACTCTCAAACTCGGGAAAGTACCCTGCAGTGTACCATCTTCTTAAATACTCCGGTGGACATCGTGGGTAAGTTGGCCAGACAGACCTGCTCCCAGGAGAACAGACATCCTATTACAGTAAGCCTTGTTCCTACAGCTACACAATAAAATTATGCGCCTAGTTCATGGATTGTATTCATTAGTGTAGAATTTAAATATCGCTCACAAAAATTAAAATACAAATAGAACAACGCGTTCAAGATTGTATGATTTTAAATATGCGACAACTTTATGCATACGTCAACATAATTTAACAATGTTCCGTTGTTTCAAACCGGAATATGATCATCTTGCATTAGCGAGAACATTGTTGCAACCACAGAGAAGACCGGTAACACAAGACTGTAAATTATAAGTTGAGTTAGGCTTTATTGATGTAGTATATCGTTTGTTTTTAACTGCTCTTAAACTAATTGTAAACTTCTTTTGTCAGGTTCTTGTTATTTATCCATATGTATTACAACGATACATATTTTATGTATTTGAGGAGCCCCACGTTCTTGGCACGCCAAAATTATACAACGATACTTTTGTGCATGCAGGTTGTAAATAATTATAACGATACCAGGTGTAACTATAATAACAGTAGTAAATTTATGAGTAGTTAAAATTTCATGTTTATTGTTTTAACAAGCATTATAAATAATAAAACCTTTAATCTCCGATCAAGATAATACTCATTATTAAGTTCATCTCTTAATCTATACGGTGTTACAAACATTTAAAACACTCTTACCTCTAGACATGTTAATAATCTTAATCTAAATATTTATTCAAATTGATTTAATAAAAGAAATAAAATTTAAATGTAATTAAGTTTTATTTTAATTAAACTCATTTAACTCAGATCTGACCTCAGCTTGCTCAGTCTGTACCATTGTATTTTTTAAAATAAATTTAAAATTATATTAGTTACTCTTAGACTGGAATTTGTTTCGTATTCAAAATTTAAATTATCCTTTTCTACAAAATGCAAATATCAAATCATTTCAATTATTTTTCTTTGAAAAAAAAATACTATCTCAAAATTAAACTCTTTTTTTTCTATATTTATCTATATGCGATCGCTCATTCTTACGACTAAAACATTTACATAGGACTCTATTACATTACTTCTAATTATAAACTTTTTTTGTTTTAATTCATTGTCTCTTTATATAGTCTTTATAAGCTCTTTAAAAAAATCATTTATAAATGCATTATTCATGTCACCTCGAGTTTTGATGACCTTACGACTTATTGACGGGGTCCAGCGTTGTCCAGAGTTGGGTTACCGTTACTCCTGGCTTGGCGTGGTCCTGGATATGTCCAGAGTCCAGCGTCGTTCTCCAGCAGTGTGTGGTCCATCCCAGAGAATTAATATCGGCTGCGAGGTGGCTCTCGTTCGGCTGTTAGGCGTCTAAAAAGCATCTCCTAACGTCCCGCATCTCGCGTCGCTCTTTGTAGCTTCTCTGTAGATACTCTTGCTGATTTAAACGGTCCCGGTACTCTACGTTTCCCGAAATAGTATAACATAATTACTGAACGTCTTTATTCGTTCATACATGAGACTTATAACAAAATAAACTGTTCTGCCGACGGACAGCGTGTCCGACTGCAACTGTGTTTTGAAAAGAAGAGAAGGGTTTACAGTCGAACCCTTAATTTATACCCTCTCGAGATTCCGCACCTGTTGGTTCCGAAATTGTCCTGTCGAGACCTGCAGGTCACATGCTAGCCCCCACTCCCGAACCATTTTATATAATTGCATTTTTTTGCAAATGGCAATATTTTGTACGGAATTGAGATAGCACAAATCATAGCTAATTTGATTAAGCACTCACTGTATTAATTTG
This sequence comes from Magicicada septendecula, assembly GCA_034769895.1. Classification (NCBI taxonomy): domain Eukaryota; kingdom Metazoa; phylum Arthropoda; class Insecta; order Hemiptera; family Cicadidae; genus Magicicada; species Magicicada septendecula. Next base: position 358,497,663 of record CM068370.1, on the reverse strand, counting down.
AGCGTCTTAGTGTAATTTGCGTATTTTTGTCACATTTATTTTGCACTGGCTTCGCGTAGTGTGTCCTACTAACGTCATTTTCTTAATGTTGATAACTATAAAATTTACACACACTTTGGCGCCTTTTGTTTGTTTATACACTAATTAGTTTTCACACAGTGAATTAAAGTAATTATTTTAGTAATTAATTGGGGAGGGTTGCTGAGATTCCTGTCTGTACATGCATCACTAACACACACAAGATACACGCGTAACACACATACAATCGAGCAGGTGTTCCTTGCCTGTTGGAACAGGTTAATTTCTCCCCCAGTATAACAATGAAACAGTTTTACAATCCCAGACATGTCCGCTTACCCCTAACTTATAATAATTTCACAAATTATACATTTATTTACATCAATGCTCAATACAGCATATGGCTGTATCGTTGCAATATATCGCAGCAGCTTTATCGTTTCACAATTAAATAAAAATATTTCTAAAATGTTTTCAAAGGCCGGTTTTACACCGGCACAGTGTTATATTATTGTTTCATCTTGGTCCACTGGCAACACTTACTATATACACTTTTTTTTCTTAATTTTATTGTACATGTGGTTACTGTTCAAGACTATTTCGTTATACTTTTTATTATTTGTGGTTTTATTTAGATTAGGTTATGGGGATATGGGTGTTTTTTATAAGAGCATTCCTTCTTCTTCTGGATGCTGTCTTCTTCTTCTTTCTTCAATGTTGTCTTCTTTTCTTCTGTCTTCTTGGAATGGCATGTTCTTCATCTTCTTCTGGATCCCATCGGGTTTCTTGGGGTTTCCTCATCTTCTTCTGGTTTCTTGAAATACATCACCTTTTATGGTGGATCTTGCCTTATTCAGGGTTTCTCTTTCGTTTATTTATCCTCGTTGTGGGTTTAGTAATATTATGTGTTGCTTCTTTATATACTCCTTACCTTCCTGGGTTATATTTTAAAAACCTTGGGTTATTACACTGGTTTTGATGATTCATTACTAGTAACTTGCTTTTATTTGAAATTATACTTTTTATATCCATGATTGTTCTGCACAGTTGCTCTGAATTAATTCTTTATATTATTTTAATGCTTTCTTCGGATTTAATGTTATAATCTTATATTATTCTAATGATCAATGCCATTCATTAGTATGTGTTTATCTGTCACGTTACAATATCAAGATTAAAATAGAAGAAAGAATTGCTACAAGACTCTACAGAATTAAACCAGGACATCTCTGAAGAAATTGGACCAATTGACACAGGGAGAGAAGTATTTTTTGATCTAAAATTAATCTGAAATATTCCCTGTTAAACCTGATCTAAAGGTTTCAAAAACCTTTGAATACGTTTTTTTATAAAAACCATAATTAACTTTCACTGAGAACAATAATGATGAATAATATGGACATAAGCATAAGCCACCATTGATGTATAGTGCTAACATAATTTAAAACTTATTAAGTCTAAAAAAAAACATTTTTATAACTTAACCTATACACTGAACTGTTTTACACTCTTAATATAATCCTTTTAACATACATTGTGACTATTTCTCATCATATGTATTTTGGTACTTTCCCTGTCAATACTGTTGTTATATCGTAGTCGAAAGGACCTACTAAACCTTCTAATTGTATTTTATTTATTAATAACAATTTATAAAATGTTTTTAAAAGCTTGAGATCTAAGAGTTACTGCTGCCACTCTGAGCTTATAAAAATACAGCTGGCCAAACTTTGTTAAAAATTATGTTTTACATTTAGAAACAATTAAAGAATAAATAAAGGATTTGAGTTTACAAAATACAGAAAAAGGTTTATTGGTTTCTTATTTCATGAAAACAAAAGGGTATGATATTCTGAACAAAATATCTGATACTGTGAGTTGACCTCAGTAATTAGATTAAGTTGGCAACACTCATCAATTGAAAATCTTAGCAAATTTCTTTTAAAAATGTGGTGATGAGCACAAGTTATCATATCCATTGCTGAAAGAAAAGAATAAAAGAGAGTTCATTACAGAATAAAGAGACCATATACTATTTACATAAATTTGAAATATCAAAAATTTATTATTGATATTTCACCAGTAACATTTTATTTACAAACGGTGATTGCAAATTGGCGCCTAACAAACATCCCCCTGAACAGATACTCATCCTTAATTGAAAGTAACAAAAATATTTACAAATAATAACAGAGTTAAATAAGACACAAATTCAGATAAATAACCATAGATTCGAGTCTAGATGTAACAAATTGGCTATCCCAATAGTGAATCTAAATAAAATATAATTTAGAAAGAACGATTATTAGATTTGCAAGGGTAAAAAAATCATACCACGTTACAGAATATATAAACAAATTAAGTTGTATAAAACAATAGCTTGGTCCGTGTTACTATTCTTCGGTTTATTGTGGATACTAATAAATACGGATTCCATAGTGTTCAGTACCAAGAGCAAAGTCCTTGCGTTGAATTGAAGCGTGTAGCAGCCTCTACAACATTTGACAAAATAAGTTAAGAAGGGAACATCATATGTTTTAGATAATAAAGCAAATGCAACAGAAAGGCATGGGCAAACAAGCATTTCGTAGCTGCCTTTTAATTGTAGGCCTAGAGTTTGAAAAACAGTAAGATAAAGAAATATACAAAGTAATAATCCGGGAACGTCTATGGCGCCACTTCTTAAAATTGATGCTCAACGTGTTTGCATATTGAAATGGAACAGCTATAAATAACACTTCATATAAATTTGTCAATTCTTCTACACTAACGAATAACATCCGGTGGTGCAACGCTTTTTATGCTTCATAAGGTATCTTGCTGTGGTATAAATAATTTGTGGTACCAAGATTTTCGTAAAGAAAATACTACAGGGAAAGTGACTCAATTATTTATTTATGAACGAAAAAACTAACATAGAAGCATTAAAGCGTTAGTCAAATATGTAAAAGGAAAAGAATAAAAAGCTATAGCAGGGCAAAATGGGCAAAGGTAAATTGTAACAAACCAAAAACTTCTGAAAGTAAATGGTCTCTTAAAGTAATGTTATTAAACAAGCGTCAGGTTTTAAATAAACGTAGTAAATTAACCATAGCAAAGCTTTCGTTGCAACACAGTGTTCCTACAGCCTTACGGTTATAAACAAATTATACTTTGCAATGCACGCCGAAATAAATGATTCATGTTTTCTACTAGAAAAAAAATTACTAAAAATTTTTATGATATACAAATTCTACAGACAGTAATGAAAATAACATTTTTCCCAACAATAATGTTGCAAAACTGTTGATATGTAACTATAAAATAGTTACATTAAAGAGCTTACGAGAGATGGAAATGAAAGTATGAAAAATCGTACTTTTGTTTGGACAACGCATTATGTTTACTTAGAGACTTAGCGGAAAGCGTACGTGACCTTATTCTAAAAGTACAACTTATAAAGACGTATTGTAGTCAGTTGTATTAACAAGAATTCTGAAACGGTAAAAATACAAATTTTTTCTTACACACAAACTAAAAAGGTTCGTTCTATTGAATTTAGAAAACGTATGTTCACGTTTTCCTGTAATGTAAATGGGCATGTCTTGTTCTGCTTTGTTGTACTTCTATCTTACTGTGAAGGAAACAGCTTGTGTTCAGGAAACGCGGCACTGACAGTACAACCAAGCCCGTGTTACTCTCTTATCCACTGTTGCAAAAACGCTCTACTAGCAGGATACAATTTGTTGGCAACATGTGTTTTTGAATATTTGAATGAAAACGAGGTAGCATGTAGCATGTAGCACTGTAGTAGCGGGGCGTCTTTGCACCCGGTGCATGACTGCAGCATCTGGGACGAGCCCAATGGCTGCCTGTGGATAGACATAGTTCTGGTTCATTCGACAGGTAACCTAGAATAAAATAGGAATGGACAACCGCCAACCAGTTAACTGAGAAGGCGGGGGAGAAAGGTTTTCAATTTTTATTTATTTTAAATATTACAGCAATCAGTGGGCACTGCCGCAAGGACGGGTTCAGGCGACAGATGTCGCGCGTTCCCAGTCCTGCGTGCAGACGCCGTGAGGCGTCGGTCGCTCCCCGCGAGGCAGAGAGCCTCCGTGCCAGTGATAGCGCGTAGCAGCGGCATTCAGCGCGGTCGGCATACTAGGAAGGGAGGAAGGAAACAGCTTTGCAGGTAAATTCTGGGGCAAGGGCAGATGGTGAGTTATACAAAGTGAGGTTTAAGCAGTTTACTTAAACTTATGGCGGGTCATCGAGAATCGCCCGAGGGCGTTTGACCCGGACAGGGGGAGGTGGTTGCGTGGTGCTGATGGTTCTGAGGTAAGGGAAGGAAGAGGTCTCAGCTGCGGCAAAGAGAGTCGCAGCTAATGACCAGACAAAGGCTGAGAGAGCAGGAACTCGTAGACCTCCTCGAATTACACTGTTTCGAACAAACCAAGGAGATCCCGACAAGGAACGGAGGGTTCTGGATTGGAAACTTTCCAGCCTACGCCTGTTGGTGGCGGAGGCAAGTGACCACCATACAGGTGCCGCATAGGTCAATACAGACCGGAGAAACAACAGATAGAGGGTAACTTTCGTGCGCAGCGCCAGGGGGCTGCGGCACGCGAGGTATGGGTAAAGTTTGGCTCGGACGCCGCGAGCCTTGGCAAGGGTGTCCGTCACGTGGGCGTTGAAGCATAGGCGACGATCTAGCCGAACGCCTAGATACTTCACCGACTCTTTGTAGGCGATAGGCCTCCCTTCAAGGGAGAGGGGCTGGCATCGGGAGATGGACTTACGAGTGAAACAGATCGCCTCGGATTTCTCCGTGTTGATCGTCACCCGCCATTTCCGTAGCCAGTCCGGAAGCTGGTCCAACTGACGCTGCAACTGTGTACTCGCAAAACGCGGGGACACAGAGCTGTAATGATACATTGCATCGTCAGCGAACAAAGACAACGTGACTCCGGGCAAAACAGGCAGGTCGTTCGTGTACACGAGGTACAGAACGGGGCCGAGGACAGATCCCTGGGGTACGCCAGCGGCGACAGGACGAACTGCAGAGCAGGTTCCGTCGACGCTAACCCTGAAGGTTCGGTCGCTGAGATACGACCGGAGGAAAAACACTATGGACGATGGTAAGGGGGAGTTAGCGAGTTTGAAGAGAAGACCTTCGTGCCAGACTTTGTCGAAGGCCTTGCTCACGTCCAGCAGTGCGGCGGCCGTAGCCGCTCGCCTGTTGGTGGCGTCAGAGAGTTGCGTTACCACGCGGACTAGTTGAAGCGTGGTCGAGTGCTCTCTGCGAAACCCGAACTGTTCGTTGCGGATAAAATTATCCAACAACGGCGAGATGCGGGCCAGCAGGAGCCGCTCGAACACCTTCGAGATAACTGGCAAGAGAGATATTGGCCGATAGCTTTCAGGAAGCATGCGCGGCTTGCGGGGTTTAGGAATCATAACGATGTTGGCATTTTTCCACAGGCGGGGAAAGTACTGTAGCCGGAGACAAGAGTTGAACAGCTCGAGAACGAGGTCAACGCCTGAGGCCGGGAGATATTGTAATGCAGCGGCCCCGATCCGGTCAGGACCGGGGGCGCGACGGCGGTTTAGTCGACAGACAGACGAAACAAGTTCGTCTCTGTCGAACGGGAGGTCTGGGCCAGCGGGAGGGCGAGAAAAATAACCAGATAGGAAGTCCCGGACGTCTGCCGAGTGGGCAGGGTCCGAAACGCCTCGATGAACGGTAAATTGCGACTCCATGCAGTCGGCGAAGACCTCAGCCTTGCCTTCTGATGAAGACACAACCCCGTTCGGGGTTTCCAGCGGGTTGCGAGTTCTCTTCTCGCGGGTCAGTCTACTCACCGCTCTCCAGACGGAGGCGTGGTCGACTTCAAGAGACTCAAGGTATGAGTCCCATCGATCAGAGTTTACGTCCCGCAGTAGCTGCTGAACGTAAAGGGACTGCTGTTGAAATCGTCGCTTAACGACTGGGTCTCGGGTTCTTTGCCATCTGCGGCGGAGCTGGCGCCGTAGCCAGATGGCGTGGAGTACTTCCGCAGGTAAGGCCGATTTACGATGATTCACCTCGAGTGCGTAGGTGTGTCGATCCATGACACCTTGGACCAATTCCTGAAGATTTGTGGCGCGGAGATCCAGATCGTCACGAGTGACGATTGGGTCCGCCGGGAGAGATGGTAACCTTCGAGAGAGCTCGTCATGATAGGATCGCCAGTTGACTCTCCTAACAATCTGAGCGGGGAGTCGGGGTGACGCCGACAGCTCTCGAACAGTTATAACAAGGGGATTGTGATCGGACGAAAGGTCCGACACAGACTGAAAACGAGGTTAATCTGTTCATGCTTATATAGTACTCCTACTCACTGTTTCACCACAACTTTCCGTTGGCTCTCATATTATACGGTTACCTCTTTAGTTTACGTATTGAGATAAACATAAGTTATTTTTTTCAATATTTTGTTCATAATGTAACGTCTTATACGTTTTTTTGTAAAACATCCTCAGTATTCAATGTATTAATTTTTATATTCTTAGGTTTTTATATTCTTTAGGTTAGGTTTAATTAAAAAAATTAATGTATTAATTTTTATATTCTAGTAGTTTATGTTTTTTCCGTATTTAAAACATAATTTAATTATGTAGTTTAGTTACTATTTCAACATTACCTTTATTTATCAAAGCAAACACTATTCTCTACTTACAACAGTTACTACAATAATGTACATACGCGTACTTAATGGTATATCTCGAAATCTCATTAGCAGGTTTTCGCTCAGAACTTGTTGTCATTAATATTAATAGTTTATATATTTACAAATTTTGTGTTGTTATTTATTATGGGCAGACCTTCTCAGCTGCCCCTACCATTATATCATTTAAGAAATCTAAATACTCTTACAAGGAATTTAAAAAAAGACAGAACAATAGGGGAGTAAAGATTGTGAAACACTTTAACATACGACATGTTCTGATTACCGAAACAATAAAAGATATTTGGCAAATGCTGGTAGAGGCGTCATGAAATATGTAAGCAAATGTGGAAACACTAGTCAGCAGGTGAAGACCACTGGAGATGGCTGCTTTTAGTAAACGTGGACACATTAGAAAATCCTCCAAACCACATTAGCGTGACAATATTTGATCTGTGCATACTGACCATTTTAACATATGGATCACAAACATGAACGTTCACAAAACAAACGTAATCATCACGGACACCTTGGAAATCATGCATGGACAACATATGAGAAGGCTGAAGCGACCATATTCGGCTATGTCGAAATATAAAAAAAGAGGGCGCACTCGTGTCATGATATTAGAAGATTGGCGAATGTTGAATGGATATAAGCTGCATAGGATAGGGGAAACGTGCAAAGCATGGGGAAGGCCAGTGATCAAATCTGGGCGCAACATAAAGAATATTTGGAAGACTAAGGAGTGTTATGTCTTGACCAAGATTGACCAGCATATTGGATAATACTAGCTTCTTGACATAATCTTTCACACGTAATTTTTAGACAATACTTTTTGAAAGCCAACAATTTGACCAACAATAGAAAATAGTCAGTCTGTCTTCTTCATTCATTGGTTTTGTTAGTTTCAATGGTTCGTTGTAGCAAGAGGAGATAACGTAATTTAACGTAAAATTGTTTGAGATAAAGTTCAATAAATTCTGTCCTCAGCGTTAAACATTATTTTCTTAGGTAGGGGACCTTAATTTATAGTTAAACATTGTTTGTTTAGATAAAACAAATAATGCAGAATAAAGTTGGTTTCTGGGTAATAGTTATAGGTAGGCCTAAACATACGTAAACAACTCACTACAGTTGTGCTTGTGTAGAAGAACAGTCGGTGTAATAAACGTTTAACTCATATATTTTGTATGACTGCAAAGCACAAAAGAAAGTGTAGAATCTTGGAGCAGGATGAAGTCACAGGGAACAATAGCGACCGGAAATTACTTTGCTGAGAGTACACGATATTACTACCATTCTCTATTACTGAATCTCATATTTCAGAGCGTCTACGTTTTATGGGGAAACTCTATTTAGTTAATAAATCTTTGCCACTACATTAAAATAAATAATGCAAAAGTAAAATAAGAAGTAGAAGTGGTGTCGTTTTTCATTTAATGGAAAATAGTTGAAAGTGCTCTTCAAGTAAAGTGTAAAATGGTGTTGCTTTCCCACGCACCGCATTGCCATAACGTTAATATTGCGCATTTTATAACGTGCCGTTTTCATCGTAACTTTGCGTTCATATCATTATGATGAAAATAGGGTATATTTGAATGTATTCAAAAGATACACACTTTTTTACATCGTTTATTTGCTTAAGGAAAGCATTGAGCAAAGAATATTAAAAAGTTACAATTAAAAAGGACAAATGCTCATATTTATTTGAGAAACAATAACTATCGTCTGTAAAATATTAACAACAGCCTGTAAAATTTTAAAAACTTAGACATATTACGATTCTGAACAGTTCATAAATTTTAGTAGGTGCACGCAAAAAACATGTAATTTTTTTTTGGAAACAGATTTGAAAATTGTTAGTTGAAATCGCTTACAAAACAGTAAGTAGACGGTAAACAAAACTGTAGAGGCAATAAAACACTTAGCTTTAAACTTAAAACACTAAAACATTTACCATAATTGATTTAATTTATATAGAAAACGATGTTTCGGCTACAGTAGGGAACATCCGACAAGTCCATGACCTAACGCTCAAGTAATAATGTTTCGAATGTGATTGAAGGGTACTAAAAACTTCATTTAGTAAACGTACTGAGTTGACGGGAGTACCCTTAATGGAAGGAACCAAACTGGCATCCTGCACAACAATGAAGTAAGCACTCCGAAATAAGACATATGAATTGAAATTGGTATATGAAAATAACGAAACAGGTTTTATTATACACGGTAATAGTAGAAAATGTTGTGACGGTACGTTTCATCACCATAGACCTATAATCTGTATATTAGTAAAACACCAGTCATGAGTACTAGTAACCATGGATGATAAGTGTATAATAAACATAGTATGTCAATCCCAAATTAAAACAAAAGCAGTCGATGAAGAATTAAATATTGAAAATAGTGCAACACAGTAGTTATAAAGAAAAATTAGAAGAGAAAAAACAAAGAAAACCATAATAACGTGATAAACCCAATAGATATGGTAAGTGAGCAGGTAGGAACAGCACCAAAACCAGTGAAATGGTATATAAACAATATATAAAGTGAGATAGAGTGAAACAAAAGGAGAAAGATCACACTCGAATAAAGTATTGAGAGAGTGAACCACTGTTATTAAGGAGAATCATAAAGGACCAATGTTAAAAGAAAATGAATGTATGTGTTAAAAATAAGAACATGTCATGTGACAATCAGAACAAGAATAACACATGAAAACTGAATTGTTATGAATTAAGTAGTGATCAAGGATCATATTTAATTCCATCAAAATAAAGAATTAACTTTATATGTCTAATAAAAAATATAAAATCAATGGAAAAGCAACAGTATTAATTAATTAGTAACAGTATTAATTATCACGAAGAGTAAGGTATGAAATGTAATTACACGACAAAAGTCATGAAATATAAAATGTACTTAAGTTATTAAACAAAGACCATATAAATGTTAAGAATAGAAAATGGAACAAATAATGTCAAGGAAATTATGTCCTAAAAGAAACATAACCAGTAGTAAATAAGAGAAAACTATGTAAAAAGAGTTAGATGAAGAGCATCTAAAACCAGTTTATTTGTCAACATAGAGTTGCCCAAATGCAACTAAATTATACTAATGTATTATAAAAGATCCAGTAGTATGGATAAAAATGACCAACTATGTAATAAACAATAATAACTATGATTGTATAAGGAAATAATATAGTTAAATAATAGACATGTTAGGTAGCCAAGTGCTAATAACTAATAACAGATAAATACTTAAAATAATAGCTAAACCAGCTGAAGAACCATGTATCATAGATTAACCACCAACTAATGTAAACTTGCTCAGTTGATAATAGCTGCAAAATAAGTACAATTAATACCAAAATAAGTTTTCGGACAACAAGCCTAGGTAATACAGATCGAACGATGCTGTGTAGGTTTACTCAAAGTATGTATCAAATAAAGAGGCAAAGAGTACATATTAACATTAAACAAGGATTAACCTAGGTGTTACAATAAAAAATAACATGATTAACAGTAAGTGAATCGAATTATATGTTAATAATCAAATAAAATCATTGTAGGCGTTAGAGATGTTAGGCCTAGAATGGGATTTTCAGTATTTTGTTCTAATTTGAGGGTTATAATTGTATTGTTAATTGTTGGAAATGTATTTAGAAATATTGTGTTAACTAACAGGTAATTATAACTGCTGCCAGAAAAGTTCAAGAAGGAAACTTTAATTAAAGGAAGGCTTACAGAAACAGTTTAAACTGCACTTACTATCCGGTCATATTTATTAAGTTTTAACCTGAATTGCTATCACAATGTTCCTACATGTTCTTGATCTACTGACGATAAACATCTTAGTTTCAATAGCTGATTTTAAACCAACATTAAAAGCGGTCTCTTAAAATTATAAACGCCCACGAGTATAAATTGTTGAAGGTGGCATTGCTCTTGAGCAGGTCAATAATTTAGGATATATGGGCTATAATCTGTCTTATATTGCAAAGAACGGCACAGTGAATAACTTCATAAGTTCAACCATATGACACCTATTCAACAGGAGAACTCTAAAATTAAACATAAAGAAAGGCGGCTGATGTTCTGCAAGGTGATGACCTTTCCCACAGTTTACTATTGGTCTGGGAATTGGACTTAACCGAAATCGCAGGCTAACCGTTTTAAAGCAACAGAAATGAAGATTTTTTGGCTTGGGGCAGTATATACTCAGCAAAATCACAGAAGAAATGCAGATACACAGCAGGAACTAAAGATTATGGGTATACTCGATTTGATTGCCCGATATCGAGTAAAATGGTTGCAGCTTTTCTTGGTTGGAGCTTTGTCTTGGATTCTTATATTAGGCATAATTTTTAAACATAAATCTAACAGAAGTTGAAAATGATTTTCTTCTTCTGATATCAGTTCGTTTCCATCAAATTAAATATCCGTACACACGTAACAGTTGCTATTTCATATTCTTAGTAAAACGTAAAAGTTGTAAACTGGATACTGCAACGATACAGCCATATGCTGTATTGAGCATTGATTTAAATAAATGTATAATTTGTGAAATTATTATAAGGTAGGGGTAAACGGACATGTCTGGGATTGTAAAACTGTTTCATTGTTATACTAGGGGAGAAATTAACCTGTTCCAACAGGCAAGGAACACCTGCTCGATTGTATGTGTGTTACGCGTGTATCTTGTGTGTGTTAGTGATGCATGTACAGACAGGAATCTCAGCAACCCTCCCCAATTAATTACTAAAATAATTACTTTAATTCACTGTGTGAAAACTAATTAGTGTATAAACAAACAAAAGGCGCCAAAGTGTGTGTAAATTTTATAGTTATCAACATTAAGAAAATGACGTTAGTAGGACACACTACGCGAAGCCAGTGCAAAATAAATGTGACAAAAATACGCAAATTACACTAAGACGCTCAAATTAATACAGTGAGTGCTTAATCAAATTAGCTATGATTTGTGCTATCTCAATTCCGTACAAAATATTGCCATTTGCAAAAAAATGCAATTATATAAAATGGTTCGGGAGTGGGGGCTAGCATGTGACCTGCAGGTCTCGACAGGACAATTTCGGAACCAACAGGTGCGGAATCTCGAGAGGGTATAAATTAAGGGTTCGACTGTAAACCCTTCTCTTCTTTTCAAAACACAGTTGCAGTCGGACACGCTGTCCGTCGGCAGAACAGTTTATTTTGTTATAAGTCTCATGTATGAACGAATAAAGACGTTCAGTAATTATGTTATACTATTTCGGGAAACGTAGAGTACCGGGACCGTTTAAATCAGCAAGAGTATCTACAGAGAAGCTACAAAGAGCGACGCGAGATGCGGGACGTTAGGAGATGCTTTTTAGACGCCTAACAGCCGAACGAGAGCCACCTCGCAGCCGATATTAATTCTCTGGGATGGACCACACACTGCTGGAGAACGACGCTGGACTCTGGACATATCCAGGACCACGCCAAGCCAGGAGTAACGGTAACCCAACTCTGGACAACGCTGGACCCCGTCAATAAGTCGTAAGGTCATCAAAACTCGAGGTGACATGAATAATGCATTTATAAATGATTTTTTTAAAGAGCTTATAAAGACTATATAAAGAGACAATGAATTAAAACAAAAAAAGTTTATAATTAGAAGTAATGTAATAGAGTCCTATGTAAATGTTTTAGTCGTAAGAATGAGCGATCGCATATAGATAAATATAGAAAAAAAAGAGTTTAATTTTGAGATAGTATTTTTTTTCAAAGAAAAATAATTGAAATGATTTGATATTTGCATTTTGTAGAAAAGGATAATTTAAATTTTGAATACGAAACAAATTCCAGTCTAAGAGTAACTAATATAATTTTAAATTTATTTTAAAAAATACAATGGTACAGACTGAGCAAGCTGAGGTCAGATCTGAGTTAAATGAGTTTAATTAAAATAAAACTTAATTACATTTAAATTTTATTTCTTTTATTAAATCAATTTGAATAAATATTTAGATTAAGATTATTAACATGTCTAGAGGTAAGAGTGTTTTAAATGTTTGTAACACCGTATAGATTAAGAGATGAACTTAATAATGAGTATTATCTTGATCGGAGATTAAAGGTTTTATTATTTATAATGCTTGTTAAAACAATAAACATGAAATTTTAACTACTCATAAATTTACTACTGTTATTATAGTTACACCTGGTATCGTTATAATTATTTACAACCTGCATGCACAAAAGTATCGTTGTATAATTTTGGCGTGCCAAGAACGTGGGGCTCCTCAAATACATAAAATATGTATCGTTGTAATACATATGGATAAATAACAAGAACCTGACAAAAGAAGTTTACAATTAGTTTAAGAGCAGTTAAAAACAAACGATATACTACATCAATAAAGTCTAAACTCAACTTATAATTTACAGTCTTGTGTTACCGGTCTTCTCTGTGGTTGCAACAATGTTCTCGCTAATGCAAGATGATCATATTCCGGTTTGAAACAACGGAACATTGTTAAATTATGTTGACGTATGCATAAAGTTGTCGCATATTTAAAATCATACAATCTTGAACGCGTTGTTCTATTTGTATTTTAATTTTTGTGAGCGATATTTAAATTCTACACTAATGAATACAATCCATGAACTAGGCGCATAATTTTATTGTGTAGCTGTAGGAACAAGGCTTACTGTAATAGGAACTAGCATTTCAAAACCAAAAGTAACAAAAATTAAATAATGAACTGAAGTAACGGAAATAATAATTAAAGAAACCAAAAGGGAAAACAATTTAACAAAAATGTAGAATAGCAAAAGTATATTGAAACTATACACTATAAACATGCTCTACATATAATATGACATAATAGAAACATAATAAAGTAAAAGCATAAAGGGAATAAGTTAAAAAGTAATGAAACGTTCTTTTAAACAGAATGTAAGTTTAGAATGAAGTGGACAATATAAGTCGATAGTAAGTAAGTCACTTTGTTAAATTTTTACTAGGCGCGGAAAGAATTATGGCACATTACAATAAATAGTGACCGGTAATAGGATTTGTATTTTGTAAGTTTTAATGCTAAGAAGAATCTGTATTGTATTTACGTACAAAAAATGTGAAACCATTAATAAGTCATAGTTACAAACTAAACATTGTAAGATAGTATAACAAACATTAGTAATGATATGGACAGTAAAGTATGCACTTTACACATGAAAAGGCATATTACCTTTCAAGATACTACTTAATGTTCCAAGTAACTGTTTTTACCGGATGTAATAGCAGATTGTTGCACAGTCTTTGCAGTTCTCTTATTACCTGTAATAAACGATAATTAGACTATCAGTAAACGTTACGACCAATAAACGCGCACATTGTACGATGAAACAACCGTTGAAAAGTGTAATAAGACGTTTTATTTGAAGGACGTTGATAGTTGCAATTTAAGGGATTGTAATCGAACACTTCGGTGTACTACCAGTACAACTACTTTTCAAAGGAAATAGATCTCAATGAGTTAAATAGCTAACTGCAAGTTTAGTTAGTAAAACCTAGTTATCCATTTTAATATCACAATCTGTAGTAACAGTCATTAGAAACACTACACGTTTGTTTCCTACCGTCTCATTATATGGACACATTAAATGACGAAATGAGAAATTGCTGTGGCTGTGTTATTATAACTTACTAAAGACGCAATAAATCGGTAATTTGTCTTACTCATTGTCGGCTTAATTGTGCTTTTTTGTCTTATGCACAGAAAAAAGTTACAGAACCACACACAAGGGTGAGCAACCAAACTAACTAACCCACAAAGCTACTGAATCTATCTACGCACAAGACTACAAGTCTACCTCGTACTTACAAATAACACACTTTCTTTGCCAGAAGAACAGAGTTTAAGTTTCATAGGAAAAAAATTTTAGAAAAAGGGAAACCACGTTATTTTGTGTAAAGAGGAAATAAAGTTCCATTTTGTACATAACAAAAATTACTAAAATATTAATTTGTTGATTCTGTTTTTAATATTTTATCTAAGTTCACTACCCAGTCCTTGATCATGTAGAACAAGTAGAACAACGACTAAAGCTATACAATATTTTTTATACTGTTACGACATTATACTGAGCGTCGTATTATACAGTGAAAAACGAAATACAAGACACCAATGAAATCACTAAAAAGCAGTTTTAATTATTACAATTTACAGTTTGTAATCAACAAGTTATTCAAGAAGATTATACTTGTACAATAATTGAAGTTAATCTGTTCACACAAATAATAATGTCAACTGTAAAGAATTACTCACTATAATAACTTTACACTAACACACCACTTTGACCCACTGTGTAATCGCCCGAAGTAAACTAGAAACTCACTTGAATAAATCGCCACTTAAACTGAAACTAAGCGTCGCTGAATGCTTGTATTTATACCCCGCTGAGGTTCCAGAATAATCCATATTACGCGTCAACGCTACTAGAAGACACTAGAGCGTAATAGCTTGCCGCCTTGAACACGGTGTGCGAGGACCGGTGAAGTCTGGATCTGTCTCGGCTACGGACGCGTGACATGTGTCACGTAATTGTCCTTCATCTAAAAGTAGCAGCAATATGTGCGCACACACACATTATAGCCGGGCTCCGCTGGAATAGCTGAGAAACACGTAGAATGATGTATAATGGCGTAACATATTTTCATTTTTGCAACATGTTACAGCATTTTGCAACATGTTACAGCATTTTGCTTTGCAAATTAAGTTTGAATTCCTCGAGTATTGCAGGCTATTAATTGTCCTTGCAGTTCGTTCAACAGACAGAGCCTTAACTTAATTGATTAACTTCTGAACCTCTGACACGTAAAAGTTTCATTTGATTTGGCTAATAATACCCATGTATTATGTGTCATCTACATTCACTGAGCAATGATTTGTCTTGAAAATAAATTAGATCACTTACTAAAAATTACAGTACAAGTACACTAGTACAGATTTTGTGAACTGAAAACAACAGTAAGAATGCAGTGTAACAAAAATCAATACTACAGTCCTGTAGTTCCTGAGGCACTGTAAGACTACAGTTGACAACAGCATTTACTATTTACCTCTATAATCCTGCACTATGATGTACTTGAGTTTCGTAGTGTACGAGTAGATGCTACATTTCAATCAGTCAGCCTGTGCAGGTATTCAGTAAGACAGACTATTAGCTGGTCTCGGTTACACGATTTTGTAGAGCTGGTTTTACAATTTGTAATTGTACTACTGCGTCACGGAACCATTAACAAATATTATGGATAAAAGTTAATTGAAAT
Source organism: Magicicada septendecula (assembly GCA_034769895.1). Taxonomy (NCBI): domain Eukaryota; kingdom Metazoa; phylum Arthropoda; class Insecta; order Hemiptera; family Cicadidae; genus Magicicada; species Magicicada septendecula. The sequence continues at coordinate 358,481,629 of CM068370.1, read as the reverse complement.
TTTAACTTATCACTAATTTAGGGTTGTTTACATAGTGACGACAGTATACCTTTATTAATATTACTTTTATTTTCTTGATACAACGACATGGACATTTCGATTGTCGATTTGTCATTAGCACAAAATCAGGAGTAGAAAATTTTGAGGGACAAACAAAAAAACGTATAATCATTGTTGTAGAGAACAAACCTGATTTGCAAATAAATAAAAAGATGGAAAGAGTGAAATAAATTTATTTTTTAGATAAGTGATTGTTAAACAAAAACGAAACAAAATTATTTTGACGGTCATCTGCCTTCTATCTCATTGACAATGATATTTAATGGGTTTTTTGTTTTGACTTCAAAACGTTTGCCTTTTGAACGTTAAAAAAAGATTTTTCATTAAATCTGAAAATCAGCAGCACGTTACGTTCGGCGTCTCATTTATAGAAAACTTTCTGAAGTATAATAAAGCAAGAACTAACTAAAAAAGGCTTATTAGAGTTTACTTTATCGACAGTGACTATCTTTTTGTCTTTTATTTCCTATCATAAAAATACGCGTATATCCCCCATATTATTTTCAATCTTCTTTCTAATATTCGTCAGATTGTTGGTCTAATTTGCTTGTCCAATTACTTTTGTCAGTAGCTAGCGCTGTGCATTTTGTTAAAGTTATGAGTATTTATGAAGACAGGTCAGTACCTACTTTATATTGTTATATTATTGTCATTACATCTATATTACTCCTATGTTACTTTTGTTCAAAACAATTCAACCTTTAAAAGAAACTCGGGTTGTTAAAGCAGAAATATTTTTAATAAAACTGAAATGTTTTGTGTTTTCTAATTACACAAACGTTTTACCAATCCGTTCCAATCACTTCTATACTTCTATTATCTGTCCATTGCACACGACTACTGTACATGAAGTCTCTATGTAATGCAGAGAGAGGTATAGCCTCCTAAAGACTCCGCATTATATTGTTTTCAAAAGGAGGATTAGTGGGATTTACGTGGAAAGGCTAAGACTCTGTTGGTGATTTATGTGCTCTTCGTGAAATAAGATGTGATTCAGCATAAAGAGATGGACTTTCTGTAGAGGGCGGCATTTGAGGGTGTGGTGAGCGGTATGAGGACGAGAGGAAGGCAGATGTGTAGAACGGTATAGTGAAGCTTGCAGGAAGAGACTGGCCTCTAGCCAGGACACTTTGGTGGGCTTTACAAGGTGAAGTTCTGTCCGGAAATGGCAGGGGTAAGTTCTTTGGATTGTCAAGTAGTTGGATTATGCACTATCATGCTCCACTAAATAACTAGTAGCTGACTATTTCCGGTGTCTGGATTAGTTCTTTGCATTACTGTGGCCTCAGTTTAAATATAATTCATGTATACAGAAACTTAGAAGTAATTGCACTAATTTTAGTTTGCCAAATGTTTTCTGCCAGCTACATGTATTGAGGGTACCATTTTACACTGAATATGTAGAAGGACTAGAATAAACGCACAGTTTAGTAATATGGAGATACGTGCGATAAACCATACAAAACACTGGACAGTGTGTAATCGAAAGAGAACTGGTGGTAGTCAAGTTACGCTTGCGGACTGGCAATTTTCAAAACAAACTTTTATACGAGTGTGGAAAAACTAACTTTCCGGCAAGCCACGCTGTCGCAACAGAACCGTCCGAATTGTTATTTTACTTGTATTTGTTCTACTATCCCTGCCCCACTTACTTGTTTCTTTTTGCTCTACATTAGTTTTGAACTACTGCCAAGACTTCCCTTTCTGTTATTCCGCCTACAGTGCCTTATATTTGTTTAATAGTTTTTCTAAACCTATGAAAACAATAAGAATGTATAATTTCACTTCTTATTTGAATTTACATTATTTCGTCATCGGTAAGCTCAAAGGAAAAATGAAACTGAAGAGACACTGGACGAAAAAAACTTAGATTAATTCATATAAATGTCTAAAGAAACACAGACATTTAAATACAAAGTACATAAAATAACACGGAGTAGGCTATATGAAGTACAGAAAACAAAAACGTATATGTTTAAGAATAGAGAACTATACTGCGATGAAAAAATTTCGAGTTCTCATCAGAAGAATGTGCGCTACGAGTGCCTTGAAAACAGAATACTGCAAGTACAAGAAACATTTCCTCAGATAACTCTTAATTTATGATATTGGATACGCAGTGAAATAAAGTGGACGAATATAATATAACCAAGAGCTAAGAAATAGTACAGAATGAAATGAGAGGCAAATGAAGATCGTTATTAAATGCTTACAAAACAAACGACTCCCCCATAAACGACCAAAAAACCGATAGGCCCTCATAAGCCATAAGTGTACGAGAAAAAGCACAAGTAGCCAATCTTCGCCACACAAAGTATAGCGTAAAGGAGAGTACCCCACAGCATTGAAAGCGGTAATAGCTTGTTCCTCACAAGATATGCACCTGACGCCACGATGTGTTTGATTCTTCATACGATTTACTATGGACATGCAACTGGGAAACACGTTTTTTATTTTCCGGTACGCACTTACAGGTTAGGACTTGAATACACTAAAAAAAAAATTCAATTATTGCCTTATCCCAAATATAGTCATCGTATGTGGAAAAATCTAGATTTTCGACGGCGTATAAATACAGGTACGCAGGGGCGCTCAGTTCTGTTTATTGTCGGGGGATTACAAGTGATTACTGTGCGCGTTCAAGTGGTTATTAGTGAAGTGTTGTGTTTTATAATCGGGCTGTATAATTGTAATACAATTGTGTTTTATATTAGGTGACATTTTATTGTGTGTAAACAGTTTTTATTTGATTTGTTGTAAGAGACAGTGTTGTTAATTACGAACTGTTTAACTGTGAAAATTCAAGCTGGTGATTAGTGACTTAATTGGTGTCTTGTATTTTGTTTTCCACTGTACCTACGACGATCAAGTAGACCGTCGTAACAATAACTTAGCATTTTGTATTGTTTTTGGCTTTATCGCTGTCTTTATATACAGTATTCCATACATATTCCAATTTAAAATTTTTCCCTGTACGTCCATTTTTCCCAGTATGATGGTCACAATGTAGTTACTCTCTGTTAGTTTTAACATGACTTTGTTTTAAATTTTTATACTGTATTAGTAATGATTTTTGGGAACCTCCCGTCTTGTATGACTTAATCGGTTTGAATATATCTTACATTGTTTACTTCACGAGAGTCGTTTTTTTTTGCGTTACGAAAGTCTTTTGCATTTATGATTATGACCTTACAAACTTGTGCTAATATTTATCCGTTCGCACGGTATCATGCAATGTTGAAGGTAGTGTTTTGTATGCATTTTAATGTTCACTAAAGGATATTTAAATTCAACACTCGCGAATAGAATGGTTATAAAGTAGAAAAATAATCTTATCATAAGTTGTAAAAATAACAATAATAGCAAAAATTGAAAGAAAATTAAAAATTAACGAAACATAAGACTGAATATATGTATATAATGAAGTGTAAAATAGAAGCAAATATTAAATTAAACAATTCGTTAATTCTTAAAGACGCGAAAAGGAGTAAGAATCTTACAATAAATAATAATTCGTAGTAAAATTTGTATTTTTTCCGTCATATTATTAAGAGGAATTTGTATTTTATCGAAGTACAAAAATGTAAAACCAATAAAAAATTATAGTTGCAAAATAAAAAATTGTTATTCAGCGTGCCAAAAATTATTAATAGTAAAGTATGCACTTTACGTGTGAAACACGTGAGCAAGTTACTTGTTACAGTTAAATTTTTTTTTCGGCTGTAACAGAATAGAGTTGAACACCTTTGCAATTTTCTTACTGTCTCCAATAAGCAATAACTCCTGTATTAGTAAACTTTACAACCAATAGACGCTTAGATTGTAGAATGAAACAACTGATGAAAAGCGTAATAACACGTTCCATTTGATGGGATGTTAAGGATTGCAATTTAAGGTACTGTAATCAAATGAATCGGCGTATCTTTAGTACAACTGGTTTTAAAAATAAATAATTATTAATGAGTTAAACAATTAAGACAGACTTCATCAGTTAATATTTTTAATATAATTAAATTACCTTATTCGGTCCACCTTAGTGACACTAGCTGCTGTTCGTTAATGACGCGTTTCGGGATAAAATCCCATCTTCAGATACACAATTATCAAACTTTAAATGTATACCACAATTTGTGGTTTGTCATAATTTTAAAATATTTAAAATCTTTTAAATAAAATATATAAACAAAAACGTAACAACGGAATCGTTCAGAGCGTCCGCATGCATGCACGCTGTATTACGACTTCCTCACGACTCTTAAAGTTTGATAATTGTGTATCTGAAGATGGGATTTTATCCCGAAACGCGTCATTAACCGACAGCAGCTAGTGTCACTAAGGTGGACCGAATAAGGTAATTTAATTATATTAACCATATAGTGACTCGGTACGTTAAACATGAATAAATTGAAATTGGAACCTTACCAGGTAAAAATTGCGTATACACTTCAAAATCAAAAACTAAAACTATTTAAAACTAATTTAAATATTAAATTTAATAAAATTTGTCTATATAAAAATCTTATCCCAAATTACGCTAAAATCAAAATTAACGAAACCTCTAGAATGACCAGAAAAACTGAGCAATTTGCAAGTAAAAAAAAAGTCGTGAGGAAGTCGTAATACAGCGTGCATGCATGCGGACGCTCTGAACGATTCCGTTGTTACGTTTTTGTTTATATATTTTATTTAAAAGATTTTAAATATTTTAAAATTATGACAAACCACAAATTGTGGTATACATTTAAAGTTTGATAATTGTGTATCTGAAGATGGGATTTTATCCCGAAACGCGTCATTAACCGACAGCAGCTAGTGTCACTAAGGTGGACCGAATAAGGTAATTTAATTATATTAACCATATAGTGACTCGGTACGTTAAACATGAATAAATTAATATTTTTGTTTATTCTTCTTGTTTTCCTCTTTCTCAAACTTATTGTTTTCCATTTTCCATTTTTAAGGGAATTGACTTGTAATAATTAACAAAAAATTGCAGATACTTTGTCTTCCTGTCTTACGCAGTGACTTATACAATGACGCAATATTATACGCTATCTATATCTCCTACCATCATTCAAGTCAACTAATATTTTTTACTACTGTTCTTTTTTTGGAAAACTAGAAGGAGAAAGAAAGAAAAACGCAGAAATATTGTTCTTAAGAACATTCCAGATTTACACACAAATAAAAAGAATAGAAAAAGAGAAATAATTTTACTTATAAATAAGTGACTAGTAAAAAAAAAATGCAAAAAAATTTTGAGGGTCACCCGTCTTTTATCTGAGTTACAATGTCATTTAATTGGCTTTTATCGTCCTGATTTAAAATAGTTTGCCTTTCGAAAACGTAAAAAATATTTTAATTAAAACTGAGAGCACGGTCGCTTCAAAAGTTCTGCGTCTCATTTGCAAAAAGCACTCTGAAGTATTCTCAAGCACGACGTAATTAAATTAAGTTTATTACAATTTACTGTATCAATAGTACCTATGTCTTTTTGTCGTTAATTGTCTACTACGAAAATATATTTCCTATATTAGATTTATTTTACTTCCTAATATACGTCAGATTGTGTAGTTTGCCTATTTACTTTAGTCAATAATTTGAAAAGTGTATTTTGCTAAATTTGAAAGTATTGACAAAGAAATTTCAACACCAATAATATTCAATTCAATATAATTGTTATTACTTAACTATTACTCCCCTGTTATTTCTGTCCAAAACGAATTTAGTTTTTCAAAGAATTTCGCATTAATGCAGATAGTCTTTTAATGAGGTTGAAATGTTTTGTGTTTTGCAAAGCCATTATTTACTTACATTTGTACCACCCCGTATCAAAGTGTTCTACATTCTGTTATCCATCCATTCCATACGACCACTGCACATAGCGCTCTGCATAGTATAGTGGGCGATATAAGGTGTCCTTTTTACACTGTTTAAAAAAAGAGTTCGGTGTGTTTTACATGGCAAGGCCAGAACTACTTTGGTGATTTTTTGGTGCTCTTTAGGAAGAGAGATGTTGTTTTGCAAGGTTAGTAATAGGTGTTATAGAGAAAGGATATTATGATACGTAGGATGAGCGTATGTGACAAAAATAGATTTTACCTAAGATGATTTGTTTTTGGGAAGAACATTGTTGTGAAATTTTGTTTAACTAGAACAGTGAATCTGTTTCCGTATATTAAATGTGAAATAAGATTAGGAACCGTGGATTTTTCATTTACTGTTTTTTAGGTTTTTCTTATACTGTGACACAACCCACATCGTTGGCCAGTCAGTCTGAGAGTACGGCGTTATATAATTGTTGTGACTTGTGGTTAAATTTACGTGTTTTATAGAGGTTTAGGGTGAGGGCAAATTGTGGTTTAGTGTACGCCGACTTCTGTTATTCGAGAGTTGCATTAATTGTTGTGATAGTGTTAATTAGACAATGTTTACTGTGTGCTACATCAGCGTATATTAGGGAATTGCAACCTTGAGGAATTGTTGTGTAGAAGTGCTGAGTTTTGATTTTCCTTATTGGAACTACAATATTGTTATTTATCCCATTGTCAAAAATGACGACCGCGTGACTGTCATAAAGTGTTCAAAGGCGGTATAACCGAATGTTTAGATCAAGAATAGTAACCCGTCCCTTGCAATTATAGCAGGGAGATAAAAGATCAAATATTGTTCTGAAAAGAGGACAGCATATAAAGAATATCTTAAATAAGAAACGTAAAGCATAGGTATAATATTTTGATTAGATATCAAGAACAAGAGGAAAAATGATGTATCACGTAATTTATATGATGAAAAGTGATTAATTTTTTGTAATGAACGACATTAGGCAATTTAATTTTATTTTCATTCCAATTTTATAATTTTGTTATCAAACATTTACTTTATTAGAATTAGTTTATAGTTTGTAACCGTAATTGTTGGACAAGGTTGCTGGTTATGCTTTCAGAATTTTGAGTTTTGATTGTGCTTAACACTTACATGAAATGCGAATTACTACCAATAATGGTATTACTAAGAGGTAGATCTCCAATGAATTGAAAATGCAAACTACGTAATTTGCGGAACGTAGCACGTGCGAGCAAAAAGACTAACCCATGAAAAGCGTTTTAAAAGAACTTATAAAAAGTAAATATTAAATATTTAGAACACCAAACACTCAGTGGGATAAAGAAAATACAACAGGTCTATGATACCGAAAATAGAAGGAAAGATCGCTTTTGTGCAAGTTACATTCTCCACCGCATACTGTCATAGGTCGCTTTTGTGCAAGTTGCATTCTCCACCGCATACTGTCATAGGAAAAAACATGGGACAAGAGCACAAAGACGCCATGTTTATTTTGCAATATAATAAATTACTTTACAAATGTAGAACAAGGTTTTCTTTACATTTGGCGAAAAAACATACAATTTTTGAAAAGATTAAAATGAAGGTATACTCCGAAGTGAAATAGATAGGAAGCCTGGAACACCGTACACTGGTAGCAACATTTTGTGTAAAAACATTTCTCACCAAGTACTGGCTGTGTTGTACACGAAGTGACATTCTAAAACCAGATTATGTACAGTGTAAAAATAATATGATTTCAGAATGTACAACATTTATGATTTATTGTAAGAAAACGAAATAGGTTTGGGTAGATATTTGGTGTTAGCTTCTACCTTACGCTTTCGCGTTCATTTCTGTTTTAAGATTTGAGATAACTTAAAGGTTTTGTAATAAATGTAGAAAAGTGGTGTCATACCAAATCGTACAGAATGTGTTTATGCGACTTGCAAACTCGTAAGTCTTATGAATGAATAAAATCTTTGCAAACATGACTGCTCAGTGGTGTAGTTCTTATGAGGTTACCATCGTAAGTAAAAACAGATTACGGTTTCTGTACACTGCCGTATGATTTGAAGTGCGTATTACAACAGAATTATAGTAAAATCACTTTCTTTGAATCTAGGACTAAATATAATAGGAGCAAAATATAATTATAATGTCAAAAATAAATAGCATTACGATGATAACTAAGGAAATAAGCAACGATTTCTAAACAGGTTTTAAGTTGTACCAAGGGTATCTGCAATAATTTAAAATTATATTAAATTTTTTTTAGTATGACCAAGTTATGTACAAGTTTTATAACAAGACTTTTTCGTAAATAGTAAGAAGAAATGTTAGGGCAATAGTGTAAAGATGGGAATAACATTTGATAGAAAAGTTTGTCAAGGTTGCCTGAAGAAAACTGCCACTAAAACAAGCACAAGAATTTAATCAATCTGCAAGAATTTGCGACTACATCAATGTTTATAAAAATTTCTAGGAATAATACTGAGTTCCCAGTTATGTCACGTAATCTCTTCTGTGGTACTAGGGAAACAAATTCTTTGTACGTTTAAACTTAGGGCCAATTAAAATTGAAGTCATGTCAATTTGTAATAGCCGCAGCGAATATACTTACTAAGTGTTTAGTCATAAAAAAGGGCAGAAATATAAAATGCTAGGAAATGCGCATGCTTTATATACGAACGATTGGTACTTTACTGAGTAATCTAAAATATAATGACATGCTTTATATACGAACGATTGGTACTTTACTGAGTAATCTAAAATATAATGACTCCATCTTACAAAATCACGCTTTCAAAAGTGAAGCACGTAGAAGTTACGCCATTATTATGCCACATTGCGTAGAGCACGTAGAGGTAACTCCTGTAAAACTTAACGTTGGAATGTTAACAATATTAGTTAATAACTTAATTATGAAAAATAGTTAATTACATATAAAAATATTTATTTATCTAACAATCCGTTCCCTACTGATGATACGTATTAAAGGAAGTGAAGAATTTAGATGGTCGAAACCTGCACACAGTAAAGGAAAGTGGCCAAGTATGACAGGGGCCTATTGAATTCACTCAATGTAGAGTCAAGACAAGTAATTAAATGCCTACATTGTCATGTATTAACCAAGATTAGGAGTAAACACGATTCACATAAATTTTATGACCAAGAGTTATATGAATAACACGATGGAGGATGGTATTAGCTTTTCAACATAATTAGTCCGCCCTGTAATTTTTAAGCAGTTTATTAAGATGGAAATGGAAAACGCACTCAACCGACAAAATATACAACAGGTTTTTTCCATTCATTCGTGTCAGTTGTAACGTCACATAACGTTCCATAAAGGAAATTATTTGCATAGCAATTTATCATAAGAGGAAAGTGAGGTGAACAGTATCGAAACCAAGTAGTCCTAAAAATTTTGTAATATTGTCTAATATTAATACCATTAACATGAAAAAACGACCAGACTATGACTAAGACTCAAACCCCATATATATTATTCAAGTGAAGAACAGTGTAAAACCAATATTATACTATAAGAGAGACAAATAATATCAGAAACAACCAAAATAAGTCATTAATTATTAAGTTTTGTAACTCTGAATAGGGTATAAAAAACTATTTATTGTGAATTAATGGACATGATCCATTATTATATTATGTTATGTAAATAAAATAAATGTATTAAATGATTTAAATACATTATTAGAAAGGATCTAAGTTAAAATAAAAAAAAATATATATATAAATGTTCTGACAAAAAAAATATATGTCTAGGAGCTGAATCCAATCACTCGGATTTCATGTAAAAATTAATTATTTTTGAATTGAGATTAAAACTATATGTAATTGTCAAGTAGGCAAAGATGGACAATTTATCTTAAATAATGAAAGCTGTAAAGTGAATAAAAATCAGTTAAAATAGCCAAAAACAGTAGTAACTGAAAACATGTAGTAGACCTATAATATTGTAATATTTATGAATTTAATGTTGACAAAATGCAACCAAATTGTATTATAAAGTTGGAATACAATATAATGTGACTATACTAATATATTTGACTAACTTAAACACTTGAATAGTCGAGTTAGGGAACTATTTACCTATACCAGATCTGGCTGAAGCCACGGACCCATCACAAAAAAAACAGTCATTTTGACTTAATGATTGCAAAATGTTAACAAAAATAAAAGAAAAGGGTACAATCCTTTAGTGTACTATGAAAACAAACATACTCAGTTGAAAATAAGCTCAATTATTAAAGAATTTGACTTATGAGAGTGAAATTTGTCACACCAAGAAAAGAATCACTTAGGCAAACCAATATGATGCTAAGTAGGCTTACAATAAAAATAATATGTATCAGGATAAACCAGGTATCACAAAAGATAGACAATATAATAAACTCTCAGTGTATACTCGAAAAATTCCATATATAATAAGGAAAAAAGACTAATTATTGTATTTTAACAGAGACAACAACTTAGGCCATAGGCATGAACCATGTAAAACTGAACTTATTTATATATTATATGTATTAAACTTTATTTATTTTGTTATAGAAAGATGATAATATTGTGTATTAATGTTGTAGGAGAAACCAAACAACTTCACAACAATTTTTTAGTTAAAAAATTGAATTTTTATGGAAACATTCCAAGGTAAGAGTTGTATGTTGTGTTATTTTATTATAGTTAATTTATACAAAAACCAATCGTAATTAGTATCAATAGATTCAGTTGAAAGCAGAGAATCCAAATATAGTAAGGGCATGCAGATTGTAAGTAGTTATGTAAAATTGTTTGACAAATACCAGAATAATTTTTGTAATATCCTTAGTGTGAAGAATAAGAAAGTTTTGTTCTAAAGCTTCTACGGAAGTCAAATTTGTTCCATGAGGTTCCATTTCCTTATCCTCGAACGTTCTAGAAGGAATTTTTACACAAATACACCGGAAGTTCATGTCGAAAAGCTAAAACAATGAGCCTTACAGAGTATAAAAGGAAGACCAAATTCGACCGAAAAACACTTCATGCTTTGAATCCAGAAGAGGCACATCACCCACGACACTGATCATCACACCCGAGACGAAACCGAAAACGAGAAGTCGACGTGGGAACGCAGAAAGGCTTTTCCCGTACATTGACAATAGACTGACTTAACCTCTACAAGAGTATAAGCCAATGTGTTGCTGAAATAGAGCAGCAACACGGCACATTTAATAGAACACACGCAGCCAGAATATCAGCGGCCCAGGAGGGACCAAAATTTTAATAGAGAATCAATTCTGCTGTATTCGCTAAGACAAACTGTCTTTGACAAAATCCCAATAATGTAACGTACACCAAGCCTTTCTATCAACTGCAGGAGGAGCATCAGCGCTGTGGCGGCTAATTTAGAAACCACGCGGACAGCTGATTTTCGCCGGCGGGATTCAAGCGTAAATTCACTGCCAAATGTTTATACGAAAGTGCGGAAGTTTTAAAAACCGTATTTTGACTTTCAAATAAAATCAGTGCACAAGGAACGTCAACAAGAAGAGGCGAGATTGAAAACGTACCCGAGAGAAGTGTCCAGTGCGAGAATAATTACCCATCGGAACGTGAGTTGTTCAAAGTTAAAGTCATTTTTACCTGGTTACATTTGTCACACAGTTGTACTACACATGCCACACACCTTCAAATCACTTAAATTTTGTAAAGCATCTTATTCATCTGTCTTGGTAGTTCAAAGGAGTCACGTCCTAAGCGTAAAGATTTTTCATATATTAAACTCATGCTTTTCAACTGAGTAAAATAAAATATTTGTTAGCCGATACTTGATTGGAGGAAAAACTTGTCAATAATAATTTATAATTTTTTGTAACTCTGCAATTTTACTTTTTCACGAATGTTAGTCCTTCAGACGATTTTTTTAAGAATCATTAAAACACACGTTATTTTTTCAAACTCAAACTGTCTTGTTCACATTTTTTCATAGAATTAAACTAACTGGTAAGAAAATCAAAATTGTTAATTTTAATAACAATTTCTTTGAGCAAAGAATTCCAAGTGGCGCCCACAAACACATAGTAGCTTAAATTGTTTTGCAGGACGACATCATCGCAGAGGATCCAGTCATCAGTAAGTATCATAAAGTGCGCGGAGTGTAACGCCCGACATAACACGACAACACAAACACGACACACACACCATATCTCTTCGTTATACAGTTAACCTTCGAAGTAGAAGTGTTTAATAAAATAAAATTTTCAAAATAATTGAGAGCGAGCAAATTTTCTTCTCAGTATTCAGCAATACTTTTATAATACTTATTTTACTTTAGTTTGTAGTTAAATTTCTCATTTTTATGCAAAATGAATGACGCAAAACAAAGATGGTCTGTGCGGCTGATTTAGGTAAATGTATATGAAATATTTTATCTAAAGTATATCATACATAACTTGAGGTAAAGAAGATGTACATGCAGCTTCAAATTTATTTCTGAATGTGACTTTTTAGATAGGAAATACAAATAATCCTTGTTTTTACAGACTTTGCTCTACAGGTTTTTCAAATCTGAGTGCAATATCCTTCAGTATTAGGTTTACCATTGCATGTCATAATTAACAAGCTTTAAAAAAAATGTAGATGTAAACGTGTGAAAAGAAACACGAGCTTATTATAAAATGGATTACTTGTGCATAGTTAAGTATTACATAAGTGATTCCGTACTTGGTAGTCACTTAGTTACATAAGATTAATTATGATACAGTACGTTTAGGTTAACAAAGAGTTACCGATGATGGTGCAAAATACCACAATTGCTAAATGGAGCAGTATGCAAACCATAACTATATAATCAATCATAGAAATCAGTGGAGAAGTACACTGCATATAACATTTAAAAACATTAGCTTCTTACTTTAGAAACTTCTGTTAATAATCATTACCAATATTGTAAAGATTTTTTTTACTCAATATGTTTTGCAGACTTACGATAATAAGTTAATCTTTTCCCTATAAGCACATACCTTGAGTTAGGTTAAAGGCTGTCTAAAGTACCTACTAGAGCCTAAAGTACCGACTAGTGCATGAATTGTATTTATAGACGTGAAAGTATTCATTTGTGTCTTAGAATATTGATTGATTTGTGCACAATGATGACTACACAATTTAGAAGTTGAATTGCGCTAGCAGTCAAAGAGATCCAGTTTCAGTGATTCCGAAGAGGAGCACATGCACGCGATAGAATTTTGTCTGCCTTTCAGATTAAAATAGCTGGGATTGTTTAAGAAAAAAACTGTTTAACACACTGAGCAACCTATTAGAAATAAACCTCCATTGCCGAGTTCTACTTATTTAGTAGTAACACCAAATCAAGATTCAAAATCGAGTTATTTTGCGGGTAAGAATAAAACCTGTCCTTAAATTTCAGTTACTTTGTATATAGCAAATATGAATAACAAACATATTACTGCTCAGTAAAATTAAGTTCAATAAATTAAGTTGCTCACAATCCAACATTATAAATCATGGTTATAATTTTAGCAAAGTTTACACATGATTACTTCTACCGTATTGTCAAATATATTTGTACAACAGTTTTAAAACAATTAATAATACAAAACACTTATTTTTTAATAGGATGTTATTAATCTATTTAAGAACGATATCGTACAGAAATATAATTGTATACTTTTGTTATAAAAATTAATTAGATTTTATATATAGAACTTCCCTTTAAATAGATTCAAAATTACAATGAAAATTGAAGAAAATTAGTACATTTCATCACGTTAGTTAAGTGTGGTATATTACATTTCAATGCTATTTCTAATTTGCTAATACTAATAACAAAAGCATATGAAAGAATGAGGAAAAGAGAAACGTTTAAAAGAATGGAGACCTGTTCCTATTACTTGCAGCCCGCTTTCAGCTATAATGGCTTTACAATGACGCCAGATTGAGCCAGTCTTGTTTTGTAATTTTTCAGTTCTCTTAACTAGCCTTACACCTACTTTGCATTTTTTTAGCAATCCAGATGAAAATGCTATTTGTGTTGTTATACAAAGCAACGAAAAAATTTAAAAAATATTTACTGCAGATAATATCGATGCGTCTTAAAAACGTCCTATTCGAAAAGTCTTAAAAACAATTACATTATTATTAAACTTGAGGAAAATTTTTTATTTATACCAGAAACTACTGTAGCTGAAGCAAATTTAACCTACAAAATTCAGCAGAAATAGAAGGAAACCACATAAATATAAAGTTTCCAAACCTCCCAAACCGTACTTTTTCCCCTTGATAACATTAACTAGCACAGTGTTGTTTGTTTTTAATCAAATCTGTTTAGTTGGCATACAGAAACCACACCAACGGTACGCCATGCCACCTCGGAAAGTCATAAGCCGTAAGAGTCGTCGAATATTTGATTTACGTGTACTCGTGTTTGAACTGGCTATATGAAAGTATTATAAATAGATTAGGTTAAATGCGTGCTTACAATGTATGCACTTGCGCACGCACGCGTTTGTGTCTCTCTGTGTGCAACATATGAAGATGCATAGAATCATGAAACAAATTATGCATTTCCAACTTTGTCGTGTTTACTTGCTGAACAGCTATTTGTCATGTTCCGGACGAGGCCTTTCGGTGTTTCCAACATTTTAAAGTACTAATAGGACAGCTAATTCAAATAACAAGATGAAATATGATGCATTAATAATTAAACAAATGAAATTTTCAGGAAACGTCACACTGTAATAAAATGTATCTTTTTAGAAATGTTATGCACTTTGGTTAGGAAGTGATAATCCCTACGGTACTTATTGTTTTTAGTAAATTGTTTCGTAATAATCCTATCTCTTTTATTTTTCTCATTATACGCAACACAAACTATGCTCAGTTGCTGAAAACGACAAAGATTCTTGTTTATTTATAAGAAGAGTCCTATGCTTTCTATAAAAGTAACGAATTTTTGAAACTGTTCTTATGAAAAATTTCTTTTTTATGACGTATAATTGCTGTGGAGAGTAAGTCATTTTAGCATTAAACATGCCTGTAACGTCGTTACCGAAAAAAGACATAAAAAGAAAAAATGATTATTGTAAGAATATTTCAGAAACCTATTCTACAAAATTTCTACTACCCATTGTTTTCAATTTATCGCCAAATGCTTGGTAAGTTGTCATTTAATAAGACTCTAGACTCTAAATTTTTACTTTGATACCTTGAATGTATTTGAAATTTTCAAGATGCTGCTTCAGACATATGAAAACCTTTGCTCAATGAAACAATACGTTTTTACCAAACGATTACTGGGTACTGAAGTCTGTGATGTAGTCAACAAAATACGTATTAGATGTAGGCAGACAAAACGCTGGATATCGAGAATTGCATATGCTTTTGTTCAAATGTGGGAACGTTTGAGTAGAATCCATCTGAGTGGGAAAGGATAAGGAAATGAAGACGTCATGCCTGTTAAAGGAAAGTAAAGGAAGAAACATTGGATAACATTTGATACGATGGGTTGCTATTGCGATGCTTCTAGTCAAGTGCCTACAGGCGAAGTAAACTTCATGAAGATTGTGTGTCACAAGAATCCTAGTATTAAGTAAAGTTGGTTGACACTTTTCTCTCAGCTGTTCTCATGTGTGTCTAATTTGGTATTGCTCTAGTGTGAAAGTATTCGTATTTCTTTACATTATTATATGAACACACTTAAAAGAATAAGTTAGTTAAGTAGTTTCACCACACGAATACGTGTAGTGGTCCTGCAGTAATACGATGTTTGTGAACACTGTTCTAACATAAGATGGATCATCTTATAAAAATTTAATTTCAGTTCATCATATCCAAGAAGATTCAGTTGTTAAATGTTGAGGTACATATAAAAAAACTATTTAAACTAAAATATATTTAGTTTCCAAACTTTGAAAACGCTATATGGTGTTTTGATTTTTATATTTTTCAAATTCCGGATCATTGCTTGTGACTCCAAATAAAATAAGGAAAGAAATAAAATTATCGGACTATAAGTTACAGTAGGGAAAGGGGTTAAAACATCACGCCGACCAAATTCATTACTTTTTCTACACTGTAATAACTGGGAATATTTAAAAATTTTAGTCGTTCATTAAAAAACTTTACTTCCATGGAATTCATAATTTGTTGTACAACACAAAGGCATGACCTGAATCTCTAAAATATTGCTTACATTGTTTATATTGCAGCACTGACCAGACATAAAATAGAGATATATACAACGTTTATATAAACAACCGTTTATTTTCAACTGTAAATTTTTTAAAAATATTTTTTAACACACAATTACATACTTATTTCCTTACGTACAAAGTACTTCATTGTCAAAAATTAATTATTGTTTCCTTCAATTGTTTATGTTGTTGTGTTAACTGTTATTATTTTTATTAGTTGCTAATTATTATGATGGTATTTTATAGTAATTTTTTGCTTGGACTTGCTTCGGTTTTTATTTCTTAGATATAAAAGATATATTTTATTAAAAAATACGTTATCAATCAAAAACGTCTATCAGAATATTATGAATTACGTTTCCACATCATATAAACTAACCAAACGTAAATTATAATTATAAGTTATTTAATCTTTTATTAAATGTACCTTTATAAATCGTAATTAGATGTAATTAGTAGGTTTCCAGAGATTTTGAAAAATTTAGAAAATATCTCGTGTTTAAATACTCACTAAACACTACTTTGAAGAGCAATTTTAATGTAACATTTAAGAATAAGAAATCAGAACTAAATACCGGCTTTTGTTTTATAACAACTTCATAGATGTGGGAGTATGATAATCCTGATATCCTGATATCCCCCTAAATCACGATTACAAATAAACATAACAACGACCAGCACATCATATTTGAAAAAAACGGCGATAGTAGCAACTATTCGTAATTAAATTCCCCGAGTGATTAGAGAAGCAATATAAATGTTCAAAAATAAGAATAATATTAACAGAGGCGGTATTTTTAATTTTCCGGCAGTTTTGAAACCGCTGTTAAAATATCTGGTGACAATATCGCTGTAATTAGCTAAAAAGAATTGTGTCTATATATTAGTAAAATGTTACTTTGTTTAAATTTATTTGTGAATTATTTTTCACTTTCTACTATTTATTCTAATTTTTCTAATTATTGGATAGGGAATCCTTTCTTCCTTCCTTCCTTACCCGTTATGAGTCAGGGTCTTGTCGGCTAGTACCATCTCTCTCTTGATACCACCAGACGCTTCTAGTTTCAGATACAGTATTAAATGGGGAATACTTAGTTGTGAATGATGAGAGTGTAACATTGAAGTACTTACTGTGTAAATAGGGGTAGATGAATGTTTTGTGCTCTGGAATCAATTCAAACCCCGGAGGAAGATTCATTATAATATGGGTTTGGTTTAAAGAAAAGTAAAACGGCGAATGTTAGACCGAAAAAAGTGTTCTTATTAAGAAAAACTACAAAAGTTTCCGAATGATACTCATGCCTTGAAACATAAATTTTTAATCTGTTTCCTGATTATAAACCTTTAGCATGTGACCTTTAAAGTTTCCTGTATCTTACATCAAGTAAAATTTCCGTCCACCTACATATCCTTATATACTATGAAATAAAATATTCGAAACGAAAGAAGTTACTTAAGCTTAAATAAAATTCTTATATATTAATAAGAAAAGAAAATATGGATATAGCTAGGACAGGTTAAGGATATGACCCTAGAAATACGTTGCAAAAAGCAACATGCACGAATATATGTTTTTAGTTCCCTACTACTATATATTGAGTGCACTACTTCTAATATGCACTAACATGCATGGCAGTATAGTACTATATTATATACAGTGTACTATACTATTCTATATACTGTAGTTCTAAACTATGTACTGTCCTGACCTGCGTTGCTAGTATAAAATACCAAGTAAAATACTGTACACTACTTTGTTTGTAGAAAAGCCTTTCCAAAGTTCATTTATTATTTTCTTCAATGAGAGCAAGTAAGAAACCAAATGATAGCATAAATCCAATATAGAATTTTTGTTTGTAATCAGAGATTATTTATCGCTATTGTTTACGTTTCCGGTAACCAGCTTAATTTATTCCCGGGTGGTAAAAGTTTGTCATTTTACCAGTCTTATAACCTGGCTAAACAAAGAAACAATTGGAAGAAATTTACCGTAAAAATGAAGAACTATCTAGCCCTTAGTCTCAAGTGATAGGAAAAAAGCAATGTGAGCAAACGCATTGTTTAGGACCAAAAGTTAGCAAACACAGAGGACAATACAGAGACAGTGTCTGCCACAAATCGCCAAGAAACGGTGGTTGTTTTTACGTGGAAATAGCGGTAATCAGGTTTGCTGTAAATAGAAAAACAGATGCTATGTCTACAGTTCCAAAAATTTTGCTGGAATGTTTTTCAATCACTAAAGAGAGAATACAGTAGGTATAACATGAACACTTGGATATAGTGAACATCCAATGATGTGTCATAATTTTTGAAAAGACAAAGGAAAATATGATTTACCAATAAAGTTTGATTCATCCACCTGCTATCCCGCTAGTGTGTCTCAACCTAACCATTTTACGATTCATTTTACGATTTATTTTATTGTTTCATATGCTGGTAAAATACTGCTTTCTAGGAAAGTGGAATTTCAAATTTTGATTAATTATTGCAGTAATGTATACGCTGAACAACATAAAATTACTACTTGAGCCTAAATAAACTATTAGGTAAATGTCTGTACCGTATACTAAATTGTGAACGGTAGTACTTTTCACTTTACAGTTAGAAGCCGTGACAACTAAGAGTGACAAACAGTTTACCTTGCTGACAAACACAGTAGTGGTAGTAAAAACTTGAAAATTCTTAGACAAACACTAGTAAAATAAATCGTGACCGCATGTTAACGTATTGTAACGCAGTACAATTATGTACACGAGAAACAGGAAGGAGCTTATGTTCAGTCGCCTACAGTACTTTTACTCTCACGTATTCAAACTCTGAATCAGTTGATATTACATCTCTCACGTATTCTATATAAATATACAGAGACTCGCGAGTACACAGCCCATACACACAACCACACACACACTAGCGCGCTTAATCCAGCTAATAACTGCACGCTTTAAGTTTCTATTCATTACTATGCATTAGGTAGTTACATAAGCTCATTTATTAGACTCATGTCGTTTCATTGTAAATAATAGTATTACTTGACCAATTTAAGTCACACCACTGTGCGGTTTTAACATAAACAAATAATTGTACTCTCCTACAAAAAAAGTATTTCCACAACTCACTATAGGCATACGTTCGTAAATTATTAAAAATTTGACTGTCCCTACATTCCCAGATTACACTGTGCACTGATACGTGGACATAATCTACCATCATATCTAAGGCAATTTCAATTTATCGCAGTCTAAAACAAATTCTAACAATAATTTTAGGTAATAACTTTTTTTTAAAGTGTGTTTTTTTACCACATTTGTTACTACATTCGCCTTCGAACATTTTCTTATATAGGCGTATCACACAAATAATTTTCCCACATTACCAGATAAGTATATTATGTACAGTTCATTGTATACAAGAACTGTCACTGAGTTGAGTTCAACAAATTGACTACTCCGCAACTGTCGGAATTAAAATAAGGTGACAGCAGTCGCTGGACAGTAGTATGGTAATTTTCGTATTTGTAGGTTGGCTAATCTGTACGCTTGCTGAATCGTTCTTATCTCGTTTTTATAACCGACACAGTACTACGAGCCTTGGCCGGCAGCGGACGTTCTCACGTTTGCTGCCTGACTCTGTCATTTTCATTTCTTGTTGTCGCGACAATTATTTAGGCTTTAGGCCTTACAACATTATACATATTGCATACTTGCAATATACTAGCAATACCTTGCTAGTACTTGTTCTCATGTAATTGAGTGTCGCGTACTCGCGCCTCAATTCATCATACGACAATAATTTAGGCCTTAGGCCACCACGTTTCGATGTAACTACAGTGCACACATTTGTGCCGCATCAAAATATAATTTCATTTCCGAATCACTTCTCAAAATTTAATCTTCAGCATTAGCCAACCTCACTACAATGAATTGAGTGTAATATTGGAGTAACTTAATAAATCTATTTATACAGTCCACTATCTTTATCATTTTGCATCCTGGCGACAATACACCAAGTTTCATTCTTTCTATAAAAAAGGGCATATGTGCTGACCTACAATACATTTTTACGCGGTCCACATGGCCGCAGCTCAACTTAACCTTTTATTTGGTCCTAACATGACCGATCAACATTCTTCTTAATAACCGCTCACCATGCGCAAAAATCATTGTACAGTTTTGCTTATGAACTTTCTTCCTTCGTTTGCGCATTCGTACAGGATACACGATACACAGCAAGGTACACACAGTGTAAATAGTCAGAATGCATCATCCGTTAGGCATCCAATTATAGTGCCACAATCTTTGTGGCGACTGCTCATATTGGGAATGTGTTTTGCAGAGTCCAAACGTTAACCATTCCATTACTCTCTTTGTTGCACTTCTCGTCCATTACACATGAGATATGACAGACCCAACGCCTCTTTATATACCTCGGGCATTATGATACTGCGTTAACAACGTGTCTAATACCGTATTAGTGTTATACACCAACCTCTTTGTTTTACTTCTATCCATAACATTGATTTTGTAATTGTTAGTTGCCCTAAAAGTATTATCATCTTACGGCATTTAGGCAATAAACGTTATTCAAGCTATCCCTTAATTTACGTGTTCATAAGGTTCCGTTTCCTTTCCAAATCATGAAATTTAATTAGATTGTTCAAATACTCCTGTTCTTTAAACACTATATACAGTTTAAAAATAGAAATCCAAAACATTAAAACCATTTTTAAGATTTAATGCACCAAACATTTGTAATTTTTGAGCTATAATTAAATGTATATTGTTACGACGGTCTCACTGATCGTCGTATGGTGCAGTGGAAACAAATACAGGGCACCAATGAAATCGCTAATGGCTAGCTTTAATTGATTACAAATAACAATTTGGAATCAACTCGTACAATAATTGAAGGTAAATGTGTCCACATGCAATAATAGTGTCCACTATTAAGAGTTCCGCAGTATTAAGGGGAATCACTTAACATAACAACCATTTGATTCACCCTGAATAGATCGCTATTTATAACTGACTTCTAAGCGGCAGCTGTCGCCTATGTATAGTCTGCATGGTTCTAAACTAATGTTCCAGAATATGCGTCAACAAGCACTCAGAAACTCTAGAGGGTACTTTGGTGCGGTGTTGGCAGAAACACGCACCTGCTCGGCTGGCCGAGAAACAAGTAGAACGACACTCTCCATTGTTCCAGAACATTCCGTCGTTGCAATATTTTTTGAAACGTTATCGATTTGACACATCCCCATCAGCCTACTGTCGTACACAATTTATCTTCTACTCCTTCCTCGTTTGGTTACTCCTCCACTTGAGAACGCTAATCATTAACACATATGCTCGCAAGCAGGTTTCCTTAAGTTTCTTTGTGTGTGTGACAAGGGAGACAAATTGTTAGGTGTTTATGACTGTCTTGTAAACATTATTAATTTACATTTAAATCAAATTAATTCACTGATTCAGTTTTAAGGAGATATTAATATATTTTTGTTAGGACTTTTCCTAGAAATTAAGGAGCAATTTATTTTTAACAGTTTAAGTGCACCACACATATGAATTCAGACTACACTTAGTACAAATTAGGAAATAAACAGTCAACAAATGAACGTTGTGAACAACTAAAGAAATGGTAAGATAGGGGCAAAGATAGGTACAGAAACACAGAATGTGAATATATCCAATGGTGATAGTTGCATTACTATCGAAATATATGTAATTTACAAAATAAAATATATTCTTGTAAAAAGTTTTAATACTAATAATATTATAAAATATATAAAAAATTGAGCATTTATGAATATAATTTGGCCTATAACTTTATAGCCTAACATTATAAGGAGGAGGAAATATTAAGTAAATATTAGAGGAGAAAAGTTAAGAGGATGTTAAAGGTAAAAACGCGGGTGTTTTCCACAGCCATAGGAGCAAAAGGAGTAGTTAGTGACACATTTTTAATATTAAGTGAGTAATAAGTATTAGAAATAAAGAACAAGCAACTAATTGGATAAGAATAAATATTAATCGTTTTAGATTACTTTACATCTGTTATAACGCATAGCAACAACTCATGCTTCTAGCGACCTCAAACAATTTTACCAAGTAGGCCAAAGTAAGTATGACAGAATCACGTCGAAACAAAAGGCACTCAGATGTTAGCATTATATTATATAAACTGTTACAGCTCATTTCTCATTAGCTTTGCTTATTGGCGCTGAAAAATATTCATGAAGTAAGATATACGTTTATGGAATGAGAAGCAGTAAGATGAATTGGCCGTGGACTGACTGTATCTGGCCTATAACCGGGACGCTTTGGTGGGATTTATGAGGTGCCGTTCTGTCAGGAAATGACAGAAATAAATTAACTGAATAGTCAAATGATTGGGTGATGAATTGTCATGTTCCATTAAATAACTAATATCAGCCTGAATATTTCTCGTTGTTTAAATTTGTTCCTCACATTTCTATGGAATTAGCTTAAATAAAATCTATGTATAGGAAAAACTTGTAATCGTCTGCATTACTTTTGGTTCAAAATTTTTTTCCTTCAAACTATACTTATTCATTAATGGTATCGTTTCATATTAAATGTGTAGGTATGATCAGATTAAACCAACGTTTTAATAGTACGCAGATGTGTTGGTTAAACCATACAGACCACTGGAGGGTGTGTAAGTGAGAGAGAAATTGAAATATTAATTTATGCTTGTAGACTGACTATTTTCGAAACAAATTTTCATGAAAATGTAGGAAACTCGTTTTTTGTTGCCCAGGCTGCCACACCAGAACTGCGCAAATTGTTATTAACTTGTATTTGATCTACTCTCCCTGCCGCACTTGTTTGTTTTTGCTCCACACTAGTTTTAAACGATCAAAAAGAATTCCTTTCTGTTTTTCTCTTTTCAGTTCTTACACTTGTGTAAATGTTTTTATAAGTCCATGAGAATAACACAGATGCATGTTTTACTTTGTATTGAATTTACTTTTCTTTTGTCAACGGTAAGCCTACAGAAAAAATGAAACTCAAAAGACACTGAACAAAAACTAATTTAGATCAATACATATAAATACCTAAATAATAAAGGGAGGATATAAAGCATATAATTGACACGGAGACATGAAATACAGAAGACGAAGAAATATACGTTTAACTAGAAAAAATCAAACTATATTCAGGCGAATTCAGTATTATTATCAGGAAAATAATTAGTATATTACTACAATAATTGATGTGTACTACAAGTGGATTGAAAACAGAGGTATAAGAAAAATTGCCAAATACCACTTATAATAATAAAGTCGGAAACAATTTGCACCATTTTGTGTTGTCAATATTCTGTGTTAAAAGCAGCTGGTTGCGTTGTTATGTAACAGTACTTATGGCCTTCCTCATTTGTTTTGTTAGTGACTACCTTTACATCTGTCGGAGCCTACACCAAACTGAACGCCACATACAGATGCCCATGAGTAAAAACGGGCTTAAGAATTCCAATTTTCCTAACAGCCTGGCCTTGGGATTTATTTATAGTTATGGAAAATAATAGTCTTAACGGGAACTGCAACCTGCATTTCCTCAACACATTTGTGCCACTCTGTGTAATTTTCAAGAACCCCACACGCAAAGCTGCTTTCTCGTATGACTGTCAAGTTACACTCTTGTAGCTGCGTAGATCTGCGAACGATTTTGCTCCTCAAATATGAATTAGTAACATATAGTAAATACGTAAAGTCTATTATGAAAATTTGGTGCGGCGGCATACATCCTTCCTATAACTTTGCCACGGTTTCTATTTGGTGGAACCGATTTATTGTAAAAAAATCGGTAAAGTCCTGGATTATCAGTCATGGATTGTCAGTCATGTATTGACAAGCATAGGGGTCACGGTGATTCAAATTCAACCATGCTATCAATGCTCTGCGTTGCAAAGATATGAAATGATGCGTTACAGTTTTACACAGAAAGGCCACTACTCTAATCAAAAAAGTGTAAACTCCTTACATAGAACGATAAGAGGTAAAACTCTGTGTTACATAGCTCTCGAACTCCTTGCAGTTACAATAATATATCTAAGCTATACCTACTGCTGTTGATATTACGTATGTTGATACTCGCGGCAGAAAACTGTTAAGTGGTCAGTGACCAGAAATTTCGTTCGTTTATAGTCATTTAAATGTACAGTATGCAATACTACAATATGCAATATACAGAAAACCAACTTCCACTAACATGATTATACCTAACCATTTTGACGACGTACCACAACATAAAATGGCAGCATTCTATTCACTATTTAACAGAATGTACAAAATACCCCTAAACAAACAAGAAACAAAGAAAGAAAGAAATAGAGTATACCAAATTGCTAATGAAAATGGATAAAATGAAAATACTGTAAACAAAATAGAAAATAAAATCAAATATAAAATAAAAACTGAACAATTAAGAATTAATAAAAATGAGCAACACATAGATAATACCAACAATAAACAATGGGCCACATTCACGTACACAAATAATAAAATGACAAAGCTAACAAAACTATTTAAGAATGCAGACATAAAAATAGCATACAAAACTAACAAAAAAATTTACAAAAACTAAATAACCCACACAACAAAGATAATACAACAGCCAATGGTATATACAAAATTGAATGCCAAGATTGCAATAAATGTTACATAGGACAAACAAAACAACAACTTAAAAAAACGTTATTTTGTACACCAAAACGCATAAAAAACCAGAAATATATAACTCTAATTTGGCCACACATGCAACAAACACTGGACATGAATTCCCAAACATAACCAACATGACGCTAATAAAGCACATACCACACAAAGGCATCATAATGAACATTTGGGAAAATTTACAAATATACAAAATAAAACACTAAACAAACTAATCCCTGAGCAAATACAAATCAGTACAAAACATGACAGAAATTTTAAAGAACTCCGCATCGAAAATACACAAATACTAATATATACGTCACAATCACACACAATAATACCAATTTAAAGTACCAAAGACCAACAGGAAACCACAACAACAACAACCAACCATACACAATACTTCACAAGACTCAAAATTAGGAAGGTTGAGGATGGGAACACAAAGCTTCCCAAAACATGTTCCAAATAAGGAGAAAACATCTTGAGGTAAAGTCATTATCAATATTAAATATATAATTTAATTGAATATCGTTTTTAGTGGTGTAACTGAAAATAAATAAGACTGACTGGATAAAATTAATTACCGACATCTTAAATACAAAGAATTTTGTATACATTTCGAATTGTTTCCTTGCGAATAAATGCATCTAAAAAGACCTTTTAATTGACTGAAACAATACTTTACTTTAACAATTCTTTAGCAGACTGAGTTCTTGTGATACACTGCCATAATCTTTTATCACTTGCAGCTGTGAAGAGAAAATAATGGTGTGCAAGAGAACACAGTAAAGAAAACAGAGAATATGAATGACGTCACAGTGCCGTATGGATATGTTACGGCTGGTAAAACTGGGTGTGTATGGATGAAGTAGAGCTGAATGGATGGCATATAGCTTGAATTAATTATCGTTATTTTAAAATATTAAATTAATATAGAAAGGCATATAAAAGATGTTATTATTGGAACAATAAATATGTGGGAATATACATTATAGAGTATCCCATGAAGTCCGGTTGTTATGCATTTTTATGAACAGTATTACAGAATGTTGAAGACCAATATGTTCCAGCAATGATAAAACTACGGAAGGCGTAATGACAATGAACCGTATACATACCGGGGCATCAATCAGGTGTAGTTAGCTAGTGTGTCACCGTTTGGTGTATAACCTATAGATCAGCGCCTTAGTCTTACAATTGTTGAGCTGTCTGTACAGATTCGGCTGTCACGCAGCTGTCGCACTTCAGTTGAGTGTTCACTTTCGGTTGTGTTTCAGAAGTTTATGTCTCAAAAGTTGTCAAACCAATTAATTAACTGTTACCTGCTTTACCATAAGTATCAGTTCAGAATTAGTTCTTCACAATATTTGTTTGTTTTATGCCAGGCCATCTATTTTATGTGAAAATTGTACATTTCTTCATACAAGATGACTCAAGATGGTTCATAGACAGGAACACTTTTCACAGACAAGGTGTAGCATCATTCATTATGTTTTCTAGCCTTGCACATAAGTATTAACTGTGAAGACTGTCAGTAACGTAACGAATACTTAATGCACATACTACGTTTATTTGAAACGCATACATGCATTTCTGAAGTGTTAAAGAATGTTAGTTGAGAACAGCACACATTGTTTTCAGCGTATTCGTAGTTGTATCCGGATGTTTGTCCGAGGTCCAGTGCTATACTCGCTAGCAAACGTTTAGGTCATACCATTTACGGCCATCATCAGTGCAATTTTGAGTTTTTCGCTAACGTAAGATGTCACACGTTATTGACCACAGTACTATGATAACAGCCCGGGATCAGAGTTTCTTCTTTCATATTTTAGCAACCAGTGAACAGTACCATTTTTCGACACGCTACCTATGATTATATGCTACAAAATAATATTTCGTATGATGATAGAAATATTTTCACTGGTAGTTCTAGTAAAACAATAGACAGAGCTTTATGAATCATCGTGTTATTTTAAAACATTTGTTTGGGCACAAATACTTTTTTTTTTAAGTTATTAAACAGGTAATAATGTTTTCTTACCTGTCTTGAAGCTAGAAAATGTTATAGTCTCACACAGACTCACAGACTAACAAACACACACTCTCACTCTGTCTGTCTCTCTCTCTCTACCTCAACCACAACAACTCTACCTCTCTTTATCTTTCTCTCGTATCCACTCTGTCATACTCTGTCTCTTCGTATTTACAAAATCCAATTTTCCTAAACAAAATCACAATTTCAAGAAAAATTTCAATAACTTTTTGAACACTCAAAACAGTAATTTATTAAAAAGAAATGTAAATAATAAATAACTAAATATGGCACCTTGCAATCGTAATACAAATAATGACTTTATTTATTTGTAAGTATTATTAACATTTCTCTTCTATGTCTGACAACATTTACTTTAATATGGTATTTGTAAAAGTTATATATTAATTTCTTGTAATGGTAATCATATACCGGTATAAATATTAATCATATCACATTTTAATCAACTGTTAATTTGATTTTAGTTTTTGAAACAACTGAAACAATTAAAAATTATTGTGTTATATTCTTCATAGCTTCTTAGGTTCTTCATAGGTTATATTATTCACTAAAATCAGTTCTTTTTTATGTATTTTCCCACTATAATGACTCCGCGAGGCGGAGACAAGCCAATTCTTGAAGAGTGAATGATTTAGTAAGAGAGTTATAGCACTGGAATAAGAAGTATATAAAAGGGACGATGGTGATAACTTTCGGCGCAATAAAAACGCCTCATGTTTCTTGAAATAGAATATCTGAAATAACGTCAGAGATTGATCACACCAAAGCACCAATATTGATTAACAATATTTTAACAAACACATATATTACATGTCACTTTACATGGTCGCACACTGGAATAAAGTTTAGCCTATATATATCTACTACTATGAACAAATACAAAAACAAACGTTTTATGTGAACATACTGTACAAGTTCCAGAGATAGCGGAAATAAAACAACATTTTGTCCGACAATGTAACGGTAGCTGTTCTGTTTGGAAAATATATATTTCCAATATTGTCTCTATATACAAACTGTGTACACTGCAAATATAACTTAGTGGCATTGAGCAGTCAGCGGGACACAGACGTTCAGATTGAAAGAGAAACTAAGAGAAAAAGTGTTTTGCAAGAATTTTGTTTGTTTATTACAAACACGAAACCAGTACGGAAGTTGTCATAAACGGATTTTAGCGAAGTTGATCTTCCAAAATGTTTAACTACTTGGTGTAGTAACCATATGTGACAATGAACTTTGTATAGTTTATGTGCGATATTTGAGTCCGGTAAAGGAAGTATCTTTACTTTTGTTTCCTGCACTCGTTGCCTCTTATTTTTATCTCTCTAATCACTTTCTTCCAATTCTCTTTCCTATGTATTCTTTCCCCTTTTTCGTTTTTATCTATCCTTTTATGATTACACGAAATAATGTGAAGATCGTCTTATAGGAGTTATTTGCTTATGCAATAGTAGTGAATAACACATTAAGTAACTAATGTAGAATGACGTATGTTTAGCTTGTGAACGTCACAAGTGTTGTATAGAGCGCTTTCCAGAAATTAGGAGCATATTCACCGTCTGCTCTTACATTCCACGATTATATGGTTAATCTCTTTCGATTCCAAAGATTCGGTTCTTCTTCCTTGGAGTTTCCAAGAAATACCTTTCTTCTTCCATCCTCAAACACTCTAGACTTGTTCCCCTAGAACACGCTCCTGATCTGTTCTTTATATCTTGACGTGGCTTCCATCGGGCAAAAACATCTCAGATGAAGTAAGACCAAAAACCAAAAAGTACAACAGACAAGATAAGCAAGGAAACATTAAAATAGTCCCCTTAGTAGCCTTCAACCTAATCTATGTAAAAATAATTAAGAGTTCTATCATTTGAGTTTATTACAACGCACAATTTTACGTTTCGCGATTTAAGCAATTTAAAGCCCTAAAGTTAAATCGTAACTCTCTTAGATTTATATATTAAATTTAATAATTTTTATGATTTTTTTATTGTTTAATATGAATAGTTTATAATGGATTATTAAACACTGTAGAAGTTTTATGGAGTTTCTCAGCACGGAATGTCGATATTTTGTTGCCACTCAGTTCCTATGAAAAATGTATTAAAATATTTTTTTTTATCAAAAGAAACACATGGTTTATTATTCTGACGATACGAGTGCGTAGCAAGTAGTTTCCGGGGATAAGGTTGAGGCATTCCTAAATTTAAAAATTATTTTATACTTATTTTCATCCACCTGGTCTTCTGTCACCTCCATATTAATTGAATTTAATCTTACACATGATGTTACATAAATTACGTAAAATACACACAACGTTGATGCATTCAGGAAGTCGCGAGATAATAATAAATGATTTCGTGTATGGTTTCGAAGATGAATAATAAATGATTTCGTGTATGGTTCCGAAGATGTTTACCGAATTGACATATGCAAGCTTGCAGGTTCATTGTTTCAACGGTGCGATAATTCTCCGAAGTCGACTGATAAAGTCAAATTAATTTTACTAAAGTCCAGTCGATGTGACTCATTTCAAGTCGACAAAACACAAATGAACCGACTCTTTTACGTAACCGAAGGTTATGTACTACTCTTATCTAATATTACCTATTCATCCGCGAAATAAAAAAGCTCACATAATGTAAAGAATTTAGTTCGTTTGTCACTAAACTACAGTTGTTGCCTTGCAGGATACAATTTCATGCAACACTCTACAGGCCTGTATACTTATTATATTCAGGACACACGTGAATATATTTATCTAATATTGTATAATTACTGTGTTCATGATTAATGCGTAATAATAACATTTGCAGATTCAAACAAATGAACTTGGTAATATAGCTTGCATAAACAACGAACTGTTTGAAGTAGTTATTAAGCATGGGGGAAATTAAATCTAAATGCTTATTAACACAACACTAGAAGTATTCGAGATGTAGCCGTATTGTATAATAATTACACTTATTATGATAAACTATTTATGCTATAACAATTTATGTTGCACCCTGTTGTAAGTAATAATTAATTAACAATAACTATAGGTTGTAATTAATGACAACAACGAAACGGATGCAGAATGTACGTAATCAACAGTCTGTAGTTCCGTCTCTTTGTTTCACTTTGTACACAGTAACACGCTTCAAATCGATAACACATTAAGATAACACGTATACATTATAAAGCGTAAACATGTGAAAGCCTTACTGGCAATTTTTACTAAAGTTTTGAAAATAAATGAAATGTATTGGCATAATTAAATTATAATAGAAGAGCTGACGAAATGATATGGTAACTACATTGTTTGTAAATTATGAAAGTGATTTTTTTACTGTATAAGTGTAGTCTTTGTTTGAAAAATACAAACATTTTTTTGGCCAACGCAAGAAAATGATGAGATGTAATTAAAGAAAACATATATCATGGATGAAGTTTTGATAACTAGATATTTTTATGTAGTTTTATTCTAAAATTTGGTAGACGAATATACTATAACAAATAGGGGCTATAGAAAGGAGCACTAATTTTGTTTTCTTTAAGGCTCTTCAATTAAAAGCAAATTAAAAATTCTGCAAGGAAGTCACAGTTACACTTTAATCATAATTTGTATTACTACTATCAAATTTGTAATTTGTAAATTGTGATTTGCGATATGTGATTAGTGATTCATGATTCGTAATACGTAATTCGTAATTCGTAATTCGTAATAGGTAATTCGTAAGTTGTAATATGTAATTCGTAATTCGTAATTTGTAATTTAATTTATAACCCTTAATTTGTAACTTGACTTTATCAACATATCGTATGCACCAATCACGAAATATTTATGAGGACGTTTGGGAAAACTTATTTGCGGCGAACCATCAAAGGTTAAAATTACCGGCAACTACGTTACCGAGTGCATTACCCAGAACGAAAAGTTACATTTTTGCTTTACGTGGCTGCAATACTAGGTTTAAACACACAGTATCTACTTTTAGGCAGACATAGCCACGTCTACACCTAGGGCACATATAAACGTCCGTTTAAAGAAACGTAATTCATTATTAACAAATAAACATTAGTTATTAAAATTTAAAATGGGGAAGGTTAATATGACCAGAGTCAATTCTATTACATGTTTATTGTGTTATTCACCCAAGTCCTAATGGTAAAATCTGAATCTCTGCTTCGTCTTCCTGCGTTACATAAATATTATACAAATTATTTACATATGATTTTAAAATGTAAATTATTTAAACAGATTTTATAAGTACTGTACTCCCAAATGTTTACGATAATAGTGAATAGTCGTTTTGGTCTGGTAAATTCATTACGGTGAGCCTATTACCTCTAAGTACCAATTACAACCATCTACTAGTTCAGTAGTTTACATTGAATTGTATGCTTTGTCAAAGTTCTCTTTTTGATAGCAGTAGGGATGGTTTGATTAAGTATGGATGACTACACGGAAAATATTAATATATTGTGGGCATTTCTATATTCACATAATTGTTTCCTATACCTTTGCGCGGTTAGTAACCTTTGCAAATACTTGGTTAATTAGATTTATACGTTAGTTTTACATGAAACAAAAGCTTTATATACTTTCTTTAGATTTTTGCCTGATTTTAATATATGTTGGCTCGATTAATAATTTAACATTTTTTCCAAGTAACAATTTATTTCTTCTTATGAGTCTTACAGGTTTATTATTATTATTTCTTCTCCAGTAACCGTCAGATTGGTTGCCAACTTAAATGCCTGAATAACAAATAAAATTCATTTTTATTTGTACTATAATTTAACGTTTTGTCGTTTGGTAGTTGTTTCCTTAACAGCTAAGCGGCAGAGCCATTTTAAAGCAAGAATGAGTGAAAGGCCTTTCTCTTCCCTCCACTAACAAGAGAGCAGCAACCTGAATTGGTGAAGATACGTCGCCCAGTAGTGCTTCCGGAAAATGTCAGCATCTTAACACGCATCGAGCCTACTGTCTATATTTTTTACGTTTTACGAATTTTCTCTCTTTGTTTTTGGTACTATGAGTTGAAAAAATTGTTTTGAATTACATTGCTGTACATCATTTCACTGTTTTAATTCAGTCTGTATTTGTTCATTCATATTTCGTACTGTACGTACCATACTGGTTGCAGTCAAATAACATATTTCGTCGATTTTGACATAAATGTTTAACTTCAGACAATTTTACGTCTTTGGCACTTAGATCATTACTTAGTTCACCTAAGCCACTGAGCAGAAGACGCATTTGTCCACAATCACAATCAGCGGAAGTGTGATCATTTCTTGTCTATAAATACTTTTGTCTTCCGTTTAACGCTTCAGTTCGTCGGCTTCCTTTTTGCGATTCCCCTCTTCCCATTTTATCGTAATCAAGCTACAGCGAATATTTGCATTAACAATAATACAAGTCACCAGTTGCAAATGTCTGAATAAATAATTCACAATAACCTCTTTGCTTCACTTTGCTATTCTCATATTGAACTCTTATACTTTCGTCGCCTCACAATTCGCGACTCACACTGCAACTTAATCGGCCGACTGCTCCCAAAATATCTGTTTTACACTCAGTTTGTGTTGTGTACTACACGAAGAGATTTATCCGAATGTCAGTAAAGTAAACAAATACAGTACAATGTAAAAGGCACGTCTGGAAACTAGAGAACGTGTTAGAGCACTGCACACTCCAGCTGATAACACACCAAAGTAAAATGTACCAAGACGTGTTATCTATCTTCTCAGCGTCAAAAAATTTAGATACAGCATTTTATAATAAATTTATTGATAAGAGATTTTTTAAATATCATTTGTTCCAATAAATTTACAAACGGCGTTTCATTGATAATAATAGTAAAGCGTAAATAAATCGTTATTATACAGCACATTTATGCAATTAGCTCTTTCAAGTTATTATAATTCTCTAAACGCTCGCTGATTATGTCCAGCACGTTTCGAAATGCTTTGAAATTTACGTGGAAGAAGCCTATATGCTCACATTCATCATATTTTTAAGTCGCTTTCCAAATGGGAAATTCGACATACTGCTTTCGTTTCAACAAAATAAGATTTTCATCATTTTTAAAATTTTATCTAACCTAATTTTTCCTGATAGAGGTGTTTTCACATCACCTCTACCATTGTCACTGCCACTGCAGGGCTGCGATTTGACAAGTACAGCAATTTGTCTGTTACAGTAGACAAAGAACTTTTGCATGATTTCTACCTGGCTTTACACAAATTTGTCAGAATCGCAATTCGTAATGTCCCATTATTACTCTACGTCAAGCACTACAACCAAACCGGTTCCCTGTTTTTTACAAAAAGTGATTATATTCTGTAAACAATAAGATTCTTGGCATGTTTCCAATTTGGCATTTCAATGGTTATGCTATCTTGGTGGATTACGTTTGTTACAGTACATGATTTCTTGTATTTATGATTGAATTATAATTTCTCATACTTTACATTGTTAGTTTTAGTATATCAGGTACAAGATTTCAGATCTTGTATTGTTATCTTTATCCCACAGTATTTCTTCAACCACTATATCTAGTGATAGGCCCTATATCTCAATTATTTATTAAATTAAATTAAATTTATTTGAATTAATTATTTAATTTAATTATTGAATTGAATACAGTAAATTATTTGCATATTATAATTTCTACGACAATAGGAAGGGGTAGGTGTTAGGAGGAATTACAGATAAAAAGGTGTGAGGGCGGGAGAAAAGTACAAAACCTACTGTGAATAAGGGACGATTTACGTTTCTGCTTTTACGGATTAACTTACGAAGGTATTACGAACTTACCCAATGCTTGAGGATTTCTCAGTAAGTTCTACATCTCAAACTATCTTTTATTGGATTTACTTTTACGTTTGTAATGTTATATTTGTCATAGACAAACATTATTTCCGGTCGAAGACATTTAAGTAAAGCTAAACTGTAATCAGACGATGTGCGTATGACAAGAGAAAACTGGATTCTGTGAGCATAACATATTATGGAAAGCGAACTCATTGTGCATAGTAGACGACAGGCATTCGATTTAATTCAAATTAAACGGATTAGTTTTTCTAGCAGTTTGTTTAAATGTTAGTTTATTATAATATTTTATTAAGCTTAGAGAGCGAGGTGAAAAGTTAGCAAATGTACGTGGAACGAAAATAGTGGATATCATAAAAATGTTACGGTCATGTAGAACCAGTATTTCGGAGACTGGATGGTCTATATGACGACCTCTTTTTGAGCAAGTGTCTGAGGATGGGTCAGATGACCTGAAACGCGTCACACTAATTTTGTTCTAAAGATAAAAGTCACAAGACGGACCTAACAAAGGTAAGAAAATAAGAAAAGAAACGTTTCTCTTGATTTATCACACAAATTCTATTTTTTCTAGACACCGTTTTTCCAGAGATTGTATTTCTCTTTTGATACAGATTTCTTATCATGAAAGTCTTTTGTTGTCCGTCTGGTCTTGTAGCTTTCCGACCAGCATCCATCAAACTTCACGGAAAATGAATCATTCACATTACCTATAGTAATATGTAAATCATTAACAAGTTTGCAACTAAAATTTGAAAAATTAATTTTCCTATGTTTAATAATCGTATGCATCGTATCTGCATAATAACGTTTAAGATGATGTGAAACTGAGCCAGTCTCGATTTTTAATTTAAAATGTTTCAACTACTCTTACACTTGCTTCCCATTTAGTAGCAATACCTTATTGTGTGAAATTTATGTTTTTATAGAAAGCGATAAAGGATGATCATTTTTTAGAGGAAAATATATTGAAAAAGGTAAAAAAAAAGGAAAAACATAAAGTCTATTGACTTTACGCAATGAAAACAGACATCTACGCACAAACAACTTCTATAACTAAGTTAAAACAGATGCTACAAATATAATTAACAATATAGTAAAAAAATAAAATGAAATCTGATAAGTATACAGTAGCAATGAAATCTTCCTTGTTCACAGTTAATTTTCACTGTATAGCATTCTTCCCTTTTTCTGTCCAAGATTCTTGAATTTCGGTTAGAGCGCTCTTTCTTAGTAAGCGTAAAGGACATCACACTTAAGGAAAGTCAAAAAATCGTAGGATGTGAGACTAGTAGACTATATGATTTGTGTGTACCCTTGATTTTACCGGTAAATAAAATTTCTATGTATAGTAGAGTCTTGATTATTTAAGATAATAATATGTAATATGGACTACAACTAGCTCGGATAAAAAATATCTGGAATAAAAATCTGGAAGAAATTTTATAATAATTTTAAACTTGGTTTACTATCATTATTCGTCAATTAAATGCTACACATATTAAGTATTGTAAAGTAGAAGATCCGCAGTTTAAAATAAATGCAGACGAAAAAACCTTACAAAGCTAAAGAATTTAATTACGTATGTCTACATATAAATACAGTATGAAATAGAAAAAAATTAGTCTTTTTTATCTGTTTCCCAGTAGTGATCCCCCTTGTCCCGGCTGCCATGTCTTTCCGTCTTTTTAATAAAAATAAATCTGAACGGCCTTCGTCTCACGAATCTTCCATTCTGGTACAACATTTTTCTCACATACTGCGCTACGTTCGCGCAAAATCACGAATTGCGAAAGGTTCCTCACGAAATATCAGTTTAAAGCACAGACGTTTGATGCTGTACTGAAATTTCGTGAGGAAAATAGTTGACTCCTAAACAAAGGTCGACGTTGGTACTTATGGGCAATGAGTAATGTACCACACGAAATGCATTTTTGTACGTTCATTTAAAATACGCGATGTACATATAAAATACCTCTGTGTGTGTGTGTGTGTGTGTGTGTGTGTGTGTAGACTGCGATGTATAAGTGCCGCATAGAATAAGTAGTGGGGATATATCTTATTGGAATGAAGTGGATTTAACAATGATGCTATTGGTTTATGACAATCTACATGGTTTTAATACAGTTTATAAAAAGTAAATAATCTGTCTCTTTTGACCTTCGTAACACAAACTAAAATTTAATTTCTGTACAATGAAATAAATTAATATTTAAAAAGTTCTTTTATCTTATTTAAGCTATTATAACGTCTCTCCTGTTAAGACATTATAACATAGGGAACCAGTTTAATTGGTTGCTGTCAATTAAACCGGCTGCCGTTGTTAGTACAAATTACTTACCAACAAATTGGGAAAATGTAAATATCAGGAATTTGTCCAAGGTTACGTAAATTTACTCACTCTCTGAATTTTAGCAAAAACATCTCTTTATTATGGCTTCTTAAATAATGGTTTAAAAATAATACTTTTAATGGCCATCTTTTTGTTTTTACGTTAAAAGAAACTTCTTATAGATTCTGCATCAAATGGTCTTATACTCTTTAAAGTGTCACTCTGATTAGCTCAAAACCATACAGTTGTATATTACATTGAATACCACGGATCGGGGTTTTAATATTATAATATTCTAAAATACTTCAACATTACGCAAACTATTTGAAGAATAGTTTGATCAAATTTCGAATTAATTTTTACCTTTAACCATCATCAGTTTACTATTATTTCGTTACAGTAACTACAAATATTACTATGTTAAGATTTACATGATTTGAACGAGTCTTTACAAAAATGTACTGTTTTTGTTGTGGTTGTTAGAAAACAATATAAGCACAGAAGTTACGCTTTAGTGTCACCTCGGTATAATGTGTATCTGCGGCTGGTTCTCTTGCTGATCCTCTTCAGTAGGTTTTCCTGGACGTTCTTCGTTGTCGTTCGGGTTCCTCTATTTAGTTTGTTGATTCTAAGTTGCGATCAAAGTCATGACGCTAGGATTCTGCTACCTGGAGCTCGTAAAGTTGTCGTCGTTGCTTCACTCCTGACGTTGGTGTTCACTTTTCACATTTTAGTTTTAACTGCTCTAATGTTACCTTTTTATATGGTATAGAACATACCTTACAAGTTAAACCTTTTTATAAAGAGATGTGTCGGCTATCTTAGTTATTTTTAATTCTTTCTCTACATTTAAAATACTTTATTTGCTTTACGTTTCACTTCGTTTCAACTACATGTGGAGTATGTCACCACGAAACACTTACTTTCTGCTACATCATTTTGCCACATGGTAAAGCTGTTAACTTGTCAGAGATTCTGGGTCGACTGGGGTTGATTTTGCGGCCGTGAGTAGGGATGCGGGCGCAGTTCACACGCCGAGAGAACAGTAGTTCGTACTTTTATTATTATTATTTTTCCATTAATTAACTACTATTAATTATCCTACCTTTTCCTTATTGAGTTAGGTATTTCATTTATTATTATCACGTCTTTTTATTTAATTAGAACGATTATTAGTATTCGCTTCATAACAGTATAATTTGCATGTCCGTACTAGCCTTTTTACAAGTTGGTACAGGTATATAGGTACAGAGGGGAGGGTGGATTATTTTCTCACGTGTTATTTTGAATAAAAATTATTTTGTGCTATTTAAATTGCCAATAAATCGTCACATCCTCCTCCACTTAAAGAAGACGACGGGGCGACGTTAGTGGGTATTAAATGGATATCTATGAAATACAATTATATTTGGCACGGAACTTCGTGATGAAATTTCTCTCCACAAGGTTATTTCGATTCATCAATCGATTATCTTACATACTATACAAAATACTTAAAATTCAATTTATGTACAACACATAAAATACACAAATACATAAATCTACCTTATTTCTACTTCTTAAGGCTACTACCGGTTTTTTTGTTTCTTCACTCGTTTTATGGAGTTATACTCATGAGTAGGTGTCCGCATATTTCAGGTATACAAGTGTGCATCTGTTTACGTTTATACAGATACACAGTATTGCTGTAAGTTTAAAGTATCTCTAGTGTTCTTACAGAAGGGTATTCGCACCTTTATAATATTCAACGCGTCGAATCGCTGATTATTTTGACTTTTTGTGGTCGACTACTCCTCTTATTTCCTAGTTTTGTCTTTCTCTTAGTCGCAAACGTGAACTACAATTTAGTGTATTACTACTATCATGTTCATCGCAAGCAGTAACATGTTATAGGTTATTAATAACAATAACATATTGTAATAACAATAGAATTACCTTTAGTTTACTGAGGTAGGGGTTTGTTTTGTTCGTCAGCTGACTTCTCATTATTTATTTTATTCTCGCAGAACATGAGCTAAGGTTGATCAGGCATCGCTAGTATTCGCACGAGGTGTTTGAGTTTAGACTCAATTACGATATAGGATGTTGCCTATATTTTAATCTTAATACTTAAGTAGTATTTGTGGTTTACTATCTTTTTCGTAGTCGTGCTTCTTTATTTTCACAAAGAGAAAAAATTTTTATCTGAGACACATGACTTCTGCGAACGTAATTATCTGTATTGGGTTTGTACAGCGCTACGGTACCGGGGGTGATGAACTTGTGAAACGTGTAGGGGCCACACCATCGGTAAGATAGTTTGGAAGTGGTCCTATCAACGGCTTTACTCGTAGGGTGAGTTTTATACATGACTAAATCACCTACTTTGTACTTCATTTTCCTATTATTCTGCTCATGATATTTCCGCGATTTATGTAGATTCGCTCTCCAATTTGCACGAGCTTCGTTCCATATTTTCCTTATATTATTCCAATTTATTTCGCGGGGCAATAACTCATGAATTTTCCACTTTGTGGTTAACGGGTGGTTCGGTTTATACTTGTACAGTAAGTCAAATGGTGTTGATTTATGTCCTTCATGGTAGGCAGAATTGAAGGCAAATTGTATCCATGATAGATTTTGATCCCACGCTGTCTGATCTTTAGCGTGGTAAGATATTAAGGCAGTTTTAGGTTTCGCAAGTATCTCTCAGCTAGGTTTCCTTGCGGTCGGTACTCTGTGACTGTAATGTGATTTATTCCTAATTTAAAACACATGTCATTGAATTCCTTCGATTTAAACTGAGGTCCGTTGTCAGATACTAGATGTACTATAGTACCGTAATCTTTAAATAGTCTCTCTTGCAGAATTTTTATTGTCGCTGATGCTAAAGCACGTCTCATAGGGTACATCCATACGAATTTAGTGAAAGAGTCCACGCAAATTAATAGCATAGTATTTCCTGACTTAGAACGGGGATAGGGTCTAGAAAAATCTATGTATATCTTTTAAAAAGGTGTTGTGGAGATTTCTGAGATTAATTTTCCGATTTGACTCTTTCTTGCTGGCTTGCTCAGGGCACAGATTTCGCATTGTTTCACGAACCTAGTTATTTGACTGTTCATGTTTTCCCAATGATAGTCCTTGCGAATACGATGTATCGTTTTCCTTATTCCCATATGAGCTCCAATGGTTGATGAGTGGTAGTATTCCATCAGCATGGGTTTAATAATTTCCGGGGGGATTATTCTCAATGACTTTTCGTTAGCCTTTTTATAACAAAGTACTCGTTTACTCTAGGTATACTTGTCATAATAAATTCCTTTATCTATTTGTTCTATTATCTTACTCAAATTAGGATCTTGTTGTTGGTGATGCGCTATATCCTTGAATGCAAGGGGGAATTCTGTTATTAGCGTATTGACAGTAGTGGTTTCAACCTTGTCTTCGCCAGGTCTGGTATTGGGTAGTTGGAACATGCGGGATAGTGTATCGGCGACTACATTTTGGGTACCACGAATATGTTGTACTTTAAACTTGTAGCAATTTAATCTCTTAAGACGTTACTGTGTATACAACACAGTTCTAGTGTTAACACATCTTCCGATACGACCTAACTGTTTTGGATGGTTCAACAACCACGACAAAGCTTGGTTGTCGGTCTCTAGTAGAAATTCCTTGTGTTCCAAAAATGGTTTGAATTTTTCGAAGGCGAACACTACAGCTAAACATTCAAGTTCATAGGCTGAGAACTTCCTTTCTTGCTCCGTCAAAGTACGTGATGCATAGCTGATCGGTAGTCTTGTATTATCTATTTCTTAGTATATTGCTGCTCCTAATGCTACACTAGAACTGTCGGTCTGTACAACAAATGGTTTACTGAAATCTGCTAACTGCAATACCGGGGGTGATATTACGCTTTCTTTGAGTGTTTCGTATGCGGCTTGGTGTCGAGTAGTCCTTTCGAATTTCGCTCCTTCCTTGCTTAATGCATTTAATGGGGCTGCTATATCCGCTAGGTGGGGTATGTACTTGTGAAAATAATTGATCATACCTAAAAATCGAGCTATATCTTTGGTGTCTCTAGGTGGTAAAAATTCTCGGATTGCACGCGTGCGTTCGGGGTCAATGCTAACCTTACCTTCGGCTGATACTATATGACCTAAGAAAGAGAATTGTTTTACTGCGAAATTAACTTTACTGGGGTTTACCGTTAGTCCAGCATTCTTTAACCTTGATAATACCTCACGCAAGTGATGAATGTGCTGATCCATCGATTCACTATATACTACTATGTCGTCAAAGAATGATATACGAATTTAAATTTAACGTCATGGAATATTTTGTCTAACAGTCTGCTACATACTGAACTTCCTTGTGATATTCCGAAGGGTACCCTAGTAAATTGATATAGGTTAAATGGGACAGCAAACGCAGTTAGATGTTTTGATTCCTCAGCTAGTGGGATTTGGTGGAAGGCCTGGTTGAGATCCATTATGGTGAAAATTTTTGCTTTTGTAAAATAATGGAAAGCGCTGTGAATGTCGGGCAGGGGAATCGATTCAAATTCTATATTCTTCTTCAGCTGTCTATAATCCACGAACAGTCTATGTTTGTCAATTCCTTTAGGTACTAGGAATGCAGGAGATGAGTATGGGGAAGTTGACGGTTCAATGACGTGTTGTTCTAGGAGATTGTTGGTTTGGTTTCTCATTATTTCCATCTTGGGCGGCGATATTTGTATGGATGCAGACGTATTACTTTGTTGTCGCTGAGATTTATTTTGTATTCGATTAGATTTGTCAATCCTAACTTGGGTGTGAGTACAGTAGAAAATTCCTTTATTAGCTTTTGGATTCTTTGTCGCTCATTACCTTTTAAATGACTCAAACCAGATTCATGATGCTCCAGATGAATAGTTGATGTTTCGCAGTTCTCGCTGTTATTTAGCTCGGAGTCGAACTGATATTTTCGAGTGCGATCAAATCTAAAGCAATATTGTTTAGCGTATATGTCGAGAATTAAGCCAGTTTTGCTTATAAAATCGGCGCCTAGTATTAAGTTTTGTCCTAATACTTCAGCTACGAGTAGTGGAACATACCAAGTAAAATTCTTTATTTTTAATTTGACAGTAATACTGCGAGATATATTTAGGTTTTGCTTATTCGCGGTGGCACACTTTATGTTCACGTTTTGGCTACGTCTAATAAGATTATGATTAGCTAATACGGTGGCTAGCTGTTGACTGATAATACTACGTGTAGATCCCGAATCGATCAAACCAAGGATATTCGTTGCTCCAAGATCTATCTGTATGTATGGTAATTGGCATATACTTGTTTTGCATGTACCGATAGAGTTGCACTTGTCAATAAATCTTGTTACGTAAGGTCTATACGTTTGTTTATTTTTATTTTTACTTTAGGGTGATTAGTGTTTATACCTTTCCTTTTGATGCTGCGGAAGACGTACGATTTTGGTTCTTCCTGCTTCACATGTTTTTTGACTGATCGGTTTTTTATTGGTACCTCTTTAGTTTACAATGTTTGCTAATGTGTCCGGACTTTCCACAGTTATAACATCTTCTTTCGTTATTGGCATCGCTCGCATGCTGTTGGGGTTTTGGTAGCGAGTTTGATGTATTGGGGTAGCTCTGGGTTTTAGAAGTTCTTGCGAAACGCTTATCGCGGTAGGTTCGAGTATCGGTCCCAATGGGTAGAGGTAGGAATGAATCTCTGCGTGGAGTCGGGGACATTAACACGCGTCTGTTTTGATCTGAATACCAGACGTTGGATGAATGTATACAACACAGTTCCAGTTCTGTGAAGGTGGTTGGTCTCTTCATAAGTGCTAAGCGAGATCGTTCCTCGGGAGCTAGTCCTACTAAGATAGTGTCTACTAGTTGTTGTTCACTCCAGTTAACTTGTAGTAATAAGGCCGATTCCCTTATTTCAGATTCCGCTTTAATTCTTCGTAGGTACCGGTGGGGATGAAGTGTCTTATCAGGGTGGTATGTAGTTCTTCTACAGGGTGATTATACCTTAGTAACTCTAACAGACGGTCTTTTAAAGGAGACCTACATTTAGGTAGAAGTACTTGTAAAATTTGGTCATCTCTTAGTTGTCGCAGATCCTTTATTTGTAATAGGTACTTGATAAAGCCTAGGAGTTTCGTAATATTCAGCCCATCAGTGGTTGGTATTTCAGATAAAATACGTTCTATGGGGTGAGTTATTTTTCCATAGAACTCAGTGTTGAAATTCAATTGAGGTGTCGTTACAGGTTTTTCCGCTGATGGATTTGTCTGTAAGAGGGGAGGTAAATCGTAATTATGGGTAATATTCCCTAGTTCATTTGGAAATGGCGAGGCGGTTACGGGGAGGGTATTTGCTTGCCTAACCGTTAACCGATCCTTACTGGGTTCTATACTAGATTCCTGGAGAAATTGAAATTTTACTGCACTGGGTTGCTGTTCTTGAGTAGGAGATTGGGTGGGAAAATATTTAGTTTCGTCATTGCTTCTTCGATCTCTTCTGTTCTAAACGATTCGGACCTTCTACGTAATTCGCGCAGTATGTCTGGTAATTGTTGTAAGGCTTCTTCCGCGAATTTGTGCACGTCAGGTGGAGTAACTTTGTCACCGGGCCAATTCAACAAATTGGTGATGCGGCGGGTCAGATGTTCTATTCTTTGAGTGGTTGTTAAAATTACCGCGGGGGATTTTTCATCTCGCAGGGTTTGTGCGATGGAGGTAAGCTCCTTATGTTTCCTTTTCACTTTCCAAGTCTAACACGCTTAAACGATTCAACAGTGTGGGTTTGTCTGGACTATTCTCCCGTAATGTTGTGCGCAGCTCCGCGACAGTTACGTTTATGTATGGGGGACCGCGTAACAAAGCTTCATAGCTCAGTTCGTCCTTCAACAACAAGTCGGGGTTAAATTGCGCCATTGTAGTCGTAATAATGATTTTTAAATCTTATGTACTACGCACGTTAAAATATGTTATCTATTTTAAACACTATTATGAAATTTGAATTCATTTAAACACACATATGATAACAATCTTATACTAATAAATAAATTAATTTGAATACCAAAACAATTAACATCAAAAATCACAATAAACACATACGCGACATCATCATAGACGCAGAAACGGCTGTACAAAACACGCACCTTAACGACCAAGACCCGATACGTCACGACATAAAAAGAAAACTTCAAAACACACATACAAAACCAAAAATACACAACAATGAAATAAAAACACTTAATAATGTAAAACAAAAGTTACTTGAACACAACACAACAATCCTAAAAGC
Source organism: Magicicada septendecula (assembly GCA_034769895.1). Classification (NCBI taxonomy): domain Eukaryota; kingdom Metazoa; phylum Arthropoda; class Insecta; order Hemiptera; family Cicadidae; genus Magicicada; species Magicicada septendecula. The sequence continues at coordinate 358,438,344 of CM068370.1, read as the reverse complement.
CGACAAAGGCAACATTAGCGTCATAATGGACAAACACCAATTAAACACTAAAATCGAAAGTTTCTTCAACGAAAATAATATAACGGAAATAAATAAAGACCCCACACTAAAATTTCATAAACAGATTAATAAATTTATAAACAACACAAAACATATAATCAAACCAGAAAACGCCAAATACCTTAAACAAATAAAACCTAACCCCCCTAAACTAAATGCATTACCAAAAATACATAAACCTAACATTCCAATCAGACCATTAATAAACAACACACAGGCCCCCTCCCACAAAATCGCAAAACAACTAGACAAAATAATCAGAGAAAACATTAAACTCAGTAACAACACATCCATCAAAAACAACATTGACCTAGTCAGGAAAACTGAACACATACATATTCCACATAGCATCTTTTGATATAACCAATTTATACACTAATGTCCCCATCAAAGAAACCATACAAACACTAGAACAACTACTCAGACAAAACAACACACCTGAAACACACATACAAGAAATCATCACACTTACCAAAATAATAACTGAACAAAATTACTTTGCATACAATAACAAAATATACACACAAACAGAAGGACTCCCGATGGGATCCCCCATATCAGGAATACTAGCAGAAATATATATACACAACATTGAACAGAACCACATAATAAACAACAACAAATACACTAACAAAATTATATACTGGCACAGGTATGTAGATGATATATTACTCTTATTAAAAGGCAACACAAGACAAGTTGAAAACTTCCACAAATACATAAACACTATACACCACAAATTAAAATTTACACTGGAAACTGAACAAAACAATAGTATAAATTTTCTAGACCTCACAATTAACAAAACAAACAATACACACACGTACAAAATATACAGGAAACCAACCACAACCGACATGGTTATACACAAAACATCAAACCACCCAACACAACATAAACATGGGGCCTTCAACCATATGCTCCATAGACTAACTAAAATACCCTTAAATAAACAAGATTACGCCGATGAACTCAACACAATAAAATACATAGCAATCCAAAAAGGTTATAACCCCAATTTAATAAACATACTACACAAACGCATCAAAAACAAAAACAACAAAACACTAAATACCATCAACACACAACACAATAAATACATCACACTCACATACCACAACTCATAAACACACAAAATCGCCAATACATTTAGAAAACACAAATACAGAATAGCATTCAGAACAACCAATACCATCAAAAAATACATCAGTAATACAAACACAGACATAGACAAATATAACAAAACAGGTGTTTACAAATTAAATTGTAATGACTGCAATAGTTTCTACATAGGCCAGACGGGAAGATCTTTTCATCCCGTTATTCTGAACACTTAAAAGCTCTAACCAACAACAATATACACTCCGCATTTGCCACACACAGAAAACCACAGTTACACCAACATAGACACTAATCTTGAAATTTTACATTACATACCCAAAGGTCGAAAACTCAACACAACTGAACAATACGAAATATATAAACACCACACAACACAACCAAACAACATACTCAACGATCAATTACAATATAAATCACATACACTTTTTGACACAATTATACAGAAAACAAACAGTAAGTTGAATCCCCGCGCCAATCCCCTTCCTCCACACACTACCCCCACTTCACCTTCCACACAACCGTTACAAAATGCTGGCAGTCTGTTACCAAAGCTGAAGAAGGCGGATACGTAAGCCGAAACGCGTCCAATAAAACAGTAAGTTTTCACATGAAAAAGTTCATTTTTAGTTAAGTAATAAATCAAATTTAAATTATCTCAAATAAATTCAAATATATGTAAATCTAATAATTATCTGTGGAGATAAAGAGATAATATCTGTCATTTAGGCTTTATAGTTTAAAGTTTGAATATATAACAACTGGTAGAATGGTAGTGCTAGTGTATACTACTATACTATACTATATGAATATCTGATTTAGTTGTTGTCAATCATTTATCCAACACATTGTCAACTGCACATTTGAATTCAAGAACTGCACATTTGAATTTGGTACTAAGTAGTTTGAACGTTTATAATCAATTTATGTTGTAAGTTCATTCCTTATATATGTATTGTAAAGTCGCTTGAGATCACACTTTTGAGATCAAATCGTCTTGGGTTGTTACCACCTGATCATTAGAAGGATTAAGTGTAAACAGCTAGTCCTCTCAAATAGGTACACCCATACCACAGTGCATTAAACTAGGAACGACCGTGTGGAAAGTCAGCTTCCAAAACCCGGTTCGTTCTGTTTCGTAAACTGAAACGTTAGGTAATTTGTAGCTATATTAACACTTTTATTAAATCACTTTGGCTACTTTCAATCAGTGTTAAATTCGTAAATTTTGTACTGTGTAAACTCTCAAGCCCAGACGAGGTTACTTAAACGATTCAAATAAATCAAGGATGTGACATGGTGCACAAGTAGACATGGTTGTCATTTGTTTCCTATCTTTTTGAACTGTTATCTTGACGATGCCTTGAAGAACTTATACTCTTCCTAAAGTAGTCGTGAGTAGGCGATCACGTCGTACTTGCGTATAGTACGATCAGCTACAGGTATTAAAGTTTAGTTTACCTAATATCAAAATACAACATATGTAAAAGTTACAAACCCAAAGGTGGAATAACGGTTTTGTATAGGTTTATTTGGATTTTGATTTGTTTGGATGGGATACCCTGGGATAAGTAAATCATCTTAAATAGCTGGGTTTTGCTGTCACTTGTGGGTTTAATATGATATCTAGCTGTACAGCTAGGATGGAGCTGTATTATCTAGAAATTTATAGTGTAAAATGATACTCTGATCAAGCGTTGTAGAAAAAACACAACTATAGTTATATAAGATATAGGGGACGTCAACATTATTAAATGAGCATGAATCATGACTGACCAGACAGAGTAATGGAACCAATAATCAAATTACAGAAACGAACTTCCTCCGATACTTTAAAGGGTTATACTGAAAAAAAAACTTGTGAATGATGTTGTTCCCAATGAGATCAAACATTTTCTCCTTTGTAGAGAGTGTTTATATTAATCAGAAACAATTGTATTATCCTGTGTTGGAAATGGCAGACGACAAGTTGCCAAAGCTAACTTGCCTGTATGCACTTATGTAAGACGTACTGTCCGCCGTTGTCAGAACAAATGGGTTGTAAAGCTGGAACAGATCACACCACATTGCCACTAAATTTAACGGCGACGACGAAAAAATGATCTGAGTTATTTTATTTTTCCTTCACATAAAATATCCAATTATATACGTATTATTTTCCCTTTGATAAACGCCCGAACACAATCTACCGACGAACAAGCAATTACTGGGGTAAGGGATACCTAGGCAATAAAGAGAAGGGAAGGGAATAAAGACAATAACATACGACAAATTTTATGAAGAGAAAATATTATATAAAAATTGCTTTGCAGTAAAAAATGCTAAAAATGTTTTCTTATGTAAATTTGATAATACGCAGACATAAAGAAGACAAATCGTATTTAAAGCATCCAAAAAATTACAAATTTTGAATGTATTATAGAAACTTTTATAAATCGTATTTTACAAATGGAAATTTAAAACTTACATTTAATGTCTACTCAGTAATAAACATATAGGTCGGTAGATATTTTGATTAAATGTTAATGAATGTAAAATTTTTAAGATATATCTGTCTTTAGTTGCAGCTAATATTTATTTTTGTGCAAATTAAAAATACATTTCATATGACAAAATCAAACTTAGTGTGGTAAAGAAAAGCAAAACCTTTTCCACAAGTGAATTTCGCTCACAGCGGTATCATGATTAAGCCACTTTACTGACTAAAATTGTGTTCCTCCGGGTGTTTGAATATTTTCATTTCTACTGACAGCTAACAAATAGTCGCCAACATTACGAATCCCTACCATGTCCTCCAGCTCTCTATACCCCCGTCGACGTCTAGATAAACGAACATGTTTATCTTCTGTCTTTATTATTCATTACTCTCAATTATGATTCCCTTAATAGAACTATTAGTAAACTAACAGGTTTATTAACAGGTTAATTCCAATTGTAACTTCCAGGAGTTCACTGTATCTGATAATAATTCATAGACCCTCGTAACCAGGGAGGTAGTTTACTATGCAATTTCGTACGTCTACCTACGTTGTGTGTAATGTCGTACCATATTGCTCTGTACCCTGGTGTTGAGGAGCAAAATTGTTACAGCAACGTAACTTCTGGTGAAAACAGAATGTTAAATAAACTACAAAATTATTTCTGTACAAAATTTATAAATATGGCTATACCATATGTGTATTTCAAAGACTGATAAAGTTATTTACAGTTTAGTTTTAAACAGTAAAAGACTACAAATTAAGAGAATGTTCAAGTTTGCAATGGCTGTTTTCGATTACATTCTCAGTTTCTAAATAAAATTATGCTTCACTTTTAATTATGTATTGAGAGGTATGAGGTATTTTAATTATGCCAGAACATTAAACATTGTCGAAGTATTTCCAACCAATAAATGTTTAAAATCTAGTTTTGTAAAAGCAATATTTTATTAAAATACTTTGAACTGGAGCATGAACCCTTTGTAACTACACTTTAACGATATTTTTGTCGTATAACGCAAGAATTTATTGACCATAACATCTATCTAAATCAGAACCATTGTTTATTAGATATCATAGTAGAACTGTAGAGACTGTTCAATTGTATTCTGTTGTAGCCCACAAAACATTTTAACCGAAGCAACAAAAATTAGATTAAAACTGGGCTCGTGTATTCGAGAAGTGGTACAATGTCTATAACTAAATTTTAGTAACGCAAAGTCTTTGTAAACTTTTTGTACATTGTCTCATCTAAAATTATTTTATGTCTATGCATCGATAAAGTATAAATTCCACTTCATACTTCGTTCGTTAATGATAATTGTAATTTCGGCTTATAGCCTATATAACTGACATTTAAGGTTTAACAAAACTGTTATTAATTAAAAAAACTGTGCGGGTGCGTGTGTTGAGTATTCTTCCAAAACGGCTACCGAAGCCGTCATGAATGACTCCAGTCGGATTATCTACAAGCCATCACATCTCAGCCTGACAATCTGCACAGCCCTTTCAACACATTTTACGTTTTGCTTATAGTTACATAATGCTTTCATACTTTGTACAATTTTCCACGAGTTAAACGTACCTACAGGTCCTTTATCCTGGTTTCCTAAGTGATCATACCTATGTCTCGAATAACTAATAGAAGAAATTTCATTTTTGACGATTGTATTCTACTTGTCTCACTTCTTATTGTAGCCTACACCTCGCTTTCATACAAGCATATAGAAGAAACAAACACTTTTCAGAATTTTAATATTTTTCTCAAGTTTTTATTTAATAGTGTTTTTAACGGTTACAGATATCATGCTCTAGATTATTATACTGATGTCGTGTTGTCGATCATAGCTGATGTTACAAACAAAGTATGTAAAATGTCACAGCTGTATTATAAAAACAACAGGTTAATGACTCGTTCGAGCTGGTTTAGTGACCGTGTATAAGTAGTGATTAATTTATTATTGTCAGAAAGTAAAACAAGTAAACTGCCAATGGTGTTCAATTAATTATGCCTACATAAAATCCACTGACGTTTAGTGTAAAAAAAAAATTAGTAGTTGAGCGTCTGAATGACCCATAATATCACAATACAAAACGTATATATATATATATATATATATATATATATAATATAACATAATATAATCATCCTCCTCCCTGTATAAAAACCTTTGAGAAGTATCTACTGGGCGTTTGTTTATAAAAGACTAAACTTGAACGTTATGCCCTATTTTGTTACGCGCATGAGTATGTGATGAATGATTAAGAGCCTGACGCATTGGCTACTACATATTATGATTTGAGTCGTAAATATATGTTGTTTTATACGACTTTAGCCTCCAGGTGGTCTAGTGGTTAGCGCGAGCGATCGATGCTCTCGTGGCCCCGGGTTCAGTTCCCGGCGGAGGCTTCGTACGGCGTGCACTCAGCGTCGTCAGGCAGAACTGAGTAGCCGTCCTGAGATAACTGCGGCGTCTTCTGTATGCGGATACCGCAACTAAGCGGCTGGGGGCGCGTTTTACAAGCCATAAACCACCATACTAAACAAAAAACGTAATAATGAAAACGAGCGATGTGTCTTGGTCTTTAACGGACTGTTGAGCAGAGGTATTTTTTTAAATTTATTTATTTATACGATTTTAATACACGATAATATGCTCTGATTTAGTGCTCAAACTATTGCCAACATGGGTCACTAAACGTTTAGCGCTCTACTGTTCCTTCTAGCCGAATGTTCCAGACATAAGTTAGAATGTGTTTAGCTACATGGAGCAGAAACACATTTAATCGTGCGTTATTAAACATATATCCTCCTACCATTTGAGTTGTTAACGTACAGTTTAATATAATATGTCGTTTTATAATAAACGCAAATTTCTGAAATCTTTATCATGTAATTAGCAACACGTAACATCTATTTCCCAACACACTGTTCCACGGCTTTGGTAGTAATGTGTTAAGCAAATTTAAGTGATTCCTATTTATTAGATGGCCAGGTAATATTAAAATGTCTTCTTACATAACAAATAAAAGTAAGAGCATAATTCATAATGGAAGAAGGGATGAGTTTGTTCTTACTTTACTAGTTATATCAGAAAAAGTTTTTATCAGTTGAAAATAATAGGTTATTGTTATTACCAGTATAACAGTAAAATCTTTTTTATTGTTATAAGTTACCGTCATATTGTCATGCTATATTGTTACCGTCGTAAGTAGATATAAAGAAACTATCTAATAATACGTATGTTGTAATAAAACCAAATACCCTGAAGAAGGGTTGTTTGATCGTCGTTTGTTGCCTTTGTTTACTCTGACGTCATAGACAGAACTTATTTATAGGTAGCGTGTCACTGACAGCCTAAATATAGAGACACTGGAAAACTCGATGTTTTTAAAAGATGTTGTACAAAGAAATATATTTTTGTAAAGACGTAGGCTGTGTCATATTTGACAAAGCTTGTTCGATATTAAATAATCGCTTTTTTGTACCATTCTCAGAATGTGATAAACAAAATCGTTTACTCAAAAATATCCCATCTTTACATATGAAGGGCTACTTCTGGAGTTCATATTTGTGTCGCTATAACAACCAACATTTCACAATATTCACTTTAAAACTAAAACTTTTTTTTACCAGAAGTAGAAGATTTATGGAAGAAAAAAAATTTGTTGTGATATTTAGTCAAACTAAAATTGAAGTAACACTCCAAAGTGTTCATCGGTATTCATTTAAAGTAGTGGTCTAGAAAATTTACATTCACTTACAAAGGTTTTAAAAATACAAGAACTAAATTGAAGTGTCGTTGCAGAATATAAATATGAGTAAGATGTGGTTGAAATTAGGAAAATAATTTTCTTTGGTCTGAAAGGAATGTGAAAATTTAAAAAAAGAAAAAATTCTGCCATCAGTAGATTGTGGGCCAATAAGGTAAGGATAAAGCATGCTAGAATTACACCGAACATTAGACGGATATAAGAGAAAAAAACCTAAAGGCAAAAAGTATAATTAGTATAGAACTGAAAGTAACATATAGCAAACGGTAAAAGTAAAAGACGTCGATCAAACCATTTATGAATAAATGATGTGAAAAACCTTCAGAAATCCTTTACCTCGAAATAGACTTCAGACTCAAGAGAAGCAAGCAAATGAGTATGTATGTGTGTTAAAGCAAGCACATTGAGTGATAAGCTACAGGAAGAATATAATTTATGTAACACACGACAAATAACATGCAAGTATCACTAGCTTCTGCAGGAATATAATTGTAATGGAAAAATGTATTGAATTTATTAATTTAATTCCAGTTTATCGAATTTATTAAACCCATCAAATGCGAAGAATGTTATCTCTAACTATTGAGCAACAGCAATTAACTTAGGTATTTCTTGACAATAGTTACTGTCATTCTGCTGTTAGGTACACTCTGAAGGATTCCTTTGGCGTTGTAAACATGTAAACATTTCCTGATTGCGAAGGAAACTTATCTACAAGTTATCCCGATGAATTTAATAATTTTGAAAATCGATTTTTGGACCTAAACACTAATCAAGAAATTTTTTAATAAACATTTCTAATCTGCCCTACTCAGAAAGTAGATAAATTGTTCGCATACATGAAATATGGAATAACGTAGGCGCAGTACACGTATCGTTATTTACTGCTGTACATTACACCAACAGAAAGACACCAAATTTGTATTAACGCGGTCCGTTCTGGAAATTTGGTTTCACGTGTATTACATTTTTTAGCTCCATCCTGATGAATATATGAAGATAGAGATAGAGAATAATGTTATAATTATTACCATTAAAATAATAATATTAAAACCTAGCAATGTCGAGCTGACAACACACAATGTTCAGTATAAATAGTTTCAGTTCCAATTAAAATTTTCCTACTTTTTTAGTTGTACTTATTTTTTGTATCTTCCAGTCACAGTAAAAATTGCAATTTACTACTAGGCTACACACCCATCAAATTCAGACGCCAGCATTATGTGTTAGGGTTTTTGCCTTTAAAGGGTTTATTGATATACTTTCAGTATATTGATACTGTCTGTTGTAAATCACTGCAAATATAAAGCACCTAATATTTATATTAACGCTCCATTAAAAATCTACTCCGTATAGATTCAATTTTTAGGCTCATCAAAGATCCTTGAAGGTTATTAATTTTGGGCTGAAAGCATAGTGAACATTAAGTTTTCGTAAACAGCATTAAATGCAATGTATTTGGAGGTAGGGAGATCTGAAAGCGCAGTGAAAATTACTTCTTACTAGAGCACATTTCAAAATCCTCAAAATGAGAAGCCAAAGATTTATATTAGAGGTTAGGTCTCCTAAACGTCGCAATTAGTTTGCCTTTTGAATACATTTTATTTGCTGCAGTGGATATTCTGTTGTCTGTGCGAGCCACAGTTGCATTCAAAGATTCTACTCAGATGTGCATCAGAGCTTCTAAAAGTCTTCAAAATTTAAAAATGTAAATGCACACAGTTAAAATACAATTTGGAGTATTCTAAAAACTTATGGAAACAACACGAATTCATTAAACAATGCTAACTTACATAACGGTGTAAAATCAAGTTTTTAACTTTATGTTTGCTTTAGTGAGCCTCTCACTAATTTAACACAATGACGCAAAACTTTTATCTCAGCAGAACGTTTAATTAACTCTTTGTTGTTTTTATAAAAAGGTGTCTGTAACTCTTTCTTGTCGTTTTCTCTTTCCTAAAATAAATAGAATTCTTCTGCACGTAGAATTTTAATTAAACTAATCTTTTCCATGAAGCCATGTTGATAATATCTTACTGTATTATTTATCGCCTCCGTTTACATACTGCCTTGCTCATGATTAATATTATTAATATTATTTGCCGCCAGTTTTTGATAACAAATCAAGTGAAATACTCTTTACTAGTTTAGAGTTATCCAATCATCGAACTACCTCCTACTCAGATTTTTATTCATATATATGATATTTGGTTTGAGAATTCAATACTAATGGTTAGAGAATTAATATATCTCTGTAGTCTTAACTAGGTTAAAAAGTACTTGTTACAAATCATGCAACTATAACATACATTTATAACGGATATTTGTACTTCATTTACGTCACTTATGACAATAGAAGACAAACAATCAAAATAATTTGAGGTTATCTAAACAAAAATAATTTTTCGACTGTAATGCTGTTAAGTGACTTGCTACAAAAACCAAATATACATTGTATATTATGAGTACTAAATTCATCATTAACAGTTTTAAAAAGATCAAATTTGAAGACTAATTAACTTTGAATTTGCCATATAACTTAAGGTATAATCGGCTTTCAAAAAGGCTTCCAATTTTTTTTCGGTAAATACAAAAACATCTAAGTTGCCCACAACATAATGTCCACTGCTCCGAGTGGTAGTTAAGACTGTGTAATATTACCACAAGCACAAGTGTAGAGCGTAACCAATAAAACTTAAGACTACGCCCCAAAAAATAAAAACATTGATGCATCAAAAACCACATTTCCGAGAAAATCAGTAGGCGAGAACAAAAAACAACTCTGTCAATTCATAAAGGTTAATCACTATCTTAGAGACAAGAATTGTGTAAATCCTAGAGGAACTGCCAAACTTATGCTCAAGACACTGACTATTAATTGCCTTGTTTCCCCACTCTTCATTATAGACTACAACTTCCACAGCGAGAGATCAAGCATTCTAGAATACTGGCTTCATACCACTTATCCCATTATTCAGCTATTTCTTTCTTGCTTATAATATCGGAATACAGTATAATACAGGATTGCCATTGAAAATATTTTAATGCGTTTGTTTTAAAAATTAGGCAGTCAACTGAACATTTTTTACGAGGGAAACTGTAAAACCAGCATTCCTTGGAGGACGGTCCACACTACTGTACTAAAGAGTATAACGCTCTCACCAAAGCCAAAAACCCTTATTACCTACCTGCAGTCCACCCTGGAACCCCTTTTGAACTACTTTTGAGAGGTGTGAATCATAGTTCGCCAAATAAAACATCCTCTAATTTGTTCTTCTTTTATGTGTACATGTAGGAAGAACACTGTAAAAAGAATAGTTTCCAATAAAATATTTTGCAGTATTATGACAAAATTCTCGTACCTTTTCCCATTGATTTTATGCCCAGTAGATACAATTTTCATTATTATATACATCTGTCTAATCAACTCTAAATCCAAACTATAAAATTCAACTCACCAAAAACTAAATGCAAAGCAGCGACCTGTCCTTGACATATAAATAAATACGAACAAACACCTACAAACACAACTGCAATTTTCTTTGTGCTAATATTTACAGATTTTAATGAGATTTCGTCGTTTCAAATAAAAGACAATCATTTTTGCCGTAACGTAAACATTGTAGCAAACACAGAGAAATCTGTGGAGCAAGACTGTACGAAATACGTATAGTAAAGTTTAAGCTTTGAAGGCGAAGTAGAGCGTTGTCTGCTTCTCTTCAATTTGTTTTAATCATCCTGTTTTAGTCAAGAATTTATTGTTATTTGTCTACACAGCCTGTTTTTATCTTCTTCGTTTAGTACAATGTACACACAATTACGTGTGTCACGATGATAACTATGTTGGGATCAAACTGATACTAGAGGCAGTGAAGCACTTAAAACCTTTACTAGATTCTTTTAGGCTACACAAATTAAGCTTGATACAAGGATCCTCTGATTAAAGCGCGATAATTTGTGATAAAGTATTAAAAATAAACGATAACATTTAGAAATGTCATAAACCGGAAATTATAACACTTTACACTAATTAATTAAATACAAGGTTGGATAAAAAAATCGAAAATAAGCTATCAAAGAATATAGTATAATTATGAACGTAGTGTAAAAATTAATATTATGATTGTAATAAAACTTAAATACTCGTGTTTCCTTAGTTACTGTACAGTTGCAGGGCAGCTCAAAGGAAAGTATGTCACGAATATTGAAAACTGAACCAAAAACAGATAGTAATGTAAAAAGTAAGAAACTATTGACCCACAACATCTTGATAAAAGCGAAAAAATCGAAATGATAAACATCGAATAACACATTGGCATTCTCAAAAAGAATTCATAAAACTTATTTGTAATACATAATTTTTTAGTTGGTAATAAATTATAATAAATGGCCCAGAGAAACTGTTTAATCTATAAAATCAGAATATTTTATTATAACAATTTACACTACTTAACACAAGTAAGCAATCAGATTGACCGAGCTATATGAATAACAACAAATGATGTAGCCATTTTGCAACCTGAAAGACTATATCTGTTATAATTTACATTTCTTTTCATCAGTGCGTGAGTATGTGCGGGCGCGCATGTCTGTGTTCAAAGTCCCCTTAATTTCTCTTTCCTCCATCCCTTGTGTGTCTCCTTTTGATTAGACAGGTATGCAATTTGCTCTGCAATTAGCCTGCAACGTGTTCTACTTCAGTTACCCATTTAGTACTGTGCAGCTTTTGTATCGTTCCAACATTTAATTTTTGATTTTTCTTCGTGTAAAATAATACACATTAAAATCATATTTGACTAGAAATTCATTCTTCGTACTTGGTAAAGACCTGATTTATTTTTTGTCACCGTCTTCTGTTTCAACAACAGAAACCCGGCCGTTTATTTCTTCAAATAAATTGCATTCTTTAGTCAAAAAGTTTAAAAGCCTTGATTTGTTTAACAAATGAGATGACTCAAGAATTGTAAAATGGAATGAGTGAATGAGAAACTTTTTCTTCGAAATGACAAAAATTTCCCCGACTTTCAACATTGCCGTTTACAAATACAATTTAATGAAAAGTTTCTTTGTACAGTTCAGTATTGATTTTAAATCCAGAAACTAAAGAATAAAAAGCTAAAAGTAAAAAAAAAAAGTTTACCAATTCTTACTTTACTGAAACCTGTTATTAAAGTTACTTTCTTTTATGAAAAATCTTATCACCTCTTACTATGTGTGCATGTGTATGTGTATGTATATAGCAATATTACAGGTATCTATTATGAAATGAACACACTTCTGCCCATGTACCCAAGGCAACTATATAGTGTTAAACACCGGCTACTGTTTGGCCAGTTTTATACGAAAAACGTTCAAGCAAACAAAATAAATCCTGTTTCGATTGTATTACAAATGGTTCAATGCTGGTGAAATACAGTACCTATATGTAGGCCTATGTATAAGGTAATTCCGGGTGAGATGCCACACCTAAGAAAAAAGCGCTGTAAAAGTGTTCTGAATTTTCAAAAATAATATTAAATTATATGAGAAGACAGAAAATTTATTATATTTCTATATTACAAAAACACATACCCGTAAAAAGTTATGTTTTCTTTTAAAAGGTCAAAATGTAACACCACTTCAAATGGCCATCTCTCCCCAGTGTCAGGGTGAGATGCCCCACCCACTCGGGAGAGATGCCCTACACGCAAATTGCCAAATAATCTTTTAAAACTTATCAAAAAACAATAACATATCACATTAACACATCATTCATACTAACACATTTTAGAAAAACTGATTTAATTTTTTTTTCTAAAGTTTTTTAAACATTTTTCCAAATTTATTCTTCATTTTTCTTCTTCTTTGTTCTCTTCCGCAAATGTTACACAAGTTACCGCACATTGTGCATCCACTTCACACAGTTTAAACATTTAATCCAGTCTACCTTTTCTCTTGTTTTGTAATAATTTTCATCGCATTCGATGCAGTTATTGTCTCTTTCATCGCAGCTGTCCTCATCGCTGTCTTGATCTTTTGGGAAAGCTTTTACTTGTGTTGTTTCATAATTTCATATTTTTAGCATTTTACCAGCTTTTATTACAGCACTGCGTTTCATTTTACGCTCTTGAATATGCTCCTTGGATGTGAGAAGTTTGGCTGTCTGTTTCTTTCTTTTTCCACATCTCTTTTCTATTGTAAGAACTGGCGAAATTTGATGCAGTAGCTTGGTCGGAGTTCCTTTTGACGTTCCTGCTGTCGGCTCCTGATCGCAAGAGACACTAGGTTGAGACAAATTTAAGGAAGTGGTTGAGGAGCTGTTCATTTCATCACTTATACTAAAGAAGTGATCAGGAATACGATCTTGGTTGAGAGGAAATATTCCTGTCTGTTGAAATCCATTAATCGCTGTATTAACTGAAGCTGCTTTCTTCCAAGCTTTGCCAATTAAGTCACCAGCTTGAATCCAAGAAATCGTTCTTCCTGGGTAATGGAAATCCATGTCTTGGCCTCTTTTTTAAAGTAATGCTTTAAAGGCTTGAAGAAGGAACGGTCAAGAGGCTGAAGAGCTTGTGTTGTGTGGCTGGGAAAACATAAAATTATAATATCATGTTGGTGAGCAAATTCAAGTAAATCATAACATGTGATGCATGCCCATCCAGAATCAGGAGAGTCTTTCCCTGAGGTTTCCTTGGAACTAAATGATCTTTCAACCATTTAAAAAAATATCCGTGGTGATGTACGACGATTTTTCATTCATGAAGACCGTAGATCCAGGAGGGAGTCCATCAGAAAATTCCTTTTTTTCTCGAATACCTTTGAAAATAACTGCCGGCGGAAGATATTGTCCCTCAGCATATTGTGAAACACAGCACCTATATGTAGGCCTATCTATATCTATATATATAAAAGCCAAATACCACTCACTGATTCATACACACACTCATCACAAAATCTCCATAACTATAAAGCCTACAAACTCGAAATTCGGAGCGTACGTTCCTCTTGGCTTCTAGGTGCTCGCTAAGAAAGGGTTTTGAAAACCTTAACGCCTAACCGCGAAAAAACGCGAAAACCGCTAAAAACCGTGACATCGATAATGCAGATTTTTTTTCAACTGTAAGCTTCCTGGAAGTCGAATGTTTATTTTTTTACTTTTCTTTAGGCTTTTGGGGAGTTAGTAAAACAGTATTTTTTTTATCTACCTATAACCACGAGGAGGCGCGAAAATAATAGCGAAACATTTCACCCTGTCCCTTTATTCCTTGCTATGTGGCGTTGAGGGTTTATTTTGAGTTCTAAGTTTGGCACATATATTCCTCTTGGCTTCTGGGTGCTCATTAAGAAAGAGTTTTGAAAGCTTCAACGCCTATCCGCGAAAAAACGCGAAAGCCGCAACACTGATAATGGCTCTTTTTTAGTTGTATCCTTCCTTCAGGACGCCATGACCATCAATAAGGCACAGAGGCAGAGTTTGAATATGGCTGGTATGGATCTGAGGAGTGACTGTTTCTCTCATGGCCAGTTGTACGTGGCGTTCTCCAGAGTCAGTTCACTTGACATCCTGGTCATCTTCCAGCCAGAGAGCAAAACCAGGAATGTTGTTTACAGGGAGGTCCTGAGAACTTAATCCGAGGGAGCAACTGGAAGTATATGCTAAGGACGTTATTAGCCTGGCTACGTAAAACAGAAAACCAGGGGTGGTGGAGGGATCAAAGGGCTGAAGCCCATCTATTTTATTGTTGTTATACTTACAATAAAAGACTGTCTTAATCTCTAACAGAAACTTAGCTTACCCTCTCTAACTAAATAATACAGCGTCATTTTTAACAACTCATTAATTTTAAAGATTTAATAGTTGATTGATCAATCTTGATGAAATTGATCATCTTCAAGCTTGACCATCTTCAAATTGATCGAGCTTAAATAGCTTAAATAGTTTCTCTTAGTTTCAAAATATCGGTATATAAGCTTAACAAATAACCTATTTCTATTTTCTGATTTTAGATTCTGTTTTTTTCCTGATAATCACCGTAGCGAAAACAGGTATCCAGCTAGTAACATATAGTTTTAAATATCTAAATATCTGATGAACAAATTATACAATTCTTTTAGATTGTATGGGTGTCTGGCTTTGAATCATTATTAAAATATCAACTCATAGCAACTCATCTACTAAATAATATTAAGTCTTCCGTCATTAATTCATTAATTAAATGTGAATTACTTAAATAACAAATATAGGTATCACCATATAATAATTCTTTTTAATGAATGAAACTGGCAAACTGTAGAGTTTATAAACTATAACGTGTAATAAGTCAGAATCAGTACCATACAGGATGTACACATTGTAGGATCTACATGAATGAAACTGGCAAACTGTAGAGTTCATAAACTATAACGAGTAATAAATCGGAATCAGTACCATATAGGATGTAAACATTGAACAATCTACATGATTCAAAACTTACATTTACAATACTTACAAATTGATCTGTGACAAGAAAGTCCAATTTTACATAATCAAAACAGCTAAAAAGAGAAGTAAACATTCTGTTAATGGATACGAGAATTTCTGTAATAAATACCTATGTATAGCCAGGTTCTTGTACGACCCTGTTACTGATTATCTGTTACTACTAGTAATGCGAAAGCGATTCCTTTTCTTGTGACAACATATATAACCAATAATGAATGGTGTATGCAAAAGTATATTAGGTGGGAAGACAATAAATAATGTTAATGAACTTATTTCTGAAGGCACTTGAAAAATTCTTGAAAAACTTATAAAGAAGTCGTCACTGCAGAGTGCTGCTGGTCAAGGTAGGAACAGCAATCATTACTGTACATATATGAGAATAGTTGAGCCTACAACTAGTTTCTGAGTCACCTAAAAATCATCAAGAAAGTCAATGTTATAAAATGATGATGAACATGGCCATGTAATACAATCGACACGTAGTCATCCATAGAGTACTAAACGAAGAAAAATCATTTCCTTTAAGATAAAATAAAGTGGAGGAAAGCACCAAACAAAATATCCATTACAGTTTTTATGTGATACTGATGTGATATCTGTTTACTTGAATAATATTCATTCCCTAAAAAAATGTGCACAGAAGTGTATGCTGAATAAAATCAGGGGCGTATTTACGGGAAGGGGACGAACGGGACCGCCCTCCCAGAGGATACAAAATAGTTGAATTTTGTCAATCTTTTAACACTGTATACTTTTTCAGCCGTGCATCTAATGTAATGGTAACTATTTTTTAAATGTACAAACAGGTCTATTCCACAGAATTTGCGTACACATCTTAAAATTAAATATAGGAAAATCAATTCTATCTCATAGACAATGTTTCAGTAATATGTATTTTACTGTGTTATAATTATGTATTTTACTGTGTTATTCCCATGTGCTTTTATGGGATTGATTTCAGAATGTTATCAGACCTTTTTACCCACTTTAAAGATAGTAATATTGGTTAGTCTTCACTTTTTTTTTTTTTTTTTTTTTTTTGAAGCCGTCTCGACCGGACCCTAAAAACCAAAAGTTTTTTATCAGCTGAAAATTCCTTAAAAAACTACTAGAGCGTTATAAACAAAAATATAAATATATTGAACATTGGGAAAGTTTTTTTTGAAAAAAATTTGCAACATGCTATATTAACATGCCATTAGTAATGAATAACTTCGAATAATTTCATGATGAAATATGAACAAAACTTAAAAAATGTATTAAAGAAAATAAATATGTGAGACTGGTTGCTTGATTGCGTTGAGAAAATATTAAAATTACATTGAAAAAAAATACGTAAGTGAGAAAGATTTACTTAAGTAAAAGCTAGGAAAAAACCTCTTTCATCTGACATTGCACAAAACATGTTTTTCCAACAAGCTGTATCTTGTTAGTAGAGAGTTTTTGTAACAGCAGACGGAAACATGTGCTTGGCTGTACTGTCAGTAGCACGTTTCCTGGACACAAGCTGTTTGCTTCACGCTAACCTAGAGATACAACAAAACAGGACAACGGAGTCGCATTTACATTAACACAAAGATTGGCAACATACCCTTTGTAAATTCTGTAGAGAAACCTTTTTCGTATTCACTGCACCAAAAATTTAATATTTATACAAATTAAAAAACGTGTTAGTAAAACTGTTTACAATGAGACACTCTACATTTTCAGAAATATATGAAATATGCTTTCCGCTAATCAAACATGCAAATTTCCATGGTTTTGCCTTGTCATATTTTTGTTGTCTCTCGTTGGCTTTTCACTATCACTACGATATATTTGCAATATCATCAGTTTAACAACTAATAATAAAAAACTCATATTTTCTAGTCAGGAGAACTATTTCAGTACTATTGACAAAATTTTATTTTATTTGTACAATTGCCTGTATTAATTGTGCCTCATATACACTTAGTTTAAATGGAATTTTGTTTTTAGCAATGGATATCAATCATTTGTTCTAATATACGGACACTGTAAAGTATAATTGATTAACAATTAATAATTAAGTACACTTTCACTTGTGAAAAAACTTACTTTTTGTTATATCCTCATAAGCACGTTTCGGAGTAGTTTGCTCCTTCATCAGTGAGGTAAAATGCAGAAAGCGTCAAGGCGTTGGTAATCTGTAACGATTTTTTGGGGATTGGTTGTGTGTGGGGGTGTGTGTAGATGGAAGGGGGTTGGCGCGAGATTCTGAATTGTGTCCGTGTCCGTTGTGTATTATTGTGTCGAATAGTGTGTTGGATTAAATTGTAATTGTTCATTGAGTATGTTGTTTGGTTGTGTTTTGTTGTGTCTTTATATTTCGTATTGTTCTGCGGGGTTGAGTTTGCGACTTTTGGGCATGTAGTGTAAATTTCAAGATTGTTTTTTATGTTGGTGTAACTGGTTTTCTGTTTGGATGTGTGTGGCAAATGTGGATTGTAAGTTGTTATTGGATAGAGCTTTTGTGTGTTCAGAAAATCTGGAGTAAAAAGATCTTCCTGTCTGGCCTATATAGAATTTATTACAATCATTGCAGGTTAATTTATATACGCCTGTTTTGTTGTATATGTCTATGTCTTTGTTTGTGTCGTTAATGCGTCTCTTGATGGTATTGTTAGTTCTGTATGCTATTTTGTAATTGTGTTTTCTGAATGTGTTGGCAATTTTGTGTGTGTTAGAGTTGTAGTATGTGAGTGTGATGTATTTGTTTTCTTGTGTGTTATTTGTATTTTGTGTTGTTTTGTTGTTTTTGTATAGGATTTTTCTATGTAATTTGTTTATTAATTCAGGATTGTATCCGTTTTTTATTGCTATGTATTTTATTGTGTCAAGTTCTTCATTGTAGTCTTGTTTATTTTGCGGTATTTTTGTGAGTTTGTGTAGCATATGACTGAAGGCTGTATGTTTATGTTGTGTTGGATGATTTGATGTGTTGTGTATAACCATGTCAGTGGTGGTTGGTTTTCTGTAGATTTTGTATGTGTGCGTATTGTTTGTTTTGTTGATTGTTAAGTCTAGAAAGTTTATACTGTTTTTTTTTCTATTTCTATTGTGAATTTTAATTTTGGGTGTATCTTGTTTATGTATTTGTGGAAATTTTCTACTTGTCTTGTATTGCCATTGTATAATAATAATATGTCGTCTACGTATCTGTGCCAATATATGATTTTGTTAGTGTATTTGTTGTTATGTATTATATGCTCTTGTTCTATGTGGTGTATGAATATTTTAGCTAGTATGCCTGATATGGGGAACCCATGGGTAGTCCATGTGTTTGTGTGTATATTTTGTTATTGTACGTGAAGTAATTTTGTTCTGTGATTATTTTAGTGAGTGTGATGATTTCTTGTATGTGTGTTTCAGGTGTGTTGTTTTGTCTGAGTAATTGTTCAAGGGTTTGTATAGTGTCTTTGACGGGTACATTGGTGTATAAATTCGCTATGTCAAATAATGCTGAAGTTGAGTTGTGTGGTATATGGATATGTTCTAATTTTTTGACAAGTTCTATGTTGTTTTTAACCGAAGTGTTGTTGGTTAAGTTTATATGTTTTCTGATTAGTTTATCTACGTGTTTGGAGATTTTGTGGGATGGTGCTTGTGTGTTATTTATCAAAGGTCTTATGGGTATATTGGGTTTGTGTATTTTCGGTAATGCGTTTAATTTTGGGGGGTTCGGTTTAATTTGTTTTAGGTATTTTATGTTTCCTTTTTGTATTATGTATTTTGAATTATTTACGAATTTGTTAATTTGTTTTTGGTATTTTATTATGGGGTCTTTGGTTATGTGTGTTATATTATTTTCGGAGAAGAATTTCTCTGTTTTATTGTTTATTTCTTGTTTGTTCATTATAACTGTTATGTTGGCTTTGTCAGCTTTTAATACCGTTATGTTATGTTAATTCAGTTTTTGTTGTATGTTTTTTAGTGTTTTATTTTCGTTGTTCACTTGTTTTGGTTGTTGTTTTAGTACGTGTTTTAATCTTCGTTTTATATCATGGCGTATGGGTTCATGGTCATTGCAATGTGTGTTTTGTACGGCTGTTTCCGTGTCTATGATTACGTCAATTATATGTTTAGTGT
This sequence comes from Magicicada septendecula, assembly GCA_034769895.1. Taxonomy (NCBI): domain Eukaryota; kingdom Metazoa; phylum Arthropoda; class Insecta; order Hemiptera; family Cicadidae; genus Magicicada; species Magicicada septendecula. The sequence goes on along the minus strand of CM068370.1, from coordinate 358,418,346 downwards.
TTTTGTTGGGCTTATTGTGTTTTAAATTATGTTTGAGTCCTTTGTTAATAAAGTTATTTCGTTGTCATTGAATTTTATGTCTGTTGTGTTTACCGTGCGTGTGTGGAATTTGTGTGTCGGCGTGGGGATTTTTTCTATCTTGCGTGTTATAAAGTTTGTTAATTTTTTTGTTATGTCTATTGTGACGATTTAAATTGTGACATTTACAGAATAAAAAAAAAAATTTAATTAATTAAGGTTGCGTACAATTAACCATTTAAATCTCACAATAATAATAATAAAAACATGTAGGTACTAAGTGTGAATGGAAGAAGTAATTAATAAGGGCAAAGTATCCATAAAGAAAAGGCATATTTTAAATAATTATTATGTTCGTATTTAACCCATTGCTTGCTATCAAGCGCCTACCTGTTGATACCGGACTCGACATGTTTTCCGAGTCTACTGTAATTAAAAATAATAGAGTAAACTAATGTTAATAATTAAAGTATCTGTAGACACAGATAGTAACTAAAACAATTAATTTAAATGATGTATTTTTTATCTAGCGATAGTCTGTATAAAAAAAAAGTTTATTTAAAGAGAAACAGGAACTATATATGCTCGCGGAATAAACACCCCACTCTCTCTTGTCATGTACAAGGGTAGCGGACGAAAAATCGCTCTCTTGCGATGACGAATCCCAGCTGTGCAGACGCACGAGCAAAATGCTCTGTTCAAAAGTTATGCAATTTGTTGTTAGTGTGGATTAATTAATTATTATTTTGTATTTTACTAACTGTTACAAAAAGTGTAACATGTAACGTTAACAAAAAGAAAATTCCAAAAACTTTGTAACAAGAAGAAAGATGTAACTACAAACGACGAGTGTTAATAAAGAATAAACGATGACTGCAATCTTCACCGATGGACGAAGCTTTTCAACATCTGACCTGTGGTCATGGACCATCTAAATGAGAACTCTAGTATACCCTACCGATGATGCAGTTCGAGACATCTGAGAATCAACGAGTATCTGTGTAGAAGACTCTACCTATCCTGCAGACGTATTAAGCCATGAACAACAGAGACCAGACCAAGACGAGGACGACGTTTTAGGACTCCCAAGACGGAACCACATGGAGGCGATTACTACTTCCAAAAAATAGAGGTGAATCGATAGCACGTCTATCGAGGAATAATGATAATATTTTTTGTAACACAATACTCTATTTAAGAGACTTTCAGAGACGATTGATTTTTATAAGAATATAAAAACTTAAATTTGAGAATTTAATTGTAACTATTCAATATCATTCAATTGTAACAGTTTAGATATTAACGTAACGTAGTGTTATTAATACCATTCTTCTAATGGAATATATATAAAGCAAAAAGGTAAAAGTCTTGCAAGATAAAATTTTGAATTAAACATAATTAAAAAATTAGAGACTAAATACCAATGGTTACCCGGATCCGGGGGTATAGCTAGATAAATTTATTGTGATCCCATATTGTAAATAAAGCATTTCACTTAATTTTAATAATTTAATTAATAATGTCATGGGATCTGTTCTTTGGAGTAAATGTTATATTTCAAATGTTTAATAAAGCCAGTCTTCTTGTTACACACATATACTGAGTATATAAATCAACAGTTTCACCTTCCCTGATTCCTTGTATGTCTTACTGTGTGTTGTTCTGATTTAAATTTCAGCTCGTCTCGAATAAGGCAGCCTGAAATAATTGGCAGAACCAATTATTTTGGGTTCCCTCCGTTATAACTCAAAAGAAGAGGTTATAAGATGCGCCACTCTGCTAATTTGTTTAAATTTTGCTAATAAAAAAAAAAAAAAAAATTTGTGACTTGTGTTGCTAAACAGTAATTGTGTCCCTATTCATAAGCTGTTGATTTATTTACTCGTGTATTTTAATATGTGTCAGAAATTTAAATAAGATAAAAGTAATAATTAATATAGTAATATAGTATAGATAATTTTATTAGTAAATATGATATGTGTAAAGTAAGAGTAACATACAATCCAAGGTAAACAAACCATGTAGGTACTTGTTAAAAGTCCCATTCATAAACGTACCCCATTCACGACAATCTCGGACATGTAAATTTCCTGTTGGCGATTGTTTAATATTATCGTAGTCGGTCTCCCCAGTTAGAGTGAGAACAATCGGTCACCCTTCTTGTGTGGTGTATTGTTATTTGAAGCGTGTCCTTTCCTGTGTGTCGTCTTGTGGCTAGTAAACATGTATCTCCCCTTTGTTGAAAATTAAATCGAATTAAATAAAACAAGCGTACTAATTAATTTAATGGAATGATGTTTCCCTAAGTAAATAAACTAGTTCGAAATAAAAAGAAACTGTCTCTTAAATCAGACCAAAGTACTAATAATAAATAATAAGTCATTTAAAATAAAAAGTTTAATATCGTAAATTATTATAACACGTTAGTAGAATAATAATTATAAAAGTGTATTAGTGAAATAAGTAAAAAGAAATGAATAATAGGTGTGAATAATAATAAATAAGTTTTGTCCTGCTTGAAAATAAGTCCCTAGCCGCCAGCTATTGTTAAATGGAACAATAGAGAAATATCCACCCTCGAGTTGACTTCTGCCCTTTGTACTCATAAACGAGGCCATTGTTTAAAACTAGTCTGACCTACATTCCAGCGTAACAGCTGATCGTTGAAAGTAAAGTGTTTGTCCCCTCTTGTTTAGTGTGTGACAATTGATTGTTTAGTAGTGAATAAAGATTCCCCTTCGTGACATTCCGCTTATCTCAGTAAAGTAAGCAACTAGAATTAAAAATAATCTAGGGTTGAGTATGGGATCAACTTTAGATTATCTTAAGTATAAATAAGCGAAATAGATATAAGGAACGTAACTCAGTCACAATGGCGCCGCACTAAAGAAAGTTCTTTACAAGAGTTAAAGAAAGTGCAGAAAACTAACTACTAGAGTTAGAGTAGGCAAAATGTAATCAGTCGGGCCACGATGTTGTGAGGTTACGTAAATTAGTAGTAGAAATAAAATTAAGATAGATTTTAAGAAACAAGATAAAGGGAAGGTCACAGAAGAAAAGAAAATGAGTACCAAGAGCTGATCGTTTAAATAGAATTTAATGCCAAAGGTTTAATAATAATCTCTGTTAGTAAATGTTTACAATGTATTAAAGTGTATAGGAAATAATTCGAGGTAAGTGTTTTTAAAACCCCAAAGTAATAATAAGTGATTAATAATTGCTTAAATAGTCATAATTGCTAAATAAATCTTAGGTTAAACAAATTTGTGTAACGTGTAAATAAGTAGTAGTAAATCGTATCGCAGTAAATAAGAGAAAAGTGAATAATAATAATAAAAGTTACGTGGCGTAGTGTAAACACCCCAGTTGTGGCAAGGTAGAGAAAAGGAAGCGTGTTCAGTATTGTATTAAGCAGCCACCCTCTCAATTGTATTAAAGGTTGCTCTCCCTAAACAATGAATGCCACCGCGAGTGGATTACAATGCATTGTGTAAAGTGTCTCCCCTTCCGCAATTTTTGTCTAGTAATTGTTAAAGAGTTAAATGAAAAGTATCTTCGTGAAATTCCGCTTCTCTCAAAACAGTGATCTAAAGTTGAGTATGGGATCCTCTTTAGATTACATTAGAAATAAGTTTATGATATATAATCCAGAAGTGATTATACATGTTAAGTAACGAGTCACAACGGCGCCGACTGAAAAGGATAATGATGAGCCAAGAGAGCCAAGAGATCATTTTTTTTGAATGCTGAAAGCTAACGTGTAGAGTTAGAGTAAGCTGATGTCAGTCGGGCCACGATATTGTGAGTTGCTGAAATTAGGGAAATTAGTATTATAAGTTAGTACTGTAAGAAGTGGGAAAAAGGGAATTTCACGGAGGAGGAACATTTAAATGAGAATTAAGATCATTTAAAGAGAATTTAAAACAAATAAACCGTGCAATAATAATAATAAAAGAGAATAATAATGAACAATAATAATAAAAAGAAATTTCATATGAACTCCCCAAGCATACTCTCGGTACATAGCTGACCAAAATTTTAGGAGTCCGTGTTGGTAAGGAGGCGGAGTATGTGACGATTTAAATTGTGACATTTACAGAATAAAAAAAAAAATTTAATTAATTAAGGTTGCGTACAATTAACCATTTAAATCTCACAATAATAATAATAAAAACATGTAGGTACTAAGTGTGAATGGAAGAAGTAATTAATAAGGGCAAAGTATCCATAAAGAAAAGGCATATTGTAAATAATTATTATGTTCGTATTTAACCCATTGCTTGCTATCAAGCGCCTACCTGTTGATACCGGACTCGACATGTTTTCCGAGTCTACTGTAATTAAAAATAATAGAGTAAACTAATGTTAATAATTAAAGTATCTGTAGACACAGATAGTAACTAAAACAATTAATTTAAATGATGTATTTTTTATCTAGCGATAGTCTGTATAAAAAAAAAGTTTATTTAAAGAGAAACAGGAACTATATATGCTCGCGGAATAAACACCCCACTCTCTCTTGTCATGTACAAGGGTAGCGGACGAAAAATCGCTCTCTTGCGATGACGAATCCCAGCTGTGCAGACGCACGAGCAAAATGCTCTGTTCAAAAGTTATGCAATTTGTTGTTAGTGTGGATTAATTAATTATTATTTTGTATTTTACTAACTGTTACAAAAAGTGTAACATGTAACGTTAACAAAAAGAAAATTCCAAAAACTTTGTAACAAGAAGAAAGATGTAACTACAAACGACGAGTGTTAATAAAGAATAAACGATGACTGCAATCTTCACCGATGGACGAAGCTTTTCAACATCTGACCTGTGGTCATGGACCATCTAAATGAGAACTCTAGTATACCCTACCGATGATGCAGTTCGAGATATCTGAGAATCAACGAGTATCTGTGTAGAAGACTCTACCTATCCTGCAGACGTATTAAGCCATGAACAACAGAGACCAGACCAAGACGAGGACGACGTTTTAGGACTCTCAAGACGGAACCACATGGAGGCGATTACTACTTCCAAAAAATAGAGGTGACTCGATAGCACGTCTATCGAGGAATAATGATAATATTTTTTGTAACACAATACTCTATTTAAGAGACTTTCAGAGACGATTGATTTTTATAAGAATATAAAAACTTAAATTTGAGAATTTAATTGTAACTATTCAATATCATTCAATTGTAACAGTTTAGATATTAACGTAACGTGGTGTTATTAATACCATTCTTCTAACGGAATATATATAAAGCAAAAAGGTAAAAGTATTGCAAGATAAAATTTTGAATTAAATATAATTAAAAAATTAGAGACTAAATACCAATGGTTACCCGGATCCGGGGGTATAGCTAGATAAATTTGTTGTGATCCCATATTCTAAATAAAGCATTTCACTTAATTTTAATAATTTAATTAATAATGTCATGGGATCTGTTCTTTGGAGTAAATGTTATATTTCAACAAATGTTTAATAAAGCCAGTCTTCTTGTTACACACATATACTGAGTATATAAATCAACAGTTTCACCTTCCCTGATTCCTTGTATGTCTTACTGTGTGTTGTTCTGATTTAAATTTCAGCTCGTCTCGAATAAGGCAGCCTGAAATAATTGGCAGAACCAATTATTTTGGGTTTCCTCCGTTATAACTCAAAAGAAGAGGTTATACTATCGTTTCTTCTTGCTTTGAGTTTTTGAGTATTGTTTTGTGTGTGTTGTACTATATTTTCGAGTTCTGTGTGGTGTAACAATCGTGTTAGTTTTACGTGTGAATTATAGGCTTCCTTACTGAGTGTATCTTTCTTATAGTATAAATCGTTAATTATGTTTCGTAAGTATATGTTTTCGGATTTTTGTTTTGTTAAAAATGATGATTGTGTGGTTTGTTTTATTGTAATTTTTGCGTGTGGAGGTATTATGTTATGTTTTTGGCATGATTTGTTGAATGCTATTGTTAAGGAGGTTTTCATTACCTTTTCCTTGACATTCCTTTATTTGTGTATGATGTACGCTTTGTCTGAGGTGTTAATATTATTTTGAATGATCATCACTTCTTTCACAGCACTTTAACAATTAATAATTAAATACACTTTCACTTGTGAAAAAACTTACTTTTTTGTTATATCCTCATACGCACGTTTCGGAGTAGTTTGCTTCTTCATCAGTGAGGTAAAATGGAGAAATCGTCAACGCGTTGGTAATCTGTAACGGTTTTTTGTGATTCGTTGTGTGTGGGGGTGTGTGTAGATGGAAGGGGGTTGGCGCGAGATTCTGAATTTGGTCCGTGTCCGTTTTGTATTATTGTGTCGAATAGTGTGTTGGATTTAAATTGTAATTGTTCATTGAGTATGTTGTTTGGTTGTGTTTTGTTGTGTTTGTATATTTCGTATTGTTCTGCGGTGTTGAGTTTGCGACTTTTGGGCATGTAGTGTAATACCATGACATGCTATTGTCATGAGTTGTCATGACTAAAGTGGACTACAAGATTGATAGAATCTTCGCACAATATGGACACGAAGTAGTACGCCTCCCGCCCTACAACTGCGAATTAAACCCCATAGAATTAATATGGGCAATAATAAAAAGATTCGTTCGGGAAAATAATGTTGGAGATTTAAGAATTCAATGCCTTCTCCAGCTTTCAGAAGAGGCCATTAAACACATCACGAATGAAGACTGGAAAAAATGCTGTGACCACATAAAGAAGTTGGAAAATAAATATTGGGAGAAAGACGGACTAATGGAAAATGCATTGATCAGTTTGTCATCGCTGTGAGCGAGGAAGAAGACAGTGAAGAGAGCGGCCTCAGTGACTTGTCAGAAGGTTAAGAGGAAGATATTTAGAAAGTAATAGTTAATATAAATTAATAGAAAATCAAATTTAAAAATGTTTAATATAAAATTTTAAAATAAAAAGTATGAAAAAAAAAGTTGTAACTCCCCATATTTTCTCACTTCTATGGGAAATATGCCTGTCCCAAGCCAGGCTGTCACATTCGAAGAGATTCAATCGTTTTTTTAGGTAAAGAACGTGGTGAATCACGGTGAAAATGAGGAAAAAGTAGGAGGGCAACTTTTTTTCATATTTTAGAGCAATTAATTATCTTAATTATCTTAGAGCAAAAAATTCAAACGCTATTCAATTAATAAGAAATTAAACATATACACTAAGTATAAACACCGATCACTACTAACTTTAACTCATGGAACAGAATGACAAAACGACATCCAAAAACGGCAGTTACTATACTTTTTTTATAACACCAAAGTGGTCGCCGGGTGTAAGGGTATACACCAAACAATGCCTCGTCATAAATATGTCGAAAAGCCTTCCCTTTGTGACAGTTTGGATGGCCTTCAACACGACACATTTGTTTCTAAAACTAGTGTTTCCTGTAAAGTAATTCTTATATTATTGTATTAACAAAATACAAAAAGCACATAGTTTTGTTTCATAATTTTTATTGTCACCAGACACGTGTTTTGGCTGTTACACCTTTATTAAAAGAGTAAAAACGACGTATACTATGTTCTTTTATTGTCATCCATAAGTAGGCCTATTTGTTTTGTGGCGGTAGCGGCTCGCTTGTCACCATAGGCGTGCGGTATAAGCTTTTCGAATAACGACGTATTGTGTCTAAACCATCGGCAGTAGGATATTGTAATTTGCATTAAAAATAATTTTGGACTATTTGCTACAACTTCTCGCTTACACTATATGTCTATCTTTAGAAATAAAAAACTTCCTCACAGACGACAAATTGTAATACACTTACTGACAGAATTAAAAAAATTACAGAGATAATAATTCGACCAAAAATCTATTTATAGTGTTATGACAATCAAAATGTGTTCATAATAAAGGAACTATTAATTTGAATAAAACGTTATAAAAATGAACTCCATAAGTTTCATATTAGAATTGCAATCACTGGTTGATTGAAATGTTGCACTTATTTGCACGGGTGAACAAAAATTGATAAAATATTTTTTTATGATCAACAAAATTATATTATAGACATATAATTTATACAGAAATGAGCAGCATAAGATGTAGAATTACATTACAAAAAGAAATTTATAAAAATGTGTACTTCATATTTCTGAATGTACATACTGAATGGATAGTACTAAGTAGTAATAATGCATCTGCCGGTCTAGTGGTGGGGACGCCAAGCCACGCATTCCAATCGCGGCCAGACAGTACATATTGTAATTTTAAACAGAAATTTTTTTAATAAAAGAATTATATGGTAAATTCATTATTCATATTAACTGTAAAAATGTTTTATGATACTGTACTTAAAATATATTCAAGAACATCTAGAAAATTTCGTGAATACCTGTTATATTTAAATTTTCATTTAAACAGAAAAAAATATGATGAATATTAGTTAATACAACAAATATATTAGTTTTAAAATTTATGAATTGCATTGTATTTTTTTTGTAATTATTTATTAGAACAATGATTGCTGTGATCGCACTTGGAATTACATTGCATATTATTTTTGAAGCAGGAACACTTTTTATTAACACACTGTGTTTTGCACGAACACTTTTACATCCTTGTTCAGTACCGGAACTTTGACCTGTAGCAACAGATCGAAGTGATGTTCAATATTCGGAACTTATTCAATAGAAATTGTTTCACATACACTGAACTGAGACCGAGAGTACAGCTGCTTGATTCGGCCATTCCTTTTTCCTAACCGGAAAAATCCATCGCTGTTTTCCCATGACGACAGTTAAAATAGATCTAGCGTCTCCTCTTCCTATGTTAACTTCAGGTAACGATATGTAGACTTTAATGCTTACAGATGCCGTCTAGTTCAAAAGTATGTTGTTTTTGAAAAGTGCGTTGTTTAAAAGAAAAGGTGACAGAAATTCCCTTTTAAGACGTCAACGATAGGGCATTCGTTATGCTATAAAATAATGACTATAATTAAATTGTATAATGCAATAATTTTATTCACTTTAATTGATTCAATTAGGTATTCCACACGGATTCCACACTTTAACGGTAACATATATTCTCATAGAGAATTTTGAGAAAAAGTTTATATCAACAAAAATGTTATGTGTATTCATTACAGAAGTACAAGTGTAATGTGTTAATTGTGATGGTAACTGTAGACTTTTCTTCTAGAAATTGTTCAGAGACACGATAAGCGTGTTCCCTGTAATTAACGAAAAAACTGTTTTTATTGTCATAATAACTGTTCTACATTACAGACTCTAACATATGAGAAAATATCATTGTTTGCGTACACACAGGATTACAGAGAAGAGTGCAGGTGGAATTGTTAAACACGTTATATAGTGAGGTCACGATGACGTTTTCTTCCGGAACGGTAATTTACGACAGAATAAAAAGGGGATAAAGGGACGCTTGTCATATTTTGCATTACTTAAACTGAGGGTGAGAAAATTCTGTTAACGTCAAAGATATGTTGGCTTAATTCTTTGTAAATACTAAGTATCTTTTATCCACACATTAGATTCAAAAACCATGCACTCCAAAGAAAACCTCATTTTTTGGATGTGTTTTGCACAAAAAATTAGAATACAAAATTAGTCTACCTGTCTAAGTGAAAGTTCTACTCATAGTTGTTGTAGAATATTTGTTCGGTGTTTGCAGGTAATAATAACAAATTTTGTTATGTTACTACGCGTTAGCTATATTTATTTAAAGCGGCTAGTACTTTTTTTTCAGGAATGAAAATCGATTCAGGCATACAGCACCCTCATACTGCAGGTATCTAACCTCACATTTAAAATTTACGCAGTATCTACTTTTCCTCCCAAAACTTAACTGGCTCACATCAGACGGGTATAGGCCCTTATATAGCAGGCAGTCAGCCAGGTAGCAAAACAATATCTCCAATACAATTCAAGATAAATCGAACAAAACCGATACCGCGATATCCTTCTACGTGACATGTATGTACGCACCGTTCGCACCGTGACAGGCATTACTCGTTTTAGATTGTCGTATCGATTTTGCGCAGCTCACTCCTTAATTAAGTTCCTCCCGAATGACCAAATTGTCTTGTACGTTTTGTTGGGGAGAATGACTTTCTAGCTATTTAGTTTGTTATTTAGTTTGGGACCCTCTGCAGTGATGAGCTAATTGTAGTTCTCACTGCAGACTTAAGTTTCCTACCATCTCTTGTGGTTGAGCGTTGCCTGCAGCTTCTTGTTTATTTCTTCTGTCTGTTCAAAATTCTCTTCCCGCTTCTTGGTTCCTATCTGAATGATCTTCGCTACGTCTACTACGGTTTCGGTACCTCCTCCCTTCATTGTACCTGTTATTATTTGTATAATTCCTACCATTATCAAGACTATTTCGTCTAGTTCTATTTTGATTACTGTTATTATTTCTATAGTTATTATTATTGTTTCGGTTCTGGTTATTGTTATAATTATTATTATTTCGAGCATTATCATTATACCGGTTATTATTATTATTACTATCTCCGTTGCGTACATAATTCACTCGTTGGCGTTGGTCCCCTCTATTCATATTCGGTCTATCATTCTGCCTTCTAGAACTGCGGTAGTACCCCTCTTGCTCATAATTACCCAGTAGTGTCTCCATGGCTCCTATGGTCTTCACTTGTCCACAGAGTCGGGCTTGGCTTATTCCTTCTTCAAAATGGTAAGCTAGTTTTGTTACTAGGCATTCCTCAGGGATTTTTGGTTCTAAGTTCCTAGCTAGACATATTTTTCCTAGGAAGTAGGCTGTCGGTGCTTGACCTCTGGTTGAATCAAATCTACCGTGACATATGTCGTCCCTGATGATGTTTTGGAATGACTCTGACCAGTACTTCTCCCGGAACATTTGTTGAAATCCGTCGTAGCTGTGTACTTCGTTCCTGATGGCTGACCACCAATTGTCATTTATGCCTTTGAACCCTTCATCTATGAAGTTCTTTACAATATTCCATCTGTTCTCTTTTGTTCGGTTTAGCCATTCCGTTACCCTTTCAAGAAATTCTATTGGGTTCCTTCTGTAATCCCGGAAACTAATGGTCTCTCTATGGTGCGGCACGATGTTTTGGTGACAATGTATTGGCCTATTATGTAGGTTTCCCAGTCCTTCCTGGATTTGGCCTACCTGACCCTTTACTTGGCCTACCTCACCCTCGATGGTTTTGATTTGACCACATACCGTTTCCTGTACTTCATCTAGTTTCTTTTGTGTTTCTGCTTCTACCTGTGTTATTCGAATTTTATTGTTATCTTCGATGTTATTTATTTGGGTAGTTACATTCTCTTTGAATAATGTAAGTTCCTCATTTGTTCGATCGACTCTCTGATTAATAGTTTCATTAATTTCTTTTATTTTCTCATCCGCCTTTTCACTAATCCTGTTTACTCTTGCATTAATGCTTTCGTTTATACTATTTATTTTTTCATGTATTTCTCTAAATTCCTCTTTAGTACTTTCATTGGTACTGTCGACTTTTTCATTTATTTGTCTTAAACCTTCTTCATTTATTTGCCTTAAATCTTCCTTAATTTGTTGATTATTTTCATTCGTTGTTTGTTTTAAATCTTCTTTAGTTTTTACATTTGTACTGTCGATTTTTTCATTTATTTGTCTTAATAAATTCTCATTAGTTTGTTTATTTTGTTCGGTTATTCTTTCCTCCTGTTTCCTAAAATTCTCATTACTTTCTTCTTTCATTTTTCTCAAATCTTCCTTCATTAAGTCCCATAATTGTATTAAATTCAGGTCTCCTCTGGCTTCCTCTTTATCACCTGCTGGTTGTTCCATTTCAGTGTCCACAGCTGCTTCTGTTTCTCGTTCCTGCTTACCTTCTTCTGTCTCCGGGTCCTGTGTCCTTTACTTTGAGGTAGCTCTTCGCTGCATTTCTTAACTTATAGCAGTTGCCAGCTAAATTTAGGAAAGTAGGTCAACTATCATTTTATTTCAACTACCTAGTAATTTCCTAATTTCAGCCTCACTGGTTGAGCGCCATTTTGTAATATAAAATAAATAACTATCAGATCGTGTTATGATGAATGTTAAATAAGCTCCAATTTGTAATATAATAAATAAGTATCTGGCCACTATTTCTTATTTTGTGCCGTTTTGTATTACTATTTATTATTTTAATATCCAGTTTTATTAAATTGTATTATATTTCTTATTAAATTCTTTATTTTTCTGGTCAATTATTATTAATTACTTAGTATTTATCATTATTTGTTCTTATTCAACCTTCGTCGGTTTGGTACAAATTAATTCAAAATAATGTTTTTGGTGAAGACCCAGTTCGATGTGGTTGTCGATTCGGCTCATATAGGTTATCACCTCTTTTGGTTCTTTCCGACGATATTCAGCAATTAACTCCCCTTTTTCTACCTGAAATTCCTTAACTAAGTAATTTTTTATAAATAAAGCTCTGGTTTAATTCAATTAATAAATTGTTTATTAATTTTTTCTTTACTCTTTATAAATCGTATTACGACTCATTGGGTGACTGAGTCGTTTGGCCCACATTCGATTCTGATTCAGTTCGTTAGTTACAGATTTCGGTTTTATAATTTATGTTAATTTTCTCAAGGGTCCTTTTATACTGCTATTGAAAAGTTAGAAATGCTTAAGAAGTACAATACCTCACAAATATTAATAAAGGATCTTACTTACTATTACAAATAATGTCAAACGGTTTGAATACAAATTATAATTTTTATTTGAAAACCGAAGGCTTCACCCAAAACTGACGTCGCTCTGAACTAGTAATGTCAAACAAAATGGAAGCTTTCTCGCCACGTCAAATATATGAAATTAATCCTTTCCAGTTGTCTTTTAAAATATTTAATTTTATTGATAGTGTTCACTGAAATTATGCCGGATTCTGTGTTTTCCTTCACCGTGTTGGTGTGTTCAAGTGTTCGTGCAGTTTCCTTGGTGTTTGTGAATTCGTAAATTATGTGTGTAGTTTGGTTAAAACTTACCAACTTCAAGCAGTTTTTTCGTTTATCTTGCGTTTATTAGTGTATGGAGTGCCTCTTACGTGTATTTTCGGTTCTTAATAGGGTATTTTCTGTTAATTTGTATTTATTTCCTCTTGGTTTAAACACTTTCCTTGTTAAAAATATTTGGTTTGCTTTTGGTCAACTCAGAATTGATTCCAAATATATTTTATCATTAATTATATCATATGGAGTTAATCTTTTCACTTTCAGATGTAACAATTTAGTAGTTCGTTCCTCTTCTCCCTTCAACGAATTTTTTTTTACCAATTTTTCTAATTCCTGATTGGTTGATTTTCTACACTTGGGATTATGGGATTTTGTATTATTTCAAATAACTGATTTTTACCTCCCAGTACAAGTTACGCCCTAATTATTAACGAATTTTGCTTAATTTGATTTACATAGTTGTATTCCTTACTTAATTACAAACAATTTGATATCCCTTTTGCCATATTTGTATTAATTAATAGGTAAACTTTTTCAGTTACAAAAACTCGGTTTATTGACCCTTTAGGTATCTGATTTTCACAAAATCATGTCAAACTTCTTTAAGTTTCTTATTACATTGTATCATTACTAAAAAAGAACATCCACTTAATAATCATGACTTGTTTTTGTTAATTAACATTGATTTGTTTTTTGTCAACTGACTTTACTAGGTACTATTTTTAATATTCAAACCTTCTGCCTAGGTCATGCTTCTTGTTCAGTTTAACATTTTCTGAAACATTGTTTAGCGCCTTCTGATATTCCAAAAAATAGGTTTACTGTCCTGAAAGATAGCTTATTTGTTAAATCTGTTTGATACTAATTTACATTATTTGGTTTTTCTATTAGGCTATTAATTTTGACAATAGTTGGTTGAATGTAACAGTGGCCTATGTCATGGTTTCACATTAATTACAATGCTACATTTTAGTTCATTAATCTCTTTTTTTTTTGTTAGGACCCTTGTTACATACTACTAATGCTTAACTGTTTGATTACATTTGAATTATATCTTTTCTCATCCTCTTATTACTCTAAGACAAATTATAAACATTTTAACTTGGAATCATGGTTCCATGACTTATATACTACTTAATACCTAACATAAAATTCAACTTTTAAACTAACTTTGCATTAGTTAACCCACAACATTGGGAACTCTATATAATTAATTAACACAATAACAAAACAAACTCCTTTCAACTCTTTCTACCTATCTAATGTTTAGTTATTTCTAACTAGGTTCATTTATCATTCTTTTATGAATGTTTTTATTCACTTTTAAGAAATGACAATTGTTCTTCACTTTCATAGCAATATTGTAATGTGTTCAGGGGTGTGGGGAAAAATTAATTATCAATGTTAAAGTTTAGTTCTATTATACTTTCATTACCACTTTCATTATCACATTTGTGATGGTAGGTTTTGAATACATTTATGTTATCATGTGCTTTGTCCATGTTTATGCATGTCACACATACACTGGTATTGTTAACCTGATTATTGTTGATTATATTTTGGTTTGTTTACTCACCATTTCACTTTTATAATTCATCTCACTATTATTCCATTTTAATGTAATTGTTTACTATCGATTACATTCGTTTGAATACACTACACATTGTAGTGCATCTTCACTTGTCACTTCCACTGATTTTTACACTGTTTGTTGTCATGAGAAGAATATAACTAGACCATCTAGTTGTTCTTGTCTGACTATTGACAATTACCCTTCCGTCATCACATCACTTTTACAACTTAATTTTATTAACAATGTTTACTTAAAACTATTGTACACTGGTTTTTTAGTTTGGTTTCTGTATTGTACTTCAGGGGTTCTAGATTATAATGTAATTATATTTATTTTGGCTTTTATGTACTAAAGGTTCCTATTTTGTGGGTCCCCTTGATTTGTCGCATTACAATATGAACAAATGCTGTCATACATTTTCTACAAATTAGCACAAGCCATTATGGGTAGGCTATTACTAACATAAACAAGTGAAAGTTAAGTTCAAATAAGGAAAAATTTGGTTTGTGACAACACATTAAAATAACTGGAAATGCAGAAAAGAAATACACTTTTGTTCGACAATAAAATGAAGAGAGCAGTATAGAGTTACCAATAAGAATAAGGGGTTGGAGAGCAAAAAGTGAGTAGTCCAATTATCGAGATGAGACAGTGAGAGACAAACTCCGTCGTATGCGTACACGTGGTTGCCATGGTAATCACTGGTATTCAGTTTGGCAGCTGTGCTGTAATTAATTACTGGTCCACAATGTCATTGACCATATAATTACACATGTTAGCGAATCGACCTCCTCGAGCTGTTGACGTTCAAACATTGTAACGCATTGAAATCGAAATAGAAATCTACGGACGTTAATCCTATTACCGTGAGTTT
Source organism: Magicicada septendecula (assembly GCA_034769895.1). Lineage (NCBI taxonomy): Eukaryota > Metazoa > Arthropoda > Insecta > Hemiptera > Cicadidae > Magicicada > Magicicada septendecula. The sequence continues at coordinate 358,402,937 of CM068370.1, read as the reverse complement.
ACAAAATATTACGTTTTGACTCTCCAGGTTGGTATCCTGACAGATAAAAACGTACAGTATAAACAGCAAAACTAATTACATTAAAAACAAAAATCTGCAAATATAACGGATTAACCTAACTTATGAACACGTAAAGTTACGTATGGAGAAAAGAAAATAATATCAAATCAAAATTGACCGTGTATACGTATCCTTTAGTAGCAACACCTATAGCTCATAGTGATAAAACACCAACAGGAGTAACAATGGACTGTACGTTCCTTAATCAAGCTACTCAGACAGGATAAGAGAATCCTCAGAGCTTTCATCTTGTGTTGTAGAAATTTCCTTACTTGCGTTCTGTATCATTACACCGCTGTATAAAAATGTTTCATGATTTTATGTTTAACTACTTCCCTTTCCCTTAAATAGTATTTAAACGTCTTTTTATAAACTTTTGTGTGGACCCTTCTTAACAATATCTAACTGATGATTTTACTTTGCTTTATATTACATTTCTGTTATGATTTAAATTTGTAACACCACTCTGTAGTTTTAACACGTGCTTAATTTGTTAACATTCACTACTAGTGTCGGTAA